>OZ024743.1:118308272-118360772 GCA_964016885.1 Eledone cirrhosa
AATCTGATTGGATGACGAAATTCTTTGAGATACTGGCTGGAGTGCACTAGAGTGATACATTTGCTCACTATCTTTTCCCCATCGCAGTAGACTGTGACTCTTGTAAGCGCCTTGAACTGGAGAAACCCTACGACTCGGGCTTCATAAAACACCGGCTCAGAGAAGGAGAGGTAAGCCTAGAAAGATATCAGGAGCTGAATTTGCTGACAGAACATGGAGACCGTGGATTACATATGGTGTAGCTCTAAGGACAGACACTGACCTCTTCCAGACGCGAGACATAGCGAGACAGAGACTGCAGGAACTCGTCCATGGATCTAGAATATATATATATATATACAAGCGAGCGAAGTGCATTCTTTTTTTAAACAATAGAGTCAGATTTGTGTGAATACAATCACACGCACACATATATAATGAACTTTAAACCTAACAAATATAAACACACACAACATAAATGTAGGAAAACACATAAACAGTACACACGACAGAGACAATAATCATTGCTGAGCGTAATCATAATTAGACATGACATTTAGTGTTCATGATTGGATCTTATGCTGAAAGCTTCCTTTCCAACACCTAAACTGGTTGATTATTTACGCCATATATTACTTCATATAAGTAGGCACACATTCTGCACTAAGGTGATCCTCTACTGAACTACAAATAACGAAATTCAGTTGACAAGTGAAGCAGGTACTTCTATTGCTTTACAATGCTTTCTAATTTTAAACATACGGAGAATGAGTAAGGGGTTAATTTAACTTCTCAATCAATTTGCTTGCGTTCAAAGAAGGTATAGTAACACACATACACACACGTACAACCACACACACACGCACGCACACACACACATATATATACATACATGAATATGTATGTCTATCCATCCATCTATCTATCTATCTCTATCTATCTATCTTTGTGTGTATAAATGTGTGTGTATTCCCTTAATGTAATTATGATACAGAATTAATGTGAAAGAGGTAGAGAGGCAAATGTTATCATTTATATTGTACATAAAATTGAATAAAGCTTGGAATTGTTGTTCTTTTAGTCGCGAGTTTCCAGTTATCTAATCATAGTATATATGAAACCTACACCCAGGTTACTTGGAAAAGTTCTCAAATATTCAAATATCTGTATCTGTGACAAGAATGTTTTGCAAAGTATTGCAAAGACTACACACACACACACACAAAGACACACAGACATAGACTCAGACACTGACACACACACACACACACACACACACACACACACACACACATATATATAGAGAGAGAGATAAAGATATAGATTTCGTTATTTGCCAAAAGGGCGCCCACCAAATGGAACATTACAATACCTCACGGCGGGGGTTCTTCATGTAAGCGTGTTAACAAATTTAATAATTATAAAATTGAGTTAAAAATATCGAAATCCCTAATAGGGGGAAGAGGCCTGCGGGGTTGTTTTACACCTCGTAGAAAGAACAACCCTCAACACCAGGAGCATGTTTTGTAAGTGCTCCTGTCTTCTCTCTTCTTCAACTTACAGGTTTATATACAGAGAAGCCCCATTCCCTCGGGCCATTTTCACCAGATTCATCCACGATTCGGCGAATTTACTGGGTTGCCTCTTTCTCAACCCTCACTTTCCTTTTAAAATAATATTTGAAGAAAGGGAAGAGTTTTAGTTTCCTGCGTCCAACTGACGTCAGCACCAGTAAACCAGACCTGTAGTGGCGTTCATGTATGACTCCGCCTACTATCACTTTTTTTTCGTGGGAAAACGCATTGACCATCGCAGAGTGGATAGATAACTTAATGCCAGGAACTAGGAATTAGAATTTCACACAGGAAATTAAAAATTGAAAAATTGAAAAATTAAAACTTCAGAATCACCATTTAAAAAATAATTAAAAATAAATGGGAAGATTTATAAATTAATGTTAGAAATTAGAAAATGGTGTTCAATATTGAATATTAAATATTGATAACTAGTGATTAACAATTAATGTTTCATATTATATGAAGTATACTATCTATATGGAGTACGATAGCTAGGTAAAGAAACCTATTAATCGGGTTACTATGAAAACCGGGTGGAAAATACTGAGCACCTAAACGAAATAAAACAAATAAATTTACTGGTGCTAGCGTCTGTTAGACGCTGGACTAGCAGTCAACTAAAACATTTAGGCTGAATTGAACTTTGTCACCGTTACATCTTACCGTCTGTGGTATGCGAGGCTTGGTATTTGAAATAGGCTTATCTCTGCTCGCATAGCGGTGGTAGTCGGATGATCAACTAGTTCTTCTCCTCTGCACCTGCTCAAAAACTTTGGAATGGAACTAAACTTCACAAAGGTGCGGACATCGGCTATGAAAATATCATTCCTGTCTGTTCCCTTTTCTTTTGTCTTTAGTTTGGATTTCCTAGGAAGCGTAATCTTATTACATAATTATTTTATCTAATGAGATCGCGGGAATGAATACATGACTGATCCCGTAACCACAATCGCCATGGAAATATGTATCACAGCTTTGTTAATAAAGGACTCTTTATCATCTACACAAAACGTCGCCTTTTCCTCTCTCTCTCTCTCTCTCTCTCTCTCTCTCTCTCTCTCTCTCTCTCTCTCTCTCTTTATATATATATATATATATTATTATTATTATTATATTGTTATATTTGGGGAGGATCATATTGTTATAATTGTTTCTACTTTTGGCACAAGGCCACCAATTATCCCAGTGTATTACTGGTACTTTATTTTATCGATCCCGTAAGGATGAATGGCAAAGTTAACCTCGGTGGGATTTGAACTCAGACCGTAAACGGACGTAACTATCCTTGTTATAATATTGGCAGAAATATATAATAAATCACACTCACTGTTTGGTTTGGGTTGGTTTCCGCTTCCCTATATTTCATTATCCCCATAGATAATATAGCTGGCTATCAATGTAGACAATTGATTGACCAACGATTAAATATATATATATATATATATATATATATATATATATATATATATATATATATATATATATATATATATATGTGGTTTCTCAGAGTTCTTTCATCACACACCTGTGACATCATCAGTGATACTATTAAGTTTCCTCCCGTTGTATTGTAACCAAACAGTGAGTGGGTTTTATCATATATTTCAGGCAATATTATAACAACATGACCCTCCCCAAATTTAACAATATTTATTTCAACACACGGTATCATATAAAAAACCTTGCAAAACATATATATATATGTCCAGAATTAGCCGTCGAAACGGCTTGAGCTCAGCCGTCGGGGTCTTACTTGTTCCTATTACCCACTCTACTACCCTAAGTATTGAGTACTTTGTTGCGTTATGGTCCACCTGGTTCCTTACCACATTTCCTTCGTTATATATATATATATATATATATATGTGTTTCTATTTGTGTGTAAGTGTGTGCGTGCGTGCGTGTTTGTGTGTGTTGTGTGTGTGTGCGTCTGTGTGTGTGTGTGTTTAGACATAAATACGGCAAAGATAAGCGTTGAAAATTAAAGTACAAATAATATCTGCAGCCGCTAAAGTGTACAGCTGTACAGCAGATAGAAAGTGTTTCCATTTTCATTCTGAACAACTCCATTCATGTGCATTTCCTCACAATGAAAGAAAGCTAAAATCAACGACCTGAATTAAATCGAAACGTTTGCCGACACAGTGAAGCCGTATTGAAGTCGCGTCTTTACATATCGTTACTCTTTAAACATTTTTTATTTGAGGTGGTGACAAATTATGAAACAATTTTACTCATATTTTTAATAGTTTCCTTTTACTACACTTAAAATAAATACAGAACCAGCTGGTCTTTAAAGTATTCCTTTAGCCAATATCTAAGTATCTTTCTTCGAAATTCGTATATCCTCGTGTCGATAGATACATGTCTGGTCCATGTCTTCTTCTTTTGTTGTTTATGCTTTTATTGCAAAATTGTAGTTTTGCCTGCAGCTAATACTTTCAAATCTGAAACGACCTACTTCATGTTTTAAATAACTACAAGCAATCATCATGACAAATGTGTTTACCGATCACTACATTTTCTATGACAACAAATGTTTATCACATACTATTGGGTGTCTTTTCTTCGTTTTCTTCTTCATATTTATGCAGTAAGAGATGATCAGACCCAATTCGCCGAAAGCCACATCGAATTATTTTAGCTGAAAAGGCCCTGCATAATATGCCCATACTTTCTTGCCATGTATAATGAATGTCACTGTGATAGGGATATTAAGTCTACCATAGTTTGATTGGCCCTTGATATTGAAAGTCTGCAAGGAAATCCCGTAATGGTGCCGTCATACAGGTGATTTGGTTTTGTTTTTGTAGAATAAATATTCAACCAAATGATCGTCAAGCTGTAACACGTCGTTGATATCAATTTGTGTTGGCAATGTCTCTTCATGCCTCAGTTCTCTAGGATAAAATTAGATGAAACAACAGAGAAAGAACTCACTGCAAGCAACAATGGTAATTTCGTGATTTTAGAGTAAGAAGTGCAGTGTTGTTTTGTATTGAATTGTGGCTATGATTCGTTTATTTCATGACTTCTGTATCCAAAAATAAAGTATCTGTCCAGTTCGAATTTAGAATGTAATGGAACCAAATTAAATAATACATGGGATTTAACTTTTCCCGCCACAGTTTCTTCTAGATCACTCTGCTGTTACATGGGAAAACATCAGAAACGTATTCATTTGACTTAGGATTTCTTATTAATCCAGCCCTAACATTTTGTTCATCCTGCTTTAAAAAACGGTGTTGGGGTTGTTTTATGTTTGGACATCAGAGATACCTATTTTGATTTTTTTTTATTAAAAGGATTTAGTTTTAAAACCTTGTTTCAAAACAAAACCCAATTAATGAAATTTCACTCAAAATAAATCTCATGGTATGTATATTTTATAAAAAAGGGTACGATATGTTAATTACATTTTGGCATATAAATATATTTGATTTGCATGTCAAGTGAATAAATATATATGGTTTAGGTTTAAAATCATTTATATCACTTATTGGGAATGTAAAATATTGTTGTGTTGTTCCAGTTACAAAATGTTAAGGATGAAAACATAATTTCAGTTGGAAGCGATATATATCAAATACAAAAGGAATTTCTTTTACATACATAACAAATTTAGTTGAACATGTAAATCCACTATCTTAAATTTCTAGTTGAAAAATACAAATTAAAAATAATTTTTTCTAATTTAAAAATAAAATTGGCAGATTCTGAATTCCTGATTTTTAAAACATAAAATTTGAAGACTGCTATAAAAATGGTTTTTAACTTAGGCGCATGGCCAGCAATATTGTCCCGAAAGGGAATGTCGATTAAATGGATCAGTCTATTACTGATGCTTTATTGTATCGACCTCTTAAGAATGAAAAGTAAAGTTAACCATGGTGGGATTTGAGCTCAGAACGTAAATACTCGTAACTACATGCCACAAATCATCCACCACGCTTAACTTATCAAAATAAAAAATAAAATTTTAGAGGAGGGTTTAACTAAACAAACGCTTTAGCGAATAAATGCTAATATATACCCGAGAAAACGAAAAACGATAATAATTTGGCCCTATAGAGAAGAAACCAAAGGAGGTGAAAATGATTTATTCTTTTGATAGACAAACGGATTTTATTTTATCCTTTCAACTAAATAATTCAACAACTTTCCAAATTTATTACTGGTACTGATATATATGAAATATTTCTTTCTTGATATTTATTTAACTGCTTTCATAATATGTCATATAAAACTCATGGATTTATTCGTTCTTCTACGAGCTGTGATCTGATAAATTAGATTCAGGAAGGATAAACAAAATATTAAAACAAATAGTAAAATAAAGTAATGCTGATATTTAAAAAAAACAGCAGGAAAATAAAGAAAACATTGAACAAATATGGTTTTCCTCTCATTCTATTCCGATGCTATATTATTTTTTCTCTTTCGTTCTTCATTCAAATTCTTTATATTTTTCATTTCTTTATATTTCTTGTATATTTATTTTGTAGTCACTGGACCATGCCGGTATCCATTCAATCCATTATTCTTGTATCCAGACATTCTTTCACCTACCAATGTCGTCTCTCATAGAATTTACTTCTATTCATATGTTAATTTCATTTTTATTTTGTTTCGTCTCTGTGTGAAGAATGGGATAGACAGTTCGAATCTGCAAAACATAAAAGATTTAAAAACCCACCTAAATAATATATTTGCGAAATAGAAGTCGACATATTAGAAACGTCGTTAGAACATGACAATATGACTTGTGGCTTTTTATCCGCTCGCTGTGATCTAAGTTGAAATGCCATCAAGGTCAACTTTTCAATTCATACTTTCGGTTTCGATAAAATAAAATACAAGTCATTGACAGTGGATTTCCGGAATTGTTAGAGCGTTGACCGAGATGCCTTATGAGATTTTTTTTTATAATTTAAATTCTGAGTCGAAATTCCGTTGTGTTGGTTTTAATCCGCCGACTGTTCAACTTAAGTTTGTCAATACTGCTGCAAACATTTGGGCCAAGTTTCTTGCAGTCAATATCCTGGAAACTGTCATGAGAGCAATCCTTTTCTATGTGATGAAATAGTAAAGTATCTAGGTTATAGAAAGAGTCCTATTCAATGTGATGAAATAGTAAAATATCTAGGTTAAACCTCTCAGCCATCAAAAGTGCATATGTGGTAAAGGTTTTCATAGTCATGTAGTTGCAAAGAAGCAAATGAAACTTCATATACCAGAACACACAAAGCATTGTGAAAATAACAATGGGAAAAGAGACTATAGAATCTCATAAGACCTGATAGAAATTTCACTCAAAATAAATCTCATGGTATCTATATTTTATTTTAAAAAAAGGTACATGTTAGATAACGTTGGTCTAGACACATTACAAAAAAAGAAGGATTATCACAGCATCCCAGCGATAGTCCTGCGTATCTGTTGGGAAAGAATGCCAATGCATTTAAATTCAATTATTATTTTCGCGTATGCATATGTTAGTGCACACACCCCCTCACAGAGAGAGACAACCACACACATATATATATACCTGCAATTTTTTGATAATTCATATCTATATATATATATATAGAAGAAGAAGAAGAAGAAGAAGAAGAAAATCCAATTATAATTGGTTAAACTGCGACATTTCGCACGGCAAAGAAAGGAATACAAGTTGTTATAAGTATGGTTAATCAGTAAATTAAGACAAATCATGTGAACATTGTGTAGACGATGCTATGGGAATATGGATTTCCTCCCTTAATATTCGTTGAGCCCTTTATGGTATAATTGTGTCGATATAATGTATTTCGATCTATATTGTGATATTTAAAGCTTCTCCAATTACTGAATTTAGGTTGAATTATAGTTTTGAAGCGTTAGGTGTGCTATTTTTAGCTTTCCTCTGGAACACTCACGTTTAAAGGCTATAATTGAAGCAGGTACTTTCTAAAGCAAATGTCACGTTTCGCTTCATTAATAAATGTAAATGTGCTTTTTGTTTATTGTGAAATCACTCGTCTTATTTGATTTAAGAACAACATAAGTCAATTATTTCAAATTCCCTTATAGAGGCTTATTATTCTTTTTCGTAAGACGATGCTTAGTGATGAGTATAATTCGTCTTAATTTACTGATTAAACATTTTAATTATAGTTATTAGTATTTTGTCTTTCTGGTCCGAACCCGCAGTTTAATTAACAATAATTCGATTTACTAATTATAATGTAAGTAAAATTGCATTAGCCTTTAAATGAATTCTTGCTTAGTATGATATTTTATACTAACATAAATATATTTATACCTGAATAATATTGTGTAAATAATGTTCTAAAACGTTGGGTCTTAGCTCTGAATGTTCATTGAGCTTTTTATTGGATCGATATAATATATTTCTATCTATATTTTGTGACACACACACACACATATATATATATATATATATATATTTGTGTGTGTGTGTGTGAGTGTATGTGTGCGCGTGTGTGTGTCTATCTTTGTGAGGGTATACGAATATATGTTCATATATATATATATACGTATATATATAAACGTTTGAATATGTATAATACGTATATATATATATGTGTGTGTGTATGTGTGTGTGTGTGTGTGTGTGTGTGTGTGTGTGTGTGTGTGTGTGTGTGTGTGTATGAGTATATGTGTAATTTGGAAATCGATATTAAATTGATTTCAATACGAAGTGCAAATTTTCTAAAGAGTATTTCTGATTTCTGACTTTAATTCCCATCTTTATATACGTTGCATATATACGTTGTTGTATATATTTTTGTAATCTGTTTGTTATAGTTGTATTTTTCTACTGATTCATATGATTGATTTACAAAATCATTAAACCGTGAATGGTGTACTCGCTTAGATGCTTCCAACTACTATGAGATATATCTAAAGTTTGCGATGTGCTTGAATTTGTTTTTTTTTTAAGTGTCTTCAAATAGAAAGTATATTAATTATTTGCAAGTACGGTCTCACAAATTATTAAAAAAACGTGCGTAGTAAGTAGATGAAATATAATATTCAAAACGCATAATATATATTCAAGATTACTTATTTTGATATTAATTTGATTTTGGCTATTACTATACTGCAAACACTTGAAGCCTACCGGAATCGGCGACCCTCTTTCAATCCTCACGGAAACCAATTTCCGTCACTTAAGTCAATAATGGCATGGCTTTCAAATCTTTCCCCTTACATTTTCTATAAACCTAGGATATTTTAGGCAACTTCAAGTGAAGTAAAAGAATTATAACTGATTCAGGTCAGATATACATCTTAACTATTGTTTCAACCTTCGATTGTTCGAAAAGAGTATTTCGGATAATTTGTAACGTGAAAATATAGTTAAGTAGTTTTTGCAAATTCATTTTGATTATCGTTCATATATCAGTATTGAGTACTTCTGTTTGGTTGCACAATGGTCTATTATTTTTATTCAAAGGGACACCGACAGTAGGAAGACAAGCGCCATAGAAATCAAAATATATTAATTTCTACTTAATAATTATTTTCAAATAAAATAGGAATATCAAGGTTTCATCTGTCCAGGAGAGCCTGCATAATTCTTGGATACTTCCTTCGCCACCATACCTAGCAAATAAAAGTGTATGTGCTGGCGTGTACCTCAAAGTTTCTGTTTGTTTGCGGACTGTGATTTCACTTTAAAAAACGGTACCAGGGTTTCTTTCAGATATGTTATAATCGAGGAGATATGAAAAGTTCATCCAATTCTACGTAAAAAAATTTTTTTATTTTGGTTTTGTTGATTTTTTGCATGCTTTTCTACTAAAGTACTATCTGTGGAAAACATATTGACTTTCGAAAGTTATCTCACGATTGCTGATATTCTGTACTGTATACTATGTGTGTCACTTGGATGCGGAGGTGTGGAAATGGTTTAGTTTGGCAAAAAGCATGTTTATATTTATATATGATTATTGCTTTTGAAACAGTAACTAAAATGTTTCTTTGTTTTTTAGTTTTAACATTTATTGTTTTCTATTTTTCGTGTCCAGTATTAATATTTTGTTTTCCAATGCATACTCGAGTTAACCAAGCGCCATGTTTTCTGTATGATTACATACTTCACTGAATAACGACAGCCTGATATTGTATGTCTCAAAGATTCATACAGTTTAAATTTTAAATATCATTGAGCATGTCTATGTCATTTTTAAAAACCGATTTAAAGACATTAAACAATTTTCATACTTTATATGAATATTTGTGTGTGTGTGTGTGTGTATATATATATATGTATATACAATGGCGTAGCTAGGGTGTGGCAAGCAGGGCACATGCCACGGGCGCCATATTTATGGGGGGCGCAATTTCGACCCAGATCGATTTCCATCCATGTCGTTTTTATCATTTTTTAAAATATAAGCCAAAAATGAAGCATGTGATTTCTTGATAGCCGACTTCCACGCCATGTCTAGTGCACTAGACAGAACAGATGTCTGATTTGACTTCACAAAAACGCCCCCCCCCCTCTACACTGACAGCAGGGTGGGTTGCAATTATGCGGGCGCTATTTTTAGCTATACATTGCAAAACAAGGATACCTCACTTGACCCCCCCACACACACACACACACATACACACTGACTGAAGGGACGTAGTTTTGGACGTGCAACTGGTGGACACGCAGGCGCTATTTTTAGCAATGCATTGCAATGTCCAATGCAAGATAATTATAATTATGAAACTGGTTAACAAAACAGAGTAGTTTGTCTTTTACAACTGGTACATAAGATGTATAGAAAAGGTATCATAATCCAAATGGCCAGATAGGATCTGATAGCTTCTATTAGGAATTCAATTTGACTCCAGTTTAGATGGTTCAATGTTTTCTTCTATAATACAGTTCGTCAGAATTTACTAAATCCTATCCAAAAAGCAAGATACTATGGTCTGCTGATTGATTCGACCCCTGACCAGGCGCACCGAGAACAACTGTCAAAAGTTGTGCGATATGTCGATGTTGATTTCAATATGAAGACGGTCGTTGTGGGGGAATCTTTTCTTGGATTCATTCAAGTAATCAAAAAAGATGTCGCAAGCCTTGTTGAAACAATCGTGAAAGAGCTAGAAAAAGATGACCTACCACTGCAGAACTGTCGATCGCAGTGCTACCACAATGCTGCCATAATGGCTGGGCACTGCAGTGGGGTTCAGCAGAGAATGAGAGAGAAGAAGAATTTGATTCACTTCGTTAATTGCGATAACCATTCACTTAATCTAGCTGGTCTTCATGCAGGCAAAAACGATTCGGCTATGATGAACTTTTTCAGTTGCATTGACTCGTTATACAACTTTGTTTCTCGTTCAACACGACGATGGGAAGCCCTTAAAGAAGTTGTTCCACTGGTTGTTAAATATCCTTCCGACACGCGGTGGAGTGCTAGATGTACCGCAGTCAGACCGGTGGCGAATTATTTGACGCTGATTGTTCAAGTTCTCGAAAAAATGAGTGATGATGAAACAGGGACATGCGAGAGTAGAAGTGATGTCAGTAATCTCTATAATCGGATACTGAGTTATGAATTCCTGAACTTGATTGGATTCTGGAACACGATTCTCTCACGAATTAGATTCAGTAGTGGCGATAACCAAAGTATTGTATGGTGAGCAATAAAGTTTACATGTAAACATTAAAAAACGACCCTAAGTATTGAGTACTCTGGTACGTTATGGTCCCTCTGGTTCCTTACCACACCTCCTTCGTTATATATATATATATACAGTATATATATATATATATATATATATATATATATATATATATATATATATATATATATATATATATATATATATATATATATATATATAAAATAGGGAAAACCAACAGTGTATGGAGTCTATAATCTATGGAAGGCAGGGTAGACATAATAATTAAAATTATAAATTAAAATGTATATACGCACCTCTATAACTATATAACACACGCGTACAAATCCAAAGGGATCTGTTTCGCCAGGAAGTTGTTGAATGAAATTGAATATCTATGGTTCATCAGCGCGTGCAAGACTATACATTCCAGACAACTCTAAGAGAATCTAAAGCGACCGTCTAGCTACACGCGGCAGAGAGATGTCACAGCGTGTTTAGGGCAGTGAACCAGTGGTATCTGAGGGACGAGCTGCTAGAAAGGGCAGCCCAAAAAACACTCAAAGAAGTGTGCTCAACCAAATATAAATTAAAATGTATATACGCACCTCTATAACTATATAACACATGCGTACAAATCCAAAGAGATCTTTTTTATTCATGGCACCTTTTCAACATATTGTATTTTAAAGAGCTCAGGATTCCTTTTCCTTTGAGCACATTATTGACAGGGAATAACGAGGGTCTATGGCTCCGTTAATTTATCGTGATATATATATACATTAATAATAATAATAATAATAGTAATTGTTTCTACTTTAGGCACAAGGCCAGCAATTACGCAGTACATTACTGGTACTTTATTTTATCGACCCCGTAAGGATGAAAGGCAAAGCTAACCTCGACGGGATTTGAACTCAGACCGTAATGGGACGTAACTATGCCGGAAAGCATGGCGTCCGACTCTCTACCGATACTGCCAATCCACCGCCCTTATTATTATTAATAATAATAATAATAATAGTAATATTAATAAATGTGAAGACTAAAATCCAAAGATAACGATAAATATATATCAAATATATAAGAACTGTTAAGGGTGAAAGCAGCGATTCTTTTCTTAAACTTTAATCTGTTATTTTAATAAATATATATATATATATATATATATATATATATATATATATATATATATGTGTGTGTATGTATGTATGTATGTATGTATGTATATATATATATATATATATATATATATATATATATATATATATATATATATATATATACATACATACATACATACATATATATATATATATATATATATATATATATATATATATATATATATATATATATGTATGTATGTATGTATATATATATATATATATATATATATATATATATATATATATATATATATATATATATATATATATATATATATATATATGAGTCGGGAACCGATGGTTGAGCTTGTGCCGTTTCAACAACTAGTTCTAGATGCATTGCCGAAGGGTTTGGCGGTTAACTGGATGTATCGTCAGGGGTGTGGTTTGTACAAATAAGACCATATTTATCTAATTGTAAATTCTCTTCATATAAGTGTTTTTTTGAAAATATGGTTAGTGAGTGGTTGTGTATCTGGCTTAGTGAGTGTTTACATGGATGTATGTGTTTATGTGCGCACCTGATTGTATCAGCCTGGTCAACTTGAGACAGAATAATAGTTGAGAGTGGGTGGGATTATATTTATTTAAAAAATATATTAGAGTGTATGTGCGTGTATGTCTGCCCCCAAGCATGATTATCACAACCTTTAGACAACAGGTCTATAGAATTGGCTGCAGATCTCCCTAATCAAAAATTGTCTAAAATTCACCGAATGCCAAATTAAATATGCCAGAGGTGGTGACTTATTTGTTAGTTACCTGAAAACAAAAAGGAGCAACCAACCGGTCCATTAACACACACCCGCACTTGATAAGACAAGGATAGATGTTATTGTGACAAGGTTGGCTATGTTGGGGATATTGGATATTATTTAAATAAGTTCATCCTGAACTTGCTTAATAATTACTATTTTAATACGAAACATTGCACAGATATATTTTCAAAGATAACTTTGTAGATACCGAATACGCCCATGAAATGAATAATAAAATAAATGTGTTTACCAAGAGGAAAGGATCCAGAGTTTACAGGTTTAGCCTAGCAGCCCTTGATTTTAAAGTAAAATCTAGTGGATTTTTTGGTTCAAGTTTATTTACTAGTAACTAAGCTAGTTATTTTACTAAGCTAGTTATTTTAGTTAGATTACGGTTACGAGTATAGATTTAATTTACATAAGATATCTACATTTCGTGGAGTTAGTGTTAGTGATTATATTTCATGTATTTATTGTTGAAGAGGTAGAGTTGGTGTTATCTATTTATTATGCAAGGTAAAGTGCCGTGTTTGTCTTAGGTACGTATGTATGTTCCAAGTGGGCTTGCGGGTGCTGTCCGCATTCAATAAGATATTGATATTTCTGTAATTGAGGCCCAGGGTGGATGTTGTCGTTTTAATGCCACTATCTTAAAAAATGTTGTGGTACATTCCTATGTAGGAGTAAATGTATGTGGCTGAAGGGTTGGATGCGCATCTTGGGTAGGTGCAAGATGAGTTGCTTATGTACAGGTTGCAAGTGCTATTAATTTTGATTTGTCATGACAAATGATAGTATGTATATTTAGGTGTGACACCGCCGGCCCAGGCGCTTCAATAAGAGCTAGTTCTGTGCGTATTTCTGGATGCTAGTGAGGTCTGCTGCTGAAGTTTGTTTGGAGTAGTGCTCGTTGTGCGTAAGCCCTACTTCTCTGTTTATGTCTGATTGCTATTAGAGTCTGCTATTGCACTTTTATTGGAGATGTGCTGCTGAAGTTTGTTTGGAGTAGTGCTCGTTGTGCGTAAGCACTACTTCTCTGTTTATGTCTCATTGCCATTAGAGTCTGCTATTGCACTTTGTTTGGAGATGTGCTCGTTTGTGCCTATGTACTGTGTAGACCTGTGTAGGTATGTATTTGTCAGTGTGGTTACCTAATATTGCGTGCAAATGTACTCTGGTGACTTAGGGTGTCTGTTGCAGTGTGTATGTACAACGAATGTTGGGAAACGTGTCTGACCTTCCTGAATCGTGTGATGGTCTGGCGTTGAGGTATGTTTTGTATATCCGGTGTTTGCACGAGGTCAACATTTCATCCGTTGTATTTAATAATTGTTCCGATAAGCATATCACGTGATACAATTGAGGATATTCTGCACGATGAACGTGACATGACGCAGGTTTCTGCTCGGTGTGTCCCACATTTTCTGACACTGATCAAAAGCATACGAGGCTGATCACATCACGGAAAAATCTGACATTGTTTGAGGCAAAGTCCACTAATTTCCTTGAATGTTTCTTAACCCAGGATAAATGTTTGTTTCTTCACTTTGAACCAGAGGCAAAGAGACAATCCATGGAGTGGAAACACCCCTCCTGACCTGTTCTAAAGAAGATCAAATAACACTTCGGTGTTCTTTTTTCTTTATTTGGATGCAAAAGGCTACAACATCAATGCAGAGTAGTATGCCAATTTGCTGACAGTTACGAAATACTTTTAAGACGAAACGCCAGGAAAACTGACGAAAATGGTTTCTTTCATCAGGACAATGGTCCAACACACATGTCCTTGGTTTCAATCTCTAATGTCTGCGGCAATGTCTAATGTCTGCGGCTTTGAACTGTTGATCGCCCTCACTAATCTCCTGATTTGTTCTCATCTGACTAGCCTCTGTTCCCAAACAAGAAACATCATTACTATTGTTGATGACTTTTTCCAACAGGAAGAACGCTTCTTCACCAATGGAAGAAGTGTGTCGTCTGCAAGGGGCACTATGTTGAAAAATAAATCTCATTTGGTGATATTTCATGAGAGTATCATGGTCAAACTATGAACTTTTCAGCCTCCCCTTATATAAATATATATATATTTATTATATATATATATATATATATATAAATATAAATATATTTATTAAAATAACAGATTAAAGTTTAAGCAAAGAATCGCTACTTTCACCCTTAACGGGATCTTCTAAAACTAAAAAAATCAATCTGTAAACGCAGAAGTAAATATTTCAAAAAACGTTTGAACCGGAGGAAGTCTGGAAGACGATACTTTGGTTCGTGGACACGTTCCCTGGCAAAGAACGGGAAAAAACGAATATAATACGTCATTATTTGGAGCGTTGAAAAACAATTACACGCAAAGACAAAACCACGTTTATGGTATAAAAGAAGTCGTAGACTAATGTTCTCTTAGGTGGTTCATGGAGACGTTCTCTGGCAATGAACGGAAAAAACGAAGATAATACGTCATTATGTGGAGCGGGAAGAACAATTGCACACAAAGACAAAAGCACGTAAATGGTATAACTGAAGTCGTAGACTAAAATTCTAACTAGGAAACCGAATGATTCTCGGCTTCAAAGTTAAGAAAAAAGTAAATAAAATACAGAGGTAATTGAAATTAAATAAATACATACACGCATCAATATATGTACATGCACAAGCATACGCGAAAACGTTCGCTATAGGTATACAAATACAAGCACGTACACAAAATAAAAACACGCACGCACATATAGAACCCACGCAACGCCTGTACCCGCACACATACGAACGTATACACCAAATACACATAAAAATATATATTAAAAATACATATATATATATTGGTGCGTTTGCGTGTATACATATAATTAAATAAACGTATATAAATAAATAAATACGTATATAACGCGCGCACACACATACCTACATGTAAATACACATATGTTCGGAGACATACGTCAACCAAAACACAAAGTACACATATACACACACCCTACATACGTACAAACCCGCATACTCACACAGACGCAAAACTCGCATATAAACATAACCAAATGCATATGTACCAAAATATATAATATATACGCCATAACATATACAATCAAATATACGTACGAGAAAGTATACGTACCTTCACAAAACATACAGGTAATATATACTTACCTATACAAATAAGTAATGGTATAAACATAACATATACTTATGTACCACATCAAGACTTAAATTATCCGCGTATAGTTCGTACTATCCGTTAGAGTATAATGTGGGGCTGTAATACAGGAAAGTTTTGTGCAATTTATGTTTACAAGCCGAAATAGCCTCAGATTTTTTGTTTAAGATGTGGTATTTGGCGTAGAGTATTTCCAGGGCCTCAGCGGCGCAGAGGTCACATGGTCTTTTGTTTCCGTGTAACTGATATTGGGTGTGGTTGTCTTTTAGACTCCAGATATAAGTTGAAAGTGACGTCATATTCCTTCTTAAAAAGTTAAGAAAAGAATGGGTTGACTTCCCCCTATCCGGGAAATGCCTCTCTAGTAACATTGTCTACAAATGTAAGGTTGAAACACCCACGTCCCGTAGGGCCTACATAGGGTTAACCGCCAATAGATTCAAGCAGCGTCTTTACATGCATACCCATTCTTTTCTTTTAAAGAAGTCGTAGACTAATATTCTATTAGTCTACGACTTCTTTTATACCATAAACGTGCTTTTGTCTTTGCGTGTAATTGTTTTTCACCGCTCCAAATAATGACGTATTATCTTTGTTTGTTCCCGTTCTTTGCCAGGGAACGTTTCCACGAACCAAAGTATCGTCTTCCTGTCTTCCTCCAGTTGCAACGTTTTTTGAAATATTTACTTCTGCGTTCACAGATTGACTTTTTTTAGTTTCAGAAGATCCCGTTAAGGGTGAAAGCAGCGATTCTTTGCTTAAACTTTAATCTGTTATTTTAATAAATATTTGCTCTACGGTTCTTATATATTTGATATATATTTATCCTTATTGAGCCCTCTTTGGATTTTAGTCTTCAAATTTATTATTATTACTATATATATATATATATATATATATATAGATATAGATATATATATATATATATATATATATGCATGTGTGCGTGTCTATGTGTCTGTATGTGTGTGTATGAAGAGAGAGAGAGAGTGAGAGAGAGAGAGAGAGAGAGAGAGGGAGGGAGAGAGAGTGAGAAAGAAACAGACAGAGAGAGGGGGTGTTGAGAATGGTTTCAACGGAGGCGAAGTACATTACATTTCATAGGTTGAAAGAGAAGAACAAACATCCAATCTTTATTGTTCAGATTATTTGCATATAAAAATGAAACAGTAGAAATGGTAGCTAGGTAGTTTGTGGGGAGGTCGACGTATAAGTAAATGTTCTTCCCTGCCAACTTAAAGTGCTTCATTTACCAGGAAGTTACTTCGCTGGAAACATTGCCAGTCAAAGTCATTAAGATCGAGGTAAAATTCTTTGGACTGGAATAGATTGAGATAATAAGAGGTAAATATCAGTTTCGTCAATGCAAAGTGAACTGAACATCAACATAAACACCAGTATATAAACATACACACTTACACACTTGCGTGTGCGTAGAAGTTCGTAGAAACACAGATGTGGACACAAACATAAAAACACATATACACAAAGTATATATATATATATATATATATATATATATATATATATATATATATATATATATATATATATATTCACACACATGCATACACACATTTATAGGTACTCACAGAGACATACGCATATATATGTGTGTATCACTCTTGGGGGAAAGAGAGGAAATGAATCAGGGAAAGAAATAAAACGATGAATAAATTCATAGATAGATGCATAGTTAAATGGACAGCTGCCTATATAAGACATTTTTTATATGCGTATGTGTGTGTGTATGTGTATAAATAATGAACACATTTTCTTTTAAACCTGTTAAATTATAGACACGTCTGTGTTCAATTTTGAACTTTTTCATTAGAGATTATTTCATATTTCCCTATTAATACTTTACGGTCGGTTTGAAACAAACCTTACCTATTAATGTTATGATACATTTCCAAATCCATCACATTATCGACTCAGATGAAGGCGATGCCTTAATAACTAAAAGTACATATACAACCCGAGTAAAATTTACGATCATGACAAAATATTTTCTCACACCAAAATGAAGAATGTCGAAACTTAATCATTGTATCAGTACCCCGAGACCATTAGCAAAAACAGATATCAATATATTTAAGTAGGTCTTGTAATTTGTATAAGTCATAAGAGAAATCATTTCTTATGGATAAATAAAAATATGTTAGAAACTTACGGCACGACAATAGGACGAATTCAAGACCAAACTGAAATTAATTAATGCTGTTAATGCTCAGGTAGAATGTGTCTCTTTTTAATATATAGTAGGAGAATTTAGACATATACACATGGACGCCATACTCGGCCCCTTTTATCCCAAATTAACACACCGACTGATAAAATCTGAGAAACGATCGTCGGGTATTTTCCTTTGTTTTTGTTGAAGCTAGGTATGTGATTTTAGTCACTACCTTAAATTCATAGCGAAATGACTTCAAAATGTTTTTAAATAGACATACAGTACATTATTAAATATACAATACGTACATTCATATATTCATCGGTATTTCAAAGCACCAGTACAAATATATATATATATATATATATATAAATATATAAATTCAGCGAGAATCGTATTTCGGCTGGTAGATAAAGCGAAACGAAATGCAAAATCGTAGAAAAGCTGGCAAGCGTTCCAATACTTAAGAAAACTATAGCTAAACAATGTGTTAAAACGCCATACAAACTGAAAAAGTGGTCAAGAAGGCATTAACCACCTAAGCCAAAAAACAAATCAAGCTAAACAGGTCAAACAGAATAAATGATAAAAACAGACCTGGACCCAAATGGAATTGATGGTATATATATCTAGGGCGGGTAAAATTCCCGAGATACATGGACGAGTTCTCTCCAGTGGTCTCTGTCCATCATTATCGCTGCCATGTCCTGCGTCTCCAACAGACCAGTGTCTGTCCTTAGGGCATCAACATACGTTAACCTTGGTCTTCCTCTTCCAGTGTGTCCATGAAGGGGCTCCCACAGGAGCACTGAGTGCAATGTCAACTCTGGATGTCGGTGAGCATGTCCAGCTAACCTCAGTCTCCTCTGTGTCACTTTTGAGCTGACTTTTGGGAGGCTCCCATACAGCTCTGAGTTGTTCATCCTCGGTGTATACTGATTAATGTTCAGAGCCATCCTCAGCATTCTCGTGTAGCACCCATCCACCATCATAGTGATTTTCTTGGTCAGTGTCCAAGTCTCAGACCCGTACAGCAGCACAGACTCCACTACAGCAATGAAGAGGCGGATTTTCAGGTTTTTACGAAGGTTCGACTTCCACACCGTTCTCAAGCTGTGGCACGCCGCCCAGGCTTTGCTCTTCCTCTCAACCACATCATCCTCCGTATTCCCAATCTTTGCTCCCAGATACAGGAAGCCCTCAACCAATTCTAGCGGCTTCCCGCCTACATAAATAATCCCCTCTGGCTTCTCAACATTCTCTACTAGATATTTTGTTTATATATAACGAAGGAAGTGTGGTAAGGAACCAAGTGGATCATAACGCACCAGAGTACTCAATACTTAGGGTAGTAGAGTGGGTAACAGGAAATAGCCGTCGAAACGGCTTGAGCTCTGCCGTCGGGGTCTTGAACATTTTCCTATATATATATATATATATATATATATATATATATTCTGGACTAATTAGTTCAGAATTAGCCGTCGAAACGGCTTGAGCTCAGCCGTCGGAGTCCTACTCGTTCCTATTACCCACTCTACTACCCTAAGTATTGAGTACTTTGGTGCGTTATGGTCCATCTGGTTCCTTACCACATTTCCTTCGTTATATATATATATATATATACATATATATATATATATATATATATATATATATATATATATATATATATATATATATATATATATATAGTAATAATAATAAATTTGAAGACTAAAATCCAAAGAGCGCTCGATAAGGATAAATATATATCAAATATATAAGTACTGTAGAGCAATTATTTATTAAAATAACAGATTAAAGTTTAAGCAAAGAATCCTTTGCAAAGGATTCTTTGTGTAAACTTTAATCTGTTATTTTAATAAATATATATATATATATATATATATATATATATATATAGAGAGAGAGAGAGAGAGAGAGAGAGAGAGAGAGAGAGAGAGAGAGAGAGAGAGAGAGAAAGAGAGAGAGAGAGAGAGAAAGAGAGAGAGAGAGAGAAGGGGGAGGCGTATATGGAAACATTTACAATTTGTTTCTGCATAATAGCAAACCAGTGGGCGTACTTCGCACAACCAATGTAGTATACGAATTTCAGTATACACATCATAGCTGTATACTTCATGACTCAAATAATTATATCGCCCACAAAAACACAGCCATTTCCCTTCGGTTAACTACGCATTGTCGACACGGATCCCTATAAAAAAAATACAAGACATGCAACATAATTAGATAGAAAAACAGGAATTTATAATAATTGTTTCTACTTTTGGCACAAGGCCAGTACATTACTGGTACTTTATTTTATCGACCGCGTAAGGATGAAAGGCAAAGTTAACCTGGGCGAGATTTGAACTCAGATAGTAAATTATAATAATGAAATTTCAAGTAGAATCCCACATATGACGAGGAGAGTAAGTATGTAACGTTCACGATAACCACCATACAAACCAAAAATCAACACTTATATACATCGCATGCGAAATTAACTATAAAAGCTAACTAAACATAACTGTTGAGTAATCTTTTTTAATCCGGTGCTGAAGAAATTACTACATCTCCACCGAGAATTTGTGATGAATACAAAACGCACAAAGGATATGTCATTACTGATATTATTGTTATATTGAAGATGGGCCTCTGAAGTACTCGAAACTTTAATAGACATAACACACAATAACGAAAGCTAAAACACACACACATACATATATATATATATATATATATATATATATATATATATATATATATATATATATATATATATATATATATATATACATATATATATATATATATATATATATATATATATATATATATATATATATATATATATATATATATATATAACGAAGGAAATGTGGTAAGGAACCAGGTGGACCATAACGCACCAAAGTACTCAATACTTGAGGTAGTAGAATGGGTAATAGGAACCTGTAAGACCCCGACAGCTGAGCTCAAGCCGTTTCGACGGCTAATTCTGGACTGGGTCCAGAATTAGCCGTCGAAACGGCTTGAGCTCAGCTGTCGAGGTCTTACTGGTTCCTATATATATATATATATATATATATATATATATATATATATATGTGTGTGTGTGTGTGTGTGTACGTGTGTGTATGATTGTGTATGTGTGTGTGTATACATTATATATATTATATATTACATGATATATGCATATGTGCGTATAAATATATGAGAACTGCCTCTTATTTACTGAAGAGGGCTATCTCTTCAATGTTGTGCTGAACGGCGATGAGACCGCAAATGAGTTCGCACACCTGCCTCGCTCTTGCATAACTTTTACAGATATGACATACATAAAGCTCCCGATAATCCTAAACGTAACCTGCCCTTTATGCAATGTCATGATCTGCTTGAATCCAGCAGCACACCTACAAGCATTGTTGCCAAACTGACACGAATACCTGCAGGCTTTTCAGGGAGGACACCAACATAATCGGCCCCAGACTTCTGATTGCTGTGAGCTCTTAAATGATTAGGAAGATGAGCACGAACATAAGCAACCTTCCCACAGATGTTACAGACATGGTCTGACCGGATCTCCTGCGGGACTCAATCTACGTTACCTTTTCTGAGTGCTCTTTTAAACAATCAATCCTGTTGACCTCACAGCGATAACAGCCATCATAATCCAGTCTTCTTCAACCAGAACGTCTCTTCCTCGTCTTCCCAATCCTCAACACTAATACCAAAAGTCTTCAGGTTGCCTTTAACAACATCCCTAAAAGGTTTCGTGGGTTTGTCCCTGGGGCATTTACCACGAGTTAACACTCCATACCAAATTCGTTTAGAAAACCTTTCATTTCCCACCCGCCTTAAATGCCCTGCCTAACGCAGTTGGTTTTGAATGATTAATTTTTAAATTTAATAGAAAATGCTGACAAATTGTTCACAGTTGAAAAATGGTTTAATTAGCCTGGGTTGGTAGTAGTGAACATAGTTAGGATAGTATCGCAAAGGTTTTGGAGTTTGTCGCCGATTTCGGAGGGTTTGTATCCGGTGGCGGTTTCTTTATTTGTGGAGTCAAGTTTGTCGATACAGAAAATGCCAACAAAAACGGATACAACCCTCATCAACTCAAATGAAGAGATCCTACAGGAACTCAAGAAAATCAACACCAACCTATGTTAAAGTTGGCAGAAGAACCCTGTTTTGCAGAGCTCATCACCAGAGAATAGTTCCAAGCATTAGCATTGCTTATTAATGATAGCTGTTATCAAGTGCGTCTCCGGTTCGCTATGAAATTGAACAAAGGACTGCTAAGTCTTCGCTTACCTATCTTCTCTTTGGCAGCTAATGACCCTGTCAAGGAACGACGAGCTCAGGTGAAGCAGTTCCTTTATGCAAATATTAGCAAGAGGAGAGAATATCTCAAACAGCATGTATCACCAGGCTCTAAAATCTATTCCTTACTGCCAGATTATATGCTGCCCTATACAATCCACTTGCTGGCTCACGACCCTGACCTCAAATCACATGATCATATGCAGGCTTTGATGTCTTTGGTTTGTGATGGATCCATTGATGAGTCGGAGTGAAGATTACAATTATGCGTTCTTTAGACGAATGATTGAAGATATCTTTGCTGGTCGACAAACTTGACTCCACAAATAAGGAAACCGCCACCGGATACAAACCCTCCGAAATCGGCGACAAAATCCAAAACCTTTGCGATACTATCCTAACTATGTTCACTACTACCAACCCAGGCTAATTAAACCATTTTTCAACTGTGAACAATTTGTCAGCATTTTCTATTCCGTTTACCAATATATAATAACTTGTGTGTTACACCTTTATTCTTTTAACTATATATATATATATATATATATATATATATATATATATTATATATATATATATATATAGTAATCATAATAAATGTGAAGACTAACATCCAAAGAGGGCTCGATAAGGATAAATATATATATAGATGTGTGTGTCTGTGTGAGTGTGTGTGTGTGTCTGTGTATATAAATTTATACTTATGCTTATACAAATATGTTTATAACAATAAAATATGCCACTTTCACATCTTTATTAGTAACACCTCCTCACATTCTTATCATAATTTGACATAGCCTTAATTTAAAAATGCTTGATGAATACAATGACTATTGAATTATTTCATGAATCTTTCCAGCTTTCTTTTTCTGGGTCTTTCTCTCTATTCTCTTGCTCTCCTTCTTTCTCACCCTCTCATTATCTATCGTTTTATCACCCTTTCCCACCTACTCTCAATATATTTTCGTATTTTTAGCATTTTGTAAGACTAAACACTGCAGAATTATTCAGTCAAGCTGAATATTTTATTACGCATCTTTCAACTTGACTAACTTGAAATAAAAGAAAACAATTTATGTAAAGATTAATGTAAACCTAATTATATATATATACATATATATATATGTGTGTGTATGGGGGTGTATATATAGTGTATGTGTGCGTGAGTGTGTATGTTTCTTTTTGTGTTTGTATACTATATGTATATATATTCTAATGAGAGATAGATAGATTAATAAATAGACAGAACCTACTTTATTTTGTTCTGAATATAATAATATCTTTACTATCTTGATGCTCCGTTGAATTTGCTCTTTTCAAAATTACAGGCCTTTATTTTCGTAGCCTAACGTTCCACTGATCTTTAACCTATATACTTACTAATATGTTTGAGAATGTTCCTAAGGTTCAGCTTTGTTGTCAATGTTGTTATAATTACAATTCCTTTAACTAAACTTTGCACTAATTATCTTTAATCTTTTACTTATGATTTCTATTCACTCTGTAGAAATACCTATATTAATGACTTCCACAGAGTATATATTTGGATATTAAAATATTATATTGACTCATTAGGAAAAATAAGACTAACAGAAAATGATGACTAATAATAGTAGAAGTTATAGTTTATATATTTTGAGCAGGAAATAATAAAAAAAAATCATCAGAAATATGAATGTTTCTAGGTGAAATGAAAATAACATGTTGTAGGTTTGCGACTAGTACTCAAATAAGCTGCTAGCATATAGTTTAAAACCATATGTTTATGGGCTGATTAGCCTCATATAAATGCGGAGCATTAGGCTGGCGGCCTGAACAAGAAATAGAATTAAGGAAAGGTGTGTGTAAATTTAACAACGACTATACAGCGACAAAGAGATGAGGGTTACTTTCCCACCCCCTGATTTTGCTGGAACTAGGTAGGTGGCAATGGCCACCACCTTTAACATTCATAACTAAAGGATTTCAAACGTTTATTCGAAAACGTGTCGTATACTATTCGATATACAAACCTTACAAACACACATACGCACGCACACACGCACGCACGCGCGCACACACACACACACACACACACACACACACACACACACACACACACACACACACACACACACACACACACACACACACACACACACACACACACGTATATATATATATATTTTATCTTTTATGGTTTAGGATAGATCAAAGGAGAAACGCAAAATAACAACAAAAGTAGCCACTGAGGAGGTCACAGAATGCGTGACGAAAGAGCATTAACGACCAACAACTAAACAACAATTTGGTTATTAAAATAAACGACTATTATTATAAATTTAAGTGAAAACCTACAGGTGCGTGTGTTTCATTAGCAGCATGACCTACCACCACAGATATATATATATATGATTTTAGCATTGTCGCGGGGAGTGCCATTTTCGTCAATCAGACGGCCAACAGTGAAGACAGAGACTTTTTGTATTTTTACAAATGAAAAGCACAGTTTGAGATGGAATTTGATTTTCTCAAATGGAATTTGATTTACTAATCAGCTGTTCTTTGGTTATTGGTGATGGTCTTCATGCATTGTAGAAGGTTATATTCTTATTCGAGCAGTACGAATGCAGTGGAATGTGTGTTGCTGTTGGCAGTATTTGTTTGTTGATTTTTTTAGCCTGTTCTTTTTTAGCTTGTTCTTTTTATTTTTCTGGTCATGGTTGTTTTTACTGTTTTGGGGGAATGTGCACACTTAGTTTTGACCAGAGATCGTGGTGGGGTGTGTTTTTCACATATGTTTGTGACAATGTCTACAAATATCTGCCATGTTTTGATGTTGGTAGAGATGTGTGTGTGTGTGTGAAAGAACAGTCAACATGTGATAGCTCGTTAGTGATTGCATCCCAGCTGGCATTATAAAGTTCCATTTTATCAAATAGGTGGAGAGAGGTCATTGGGTTTAGCTTTCGGGTGGTGGAATCTCAGGTTACAGAGACCCATCATGGTCTGAAAGAAGGGTTTTCCACTGTATTATTATGTATAGTGTTAGTCTCGTTACTAAACACTAGGTTCAAAATGTTTTTTTCTGATGTCTTGTTGGTGCAAGGACAGGGTGGAACAAGAAGAACTCACCCATAAAGTCGAAAAGCGACTCTGCGGCTGCTGTGTCAACAGGTTGAGGTGGAAGTAACTGGTTTCAAATTGTTTGTAGACCAATCAACACAGAGTAGATTCAAATCTCATATCATAAGTATGTTACCCGAATGACACTTAATGGCTGTTGAGGCATTCTTTAAAGGACAATATGGAGTTTGGGGTGGCTTAAATAGTCCAATTATTATCAAAACATTGGCTTTTATGTGCACGGTGACTGATTCACAGCAGCCGCTGGAGAATGTGAAATTTCCGTCTGCTGTAAAGGAATCATGCAAGAAAATGGCAGTTCCACGCTTCCTTCGGCCGATACGATTTGCGTAAGTGGTTGTGATACTCCTCACCTTCACTTCGGCTTCCAAGTGGGAGTTATCAAAATGGGTTTCAGTAAGGATGAGGAAAGGGATCTGATTAACAATCCCATCCTCATTTTTGTGTATTGAGGGAAAGCCGACATTTTGTGCATTGAGTAGAAATGTGCAGGTTTTGACTGTTGCAGATGGGTTGTTTTCGTGTTTGCGTGTTAGTGACAGCAATGGAGAGAGTTGGTACATTGGGGTAATAGCATACGATTGCTTTTATCTCTTTTGCAAGGTTTATCAAGAAAAGTTTTCCTGTTTAGATATATATATATAGAAAATACTTGCTGAACACACAAACCGAAACCGCTTGGCGCGTCGATCGGGATTTTTACGCATATCTCTCTCTCTCTTAATATATATATATATATATATATATATATATATATATATATATATACATGCATACATACATAAATATATATACATAGATATATATATATGTATAGATATATGCATAGACATACATACATATATATATATATATATATATATATATATATATATATATACGTTATTCCGGGTTGAATCGGAGGTAACCACAGTAAGTAAGGTACTCAATACATTGCAGAGTATAAAAGTTTTAATATAGATGAGATTCTACCTGACTAGAACTGTTTCATTCTTTAGAAATCAT
Source organism: Eledone cirrhosa (assembly GCA_964016885.1). NCBI lineage: Eukaryota > Metazoa > Mollusca > Cephalopoda > Octopoda > Eledonidae > Eledone > Eledone cirrhosa. Next base: position 118,335,170 of record OZ024743.1, read on the forward strand.
CAGAGATTCCTGATGATTTCTAAAGAATGAAACAGTTCTAGTCCTGTAGAATCTCATCTATATTAAAATATATATATATATATATTTTAATATAAGGAACTGTTTCTTTGTTTATTCATTATTTTATTAATTTATATATATATATATATATATATATATATATATATATATATAAATATATATATATATAATCATCAATGTGTACACTCGTCGGATCTGATTCAGTATCTACTAGAGCGGTGACGATATTAAAGAATACATTAAGTTTCAATGATATGACTATTTTTTACCTGCACAATAATGCGTCTCTTGAAAACCGTGAAGACGTTAGAGATTAATCACAAAAGGTAATTTGTTAATGAATAATTAATTTCCATTTGAACTGTTGACTTAACTGTGTTAATGTAGGTTGTTAAGTATTTTTTTGTAATTTTATATATGTTATTGTATTCTTGTTATGGTCTTACTTTTATATCCAAATGTGAGTAACTGGAACACTTTACGTTTTAGGAAATATCACTTTTTAGAAAGTGAGGTTATTTTTGTTAACTGTTTATAATAGGCGTACTGAACTAATGCTAATGATAAGGCCACGAATTGGCAAAATCGTTAGAACGTTGAACTGGGTGATTTGTGGTATTCGTTATGGGTCTCTCCTATCTGAGTTCAAATCACGTCGAGATCAATTTTGATATCTATAACAAAAGTACTAGTCTAGTACGGGATTCGAATCTTTATCTCTTTCATTAGCATCATTTCAGGATCGAAAAAGGAAGTACCACTCCAGGGGATTGTTAAAGTATCACTTGGTGGGATTGTTAAAGCGCCGGAAACTATCATATGCGATAGCTCCTCCAGCTCTCCACACTCTGTGTTCGAATGCTGTCACTGGAAAGGCGGCGATACTTCTGTCAGGAGTAATAATCGGAAATGGAGTAGGGTCAATGGAAATGACGAAGGATTCTTTTCCGCCTGATTATTACTCCCTTTCTTCACACAAAGACACGCACATACACATTCTTTATATATACCTTGTTTGTAAATAAGATTATTCTTTCTGTATCTTCTGGTTAACATGTGCGACACCACACTAATACATTTCACTATCATTTGATAATGCATAAAAATGCTGAAACCATAATTGAATATATAAATAGATAAATAAATGCCATTGTTAAATAATAAATAAATCAACTAATACCTTAACACTTCACACAAAGTAAAATATTTCGTTTTAATCATTTTCTACCCAGAAAAAAGAGAGAGAGAAACAAAAAAGGAAAAAAAATTTTTTTTTCTTCCTAATAATCGTCTCTTTCTCCCTGTTTTCATATATATATATATATATATATATATATATATATATATATATATATATATATATATATATATATATATATATATATATAATGATTGTTTAACCATCGTCTCAGTGTGTTTGGCCTTTAACGTTTGTTATAGCTCTGGTTCATCTGAATCATTGAGCACTTGCCGCACATCTCGGAGGTTGTCTTTCGTTATTTCGTGAGCCGAAATGCGAATCTCGATAATTTATGTTTGTATTATTCACCAGACTCTAGCTATTGACCAGTTAATTTTCTTGATTTTTAGTTGATTCTATTGACTGATGAATAGCTTATGTTAATGTTAACCCTTCTGTTGAGAACTCTATTCGATTTGTGATGTTTTTGCATTCTTGCAAAAATATACACAACTGATTTCATTCGCCTGATATAGGGGTTGCCTCCCTTGCCGATCCCCACGGGGGGTCAGAAATGGTCAGTCCTTGTATTAACATTGAACTAAAACCTGTTGAGAAAGTGGCTTCCTTGTTCAATCATGTTACCAGAAGCCTGACATTATTTATGTAAGCGGACGGTACTTGATTTGGGAGCCGCAGAAACCCATATACTGGATTTTACTAACCTTCCAGGGGTCCGGGTAAATTTTCAATACCCGAATTACTTGATCGTTTTTGGGGCTATGCGAATGATTGTTTAATCATCGTCTCAGTGTGTTTGGCCTTTAACGTTTGTTATAGCTCTGGTTCATCTGAATCATTGAGCACTTGCCGCACATCTCGGAGGTTGTCTTTCGTTATTTCGTGGGCCGAAATGCGAATCTCGATAATTTATGTTTATATATATATATATATATATATGCATGTATATATATATATATATATATAGACCCATAAATGGAAAAAATGAAATTTAATTTCTCACTCTTATTACGCCTGATACTTAAATATAAGTATGTATACGTACATACGTATATCTATACAGACGTACACTAGTATGTATATACATACATACATGCACACACACACACACACACACACACACACACACACACACACACACACACACACACGTATATATATATATATATATATATATGTATGTGTTTACCGAACATTTATTATAATGCCCGGTTTTTTTGTAAACAAACAGCCCGAATTATTAGCCGTACAGTGTTCGGCAACCATCGTTGTGTGTGTGTGTTTGTGTGGGGGGTAATTTACCCGATGTATTCGACTATTTTACATTTAATATATGAATTCCATGAATTATGGCGGCTCTTCATAATAAGAAAAGCAAAATATTTAATGTGTGTATATTTACCAATATAAACATAATTGGCTTATATATAAGATCATATACTATATATTTATATACAATAAATATTTGAGAGCCAGTCTATCAAAGAAAAAAACTGTTTTTCGTTATGAAAAATGTTTTTCCTCTCTTGCTCTGTCAACATATCGAAGATATCTCAGTAGCCTTTGAGTTAGAGAGACTGTTTCAAATTCATTAATCTCTCATCATTCAACCGGTACTGAGCTGAAAATAATCTAGAGCCTATATAGATATTGCGTGATGAACAATTGTTGGAAATGCATATTGCAAATAGAACACATCGGCTGGAAATGCTCATTTACATATAGTGAGCATTTCACCGGTTATAATTGGCAGTAAGACTAAAAAAAAGCGTTAAACATAGTAGGGGTGTATATGAAAGCATAGTATATGCATTGATTCGTTTATTGTATAGAAACATAGTATATACTCTCTTATATACGCCTATTATGCTTAACCGTATCTTAGTTCTACTGTTAATATATATACAAATGCTAGTTAACAATGTGGAAAATGATTTACAATGGGAACTCTATACAATATGATACTTAAATGTGTTTTCTTGATGCGCTACACTGTCTTCTGTGATGAAAGATAACCTAGAACTGATGACCAGCTGTGATTCTTATTATTTGTGAAAACTTTACAAACATATATGAATTCTATACAATGTAAAACACATCTTTGTTCATTCTTTAATGAGTATCTGAAATATTATTTTCTTTTATGTAAAAGTATCATAAATCTTCGCGAACCTGTATATTAATATGCGCATTTTGTAATGTATTTGTATAAGGTAAATATTTAGTCACACCTGTCAATTTCATGCATAATGCATAATTTTTATTTCATTAGATTTTATAGCTATCTTTTCCACTAGTATATAGATTGCTCACGTGCTAACGCTTGGTCCTGTAGATAAATATCACATGGCTATATGATTATGAAAATTTTGCATCACGATTCGAATGCGTTGGATTTTTGGCGCGTCTCTGATACAATAGAGTCGCATCAGCCTATACCTTCGGTATGAAAGTTTGTGGAGTGAAACTGTGGGAAATTCCATCAGTTCAAGCCGCTTGTTTGGATCAATTTTCAAGAGAGATAAAAACAAGAAATAAAAGAATAGTCTAAATGAGAATGAACTCCACAAATTTGGATAATAATAATTTGAGAACATCATTCGGATCTTTTCTAAGTAGCATCCGTGTCCATCTTTTCCAACATTTTAGTGTTCCTCATGTGATACTATCATCGCGACCGACTTAGCCTAATTTCGAAATTCAAAATATTGTTTGTCACTCCTTTCTCTCTCTCTCTCTCTCTCTCTCTCTCTCTCTCTCTCTCTCTCTCTCTCTCTCTCTCTCTCTCTCTCTCTGTATATATATATATATATATATATATATATATATATATATATCGTCTCTTTTTCTTTCTTTCTTTCTTTCTTTCTTTCTTTCTGTCTTTCTTTCTTTGTTTCGTTCTTTGTTTCGTTCTTTCGTTCTTTCTTTCTTTCTTTCTATCTTTTGCTCTTTGTTCTACTTTGTTCACTGGTAAGACCAGTGTGCTTCCTCTCATCTTAGTCTTTTATCATTATTATTTCCAGGGCTATTGCTTGATATATCATGTTTTAATCTTACTATTCTATTACAATTATCTCCCAACATGTGTAACTCGTAATTTCCCTGCATCTCAATGTAAAATGTGTCCCGTGCTGTATCGTATATATATATATATATATATATATATATATATATATAACTCGTGTTGTTTCTATGTCGCTCTATCCTTGCCGCTCTTTCCAATAGCCGCTGCAATTTCATCCTGAATAGCACTTTTATCTCAGGGACCTTTGAATCACTGGGAAAAAGAGTAATGTCTTTGAAGGACCGTAACTACAGAGACACCCAACAGATAGATGATTAACGGGAATTGCCCATGTGACGATCTTTTTCAATTTTTCTGTATCCCTCATGTTCTAAGTCTTATTGTTTGTATATATGTATGTATATGAGTGTGTGTGTGTGTGTGTGTGTGTATGTGTGTGTATGTGTGTGTGTATACACACACACACACACACACACACACACATATATATATATATATATATATATATATATATGTGTGTGTGGTGTGTGTGTGGAGGAATATATTTCGAATTACGAAGAATTCGCCATCAACATGTAAACATATAGGGAAGTGTGTATATTTAATACGCGGCATTTATCGCACTGATTGGGACTAATATTTCATTGAATCACTTGTTAATGTATTTGTATACTGGTGGCTCATTTTTCTTTATGTGAAATACATCTACTATAGATAGTTTTTACTTATATATGACATTCTACATTTGAGAATAAATTAATGTTCGGCCATGTTAGCGTTGATGTAAACATTAGGTATAGCGATTAATTCCCGTATTGTATGTCTCAAAACAGACCATTTTGCATGGAAGCAAAGATAGTGTAATCCCTGAAGACAATCCATCATGGTACTTTATATTTTCATATTTTTAAAGAGAAATAATCGCATCCAGGCTCAATAACGTTTAGTAATTTTGCACCAGGTTTTATTTCGAGGCATACAAATACCGGGCGTAACCACTTATTCCAGATGTTCACAAACCAACGTCAAAACAGCGCACCTGACAACTTGCTAGCTATCAGATACACAACTTTATACATAAACGAATAAACATATATAAGAGTCGAGTACCATCAACAAGGCAGTTTGTGAAACTACTAATCATATCACATTCGGCTAAAGCACTGTATTAAAATATATATATATATACAAACACACTCATATACATACATGAGACCTGCAAACATCTAAATACATACACACACACACACATACACATACATACATACATACATACATATATATATATATATATATATATATATATATATATATATACATAAATATATCAAAAGCTTGTATTGAATTAGAAACTCAAAATGGTCTCATTACAGTAAATTAGCTCTAGGAAAAAGGCTTTTCCGAGCCGTATATAACTGAACAAAAAGGAAAAAACGAACACAGACATATATATATGTGTGTTCAAATCGTAATGGACCAAAATCGCTAAGGGGAAAAAAATACTAACTACAGACAATAGGGTTTGTATATGTATATACTGTGTGTATATATATATTCAAGTAAGAATATTTTCGAAACAGCGAGTGGGTTTGAAATTATTAGAAATGTAAGCTATCGCCGTGTTTTGACTAAAGAAATTAAAGAAATTATTTAACCTGATAGTGGGGTTAAGAACCCTCGGAGAAATGGAAAAAAAGATGAGTATTGACGTACATGGGAGTCGATCCCACATCTTTGGTTATCCGGACCACTGTGCTACCATTTACACCAACACATCACCCGTCTTTTTCCATTCAAATTATTAGAAATAATAATTTCAAACCCACTCGCTGTTTCGAAAATATTCTTACTTGACATTACAGTCGCTAAGTTTATAGCTTCTAATTTGAATGGAATAAGACGGGCGATGTGTTGGTGTAAATGGTATCACAGTGGTCCGGATAACCAAAGATGTGGGTTCGACTCCTATGTACATCAATACTATCTTTTTTTCTATTTCTCCGAGGGTTCTTAAGCCCACTATCAGGCTAAATAATTTATTTAATTTCTTTAGTCAAAATACGGCGATAGCTTACATTTCTAATAATATATATATATATATATACTGTATATATATATATATTGTATATATGTATATATATGTGTGTGTGTGTGTGTGTGTATTTGTATATGGCTGTGAGCCGTGGATTGCAAACGATAAACAACTTGATCCGAATTTAGAATCTGGTTTAAAGACAGAACAATGCATACAAATAACATTCGTTCTTGTCTACCTATTCAATGTGTCAACTTACACCACATATTCATGCAGCTTTGTTTGAGTCCTGCAGTAATTTTTGCTATATACATTTATAGTAGATTTAGGTGTTTATTCAATAATTTGTAAACATTTAAATTAACTACTAATATATATACTCTACTAATCTGCAAATGTTTACATCCTGTTCTCTGCCTTTTCTATATTTGGAAGACTTACAAAGAAATGCGTTACGTATTTTTCTGTGGTTAGTTAACGATGTAAACATATTTGATTGAATTCGAACCAGAATTGTAAATCCGATTAAACTGCTCATCAACTAAATATCGTTTATTGTTGCTGTTTAGACATACTTCAATCCTGACCAAGTAACATACTCTTCCTCGAATATTGCTTCCGGGGCTATATTATCCAAGACGATCTTTTCTCTTAAGACAATATTGCTGTATTTGCAATAAGGTTTTTTTCTCATTTTCAGCAGCTCCTGTGACCACATGGAAGACATTTCATTTTGCAGAGCAATGAGTTTAATGAGCTTTTCACCCGTACTGTAAACAAAATCGAGCACGATGTCAATACCGATGTAATCACTGAGCACTCAACTGATATATTCATTCGACCGTAGTTTGTTTTCTATCGACAAGTCACTTTCATTAAAATAATTGTTCCTACTTTAGGCACAAGGCCAGCAATTACCCAGTGTATTACTGGTACTTTATGTTATCGACCCCGTAAGGATGAAAGGCAAAGTCAACCTCAGCGTGATTTGAACTCAGAATGGCAAGGGCCGTAACTCTATGCGTCAAAGCATGGTGTCCGACCCTCTACCGATACTGCCAATTCAAAATAATGTTCGTTTGTTAGTTAGCTCTTTAATAACCATTGTTTATAGTTAATCACATTTAGTAACCAGGCACGGTACTGTTGATGCACTTATGCTGTTCTTCTTACTGTTGTTATTGCTGCCCACCGAGACCATCATCATGACCAACCTTACACCCGCACTTTTATTCATCCACATCTTCATCATCATCATTATCATCATCATTACAACTTGTATGCATCAACATTATCACCAGGTACGGTACAGTTGTTGCACTTGTGTTCCTTTTACTGTTGATATTGTCCACCAAGTCCATCAACACCACCATAATTACACCAGCACTTACATTCATTGACATCGTCACCATCATTATCATCATCATTATCATCATCATCATTATCATCATCATCATCATCATCATCATTATCATCATCAGCAACATCATCATCATCATCATTATCATCAGCATTATAATTTGTCTGCATCAACATTATCAGCAGCAGCACCACTACACTCGACTGCTCTATTAGTTGGCGAACCATTTACTTCATCGCCATGTCTAAATTTAAAAATGAAAATATCACTGGACAATAATGTTCGTATGGTGTGACGACATTAAAATTATGGAAAAATTTAATAATAATAATAAAACTATCACCTATAATAGAAGTAATAATAATAATAATAATGACAAACAACAACAACAACAACATAAAATATCAAAACAACAATAATTATAATGAAAACAATAATAAAATGTATTTTATAAAATTAAATCTAACGCAATGAATAAATGAAATACTGAAATTATTTTAAACATTTTAATAAATTATGACGTGCCTTCTATTAAATAAAAAAAATTAAAGTGTTTAATATCTAAAAATGGCCTCCTGGTTTCTGTACAGTGTGAGTTTGTGTACGTGAATGTGTCTGTACCTGATATTCAGATATTGTATCATAGTTATACTATACCCTGAAACTCAAATGACCAAAGTGATAGAGTGTTAGGGTTACAAATAAAAGGGTCATGTTTCTTATTCATTTAGCGACACAAAAATAATCACATTTACCTCACTGCAGTTAAACAGCTGCTTCAAAGTTGGAAAAAACCAGCCCTTGTAAGCAACAGCGGCAACTATACATTTGTTACATTGTAGAGCTGTATTCAAAGGTTTTAGACATTCAAGTTTATTTCCTTGGGATTAGTTACTTATCCGAATACACGGCATATATACACACACTCACATGAGCACATACTTACAGACAAGCAGTCACATACTCAAAGAAACAGACAAACGTCGGGTATATGAGTATATATGTCCTTCTCTGCTTCTACTTTTTGTAATACATTTAGTTCAAATCGTGCCGAAGTCAGCTTTTCTTATCATCATTCCGAGGTCGATGAAATAAAGAAACATTAAAATACTACGATTGATTTTATAGGCTCCCACTCCACCAAAGCTGTTGGCCTTGTGCCAATGATAAAAGAATCATTACTTTAAACCGATTGCTCGAACTAATTCACAAATATTTTACTTATGGTTATCTATCTACAGATTTTTTTGTCGTATTTTCCCTGCCTTTTATTTTATAACTTTCGTGTCTCCAATAGATATGTACAATTTTCGTCTTGTTTTGCTATCTATTGAGTCGAATGACCTCGACCTCTTGCGTTCCGTTGTCTGCTGTCGTATACATTGCAATATCTCGAATAGATTATGCTTGGTGGTATAGAGTTAGGGCCTTTTACTTTCCGAGTCAAATCCCGAGAGGGTTAGCGTTGGCTTTCATCCTTACTGGGTCAATAAAATAAAATACCAGTAAACGCACTGCGGTCGATTTGATCGACTTTCCTCTAGCCAAATTGTTGGCCTTGTGCCTAAATCAGAAATCATTATTATTATTATTATTTTGAAGTTCCTTTGAATTCTGTTTCTTTCTCAAATCATCTTAGGTGTCAACTTGACATCTGAAGCAAAATTTGATAATACATACCTTATACAATCAATTGTCGTACAAATGATGCAACAAGGGCACAAACAACCGTAAATGTTTTTGCAAGGTCTTAAGTTGTTAATGCCCTGCTCAGGATATAGACAGTACCAGTCAGCGCTGTTTTCTGTATCTCTTGCAGAGATAACTTTCCAGATATCTGGTCCAAATACCTTTCAGTTCCTATTTTTGTTCTCTCTAAGTGCGCCAACTATCAATGGTAATGTACAGACTATAAGATGCCATATTTTCTCAATTTCAATTGATATATCTTTGTACATACTGAGCTTTCCAAACTCTTTCGATGAGACGTTACAATCTCATGGAATGCTCATGTCAATTAAGAAGCATGTTTTCTCTTTATGGTCCTTCACAATTATATCAGGTCTATGAATTTCGTGAGAATAGCTTGAGCAATTACACTGCATCTACGTATTTTCTATTTATATACTGGAGAGCAAATATTTCAAAATATGAATTTATGTGTATGTATGCGGGTATATCCACAGATACACAGACACTCACACAAACACACACACATACACACCCAAACACAGACACACACACACATATATATGTGTATGTGTGTAAATACATACACACACATACCCCCCCCCCCAACACACACACATATATATATATATATATATATATATATATATATGATATGGAATCAATCAGAAAAGACATTAAAAACATTGCATTGTATGAATTTAGTACCTGTGAATGCATGTAAACGCAAATGATAATGTAAGTTTGCATGTATATATATGTTAATAAATATATATATATATATATATTTATTTATGAAAATATATATATATGCAAACTTACATTATCATTTGCGTTTACATGCATTCACAGGTACTAAATTCATACAATGCATTTCACAAACACACAATGTGTATTTAAAAGAAGGATTAGAAAACGTGGGATTTGAAATCAGAACATAGAATTTGCAACTAAATATCCCAAACCATTTTATCCGATGCTCCATAATATTTCTCCAATAATACGAGGCATGTTCATCTATGCTATGCAAGGAAAGAGACTAGTTTAGAAAAAATAATTTTGAACATTAGAATTTGAGTAGAGTATTTACTTAGCTCCATGCCCTATGGTCAAAAACTTTTCAGCAGATCTGCCAAACTCTAAAAAACCAAACGGGGAGTACTATGAAAACAAGTGCCCCAAAATGAGGAGAAATGAGGCAAAATGGGAAGATTTTACATAATGAAAGCTATACCCATTTTCACAAGAGAATACACCTCTCACTCACCCCAAAGTGGTAGGGAGATCTCCCCGTCGGACGGGGGGGAGGGGGGGTATTGTCGGGTCTGTTTCAGCTATGGTCTTTCATTCAAACCCATAATTTGCAGTATGGAGTTACGGACATTTACAGCCTGAATTCAAATCCAGCCGAGGTCAACTTTGCCTTTCATTCTTACGGGGTCGATAAAATAGAGCACCAGTAACGCACTGGGATAATTGCTGGCCTTGTGCCAAAAGTAGAAACAATTATTATCCACTTCCATATATTTTTAAAGGGAGTAGAATATGTTTTAAGAGACAGTTAGCTGGTGTTTCTAACCAATTGAGTTTCTAACCATATATAGGCACACCCATTGGCACATATTAAATGTATTGGAGCTTTTTGTCTTTGTCGGCAAGTGTACAAAAATGAATTTAGATCACTACTTTAAAAAGTTTTGCATCTGGAGAATTCTGACAAAAGAATGACATTTTGAAAGCTATGCGTGATAAAATCTGTTTGAAAATAATCAGCGTCGAAATAGCCTCCCTGTTTCTATTAACACGTTGTCCGAAGGGTGGTCAGTCAGGTTACTAAGTGAACTTAGTTTATCATAAATCAAATCTATGAAAAGACGTAGGTCGTTTGGTTCACAAAAAATATATAGTGGTCATCTATTTTTCTCTTTCAACGTAATTTTGGAGTGAAAGACATTCATTAGCACATGTGGGGTCTGCTACTCTAAAGTATACATCTGATAAGGATTCGCTGATAACTTAGGAACATTTTACTTCAATTATACGAACACTGTAACAGGATTTAATAAACAATACGGGAAATATATTTTTTTGTGTTATTATTGTGAAAAAGATATTTGCTTCACAATAAGAAGGCTCCAGCTTTGTTCCCACTGTGTGACATCTTGCGCATATGTTTTACCATAGCTTTTGCTTAATCCAAGCATTCTGAATAAATATTGGGTAGACGGAAATTATGTAGAATCTTATCATTTGAATCGCACCTATAAATAAAGGTCTAGGCTTGTCATATATAGTGTCCCGATCATTCGGCTTTAGATTTCTATTAAGAAAACTCAACCATTTAGACGTTAATTCAATAACTGGACGTCCAGTTAATCAAATAACTGAATGATCATCGTTGAAATCCACGAATGATCCACACCAAAACCATCTTCATCATCATCATCATCATCATCATCATCATCATCATCATTATATTGATTCTTTTAGTTCAAGGTGATCCCTGATCAATCAGATTTATCGTCAAGTCATGCCTGATCTATCCAACCTGCCATGTCTGGTATCCAGACGTTTTTCTATGCGCAGAAAAATCTCACAATCATTATTCACCATGATCTTTTATTTTGAACATGGTAGGCTTGAATTAAATGGGAATTTGGCTCCCATTTCTAGTAGGTCAAGCAACAACATGAGTCCTTAGTTAGCTTGTGGGACATATTTCAAAATTATCTTTATTTCTATAACTTTTGTGAGCATTTGCTTTGTGTATGTTTAGCATTATTCCATGAAATTATTCCCTAGGACCACCTTAATTCTCTCTTGTTTATTCAATAATTATAATTTCAATCTTTCATGTTCAACACTGATAAAAGTGAATTTCTCTCACACGGTATTAATCATCAAGAGGTTTCAAAAGAAAAAAAAACAAACAAATCTATTGCTCAAACTGGCGGCAGTTGGATCGAATCTTGAACCATATGGTTGTAAATGCAATATATAATCAGGCCGCTACTCGTATTAATTTTTAGAATATTAATAATCTCTTTGTACTAGCAGTTTGGAGGACGATGGGCGATTAAAAGACAAGACTTTGTTCACTCATACAAGCACGCGCGAATACACACACACACACACACACATACACACACACACACACACATATATATATATATATATATATATATATATATATATATATATATATATATATATATATATATATATATATACATATATATATATATATATATATGTGTGTATGTGTGTGTGGACCAAAAGTCGCAAAACATAGGAAAAATAATTTTTTTTTATAAGAAAGAATTTATTTATATAACAGGCTCGACGTGGAAACATACAAATGTAATTATTTTTCCTATGTATTGCCACTTTTGGTGCACCATGTATGTGTGTGTATATATATATATATATATATATACAAATTTTGCTTCGGCATAGCTCTATACATATATGTACGTGTATGTTTAGACTAAGTTATAGTTTACTTTTGCAACGTTGTGTGACTAATACATTATAAAAGTGTTAAAATAAAGTTCATCATTTTGCTATGTATATATATATATATGTGTGTGTGTGTGTGTGTGTGTGTGTGTGTGTGTGTGTGTGTGTGTGTGTGTGTGTGTGTGTGTATTCGCGCGTGCTTGTATGAGTGAACAAAGTCTTGTCTTTTAATCGCCCATCGTCCTCCAAACTGCTAGTACGAATTTAAAAAATGTGTACAAAAGGATAGAGAAATACGATAGAAGGAAAAAATAAAATATTTCAAGAAAGACACAAAGAAGCGAAGAAAAATATTAAATGTAAATCTTACGAAGCAATCAATATCAAGCATAGAATGAAAAGGAATGATATGGTCTTTAGGTTCTTAGGTTTAGGCACAAGTAAATGATTCTCTTTCTCGTGAAATGAATACCGTTTCACGGTTTCTAACTTATGGAAATATATATTGTTTATGCGAATTATATTTACTTACGAATTGTATTCGACCCAAATTAAAGGCACTTGTCCAGGGTGCCGCGTAGTTTGACTGAAACCAAAACCACGTAGAAGCTAAACACAAAGCTATGCAAATAAGCAAAAAGCAACGTTGTCATAGCTAGAAAGTAATTTATTATAGATCTTAACCATCAAATTTAAACAATAACAAAAATAAATATCTACAATTCTGATGTGGTATAATGGATTCTCCTCCAGTTCGTTCGCCCAAATGAATGTCTATTTACTTAACGTAATTCCGAAGTCATATCAATGTTACACAAATTGTGACAAAGTTAGAATTACAGATACAATCAACTCGACGGTTTGCCGTTCATTGTTCCCTCCAGACAATTTCACTCCTAAGGCTTGGGTCGAGCCATGGCTAATGCAAAGATACATGTGCGAGAAGCCAGTTAATCAGATCGAACCGGCGACTTCATGATAGTGAAGTAAAATTCTTATGCACCCAGCCGTGCTATTCTAATATTAAACAGGTTGAAATGAAAGAAAAACAAAAACAATAACCGAGAATAAATATAAAAAGAATATAATTTTGTCAATTGTCGAAAAAAAAAAAAAATTAAAAGCAGCCCTTGAAAGGAAACGTTTAAAACTCAACAGGAAAGAAATGAGTAGTTGTGGGCAATGAAAATTCTAATCCACGTGGCAAATTGTGAATTTGTTTAATGCATTCAAAGAAGGAACTATTATTTCACGAGCAGAAAGTTGTGCTGGTTTGATCTAGCGTAACGGTGTTGTGAATAGGAGCATCGCTTTGCATCACCAAACACAGCGCCTAGCGATCGATGGAATAATTTGGAAAATACTTGTACTTAATTATTTTCAATAATTCTTCTCCTTCTCTCTCTCTCTTCCTATCTGCCTTTCTCTCTATATACGACGCTGCCTCAGTCTGCGCCTCTCTCTCCATTTATTCTCTCTGTATATTCATATATATATATATATATATATATATATATATGTGTGTGTGTGTGTGTGTGTGTGTGTATATATATATATTAATTTATGTTGGTGTATACACACGCATATATATGTGTGTGTGTTTTTATTTGTGTGTGTGTGTTTTTTCTTTGTGTGTGTGTGTGTGTGTGTGTGTGTGTGTGTAGAATTTCATTTTTCCGCACATCCACTATTCAATAACAGATCTGATCAGAATTCCGCCTTTGCCGCAAGTAGCTATCTTCTTTCAATAGGTTGCTTCATTACATTTGTATTAATTATTCTCTATATCAATGTTTGTCTCATTGTAGTCATTTTCTTTCATATGATGCTTCGCGTCTTTATTTCCATTTTCTTTCGTTCACTTCCTTTTCTTTTGTCTTTCCATATTCATATTTTCATTCATTCTTTACTTTTGAGCATTTTCATTCGTTCACTTCTTATTTTTGTCTATTTTCCTTTCTTCGTTATACCTCTCATTCTTACATTTCATCGCATTTGCTTTCTTTCCGCCATCTTCCGACAATTTTATATCATTTGTGTCAGCATTGGTTTTTTTCATATCAACAATATTTGTTTGCTTTCATTACTGCTTAGTCAGAGGAGGAAGGATAGCCCAAATTATCACTGTAGATCCCCAAACACTATTTGGAGATATTAACAACCCATAGGCTGCTGTAGTACCTGGGAAGTAGCAGGACATAGATATATCGTTTTATCCTGCAGCAGGAATCCTGATCCGAGTGAGTGCAAAAACGAGGTAGTAGGATGGATTATGCCTACTCATAAACGTAATTTGAGTGTCTTGAATAAATGACTAGCTCTTTATACGAAATATCTAAGAAGGACCACTCCACTTAAACTCCCTATAATTAACACTTTAAAGACAGGGCAAATTCAAGATTTCAGAGCAAGGAAGCATCTACTATAGATTGCAGCAGCTCCTTTCAATGCGAGTTATACTTATTGTCAGTGCTTACTAAGGGATTGGTGAGCAAGATATCTGGTAGTTTAAATTCATCTCCAGGGACATAACTTTGTGCTTATGAAAGCTTCATTTCTACCCGCTGTCACATATTGATTAAGATAGCTGTGCCTCTCTTAAATTCAATAAAGATTACGCTTCTCCGGCAAAATATAATAAACTATTAGGATTATAAATATTTCATTAGACTTAGGCTGCTTAATTGACAGAGTCGTTAGAGCGTCGGACAAATTATTTGTCCTATTTCTTCTGACTCTTTAATATTCTGCATTCGAAAACCGCCAATGTCAACTTTGCAATTCCTCTTTCTGGGTTGGATAAAATACAATACCAATCAAGTAATGGTGTCGATATAAATGACATTTCCCACCAGCAACATTTTTGAAATTATGCCTATATTAGAAAAATATATTTCATTAGGCTTATGTACTTCTCAGAAAAGCTGTGCTGCTAGAGAACGGGTCGCAGATGGTGGAATGTGATACGACCACGAGATAAGTTGGTTAGTTGCGATATAAGCGAGCACATGCGCTCGAATAAGCAATCTTGGAGTAACTGCAGTAAACTTCAAGCGGAGATG
The DNA here is from genome assembly GCA_964016885.1 of Eledone cirrhosa. NCBI lineage: Eukaryota > Metazoa > Mollusca > Cephalopoda > Octopoda > Eledonidae > Eledone > Eledone cirrhosa. The sequence continues at coordinate 118,351,022 of OZ024743.1, forward strand.
GAGCAATCATTGACACCTTTAGGTCCCAATATAACTCTCACAATCCAGTGATGTAGAACGAAGATGCGAGTAAAGGCTGCTTCTAAAAACGCCTGGTCTTTGCGCGTCTGAGAAAAGTCTCAGATTGGTGACACAACAAAGGCAGTCATTCTGCATCGTCCGCCGCGGGGGATAAAAAAGGATGCATTCACGCCTTAGATAGAGTGGCCTTTTAAAAAATATATATATTGCAGCCTCCTTCTCATACTATAAGAACAGGTGATGGGCCTGCGACCTGCCCTGGGAGGCGTAGAATTAACGCACACATATTGCGTGTTCAGATACCCCAAATAGGGTTCGAGAAGTTGCAAACCGTAAAAATTGAAACCTGGAATATCACAATCCTTACAAATAAGGAGAGGAGGATGAAATAATGAAGTAGTGGTGGAAGCAATAAAGAAGAAGAAGAAGAAGAAGAAGAAGAAGAAGAAGAAGAAGAAGAAGAAGAAGAAGAAGAAGAAGAAGAAGAAGAAGAAGAAGAAGAAGAAGAAGAAGAAGAAGAAGAAGAAGAAGAAGAAGAAGAAGAAGAAGAAGAAGAAGAAGAAGAAGATCTTATTCCGCCAAATACTCATGCACAGCATTTATTAATTGCGATAGTAATACAGTTGATCACTGTGCATTGTTATAATGGTGAAGATAGTGCTAAAAGACTTGATATTAACGATAATAATGACGAGAGGAAGGTGAAGAAAAGGATGGGAGTAGGGGAGGTAAAAGAAGTTCCCAACTATGATAACATTTGTAACTGTTAAGAAGAATGAGAATGATCTTGGATTCTATAAACTTCATGGTGATGCTAAATGATGATGGTGATGATGATGATGATGATGATCATCATCATCATCATCATCATCATCATCATGAGGAGGAGGAGGAGAAGGGGGGATGGTGATGGTGATAATGACGACTAGAGCCAAGAGGACGTTGTTCCTGTATTATCTCTTTAAGCAAAGTATTCAGAATATATTCCAATTTATACATAGGCACACAAACACATATATGTAGATATAAAACACACTACACATACACGCACATATAGATATATATGTGTGTGTATGAACGTATGAATGTATGGGGAAGTACGGAGTGTATTATACAATAACTCTCACTTATAAAATTGTTATTATAAATAGAAAAAATATTCAAATATGTATATCTTAAACACTGCGCGTATGTGTGTAGAGGTATCCATATTTATATATATATATATATATGTAAGTATATATATATGTATATATATATATGAATATATATATGTATATGTATATATATATAGATACATATATATATATATATATATATATATATATATATATATATATATATATATATATATATATATATATATACATACGTACACACAAGCACACAGACCCATTCACACACACACATACATATATATATATATATGTGTGTGTGTGTGTGTGTGTGTGTGTGTGTGTGTGTGTGTGTGTGTGTTTGTGTATGTGTGTGTGTGTGTGTGTGTCCGAAAGTGATAACAGCAAGTCTTGTTAAGAGTTACTTAACCATTACATTGAAAAAATAAATGAAATTTAATATATTTTTCGTGAATTCATCTACGGCCTATAAAGCAAATTTAATGCAACGTCTGTCAGTAGATATTGGCATTAATATACGCCACAACACTGTGATTACAGTGAATTTTATTGTTGTACCCATATATCCTTGAACTTTCATATCCTGACGCGAAATATTCCACTTAACATGAAACCATTTATATAAATAACCTGCTCTTCCACATTTAATATATAAATACATGCGTTCAGACTATAAGTTTTTCTTATATACATACTTATATACATACTTATATACATACTTATATACATAGTTATATACATACTTATATATATATACATGCATACATAACGTCTCTGTGTGTATAACCTGTATGCCTGTGGGAATCTATGTATATATGAATATATATATGTATATATTTTCGCTCTAGAGAGAGCTTGGAGAGCCAAGTGGTTTAAGGACAGGTCATATTTAAACGGAAACTAAATGTATATTGATTGCTCGAATGCTTTCTTTTATTCACTTTTAACACTCACGCTCATTCAAAATTTCATTTAATTAATTCTTCGTGCGTATTAATTAACTAAACGAATGGACTCGTATGCAAATATTTAAATTTGGTGCCTACTTATTATCATAATTATGCGTATTTAGCACCTTGACTTTGTTTTCTGGAAAGATTCGTTTGATTCAATCAGAGAGTCTGATTAATAAGGGAGGTTACATTTATGTTTATTAAACGTGCGCGTCTAACATATTTACGACTCAGGCCTGGTAATGTATGTGAATGAATCTATACACACACACACACACATATATATATATATATAATTGTTTCTACTTTTGGCACAAGGCCAGCAATTACCCAGTGTATTACTGGTACTTTATTTTATCGACCCCGTAAGGATGAAAGGCAAACTTAACCTCGGCGGGATTTGAACTCAGATCGTAAAGGGACGTAAATATATATATATATATAATGATACTATTTATAGTTATCTATATACTATACTATATAAAACTATAAACAGGAAAGGTCAGTAATTTATTACTACCAGTAAGAGAAATAGCTCAATGTTGGAAAATCTCGCTGTAGAACAACTCTAATCCATGAATACAATACAATGAATATGAATACAATAAGACCAAGTTACAATCCATTACTATAACTAACTAAAAACATTCAAATCAAACATTAACTAAAATATAACTTAACATATGTAATGGATGGGAAATCAGTGACTTTCACATTCTACACACATTCAAATTTGAATTCTACAGAAACTATCATCGCATTACATCCTCCATAATACACTAACATATTCGCGTAAAGTGCTTGTATTTTATGTAATACCTTGCCATACAGTTTCCTTCTCATATATGTGACTAACGCATGTGCAATCTCTACACGCTTGAATATGTACTTCTTTCTCAATGCCTCTTTAATTATTAGACTATTCTCTTGTATTATCTGTCGCATGTATTCAACTCTGTGCTTTTAATTTTAATTTTAATTTTAATTTTAATTTTAATTTGAATTTGAATTAGTGTACAATTCTCGTATAATATATGTCGCATCCATTACACCCTGTAAATACTAAACTGTTGTTCACAACATCAATATATATATGTATCTATATGATTGTTCAGTTGAATAGGAGGTTAATTATATATACAAACATTGATAATGCTCCGATAACCCCAAAGTAAAGTTTGGAAGAAACAATTGTCAGCGATTAAATGATTTGAACATAACTTTGATACTTGTGTAATTTATATATATATATATAAGTAGTAACACAACAGTGAGTTCACCATACCGAGAACAATTGTTTCACCTTATGCGGATCTTCAGCTCGGACTGGTCATGGTTATACGGACCAGAGAGTACAACCGTATCAACGCGCATACACAGAAACGGGTACTTCACCCAAGCGATACAAGACCACGGGCGAAAGGTGTAGGGAGATAACTTCCAAAGACCGGAATAAAATGTTCGAGTTGATTAAACAATTAGAATATTGTTGTTATTCAATCCGGAGCATTGTAGTTATGCAAGCGGTGTTTCCAGACATGTGGACAACGTGAGAAAATTTCATTTCTTGAATGTAGGTAATCGCTATTGCGTAATCTCCTTAGAATATTTATCCTTTCTTCGATACACAGTCCACAAGACGGATTGCCCCTTGCGTATGGCTTGGACTTGGTGATGGCTTTCCATTGAATGGAGTAGTCTATACCTGATTCTTTGAGGGGCCATACGTGGCTCGCGTGCTTCGTGGATGATCGTTTGTCCGGGTACCTAAAGTTCTACTGATGGTTCAGTAAGCGTTCTTTAAACCGACTCTCCGCCATACCCACATAGGATTTGACCTCCTGTGGTTGATTTGGTCGGTTGGAAGTGACCACAGCTTCATAAACTACAGCGAGTGTGTTGCATTGCTGTTCAAGGGGACAAGTTTCAGGCTCTTGACAAGAGCTTCCTGGTGGGGTGCCGCTCTTAGGACTGGTGTTGATGTGGGCTTTCTTATTCTTAGCGCAGGAGTACCCTAATTTTACTCTTCTGTCTGTTAAAGATGGAGCGGTATTTGTGAGCTATAGGAAAGTGTCTATCTAAGAGGCCTAAATTTATGTATGGTACAGAGCTATTTAATTATGTAATAAACAACACAATATAATTATTCCATTACCCAAGGTTTCACGAAGTTAGACCATTCTAACAGAAACGTCTGTATATACATATATATATACACACACAGAGACACACACACACACATATATATATATATATGGGTGGGGTGAGCACTGGTACACACTCTTATGTGTGTTCAATGTTTATTAAGCGAAAGCAAATACAAGAAGTGTAGAAAACTAAATTATTCCGAGGTGAGTTTGAAAAAGTAGCTACTCTCTCTTCGCTATTTCACTCCAAATGTCTGTCGGTTATAACCTTCATTTAGGTAACACTTACAGCTGTAAATTTTCCCTCGAAAAACTATACAACAAAACGCTACGCCCACCAGTAAAACAACTGTACTGTTGTATAATCAATATAAGTATAAATGTAGACATAAATATAAATGTTTAAGGTTTGTAGAGCGTATTATTAAATAATGATTTGATGTGCTTATATTATATACGTTCAATAAACGTCAATATTAAATGCGTAAAATGTTGATATAAAATTTTCTATACGAACCTTACACAGGCAAGTATTGATCACTTGACATCACTACAACAAAACTGAAGATGTTGAGATGTACTTCTATCTGATATAAATATTTAAAATAACTCTCAAATGTCCATTCGAACCAATGCTATTCGAACTCAGGTTATATAATAAAAACAATGCTGCTAAAACCCCAAAACACGGGCAAAGGTGTACCCCAGTTATAGCTTTGATAAAGACACACAAATCATATATATATATATATATATAAGGAAAGGATTGTAGTTCTAAACAATTTAATTTAATTCTATATTATAACATTAAATTAAATTGTTTAGAACTACAAGTGAAGTCGTCCTTTACCATTTTTTTTAAATATACCTAACTGTACCAAGGATTTCACACATTTTCCAATACATATATATATATATATATTTATATATATTTATATATATATATATATATGCGTGTGTGTGAGAGAGAGAGTGTGTGTGTGTGTGTGTGTGTGTGTGTGTGGTTGTATATTTTATATACAAATATATTATATGAGATGACACACTGGGTAATCGATAAATTATGGTTCAATACAGAGAATAATGAATTCCTGACGAATTTGGCATTTCGTATTTTCTCAATAACAATATCGTTATATATGAATGTCTGAATCGGCGCTAGTCAACTATTTGTGAACAAATATCGATTAGACGAAATAATTAAGTATCATACGTTACAGGTGAAAAATCACCGATTGATTTGTAACCATTCACTGATGAGTTAATCTCGGGTCCGGTGTATATAATTGTGGAAACTATAAATGGTTTCATCCTTACGAATGAAGATCATATATACATATGTAAATATGTAAACACATCCCAAAACACATACATATATGTGTTTATGTGCTTGTGTTTGTGCGTGATGTAAACTCTCACATACACATATATATATCTAGATAGATAAGTCGAATAGAGAGATAGATAGATAGAGAGATGGATGCATAGATTGAGTTACAAAAAATTACATCACACAAACATGCGCACACATGCAAACATATATACATACATATACACCCCCACCCCCACCCCACCCCACCCACACACACTCCAGTATATATTTGTGTATATATGGATGTGTGTCTACGTGTGTCTATTAGTAATTTGTAATGGAAGTAAGGCAGTCCTATGATAAAAGTCGAAAAATATTTTACGGACATTTATATATCCCTCTTTGGTCTGATTTCAAATCTTACTCGGTCTTAACTGGGCCTTTAACTTTCTGCAATCGATAAAATATATGCCAGTCATTCACTAGAGGTTGCTTAAATTTATCATAGTATCCCCGTTCCCCAAATCTCGGACTTTGCACCTAGACTAGAATCTACAATATTCATTATTCTGCTTCTCACGGCGATCGTATGATCGGGTTTTACGCTTTAAACAATCCTAACATTTTCACGAAACCAAAGGATTATTCTTAAACCTTTAACATAATGCACATATTCGAGTGTTTGTCTTTAAACAACCGTAACTATAGAAACAAACGGAAGTCATATTGAAATTTTGTAACATAATGAAACAATATTGTGAAAATCTACATATATCTACATCAAAATAGAAAAGAAAAAACAGCAAAGTTAACCTCAGCGGGATTTGAACTCAGCTCATAAACGGTCTTAACTCTATGCTGGAAAGCATGGCATCGGACCCTCTACCGATACTGCCAATCCACCACCCTGCTGATAATTAATCTTATATAGGCACAAGGCCTGCAATTTTGGGGGAGGGTAAAGTCGATTAAATCGACCCCAGTGCGTGACTCGTACTTCATTTTATCGACCCCGTAAGGATGAAAGGCAAATTTAACCTCGGCGGAATTTGAACTCGGATCATAAAGGCTCTTAACTCTATGCTGCAAAGCATGGTGACGGACCCTCTACCAATACAGCCAATCAACCGCCCTGGTGATAATTAATAATAATTACAAGGCGAACAGTGACACTACATTTCACGTTGTTTCAGTCCACTCAGTCCTCGTTTAACCGAGATAAGTTTCAGTCTTCGACAACTGATGACAATGATAATGATAAATATTTAAGCGTAGTATATATATATATATGTCGGTTTGAAAAATCCTAAAAAAATGTGAGGGCGCATATACCAGTCGATGTTTTGTCGATGTATGCTTCTGTGTACACGTAAAGCTCGTAGTGTGGTGTGGGCTTGATTAGGTCAAAGAGTGAATTAGCAAAGGAGAGAAATGAGGTGTCATATTGAAGTATTAAAGTAATTGTGTTGCGACACGCCTATAAAGGAGTAGCGTCAGCGTTAATTATTGTCTTCAGATAAAATGTCTTGGAGACCAAAATTAGGAAATTTATAAAACACTGAGTAGTCGTCTGCCTATTTAATTTGGCTCCTTCGAAATTATTTATGTAACAGCATGTTACATATATATATATATATATATATATATATATATATATATATATATATACATACATACATATATGCATGCTTGCCTACATACATACATACATACATACATACATGCCTGCATACATATATACATATATACAACCACAGACGTTTGCCAACATGCTGTTATATATATATATATATATATATATATATATATATATATATATACAGAAAATGTTACATTATTATTGTAGCATTAAATGTTTCGAATTAAAAATTTGTCATGCTTATAATACACAAACACAAACACACACAAACACACACGCACACACGCACGCACATACACACATACACACACACACACACACTGACACATAGTCATACAATCTGAGCCAAGTGCATATGCACGCGGGCTTGTACACACACATAAATTTGTATATGAAGTATTAGGAAATTTTATAAGATAATCAAATATATATGTAAGAAACCATATAGATATTGGAAATTCGAAATGTCTGCGTCCCAACATAAATGACCATAATAATATTCGATGACTCTATATAATACTTTAAAAATCGAATTAAGTACACTTGTAACAGAGGTAGTTCTGTTCACATTTTTCCATCATCGTATAATTTTACGCGATTATCTCAAATATTAAAGATAGTGAAAAATTCTGGCTATTTGAGTTGGAGCGAATGCAATTCAAATTATGCATATAGATGTATATATATATATATATATATATATATATATATATATATATATATATATATATATCAAGATATAGATGTGTGTGTATATATATATATAGAGAGAGAGAGAGATTCGCAACCATAAGGTTGTGAGTTCGATTCCTGGACCAGGCGATGCGTTATGTCCTTGAGCAAGACACTTTATTTCACATTACTCCTTCTACCTGGAGTTGCGACCGATAGATATTATTAGCAATTGGAAAGACCAACGGAAACATTGTTTCCTCGGTCCGATTTGACGAAAGTCGATCGATCAAAAATTTATATATATATATATATATATATATATATATATATATATATATATATATCTCAAGATATAGATGTATATATATATTATATATGTTTACCTTATATATATATATATATAAATATGTTTACCTTTTACAAGTATATATATATATATATACTAGCTGAGCTATCCAGCTTCTCCCGGGTAAAACAGTATGAGGCGAGATGGTGACGAGATCGTGGTGTTCATGTATGTGTGTTTGTGTGTGTGTGTGTGTGTGTGTGCGTGTGTGTGTGTGCATGTGTGTGTACATGTGTGTGTCTGTGTACATCAGCGTTTGAATGCATGGAGATGCTGACAGCGGAACACGTGCATCGCCGACAACGCAGAGTGAGTCCCTAATGGTTGTCTCGCAAACTGCTAGATATAGCAGTCGGATCGGGTAGCATACCCGGGATGTTTTTCTTCTTTGATGTTATGAAATGATTAACAATAAACCTTTTCTGGGTATAGCCTGATTTCTATTGTTTACGAGTGTCAATTTTCGTTTTTGAGAGATGCGCAAAGACACCAACCAACAAATATTTCTTCTCTATATTTCATATAGATATATGTAAAGATATTTCTATATATCTATCTATCTATCTATCTATCTATCTATCTATCTATATATCTGTCACTTTATCTATCTGTCTATCTATCCAACCACTGTTACAATTAGTACTCAATGTTAGAGTAAAGACATCTTCATTATAGATAGAAATGACTTCTACAGCGCAAGAACTGTTTCATTCGTATGAAAACTTCAGGAATGCACATTCCTGGTGATTTCATATTTCATACGGGTGAAACAGTTCTAGTCCTGTAGAAGTAATTACTCTCTCTCTCTCTCTATATATATATATATATCCATTCACTTCAATATCCTTATCGTTTTTATATGTAAAGGCCAGTTTAACCCTACGTCCAAATTCACATTCGATGGTGCAGGCGTGTGATCACATAAAAAGTTGAGCAGCCAAATGAAGATCCAAGGTTTCCATTCGGAAACTACTTTTGTTTCCCTTTCGTATCCCATTCTTTGTCGCATACCCTTCTAATATATGCAATACATGCAATCTTATTACCTCATTGGTGATAATATATATATATATATATATAGATAGTGTTAGTATGTTTGTCATGCCAGTATGCGGTTAGGGAGGTGAAATTAAGATTATATATTTATTTTTATTATTCTTGATACTGGGGTTGCTAAAGAGTGTGATGTTGAACGCGAGATCAAACTTGTCCAAGCAGATCAAAGAAATTCTAGACATTATCAGAAATCGTTTTTGAGATATAGCTTATCTAGAAGGACATCACCTAAACTGTCGTTTATTTTTTAACGAAAATGCGATGGGATTTTTGAAGGAGATATGGTTCGTAGTTTGTAGTATTTCTGCATGTCTGCTATTTTGATGTTTTTCAGAATATAGAGATAAAAGATACAGAGCTGAGTATTTTTTAAACATTTGTTATATCGTCTTGATCTGGTGAAAGAATCTGTAGTCATGTTCTTTACAGGCACTCTGGGACCAGTAGGATCTATGAGGTTACATTT
>OZ024743.1:118370772-118390772 GCA_964016885.1 Eledone cirrhosa
ATAGTTTAACTGAGTCTTGTACCTCTGTCAATTTCAGAGTACCAAAATTATATTTTCTATAGTACTTATTTATTTATTATATTTTTAGTCATCAATACTAAAACATGGTGTCATTAGTTACATGTTTTCAACAAACTAATCACTGGTTCACTGTGTGTCCGTAATTCGATGCAGGAAGAAAATTATAAAAATATTCATTTGAATGAAACAAGTTATATCGTTTTCTTGTCGATGCTTGAAATGGTAATCGATCAAGCATGCCATCACACACACACACACACACACACACACATCACATACATACACATAGATATATTAATACGTACACACATATACACTAACCCACCCATATACGCGCATATACATACACCTATATATATACATATATATATATATATATATGTGTGTGTGTGTGTGTATGTATATATGTATATATATATATATGGATATATGTATATTGTATATATATATATATAAATATATATGTGTGTGTGTGTGTTTGTGTGTATGGATAATATCCAGATATACATATATCCATTAGATATATGTATATTGTGTGTTTATATATATATATATATACACTATACATATATACACAATATACATATATATATATATCCATATATATCCACATATATATACACACACACACACACACACACATTTATATATATATATATATATGTGTATCTATGTATATATGTATATATGTATATATGTCAAATTTAATTACACTCAAAACGTATTAATATAACCAACGATATGGCAGGATCTCCTGCCCAATATACAGCACAAAAGGATCGCACACGTAAACTCATGGATTCGAAGCGAAATTCCTAACTCTGATGAATGTTCGTTGTATTAAATTCAAGGATGAAACTTCACACAGACTAATTCACACCGGAAAGAATACTCACACATGCTACTTTGTATGAATTATTATTTATTTAATATTTTATTTCTTTTTATTTCGTAATGTATTCTATCTATTCTCTATGGGTTTGAATGTACACACATACATACATACATACATACATACATACATACATACATACATACATACATACATACATACATACGTACGTACGTACGTACGTACATATATGCATACATACACACATACATACAAACATACATATACACATACATACATACATACGCACGTACGTACATACATACATACAAACATACGTACATACATACATACGTACATACATACATACATACATACATACATACATACATACATACACACATACATACACTCATACATACATACAAACATACGTACATACAAACATACATACATACAAACATACGTACATACATTCATACATACATATACATACATACATACATACAAACAAACATACATATATGCATACATACATACATTACAAACATACATACATACATCAACATACATTCAAACATACATACATACATACATACAAACATACATACATACGTACATACATACATACATAAATACGTATATACATACATATATACATACAAACATACGTACATACAAACATACGTACATACATAGATACATACATACGTACATACATACATGCATACGCATACATACATACATACAAACATACGTACACACATACAAACATACGTACATACATACATACAAACATACGTATATACATACATACAAACATACGTACATACATTCATACATACATAAACATACATACATACATATATGCATACATACATACATTACAAACATACATACATACATAAACATACATACATACATATATACACACATACATACATATATGCATACATACATACATTACAAACATACATACATACATAAACATATATACAAACATACATACATACATACATACATACATGGTGGCTGCCAACACGTTTTCGAGTACGGCCACTACTTTATATCCATGTACGAGAACCCCTACCGATGCGCTGAACGAGTGTGACTCTTTAGTCGAGCCAGCGACTTGAAAACTCTGGTACAAACACTACACTTGTGACAATTATTGACACAGTGCTGGGCCCATGGTACCATGTGACGACAAGTGCAGAGAGATCTCCAGATATAAAGCAATGCCTGTGCCGTGAAGCTTTTATGGTGAGCAAAGGCACTGCACAAAGCCAGTCCCACTCTCTTAACCAAGATGATATTTACCAAAAAGAAGAACAAGTCAACATCATTGGATACCATTAGGGTTGCAGGTGTTATATCAGAGTTTTCCTTCTCCTAGAATTCTGCCTTGACAAAGGCTAAGGGGTCATCTCTCCCGGGGATTTTGGATGGCCATTGACTCTTAAGAGTTCCTTTGTCCTTTGACAGGTTTTGTTTTTAGTCCTGCAGGATGTCCAAAGTCACCCTCCTCACCAAGAAACCTTGGTGGGGTTGCCAGTTTCGTCGCCAACGACCCAACCATGAGACAGGTTGTACTGGGATACATGTTACCAGTAGCACCAACTGGTGACCTGACATACACATACATACATACATACACATACATACACATACATACACATACATATACATACATACACATACATACATACATACATATATACGTACATACATACATACAAACATACGTACATACATACAAACAAACATACAAACATACGTACATACATACATACATACAAACATACGTACATACAGTCATACATACATAAACATGGATTTGCGGACAAAAAGCGCAGCTCCCTAATTCATAGTCTACAAATGGCTGCGATAGCTAGCACCTTCAAAATTTGCAAAACATTCTTGCGATTCAAGGGATGACAATTTCTTTTCTTTTACAACCTTGCCACCAGGAAGGTGGCCGGTCAAAAAAACAAAAATACTCGAAATTAAGAGAAAGATAGATAACATACATACATACAAACATACATACATATATGCATACATACATACATTACAAACATACATACATACATAAACATATACATACGTACATACATACGCACATACATACATGCATACATACATATAAACATACATGCACACATACAAACACACATACATACAAACATACATACATACATACATATATACATACATACATACATACATACATGTTTGAATGTGTGTATGTGTGTCTGTATGTGTGCATGCTTGCATGTGTGGATGTAATATACATGGATGGTTTTGAGTGAGTATAAGTGTGCGGTTAAATATGCGTGCATTTATAGAAATGAAATGCACTCCTGTAACCTCAAAAAGAAAAAAAAGAAAACACCATATAAAATATATATGTATGTATTAAACAACACTCGTTCTTTCCTATTTAAAAATTACCACTCATAAAATTTATAGTTATTTTGAACCTGTTTTCATTTTGAATAGGCTTGCATTTATTTTATTATATTTTATTGTATTATATTTCATGTTTTTGATGTATCATTTGTTTTTCTTTTCCTCAGACTCAGAACAATATCGAAACCTTTTTATTGGGGTTCACTGAAGCATAAGCCAGTTTCGAGTTGTAGCAACATCAAATAAGCTTCCATTTCAGGCAGGGACCATCACTGGCTTGCCCTCCTCTGTGTACACAATACTTTTGACATTTTCACTTAGAGAAAGCGGGAGAGAAATGAAGGGTGGGGGTAAAGAAAAATAAAAGAGATGGAAGTAGATGAGTATATCAACAGAAATAGCAAGCTAATACATAAAGCTTGCTTAACTAGCAAAGCGCTTTTCTATTGTCTGTTTGCTTTTACTAATGTAACAATACCCATTGCCTTCTAAGCTATAATTAAAAATAGTAATACATTTACTGCACATGAAGTAATTTATTTGTAACAGTTAATCTCCTTAGAAATATGCTCTGTCATACTCTCTCTCTCTCTCTCTCTCTCTCTCTATCTCTCTCTCTCTCTCTCTCTCTCTCTCTCTCTCTCTCTCTCTCTCTCTCTCTCCCTCTCTCTCTCTCTCTCTTTCTCTCCGACTGTCTTTCTTTTCTTTCTTTCTTCCTTTCTTCTTTCTTATATATATTTCTTTCTCTTAATCTCTCCCTATATCTCTCTCTATTCTGGCATTGTTTTAATTCTTATTTAATAGGAATGGATCAAATATTATGAAACTGGAAATATGAGTGTGCAGAGGTTGTGCATTTTAGCAAATTTAACCGTCACATTGGTGAATTCTTGACCAGAGACATACACCTTATATTCACATGTGCATGTCTTTGTCAGTTACAACAAAGTCATAGGTTTTTTCCAATAATGGAGCTTCTACATTATCGCTTGAGCGTCTGGAAGTAGCAACAAAATCCCCATCAAAGCACACCCTACCCTTTTTTAAAAAGGATAAGTTATATAATGCAGCTCTCTGTACACTACGCTGTGGTTATGACTGGAATTCAGCTAACCATACGTCAGGGGTTAACATTGTGTTGCGATATCGGCTTCTCAATCCTTGCTTTATGACGCGTACAATTGTGCTCACACATACGGAATGAAGACTGAAATATTTGCCTGGGAAACAAATCTAGAAATTTCTGCTCATTCTCATTTGAAAGGAGCTTAACGTAACGTAAGCAAAGCGAGAAAGTAAACTGAGACAATGTTACTGTTCTCCAATCAGCTGCCATATATAGTTATTATCGAAGTATATATTTCTTCATTACAAATGTAGAGTTGGGATATTCGGCAACATTTGTGTCGAAACTGGAATGATGTTACTCAACCGAAAATAACCTATACTTTCTAACAATAATTCATTATGTTGTTCAAATAAACCCAAAGAATTACATTTTAGAGATGGGGGCGGCAGTTTACGGCTGTGTTGCATATTACACGTAAAAGCAAATTCATATCCCATGGATCATAAACATCTCTTTATGAATTTAAAAGACCACGTATGGATGCAGATTAATATACCCGTTTCTCAACTATGTGGCTTCGAATTCACTCCAACTATGCAACATTCTGAGCAGTTGTTTATTTGATTAGAATCAGATCGACTAAGTCCTTCTGAGTGAAATTTCATTAACCAAATCTAGGTGATATATTTGTATGCAGAAAGCACTTTCCCCTGCAGCAACAACCCAAACTGCTGTTGTTTAAGAACAGTGTAAATCCTCTTTGACATACATAAGAGAAATTGGGATTTAAAAAGTTTTTATCGCCACTACAGGAAAAATGTGATAAACATTACGCAATTATCATCATAGTTGTGTCTGTTAGGGTTGCTAAAAGACGTAAGAAAGTATGCTCATACAATTATGAGGTATAGTTATGCAAGTATGCAGATATGTCACTGGTAATGTTTTACCATCTTAGTTTGGTGCGAGGGAACATGTCGATGATGTAACCATTACATAACCATGTCATTGAAATATATATTATCCAATAAAACAATAATGTAAAAGTAACTCTGTCTTAAAATGTCATAAATGGAAACTCCGTTACACCTAATCACCAACAATTTCACTGGGGATATACTACTGACGTGGATTACTTTTGGACTACTTAAACCGGTTTATCCTCGCGGCATTACAACATAACCTCTACGGATAAGCACCCTAATTATATGTACTATATATATATAAGAAAAGTTGAAGTTGAATTCCTTTAATTTACTGATCTTACCTCAATCACTTTCCCTAATTCAGGATAATCATGCATTTTACGAAGTAATTCACTTCATATCACGAATAACATGGTAGCAATTTAGAAATTAGCTATGAACTTACCTCCTTACAACACCTACTGGCGAATGTAGCATCGTTGTTTCATATATGTCATCATTGTTAAGATGTTCTTTTCTCCCTCCATATACTGTGTAAATATAGAAACTCAATGCAGCTTTGTTCTTTTAATCAATTGAAATACGCTTTTTTTTATCTCCCTATATTTGATCGATAGCATTGTTAGTAGATTAGTACAAGGAATAACGAGATATTCCAGGAATTCATTCACTGTAAAGAAATACATAGTATTACATGTTTATTTAATGGTTCCTTTACCCCTTGAGAAAAATCAACTGAAGGGGACCTTTCATCGATTAGATTAATATAAACTAAATCACAACTTGTGTTATCTTGATTGCTGAAAAATAGAAACATATTATTAGTAATTGACATGTCCTTTTCGCATTACATATATATTTCTAGTGAGTAAATGGAACACGATATGATTAACGAAGTCACTAAGTTGATTGAGATATGGTAAACGCCATCATATTCATTAACACATATTGATGGAAGTACTTTGGCTGTAGATCTATATTTGCCTGGCTGGTGTTGAAGTGTTGTCGATGTTGCTGTTGCTGTTGTTGTTGTTTTTTTCGCTGTTGTAGTTGGCGATATTTATATCGAGGCACCCACACTGCTTATCATCGCATCCACACAAACAAGCCCCCGTGACCGCTATGAGACAAATAGCTGACATTAAAGCACCTGCTTTCGTCGTTGCTGCCGCAGTTGTTGTTTTTTGTTGTTGCTGTCGACGTGGCGGTATCAGTTATCGTTACTTATTCTTTATATCTTATATTTTTATATATTTCTAAGGCTGTTTTAATTTTATTTTCTTATTTTCAATTTCTCCTACTGTCCCGTTATCTTTTGTCTTTTTTTTTTTTTTTTCTGTCTTTAAACGTGAATTGACACTCATTAATAAGTGTATATAAAAAGATCTCTTGACTGCTTTCAACAGTTTCAATGTAATTTATACACACACATGCGCGCATATCTGATAAGCTGTAGAGGCATAATTTAGCCCATGTCATTATGATTGTACCCTGAGCTGATCAATGTCAAAGCGAGTATAATATGCCAATGAAGTTTATATATATATAGCGTAACATTGACTGCGATCCTGTTTACTTCTATTTATACTCTGCACACTATAATTGCCTTAATCCTGGAGTAAAACCTAACACAAGACCGACCGTTGTAACAGCATCGGGTGCTTAGACGGCGAAAAGCCTGTAACTGTAGTTGCGCACACGCACGCACACGCAAACACATGCACACACACCCATATATATAAATATATATATAAATATATATATAGGAAAAAGTATGACCCCGACGGCCGAGCTCAAGCCGTGTCGACGGCTATTTCTGTACTCAGAAATAGCCGTCAAAACGGCTTGAGCTCTGCCGTCGGGGTCATACTTTTTCCTATTTCCCACTCTACTACCCTAAGTATTGAGTACTCTGGTGCGTTATGGTCTATCTGGTTCCTTACCACAATTCCTTTGTTATATATATATATATATATATATATATATATATATATATATATATATATATATATATATATATATATATACGTGATATATTTTGGGTTTGTTAATCAACCGATAGTAGTGTATGCAGAGTAGAGCCCTCGACGAGGTGTACAAGTGGGTATGTGTACTCCGAAGTATTGTTATAAACATGCAGCAGAAGGCAGTAGGTTAGAATTGACCGCATTCTTTTTATTACATAATAAGATTTAGTACATATTTCGATGCTAACAATTTTGTAACACTGTAACCCATACGACATCATCAGACATCTATTACATGACAAAAAAATATATGAATAAACATTGTGAGGTTTCCATTCTGTGGGCGGGATATTGGTGTTGTTTCAGCAAATAAATGCTGACATGTGAATTAATTCAAACACTCTCACATCATCATCAAATAGGGCGTAAACTACACCTAAACATTCGTTGAAGATTATTCCAACTTTATACCTCCTTGCCATCATGAACGCGCAAGTGGCGCCAAGGGATGAGAACGTCTACTCATCTAGTATCAAGTCAGTTTTGAGTTACATAACCGTTACCATCGAAATACGTAAAACAGCGATTTTTTTAAAAATCAATGAAATTAGGTAAATTCTAACCTAATGCCTTCTAGTGCATTGATATATATATATATATATATATATATATATATATATATATATATATATATATATATATATATATACTTATACATACGAGCGGAAGTACACACAGGAAAATGGATACTGGCGACAATAAAAAAAAAAGCATGTATTTCCTCCTCAGCCACCGCTTGGAATTCAGTGAAAATAGGCTCGCATTTTCACTGTCAGTGTTCACCGTGACATTTAGAAAACCAACTATTGGAATGATGTGTGTGAAATAAATATGAAAAATATGAAATTAAATATAAACGTACGTAAAATAGAGAAGAAAGATTTAGGACAAAACACTCGCAAGTCGGGATTGGGAGAAACACAACACAACAGCAATCGAATTATAGGTTGTTTTGACTTCAGCATACTACATATTACCCAACAAAAAGAGTAAGTATACAAAATAATCTTAGGACTGCGAAAATCCCGAAGGCAAGTACACGAGATGTCTAAATATGTAAATTGGAGAAGAAAGAAATAATTTCGATAATTTCGAACATCTCTATGTGTTCCTAGCCCTTCATCTCTCCCTCCCCCCCCCTCTCTCTCTCTCTCTCTCTCTCTCTCTATATATATATATATATATATATATATATATATATATATATATATATATATATATATATATATATATATATATATATATATATATATATATATAATATATATATATATGACAACATAAGAAAATTACACGGTGTTTAATTTACTAATTCTATGTAATTAGTAAAGTAATAGTTAACACACATAATATTGTAAGCCACGAAAATGTTAATTAATAAAGATTGCATTGGGGAGAGCTAAGCACTAAAACATTAATAGAGTCATGCCTAGAATATGTGAACACTAACTTACGTTAACTGCCAAAGCAAAAATTCAACCTCTGCATTCTATTTCTAATTGAATTTAATCATCAATTGATGCACGTTTGAGGAAACGAGGACAATACAGTAAATGGTGTATATTGCTAACTGTTAAGTGCAATGGATATGTTTCTATATTATTAGATTTTCCTATATTATTAGATTTTCCTAACGAATCATAGTTAGCTCGTTAGCGAAAAAAATCTTCAGTTACTCGAATTTATCTTTACAAGGGAAATGTACAATATCTCGTGTGTGTATGGTGCATTGTGTGTATGATATCAAGTCTTCAAAAGATCTAGAAACACCATGCAAGAAAATTAGCTATAATAATTGTTTCTACTTTTGGCTCAAGGCCAGAAATTACCCAGTGCATTACTGGTACTTTATTTTATCGACCTTGTAAATATGAAAGGCAAAATTAGCTATAATAATATCAGTTAGTTCAAATATTGAGAAACATAGACAATGCAGAAAGGAGTAGTTCCTGTTATATAACAAACGAGGTTTTATATAGTATATTTGGCAATATACCGTATTTTTAATTAAAAACATTTGTATAATCAGCTCATGATTATTACTGGAATTCTATAAGAATCCACCTTCTATAATTTTCGACGTGGCTTTGATGAACGTAAAGCAGCTTCTTTCTCTGCTTTCGCCGAAAAGAAGTAAGTGCCATAGTCACTACTTTAAAAATGATAGCGTATAGTCTTCTAAATGTTTTTAATTAAACGTACGGTATATTGCAAAATATACTATATATACATTCATGTATACAACGCTATTTCAGAACACTAATCCTAATACCATATATATACATATATATATATATATACATATATATATACATATATATATATATATATATATATATATATATATATATATATATATATATATATATATATATATATATATATATATATACATATATACATATGTCCACATGCACATATATGCATAAGTTTATGTCAACACAGATACACATCTATGTACGTCTATAAATAGACATTCTTGCATTATACAAAGCCTCCACAGGACAATGTAAAGAATGACAGATGAATATTTCTAGAAACAAAACCACACGTGGAAAAATGTGTAATGGCTGCAACTAAATTAACATTCCTACCGACTTGCTTTACAATTTGAGTGAGAAACGATTATCAAAGATATTGTACGTAGTTTCATCAGACATACTAAAGACATGTTTTCGTGTACGTCTAATTAAAGCTAACGACACATTTTTTTCTTTCTTTGATGCTTTGAGGAATAATTTTCAACTGTTCAAAAGTCATTGAGAATCTCAGCTGACAGATTCAATAGTGATTCTGCTATGATACATATTAAAGGGTTCATATCTAGTCATCACCTTGCTTCTCAACTTTCTTTCGTTTCATTACTCGATTCATTTGGAAGAAGTTTAATTTAAACCCATCAAAGAATGGAACCGGATTGTGATCATTAGTCCTGTTAGAAATAGCAGCCATATATCAGTCCAAATTGCAACCAACTTTCTTGAAAATTGGGAATACTTCCGTATAATTTTCGTATGAATTGTAAATCATTTGAAAGTGTTCCCAATGCTTAATTTTACTTCTTAAAAAACCGTTCGTAAGAACATTCTGAGATATTTAAATGTATTCGACTCTTCTAGTAAGGGTCTATTCAATAACCACATTCCTTTCTCCGCTCAGTCTGTCTCATAATTTTCGACTCCAGCATTTAACCTTTTCGATGTTACAGTCCTTCCTGTTCTCCCCTTAGCTTTCAAAATGTGTTTTAGTTTCTTTTGTGACTCAGTTGCATATCAACATAACGGGTAGGCTAAAATACGCTACAGTTTATTTAAACGGAACACACACCCATACACACACCTATATGTGCATGCACATATGCCCTTCCCGCTTATACATATATATATATATATATATACGGTGGACATGTCACATGTCACCACTTATTAATTAGATCGACATAGCGTGCAAATCCTGTTCACTTAGCATTACACTGGCTTTAGTCGTCATTGTTGCTGCTGCTGCTGCTGCTGCTGATGATGATGATGATGATGGTGGGAGATGTGTTGGTAACGATAAATATAATGATGATAGTAGTGATAGTGGATATTTTGGATCGGACTATAAGTGAGCTTTTCTTTGCTGATTCTGCTGTTGCTCAGTCAATGAAGGAATGACTTCGATAAAGCAAAAACCTCAAATGAATTAATATATAAATAGATAAATAAATAAATAAATAAATAAATAAATAAATAAGCCTACAGATAATTGAATAAATATATATATGAATAATTAAATAAATGACAAAAGGGATAACAAAAAATGACTGACAAGTTGCGAGTGTAACATTAATGTAGTTTGATCGCCTTTGCGTGTTAAGACTTGAACGGTGCATCGGACATCGTTATAACGGCTGCTATATGTCAATTGTCGACATGTGGTCGCCATTTTTATCGACATTATTGCTTCTGAAACTGCTGCTTACGTCTCCGTCTATTGTTACTGCTGCTGTTGGTGATGATGATGATGATGATGATTATGATGATGATGATGATGGAAATCATCATCATCATCATCATCTTCATCATCCTCATCATGGTGGTAATATGGTGGAGTTGATGATCATAATCATGATGATTTGATCATCGAGCTACTGCTGATGATCCCAATTATCGTGAATCATTAAAATGATGATCATAATTTTGATGGTGATATGGTTATAGCGCAACCTTCTATTTCTGCCAGTCAACTACTTTCAGATTAACAATAACTTGAACGGCAATCAAGATGACATTGATGATGGTGTTCATAGTGCTGAGAATTAGATGATCCTGCTACAGATGATGATGTTTTTTTTCTCTTTCATTTTCGTAATGTTTTTATTCACATTCTTGGTGGTTATTATGTGGATTGGGAGTATTCGGTAGAGGGTCGGACACCATGCTTTGACACATAGAAGTACGGCCCTAGCCATTCTGAGTTCAAATCCCACCGAGGTTAACTTTGCTTTTCATTCTTATGGGGTCAATAAAATAAAGTACCAGTAATACACTGGGTAATTGCTGGCCTTGTGCCAAAAATAGAAACAATTATTTGTTAAAGCAAAGTTAAATTGATAACAAAAACTAAGACAAAGTAAACAATAAAAAATAAATGAACGAATGGAGGGTCAGCAAACAACTTGGTCCCTTTTATATTACTTTTATTTTGGTAACAAAGGAAATCATAGGTGATTTCTCAATTTACTATAAATAATAGCTAAATCACCCTTAAACTAGACCCTATTCGCTTAAGAAATAAGACGCACTCGGTTTTGTGGACTAACTACCCAGTAGAGGAATAAAATATGGGATGGTCATGAATGTAACGACTTTAATTGTAATTCTGCTTTGGGAATTCGAGGACTAAACAAATAAAACTTATACTTACTTATGTTCTCAAAGCTAAGTTCCAAAAAGACATGATGAAATTTGCGTAAACAAATATGGATTTAAATAATGTATTAATGAGATAGTACATAGTATTAATGAGATAGTACATAGAGATTTCTATAGATTATAACATAACTGTACATAGAGATTTCTATAGATTATAACATAACTGTACATAGAGATTTCTATAGATTATAACATAAGAAATTATTTTGATGCAATTCAGATATTAAATGGGGTGTATGCAAATTGTAATTGTTGGCCAAGTTCACAGTCAACATTAGTATTATCAATTGTGTTGTTTTTAGCATATCAACGAGGAGCAGCATTTATGTGGTTAGAAAAATGCCTAAATCTCTGTCAAACCACATGCATCAGTTTTAATAAAACCGTTTTAAAAACATATTACTTGACGCATTCCTAGATAAGGTTCAAAAGCTGAGATGGTCATTGCTAAATCGTCTTTAATCTTAGGAATGATGAAGCAACGTAGAACTGAGATTAATTTATAACAGCAGTAACAACATCGACAGTGGTGTAACTTATCGACATGGAATCGAAATTCTACTCCAGAAGAATTTGAACAGTAATTTTAACGAATCGAAGGTAAATATTTTAAAGCTGTCAGTAAATATTTCAATGCTTCTGCTATTTCACCCACAAGCTTGGTAGGGAAGTAGAAATCAGTTAGACAGTTTTGCAATGGATTGAAGGCATTACACTCTTTACTTTCACCAGTTTCAGTGACGAATTAAAAAAATACTGACTTATATTGTGTCGTCAATTATGAAATTTGTAGAAATTTGATTGTTTTTTTTTACGAATTTCTACAAATTTCATACTTGACTACCCAATATTTCAATAAAAATATTTATCAATATGTCTTCAGTTTTTCTTCCATGGATGGTAAAGTATATCATCGAATCTACTACTTCTTTGGTACGTTTGTTATTGACTCCTGTTATTGGCAAAATTGAACTTAGTGCGATTTCAAATCTGAATGTCAAGCAGCGTTGTTCGTTATTCTAATGAAACGTAGTTCTTGTACCAATAATAATATTACACATAAACTCGAATCTGAAATAAGAAGAACTAAAA
This sequence comes from Eledone cirrhosa, assembly GCA_964016885.1. Classification (NCBI taxonomy): domain Eukaryota; kingdom Metazoa; phylum Mollusca; class Cephalopoda; order Octopoda; family Eledonidae; genus Eledone; species Eledone cirrhosa. Next base: position 118,384,068 of record OZ024743.1, read on the forward strand.
AAACAAAATCAAGCAAACGAGAAATAGACTTAAAAACTGGATTAGAACCAGGCATACATTGTTTATAAGTGATAAAATTGTCAAAGCGTTCGCTGTTTCATCTTCGCAAATTACATACTAAATTAATAAGTTAATAAGTACTAATATTTTCAAGATAATTTTAGAAATCAATTAGCACATGAAGGACAATCTATTTTATTAGTATGCAACATAGGGAAATGTTCCCTGTTCATGGATTGTTCTTCTTACAATTTACAATCTCGTAATTATAATATTTAATATACTAGCAGAAAAACCGCCCCCGGGTGGTTTTCCGCTAGCATGTGTAGTGTGTATATTGATATTATACGCAGGTATAATATAGAGATATGAGACATCAAATAAAATCGTAATTGACAATATATAATACATATAAATTGAAGAGAGACTGTGTTACACTGTCTTATTTAATCAGTAACGTAATCCATGATACATTAAAAAAGACGATATTATATATAAACTGCATTAGGAGAAAATTAGTGACAGAAAATTAGTATGTATATTTGAGCGATGACCAACCGAAAGTGTTGATATTTCAGAAATTTTAAAGATGTGAATGTTTAAATAAACAAAGTATATTTAATCAACAGCCACGAAATTTAGTAGATTTATGTAATATTCATTCATTCAAAGTAATCCAACTTATTTTACTAATGGGATAAAAAATTATAAACAGTACGCAGTCCCGCACTCCTTACATTATTATTATTTTTTTTTTTTTAATAGTATATATATATATATATATATATATATATATATATATATATATATATATTATTATTAGGACAATGGGATTGGTGAGTTAATATCTGTATACAACAACTACAACGGTACGCGATGGGGCCCACCCACAGCCTCGGCGGACAGAATGGAGAAGGCGTTTCCCCGGAGGACGGCAAGGGAGGCGCGCTGGAAAAGCCACTCCAACTCGTGGGGATCACACCTGCGGCTGGCCATCTCAGCGCCTATGGTGGTGAGTAAGGAGGTAGCCCTGGGGCCGAGGACACCAGAAGTCTCCACTGCCAGGGGTACGACCGCAAACCTGTCGGAGAACGACCGGTATTTGTGGAGCTTGGCCACCTCAGCCCGACGTGCAGCAGTACCTGGTTCAGTCGCAGAACTACACCAGGTTGTGGCTGCAGAAAGTGTCGGTGCAAGTGGTATCCCAGACGAGATGTTTGCCACCGTGGAACGGGAAGATGGTCATGCCATTTGGCCTTTTGCCGTCCCCTCGATCCAGCCCCAACGGCCCGAGCTGGGAAGGGAAGCCTGCAGCGTCCAAGCCATGCTTAATGACCTCGTTGAGGGCAGGATTGCGTGGAATGTGGCCGGCACTGTGGCGACAGGAAAGCGGGTGGGGGCCGAAAGAGTCCACGGTGGAACCGCAGCGTAATTGGTGTGGCTGGCAGATCCGGAGGCCGAGCCTCAGGGAAACGCCGATTCGCAGGCTATGGTTGTCTAGCTGCGTGCCAGTGGAGAAAGAGGGCAGGGCATGGAGCCAGGCACCCACCACTGTGGGGTTTGGAGGCCGCACGAAAACAAGCAAGACGTTTCTGGTCGAGCTGGAGCGTGAGCCTATCTGAGGCCAGGCTGCACTGGATGTCATCCCAAGTGCATTGGGGGGACTTGACGTCAATAGAGGGAGAAGGAGGAGGGACGTCTACTGGGCTAAGTCCCAGCCGGTCCCACGTCTCACAGGCGGCTTCACGTTCTCTGAACACAGAGGGTTCTGTTATGTTTTGAAGAACGCTGCTGACGAGGACGCGGCACGAGGTTACCGATGAAAGGTATGCCGGAAAAGCTAGTGAAATCAGGGACCGGCGGCCAGGTAAAGAGGCCTGTTGCCACCCTATGTAGTCAAACTTGACATTGCATATCCCCTCAGCTGCTGCTCGGATACATTTATCGAGGTCAGCGAGGAGAGATGTCTGGGTGTAGCGTGGAGCGCTGCGGAGTGTATAGAGGAGCTTCGGCATGGCGAAGCAGTTCCTCAGCAGAAAGAGAGCTGGGTGGCCGTCAATCAAGCCCAGTCGGCTCGTGAGAGTCTGGAGCTGTGAAAGCCTGCACCTGATGGTGGAGCGGATGGCCGGCGGGTGGATCGGTGACTCGAGGATGAAGACATCCTCTTTGAACCTGGCGGAGAAAGGACCGCACGTCCAAGACGGAGGCAGCAAAGCTAGCAGCATCGAGGCTGACTTGGCCGATTTGACCTGCAGGCCGATTCCCGCCAGGGCGGGAACCACCGATTGAAGGTCATGGCAGACTGTCCGTACGGGCCTGCCCAACGTAGCATTATCCAGAAACCAAACGTTGAGAGGGGCCGTGATACTCTGGGCGATGTTGTCAATACCAAGGATGAACAGGAGGGGTCCCAAAGGGTCGCGCTCTTGGACCCCAGTAGCCGAGGGTATGACCGTATCAGCAGCTAGGAGCAAGCTCGGGGCTCCATATGACAGGTAGGCAGAGGGGGCTAGGATGAGGCAGGCCTCGAGCAGATGATCCCGACGTAAAGATTTGAAGGCATTACTCATGTCAAGCTTGACAATGAGGTGCCTGGAGTCCCTGGATGCCAGTTCCGATGGGCAGCTGTTGAAGAACTGCCAGGTTGCATGAGCGGACCTCTCACAGCCACCTGACACGCCGGCACCCAGCTGCACCGGACTAAACTCCTCACCCAGTTCGTGTGTTACGGACTTGCAGATCACCTTGGCAGCCAGCCTCCGGAAGACATTGCTCACAGCAATGGGGCGTATGCCACCCTCTTTCTTCCTGAGAGCGGTGAGGCTGGCCGAAAAAAGAGGCCTCGGGCGTAAGGGTCCAGGGCACCATGGATGAGCCTATTGGTGAGCACCACAATTGCACTCAGAAAGCGACGCCCACCCTCAGCGGAGAGGGGGAATGTTAACTCCTTGAGGTGGCCTGGTCGGAGACCATCAACACCTCCGCAGCTGCTAGTTCGGAAGGACCTGATGGCGGACATGATGTCTGCATCAGTAGCCACAAGGAGAAAGTGGGGGTCGGGTGAGGATATGGGTCTGAGATCAGTGGATGGCTCAGGGTGTTTGAGCCGCAGAGCAGCCAGGATCTCCTCGGTGGGTTGGAGGACAGTGTCTTCTGAGGCAACAACTCTAACTGCGACCGAGACATCACCCATGATAAGCTTGGCGTTTACCTGGTCAGGCAAACGCTTGGCGCTGGCCTCGGGGGTGGAGGATAGGAGGTACATGAGGGTGGGGTGTGTGACGTCCCTGGGCACGCTTGGAATAGGCGCTCGCCCAAAGGACGAGAGATTGGCCTTGACGAAGGCTGCTGTTGACCGGCCGCCCCGGTCAGCACCAGAGCTGGGGAGGCCGAGGGCGAGTGGGGCGAAATAGAACAGCCGCTCCCAGTCACTGGCTCGATTGGAGTCCAGGGCGCTCTCAATCGAGGAAGCGAGGACATCGGCTACCGACACACTTGCCGCTCTCGGGATCCTGAGTGGGATCTTCCGGAGCCGCCTGAGCCGAGCGATGTTGACCAGTGAGGCTCTGGCGTCAGGCAAGCTCACTGTCCCATCCCGTGGTGCCAGACAGCCGTGGCTGGGAAGACGTGAGGAAGATGCAGCTCCTGCAACTCCACGCTGCGAGAGCATTGGAAGCTCGACGAGTCAAGCTAACGCAGGTGAGGTGGTGGAAGCAGCTGCACCCCAAACAGTTCCGGCCCCTCTTCCGTTTGTTAGTCGTGCTGCAAGTGCTGCATGTGACGGCTTGGAGGCGTGGGGGATGGGGCGTGGGGCCGGGGACTGGGGCACCCAGTGGCATCAGGGGTGGGTGGCTGGCGTGTGTGTGGGGAAGGGAAAGTGCTGGTAAGAGGGCCTCGTAGCTTACCTATATATATGGAGGTGCCAGAAAACAAGGGGCGCTGGAGGTGAGTCACTGCTGCGGGGGTTGGCTTCCTCTTGTTAATGGTAGAGTTGTTGTTGTTAATGACACTGTTGTCGTCGTTGCCTTCCTCTTGTTAATGGTGAAGGTATAGAGCGAAATACAAAATCCACCAGCAGACTATTATATAAAAAAGTATATAGAAATAAAGTAAACATTTCTGTCTGGGATATAAATAGTTGTTTTACATTTTCGCAAACATCGTAACGATATTCTCAATGGAGGCGCTTACAATATTTGAATATAACTGAACCGTCGTGTCATTTAACTTGAAAAGTGGAGCAAAGTAAAAGGAGAATAGTGAATTTGGAGTGTCAATCCCTTGTGTTTTTTTGTTTTGTTTTTGTTTTTTTCCTATTCCGGACTTACAGTTTTCCAGGATTTATAGACTCATTTGTGTTTAATTTTCCTTCAAAAGGATGGAGGTGTTTTATCTCCTCATGAAACTGACATTACTTAATGATGTTCGTCATCTATGGCTTATTCATATGTATTATTTCATAAATTTCGCCGAGGTTAAATTTGCCTTTCATCCTTACAGGGTCGATAAAATAAAGTACCAGTAATGCACTGGGATAATTGCTGGTCTTGTGCCAAAAGTAGAAACAATTATTTCATAACTCTATAGAACGTTTACAATGTTTGTGCAGTGTTCTGTGTCGAGCCAGGTTTGTACAACAGGTAAGAAAAATGATGATTTGGTTTCTTCTGATAGGAGCCTCTTCCACGTCGGAAGATCGAAGTGTGTTTTCTTGTCTTCTTCAATACTTTCATAAACGACTTCGGAGATTTAAAATTTATGTTTCCATTGGTGCTTCCATTTCCACACGGTTCTATTCGGGAATTACCGGTAGATCTCATAAAACACTGTGATCAAATTTGCTTGTTGTTTATGTTAAATGTGTGGTCAGTGAATATTTCAGTCGTTGAAAGGCATATGAAAAAATGATGTGTAGTATTCTACACATCATTTTATATTTACAAAAAATGTATTTATATTTCATTTTAAATATTGTTTTCAATTCCAGATATAACATTTTAATATATCTTATTAGTAATATATATCTAAGAAATCTTGATTATATAAATCGGAAATATCACAGAACGTTATTCATTGAGGTTTGGATAACAGATTAAAGTTTAAGCAAAGAATCGCTGCTTTCTCCCTTAGAGGGATCTTCTGATATATAAATTGTGTTGATTATTTTCTTTTGTTTGTATCCATGTCTATCTGTTCTCTCTTTTTATTATAGTTTAGATTCACGTTATAAATGTTTGCAGTTAATTCGCGTTGAAGCAATTGATCTATTTCAATGACGAAACAAACATTTGACGTTGTAACTTATTTAGCCCAATGTCAACACTATGATTTAAAATATTACTGTCATGCATATCCGGTATTTCTTTTCAGACATAGTGTATATGCAACTATATTATGTCCTTCAATTTGTTCAGGAAGATTTCGATGATATTTCTAGTAACTGGTTTGAACCTTTTCATCAATATATCGTCGCTTCGTGGTAGAGAGTGCGTTGAAAGAGGTGATAACAACTGTGGTGAAAGAGATCATGGCGCGTTTAAACTACTGAGTTCCGTCCAGGCAGATCTCATATATATATATATGTAAGTTATTCCGGGCTGACGCGGATGTAACCATATATTAAAACTATATATATATATATATATTCCAAGTGATGGCAACATGAATGGGCCTGTTATTTTTCTCTAAAAACTTTTTTTTTCCGAATCCACCATGCCCATCCCTTCAATCTTTCTAATTTCTCATTCATTCGTTTGATGAAAGGCTAGCGCCCGAAACATTAAGTCTATCTTCCTGCTATACCAAAAGTTAAACTAATATATTCCTTCCATGTACTGTACCGTTTGTGTTGCTATTTCTGTTTACATTTTACACACACACGCACACACATATATATATATATATATATATACTAGCTGACGTACCCAGCTTCGCCCGGGTAAACATATTATAAGAGAAGACAGACAGAAGTGAAAATGACTATATTAGATGTGTGTCTGGTTTACAGTATGAGGCGAGACCGTGGTGTGTGTGTGTTACAAAAAAATAAACAGTAAAACAAATCTTCCAGATACAACAGATTTTTACGTGTTTCGACTCATAAACAATCTACACAAAACTGTCCATGGGTAAAAAGCGATTCTCTTGTATTCAATTCTACAACTTTGCAATTCTGAGCCTGAGCTTTATATACGGCCATAATAAAACTGGCTCTAACGGGGAACTGAAGTCTTGAGGATTTCAATGACACCTCGCCAGAGGAAGGGATAAGAGGAATCTTGGGAATAAATGCAATTTATCCTTGATGATTGCCTCCAAGAGTAGTGACCTCTAGGAGATGGTTCATCCTCCTTCTGGTTGTGTGTGCGATTACATAGAAGTAGCGGGTCCACGTTTCTCCAGAGGATGAGGGAATTTCAAATGTGTTATATTATATGTAGATATAAATATGTAGATATAGATAATTGTAAATAAGTGAGTGTGTGTGCGTGTCCGTATGTGTGTGTGTGTGTGTGTGTCTGTGTGTGTGTGTGCGTGCGTGTGTGTGTGTGTGTATGTGCATGTGTGTGTGATTGTGGGTGCGTGGGTGCGTGTGTGTGTATGTGTGTGTGTGTAAACCAGCGTCCGATTCGTATGTTTAATTCTCTGTGTATCTAATTAAGTGTTTATGTGAAGATGTGTGTGCATGTAACTTACTAAGGCGTA
>OZ024743.1:118395772-118425772 GCA_964016885.1 Eledone cirrhosa
CGAAACCAGTGCGTGACTGGTACTTTATTTTATCGCCCCCGTAAAGATGAAAGGCAAAGTTAATCTCGGGGGGATTTGAACTCAGATCATAAAGGGCCGTAACTCTATGCTGCAAAGTATGGCGTCCGACCCTCTACCGATACTGCCAATCCACCAACTTTAATAATAACAATTTTTCTGCTTTTGGCACGGAGCCAGCGATCGTTCTAGCGTATTACTAGTGCTCTCTTTTGCTGACTCCGTGGGGATGAAAGGCAAGGTTGACCTTGGCGGGATTTGAGCTCGGAGCGTGGAGGGCCATAGCTCTATGATGTAAAGCAATTATAATAATACTGAACGGTAACATGAACGGCTTCAACTATACGAACTCTTTTGAAAGTCAACCGCTGACATAATCTTGTAATCTTGTATCAGTAATGACGGTAATATATAAATATATATATATATGTGTAGTTGAGTACCGTGTGTTTGTTTGTATGTATGAGTGTTGGTGTGTGCGTGCGTATGTGTGTGTGTGCGCGCGTGTGTAGGTCGTACGTATAAGTGTCAATAAGTGAGTTTTTTTTTATGCGCGGGGACATAGAAATAGTCGGGCTGGATACCCGATCGCGCAGTTAAACCACTGGGAGTGAAAAATCCCTAGCCCATGTCAGGGCATTCTTCTAGGAGAAGGCATCTCAGGAAAATGGATTAACTCCGATATAAAACCCGCGGCTCAGTAGTTACCGATGATGTTGATCTTTTCTTCTTTTCGGGTTACAGCGACTGTCGCTTAGAGAGTGGAATTGGCTCAGTGCACAGTCTTTCCTCACTTTAAAAATATTTTTCACGCACAGGCATTGCACGATTGCATTAATTAATAATTATTACATCCTCTGTTTTTTTGGGTTTTTTTACACGCAGACATGCCTTTTTGTACCGTCCTGTATTGTCCTGTACTGTCCTTAATGTCTACTTTATGTAAACCCTTGTGGTTAATAAAGAAAACATTATTATTATTATTATTATTGTTGTTATTACTCTTTGAGTCTCAGTCATTGATGTTAGTTAACTGGAAAGTTTGTTGAAATGAATATCAAGCCACTACCTACAGCCTCAGATATTCAGGACGTATCGGAGGGTTCTTGTTGTTCCCAGCAAGCATGCCTTTTGAAGCGTTCCAAAAAGCGTGAAGGAGCCAATTTTCTTTAACCATCCCTGGAAACTTTTTGAGATAGTCCCTAGTGCGCCTATGGCAATCGGGATCACTATTATTATTATTATTATTATTATTATTATTATTATTGAATGCCATGGTTGACGGAGGCTCGGCTCTGTAAGGTATAGTAATTTTTAACCGTTAAAACAATTGTAAATTGTTTAAAACTTGAACCAAATTGTTGATAAAGACACCCTCCTCCTCGTGAGAGGGGTCTTTCTGTCCGTTATTTGGCCCTTCGGGGTTAAATAACCAGTTATTGGGGTTTTGTACCCAATATTCATTTTAAACAAAAAACAACATGGCTACGAAAAAGAAATTTCATACGTCACTCCCACTCATTCCGTCTTCTTCTTCCTCAAGCATCACTACAGCAGAGAGAAAATTGTCTCTCTCCCTCCCTTCTTTAAATGTGTCTCTCTCCCTCCCTTCTCTTTCGCAAGTGACGAAAGAAAAGAAAAGTCTCGTGCAAAGCGTGCAAGGTTTCTCCACGACGACGACGACAGCGACGAAACAGGTGTGCGGGAAATACGAAAACCCAGTTCATTCGTCTGACGTCAGGAATAATAGCAGTAGCAGCCGTAATAACAACAGCAACAGTGACAATGAAAACAACAGTAGCAGCCGCAACAGCATCACCAGCAGCATAAACAACAACAGCATTAGCAGCAGCAACACCAACAACAACCACAGCAACAGCGGCGGAGGCAGTAGTCGTAGTACCTGCAGCAACAACAAAAGTACCAGCAGCTCTGACGACAACAACAACAGCAGCAGCAGAGAAAAACCAATCTCATTTGCAGGTATTGCGAAAAACTTGGAAACAATCCTCATAACAAATGAGGAATTAGAGGAAGCGAAGAAGATGGTGACAAAGAATGGACACCGAGCAATCTGCAAGGCAGCGGAAACATTTTTCGAAACCCAAGAGCACTGTACGGTCACGTACCGTACAGTAAGTACAAAATCCCATAGGGTGGAAAGAGCCACAGAGGCCCAAATACAAAAAGCCTTGGGGTCTGTGTGGCAGCGGAAAACGCACATCACCCGAGGCAAAAATATGCCACCGTAGACGTACTTTTTGCCACACCCCAGGAGGCAAAGGCCCAATCAGTAGTGACCCTAAGGAGCGAGGAAATGGTGTTGGTGCCCTCCTACTGCGGGCAAAAAATTGTGAGGGTCAAACTGACCCACGTCCCCTTCTTGGCTGGCCGCGTCTGTCCTCGTCGGAATCGAGGACAAAACAACTGTACTGCAAGTACAGAAAAAAGTAAGAGAAGATTGGGTAGGCACCTCCATTGAGATGCTAATCCAAACCAACCAGGAGTGCATCGAAGCTATCCCGGATGTGATAGACTTCGATAACGGCACTCAACTGCCCATAAGTGTTGAGGGCAAACGCCCGAAATGCTTTCGCTGTGGATCGAAGACTCACCTCAGGGCCTTCTGCAACGAGAAGACCCTGAGAAAGGAGAAAACCCCCCTCCTTCCGAATCCGGCTCCACGGCTACCAGCAACAGGACAAGCGGCAACCAGGAACGATAGGTCCGTGGCACCCATACCCACTCCACGGAAATCAAAAACAGCAGCAGCAGTGGAAATATTAACAACAACAACAGCAATACCAAATGCAGCTGCAACAGAGACTCCAGTGCAAACATCACCAACAACAACAAGTGAAAGAGTGGAGCTGGTACCCCTCCCCGACCTCACAGAATCAGACATGGAGTGTGAGGTGGGAGAGGGATGGCAAAAGGTCGTAAGAAGGCACAAACGCAGAAGCAGCGCATCGTCGCCTTTGAAAAGGGAGGAAAGAAATGAGAAAAGGGTAAAGTCTACTGCAAAGAGACCCACAGCAGCAACACCACCAACACCATCACCACCCACACTAGCACCACCATCACCACCGGCGACAACCCCACCGCTAACAACACCTTCAACACCACCACCACAAGCACCAACATCGCAAACACAACAACAAAACACACACACCCAGCAACAACGACAAGAAAATAGCAGAACCACACCCCACCCCCAGAAAAACAAATGCACGGCAATAAATACACACAACAAGAAACTAATGACTTACATAATTGAACACACAGACATTTAACAACAGGACTACATAATACCAGCACCAATCAAAACGCCAACTAACATAAGACTGCTAAAAATAGCACAGAAACAATACACAAACATTAAAACCAAATTCCCCAACGCAGTTGGTGATTTCAGGGACCTAGGAGGAACCATCAATCGAAGAGTATATTCAGACATTCTCTTAGAAGAGCCGACGACCAGCCGAAGGGACGATTCAACGGTCCCTTCACCAGACGATCAAGTGAAAAGGGATGTAAAAACCATCCCTCCTCTACCAAAAGTACGGTAAGTGGTCTTTCCCATCTTTTCCACTCTATTTTAAACATGACCTCACTCAGAATAGGCAGCATAAATGCGCGTGGCTTGGGGTCGTCATGGAAGCAGGGCCACCTGCTCAACGACCTCAGGTCACTAAACATAGATGTAGTGGCCATCAGCGAGACCAGAATCTCCGAAGCACGGGCCTTCGCACCGATCTTCGGCGGCTACGTGTGTACGCATGTCCCAGCCGTCCTGGATCGGGTGGAGGAGTTGCTGTGCTTTTTCGGAGAGGTTTGGATCTCGCCATACGGGCCATCTTCCTGGACCCAGAGGGTAAGCTGGTGGTGCTGGACGTGACCAGCGGAGACGGGCAAGCTTTCAGGCTAGTGGCCGTCTATGCCCCGACAGGAGCAGGGCGGCCTGATTTCTTCCGGCGTCTGGAGACATTTCTTGGAACGTCCCGCTCTTTAGTGTTAGTGGGCGACTGGAACGGGATCTTAGATGCACGCTGGGACTGTGTGGGATTAGCGGATAGAGGTGGAGGGTGCAAGAGCCTCACCAACCTGCTCAGGCGTTTTGAACTGTCTGACAGGTACCGATTGGATTTCCCGAATGTGCCAATGTGGACTTGAACAAACCGCATAGGGTCATCCAGATCATATCTAGATAGAGTATTTTGTAGGGAAATAGATAGGTCTAGCATAGGCTGTCCACAATTCAAGATAGTCAGCTACACGGACCACAAATTCGTGATCTGTGTGCTTGACTTAGATAGGCTTCATAGACGAGGACCCGGCTACTGGAAGCTAAACGCGTCCTTACCAGCGCGCAAGGCCTACAGAGACCGGATTAGCGAACTAGTTAAGGGGGCGTTGACGGGGGCCATCGTCAACAACAAGTGGTGGTTTGCTCTGAAAAGAGCGATTAGAATAGAATCGATTAGGTTTAGTAAGGCTTTAGCAATAGAAAAAAATAGAGCAGAGGGAGAACTAGTTAGAAAATTAGACGTGGCGCTTAGCAAAGGCATTGCGACCGACGTGCTTTCGGCGAAATTGGCCCTTGACCAATTCTTCAATGCAAAGCACGAAGGCTGCGTTGTCAGAGCAAGGGTGCGTGCTCTCAGACACGAGGGGACGAAAGCCGTTCAATGGGCCCGAGTGGTGGAGGCGCGTCGTGGCAACAAAGCCACGATCCGGTCTTTGGTGGACCACGACGGGCGCATGCTACTCGATCCCGGGCAAATGTGTGAAGCTTTTCAGCGACACTTCGCTCAGCTGTTCGGGGGCAGCGGTGGGCCGGGTAGAGGGATGGACTTTAGTGTCTACCTCGACGGACTGCCGCGGCTCTCGGCCACTGAGGCGAAGTGTTGCGAAAAGCCGATAACAGCCGCTGAAGTAAGGGAGGCAATGACTGGCTGCACAAGGGGTAAATCGCCTGGTTTGGATGGTCTGTCCTATGAACTTTACGTACAGATGCCAGACTTGTTCAGAGGCCTCTTGGCCGACGTCTACTGCAACTGGCAACAGAACGGGAGAATTCCCAGTTCTGTGAGCCGAGGAGCGGTGGCACTGCTGAGAAAGGATCCGAACAAGGGGGATAACATAGACAATTTCCGGCCCATAATTCTGCTAAACACAGAGTTTAAGATTTTGGCCAAGGTGCTAGCAAAGAGGTTGGCGCTTGTCGTTGGTGGTCTGGTGGGAGAGGCGAAGACATGCGCCATTCCCGACAGATCCATCCACGACAACCTCCACCTCATGCGATACATCATAGAGAGGGTAGCTAAGGAACCTGGCACGGGTGGGTCCTTGATCAATTTAGATCAGTCGAAAGCTTTCGATAGGGTCGACCATCGTTACCTAGCGGCAGTCCTGAAGGCGGCTGGCTTTGGGCCCGTCTTCAGAGGCTGGATCGCTGCCATGCACAGCGACATCTGCTCTGTGGTGAGAGTGAACGGTCACCTGTCGGAACCGTTCAACATCATGCGCTCGGTCCGCCAAGGATGTCCCCTCTCGTCCCTCTTGTACGTATTGACTCTCGAGCCATTACTGCACAGACTGGAGACGTTGAGGGGAGTCCCGCGCGAACAAGGATGCGGAAGATCCGTGTCAGCATATGCGGACGATGTCACCGTAGTGGTGTCGAACGCCAAACACATCGAGGCGATCGGCACTACACTAAGAGAATACGAAGCGGTGACAGGAGCAATGATCAACCAGGAAAAGTCAGTGGGCCTGCAGCTCGGCACCTGGAGAAGCAGGTCCATGCCGTCCAACAGCGTCGTCGGACGCTGGACGGACGGACCGGTTAAATTGCTAGGGGTCTGGTTTGGTCCGGACCTCCAGACGGACAAAAACTGGGACGAGGTGACGAGCAGGGTGGCTTCTCTCACCCAGAAATGGGCGGAGAGGAAGCTATCCCTGAAAGGTCGAGCGGAGGTGGCTGACGCGTACATCGCGTCTGTCATCTGCTACCGCCTGACCGTCGTACCTTGTCCTAAGCCTCGCCTGACTGCGCTGGAGCGTTTGCTCTTTCGCTTTTTGTGGAAGGGACGTGCTCCGATGGTCAGGCGGTCCATCTGTTGTCAACACCCGCTACGTGGAGGGCTGGGCATGCCGTGGCTGATGATGCGCAGGCACGCGCTCAGGCTACGACATCTCCACCTCTTCCTCGACGGTGATCAGGTGTGGTCGCCGTTTGCTAGGCGCGTATTTCCCCAGCTCGTTTCCTTGACGGAGCTGCAGTCCTGGGTCAAGCGAAGACCGAGAGGGAGCGCCTGGAGACTCGAATGTCTTCAGGCGCTCACAGCCCTCGACCAATCGGGCAATGTGATCGGTGGAAACTCCACCTCGGCGTTCTATAGAGGATTAGTGGAGGGTAAGAGCGACGACGTACTTGGGGAAACTCTAGGCGTCGACGAAAATCAACTAGCCAATCTCTTCGGAAGAACTTTCGGGCCGGGGCCTATGGACAACTTCCAGAAATCTCTGGCCTGGCAGTGCTACCGAGGAGCCTTTCCAGTTCGGGATAAACTCTACAGGCATGGAGGTGCCGTCAACCGGGCATGTCCGAGATGCGCGCAGGGCGACGAAACCCTCCTGCACGCACTCGTCCAGTGTCCGAAAATTGCTGACTTGTGGGTTTATGTCGAACACCTGCTGTCGCGTTTAGGACGGATCCGGCTATCATCTGAGTCAATCGTGAGGATTGCCCCGCCCTCCTCCTTTAGCCGGGAAGGGCAGGCAGTTTTTATCTGTCTGGTGGCCATGGCGAAAGAGATAGTATGGTGGACACGTTTGAAAGGGCTGAAGACGAGCACTTACCTCTTCGGTGATGCTCTGATTGACTTTTTCAAATTTCATTTGAAAAGGAAAATCAGAGTAGAGAGGGAAGTGCTCTCTTCCCAGCATTTTGTTGAAAGATGGGAGAGAGAAGCAAGAATGGCCCGAGTGTATGGGCCTACTCTGAGTATATATCTGTAAATTAAAGGTGGAAAACTGGGAGAGGGCACTTGCCTTGGTGGTCAGGGTCATTGTGGCTTTTTACTGGGCTTTCTCCACAAATGTCCCTCCGATGTCTCCCCCCTATTGGGGAATTTTTCATTGTTATTTTCATTGTTATTTTTGTTACATCCTCTGTTTTTGTTTTTTACACGCAGAAATGCCCATTTGTACCGTCCTGCATTGTCCTGCACTGTCCTTAATGTCTACTTTATGTAAACCCTTGTGGTTAATAAAGAAATCATTATTATTATTATTAGTAGTAGTATTATTATTATTATTGTTACTATTATTATTACTTTTTTTTTTCTTTTCCCAATTCAATGATGTTCCAAAACAATATAACAGAGATAATCGGCAATAAAGGTTCTGGAACAAAAAAGATAATTGGCAATAAGGGTTATCACAGCCTGGGCCCGCTCGTCATCGTGCCACTGTAGTAGAGCCAAACAAGGCATTTAGTCTTGGCTGCTGGAACGTACGGACGCTGCTTGACAGGGATTCCTTGGAACGTCCTGAACGAAGGACCGCTCTTGTTGCAAAGGAGCTTCGACGTTACGATCTTGACATCGTGGCTTGATCTGAGACGAGGTTAGCTGGAGATGGTCATCTTACAGAATTTTGTGGAGAATATACATTCTTCTGGAAAGGAAGAGATGACGGAACCAGAAGAGAGGCTGGGGTAGCATTTGCTGTTAAGACTGTTCTTGTGGATAAATTAGAAGAATTCCCAGTAGGGATTAGTGAGTGTCTTATGTCCATGAGATTTCCGCTGGACAAAGGAAGATATGCGACCCTGGTGAGTGTGCATGCTCCAACTATGAATTCTGTCGATGAAGAAAAAGTGTCCTTTTACCATGCCTTAAAAGGTGTTTTAAGAAATATCTCTCAGGCAGACAAAGTCATCGTGCTTGGTGACTTTAATGCTAGAGTGGGTAGGGATTTTAACACATGGAATGTAATCGGAAGGCATGATGTGGGAAAGTGTAACAACAATGGTGTGCTCCTGCTGCAGATGTGTGAGGAGCTGGATCTGTGTGTTACCAACACCAATTCCAACAAAAGAAAAAATTAAAGACCATGTGGATGCATCCGGAATCTAAGGAATGGCATATTTTGGACTATGTCCTAGTTAGGATGCGTGACAGACAGGATGTGCAGTGTGTTCGTGCTCTTCGTGGAGCTGAGTACTGGACGGACCACCGCCTGGTATGCGCAAAAGTGAAACTAATCACTAAACGTAAAATCCGGACCCTGCCCAGAAATTGAATGCTGCTCGTCTTAGGGATTAATATGTGAAGAGAACATTGCAAGAAGCGATGCAGGCTGCAGATCTTGGTGAGGATTGGCCGACCCTTAAAAAGTCGGTTTATGATGAAGGCAGCCGTGTTCAGGGATTGGTGCAGAGAAAACATCAAGACTGGTTTAATTAGAATTATGAACATATAGAAGACTTGTTGGCTGATAAGAGGCGTGCTCTGTCACGATACTTGACGGCAAAACCACAGGAGAAGAATATGTTGCATAAGGAACTCAAGGATGTGAAATCACGTATTACGCGGAGTCTTTCTGAGATGAAGGATCAGTGGTGGAGTGAGAAGGCTGATGAGATACAAGCTGAATCAGATTCCAATAACACAGAGCTGTTGTACAGTCTCTTGCGTGAAGTTTATGGACCGTCTTCTTCTCTGGTGATACCGCTTCGCAGCAAGGATGGCAAAGAACTTCTTCGTGACTCACAAGGAATTCTACGAAGGTGGCGAGAGCACTTTCATGAGCTTTTGAATCAGCCGTCTGTCGTCAATGAAGATTTCCTCAATCTCATTCGAGAAAGTCCTGTGAATGAAGCTCTCGCAGAACCTCCGACGCTTGTGGGGGTTGCAGCGGCTATCTTGAAGCTGAACAGTGGAAGGTCTCCAGATATGGATGGCATACATGCTGAGCTCCTACAATATGGGGGTGAGAGACTCCTGTAAGATCTTCATTCTTTGTTTGGCAGGATATGGGTTAATGAATCCCTACCTGATGACTGGAGATATGCAGTAATGGTGGTCTTGTACAAGGGAAAGGGTAACAGGAATGATTGTGGGAACTACAGAGGTATATCATTGCTTTCTGTCGTAGGGAAAATTTTATGTAGGGTGCTTCTGGACTGTCTGCTGACACACATTGCAGATTGTGTTCTTCCTGAAAGTCAATCTGGTTTTCGTGCTGGACGCAGCACTACTGATATGATATTCTCATTTAGACAGCTCCAGGAGAAGTTCACGGAACAAGGTTTGGATCTGTATCATGTTTTTTGTCGATCTGACAAAAGCTTTCTATACTGTTAACAGAAATGCATTATGGAAGGTTCTCCAGAAACTTGGTTGCCCTGATAAGTTCCTTGCTTTAGTTAAGTCTTTCCATGACGTCATGAAGGCTTGGGTTAATGTCGGAGGCAACATGTCGGAGCCTATCTCAGTAAAAAATGGAGTGAAACAGGGGGATATTCCAGCACCAACCCTGTTTGCCATATACTTTGCAATGGTTTTCTATATTGCATTCAGGAATTGCGAGCTTGGTGTTTACATCCGATATCGAACCTCAGGCAGCATATTTAACATCAGGCGCTTTGCTGCAAAAATAAAAGTATTTACATCAATCATAAGAGACCTCTTGTATGCAGATGATTGCGATCTTGTAGCGCACACAGAGAGTGATATGCAACACATTTTTAATGCATTTTCTGATGCTTGCATTGCCCTAGGATTGACTGTCAGTCTCAAGAAAACCGTCGTCATGTACCAACATGGTAAGCAGTACAGTGAACCAAATATATATGTGTATGGTAAACGACTTGGAGTGGTTGATCAGTTTGTGTCTACCTGGGAAGTACTGTCAATCGATACAGCAACCTTGATAATGAAATCCCACTCAGGATTAGGAAAGCAAGTGATGCTTTCGAAAGCTAGAAAGGCGACTCTGGGGTCGGCGAGACATATGCAAGAAGACAAAGGTAAAGATGTACAAGGCATGTGTGCTCTCTTGTCTTCTTTATGCCTGCGAGACCTGGGTTACATATCGACACCACCTTAAGCAATTGGAGCGTTTCCATCAGATGTGTCTCAGACGGATCCATGGCGTTCACTAGAGGGACCACATCAGTGATGTCGAGATTTTGGAAAGCTCTTGTGCTTAAACAACGACTCCTTTGGAGAGGTCACCTTGCCAGGATGAACGATTCTAGAATACCATATCAACCCTTTTATGGAGAGTTAGTTAAAGGAAAACGACCGCCACATAAACCAAAAAAGAGGTATAAGGATTCCTTGAAAGCCTCTTTGAAAGACGCTAACATATCTGCTGATACATGGGGAAATATTGCTGCTGATCGTAATAAATGGAGAAAGACTGTATATGAGGGAACAGTTGCTTTTGAGGCATCTCGAATCGCATACAAGAAAGTAAAGCGGGATGTGAGGAAGGGCATTGCTGTTGCACTTCCAGACGGCGAAGGTCCTCCTATGGTGCTGACATGCAGCGTCTGTGCTAGACTCTGCTTAAGCAAAGCTGTACTCGAAAGTCATCTTCGCAGTTATAAAGTAAGACCAGTGATTGACTACCAGGCTGCTGTTGGATATGCTACTCATCATGCTTGCCAAACATGTGGTAGATAATGTAAATCAGTAGGAGGGCTCAAGCGACATGCAAAAGTACATGAACTCCAACCACAGTCGGCTATTCCCAGTGAATTTTTTGGTTGCCAACTCTGTGCAAGACGTTTTAGATCATTGGCTGGGCTAAAAAGCCACATTCGATCGCAGCGCTGTTAATTACTATCGTGTGTGTGTGTGTATAGATATGTATATGTGTGTGCGCGTGTGTATATATATATATGTATATTATTATTGTTGTTGTTGTCGTTATTATTATTGTTGTTATTATTATTATTATTGTTATTATTATGGGGTTTTTTTTCTCGTGCAATGGCCATACTCGATAACGATGGGGCAGACATCATGTATGTATGTATGTATATATGTATGTATGTATGTATGTATGTATGTATGTATGTATGTATGTATGTATGTATGTATGTATGTATGTATGTATGTATGTAAGTAAGCATGCATGCAGGCATGTATGTATGTATGTATGTATGTATGTATGTTTGTATGTATATATGTATGTACGTTACTGTCGGTAAAAAGACAGGACCTAGCTCAAAGGTGGCCACTCTGCCACTTAACAAATGTAACACAGAAACGCATTTAAAGTTGTGAAATCTTATGTCTGACAAATGTTGAGAAACATACATATCTGGATCCGGTAAAAATAACACCAAACTGATGTATAATCCCCTTCGTGAGGTCTACGGGCCTTCATCTTCTGTTGCACCATTACACTCTAAAGGTGGAAAATCTCTTTTCAGGCAACCAAAGGAAATAATTGTTTCTACTTTAGGCACAAGGCCAGCAATTACCCAGTGCATTACTGGTATTTTATCGACCCCGTAAGGATGAAAGGCAAAGTCACCTTGGTGGGATTTGAACTCAGATCCTAAAGGGACGTAACTATGCTGGAAAGCATGGTGTTCGACCCTCTACCGATACTGCCAATCCACTAATGGACAGATGACATGAGCACTTTGAAAAAATTCTACATCAGCCTTCGGTGATTGATGAGAAGTTTCTTAAGTCAATGCCATGCAGAACTGTCAACGATGGTATGACAGGTTCGTATAGAAACTGTAACTCCAATAATGGCGAGAATGAAGCTGAAAGTGTATTTTGGATGCTGGTGTTGCATACACCTCATCAATGGTCCATAGATATCCTTCTCCTCTTGCATTTTTCTTACAACATTGACATCATGTGAGCAGCTAATTTCTAAAATAGAGTGTGTTTTTCAATGCATGGGCTAATACTGAAATATGAGGCCAGTTGGGCCTTAATTTGGTGGAAGTTAATAACCATTTGACCAGTTATTATGTACCCTCGATACTTTTCATGCAACCCTATCAGATATTGCCGTTATGAGGTCTGGGCCTCGGAAATTTCTGTTTGATATTTTCTCTAGAACTGATTTCAGTATTTCGCCATCTACTTCATATTGATTTTGCTGGTCATACATGCAGGAGTTGTGCGCCAGTTCTTTTAACCTTATAGCTTGCTTGTTGCGTTCATTTGTTTCCCATACATATCTCCCGTTGTTTCCAACTTGATCTTTTGTAGAGGTGTCTGTTTTTTTTATAGATTGTGCCCTTTACATTGTAGATACGATGTGATACTGTCAAACAATTTATTCAGTATTTGCCGTTTATACGCTGTAGATTTATATATTAGATTTATATTTTATTGAGTTGATGTTTCAGCTTGTGGAATTTGGAATTTAAATCTCTTCTATATTTTATTCTAGATCTTCGTGATTTTTTTAATTGTTCTCTATGTTAAATGTTATATCTACAACGATCCGTGAGATATTATTTTAAAGTTACGTGCCCATTCTTGTCCAGTTTTTCGGCTTGTATCTTGATTGCATGGTTTCAGCTGTATGTGATACTAATGTGATCGCTGAGTCGTATCAAAAGGTTAATGGTTCAGTATGTTGTTTTCATTGCTCTGGACTGAGTGACCTTCAGCTAATTGTCTGCTGTTTCGTGTAATGCCTCCAATTCTACTTTAATGGATTCTTTACTTATACTGGTGTTGTACGCCCTGTCATTCAAATTAAGATTGTGGACTTGTTGAAACATATCCCAGATCACTTGGAAGGTGTCCCCCGAGCCGAGTTTTTGTTGCTCTTTTGTTTGTACAGTAGTAGAGGTATGGATTTCAGCTAAATTGTTAGTGTGTTGTTTACTGCTAAATGTAGCTGACCGTTTTGTCTGTACATTAGTGTAAGTGGGATGATGATCTTCAAAGGCTGGCTTTGTAGAGACAGCCTGCTTTGAATAAGACAATTTTATTAAATGTATCAATTTACATCTAATGGCACGCTTTGCTTGTTCCTTTAAATATTTTGGGGGGAAATCTAATTCTGGGTATTTGAAATTTCACATACAATTTAGTCTTTGTATAAAACAAAACATATGGTGGTATATGCTTTATATAAATCATTGTTCAGATTGTAGCTCCATTGTATACAAAGATTGTCAGCTTGAACAATCACATCTATATTTCCTTGTTGGCTCATCTGTGTGTATCTTAAAACAAATTCCACAGTTATGTACGTATTAACATAATTAAGATGGTGAGCTAAAAATATCCTTTAATTTATTGAAATTTGCACTGTAATGATTTGCGAAGAAATTACATTTAATGAAAATTTCTCTCTAACCTGACAAGAGAAAAAAAACTCTTAAAATTTCAATTATATATATATGAGGCATTGCATCTGATCTTCAACAGCTATGATGAAAACCACATGCGTGTTTTGCTCTATTTACACCTCCTCAGTGAATCATAGTTCACTCAGACTCCTCTCAAACTAAGGAATTATCTAATTACTGGTAATCGAACTCTCTGTGGTTCTGTAACTTGCTCCAGTTGTAAGAAATATTCATTTATGTTTTTGACATTTCTTCGCATTACATTTATAAACTTAATTGCATCTCACCAGATTGTGTATAGTTAAGTATGTACCCGTGTATTAACTGGTTGATATGACAAATGGATTTAGGAAGATGGAATGTCTGTTCAGCTGGTTCATTCTGTTTGATCATCAAGTAATCTATACGGTGCCTGTTTGCATTTGTGCGCGCGCGCACACACACACACACAACACATGCACACACACACACACACACACACACACACACACACACACACACACACACACACACACACACAACACATGCACACACACACACACACACACACACACACACACACACACACACACACACACACACACACACACACAACACATGCACACACACACACACACACACACACACACACACACACACACACACACACACAACACAACACATGCACACATACACACACACATGCACACACACACACACACACTCACACACACACACACACATATATATATATATATATATGTATATATATATACGTGTGTATGTGTGTTTGTGTAGATATATATAAAGCCGTCACTAATCATTCACATCCACATATATACAGTCTTAAAACAACACCTTTGACAAATCATGTCACATGTGTTTACGCGTGCGTGGTTGGCAACAAAACCTTTCATGCGTGCGTTTCTTATTTTATCACTTATCACATTGAAGATGTAAATATTTAATTATATATTAAAGTAGTGATCTGCGTGTATATTGGCCTGTTTGTTTTGTTCTCTGTGAATTAGTGTATGAGTGTGCATATGTCTCAAGTGTTGGTGTGTGCATTTATATGTGTTTGAGTCGAGTCTCAATTGATAAACAAATTGACAAACTCTGTATGGGGTGCAGCTTCTGACCTATATACAGAATATGGTTGACGAATCGCACGAGATAGTGAAGGGGAGAGTAGAGAAACATGAGAGACAGAAAAGGCAAGGAGAGAAGTAGAGAGAGACGGGGTGGAGTGAAGAGTTAAATGTCCGAATGGTTAGGGTATTGAATTACTTTTTCCTTGTGAATTCATTTGCACTTTATAACGTTTCGTGTTTTTGTTTAACGAATTCAACATATTATGCAGTCTACATTCCTGGGAGATGGTGAATTTCTAGAAGAATTTCTAAACCCGATAACGAGGTTCTACTTATCATACTGAAAATAGTTGTTAAATCTCCCTAAATTTCAATAATAACTGAACACAGTCAAATAATGTATTTCTACATATAACGAAAGTGAAGCTATTTTCATCGTTATGTCTTTCATAATAATTTTACTCCAGTAGACCCGATGATGTGTCAAACAATAACAGAAAACACAACAACCTGTTGAAACATGCGTGCCTGTGTGTATATGTGAATATATGTGAGCGTGTGTATTTTTGTTTGTGCTTGAGTGCATGTGTATATCTGATATGTAAACCCGAATTCAGAAATAAACTGTAGCACAATACACGTCATGAAAAATATTCGCATGCATAAAGACGAATACACACGTACACACGCATATACATGCACACGTATATATACGCACACACAGAAATAGGTAGATAAATATATACATATATATTGTCTGACTTATTAAGCTGTGGTAAATTTGAATTTTGAAAGTATAAATGTAATAATGCAGATAACTATAGTCATAGTTGACAAATAGATAGAATAGTAAAATTAATCGTTCAATATTCTTGGGACACGTAATAACGTTTCATGCAAGATTCGATGTTCGATACAATCCAGGCGTCTCTGTACAATGTTTACCGTGTTCATGGTTACGCTATCCTATCTCTTCAACCATTTTCTGTAGGTGTCAACTATTATTCTAGTTATCTGATTTGCGGTGACTTTCTTTCTCCCCCCTCTCTTTCTCTCTCGCTCGCTTACTCCCAAATTTTTAAATATCAATCTCTGGACAATAGCAATGTCCCTGTGGCATAGATATTAATTATTTAGAAGTCGTAGACCTACGGCACCAAAATATAATTATCACTATTTCAATTCCGGAAAAAAGTTCCTGTGTCGTGGTCCTTCTAGACGATGTTGTTAGAAAGTTGTAGCAGCGAAATATCTCACTATCAAACTTTCAATTTTAGAAAAATAGCAAAGCTTGTATTGCATAATAGCAAATATTTCATGTGTGCAATAGATTCTAGATGGGAGCGAGCAGAGCGAGCTTATCAGCTAGTGATAGTATAAAAATAAAATTAATATCATTGGTCTATGAAGAAAAATCAAAATTTATTGCATTTGTTAAATTATTCACTTACGTTTTTTTCATGCAGACTGAGGAACATAATGACAGGACTGATAGTAAGCCTTTAAACATAGGTGTGTCCACTCAGCGATGATTTCTGATTAAACAATAACAACATAACGAGTTTATATACACAATGCAACTTATTTTTAGTAGTTCTTAGTATCTAAGGTGAAGGTACTATTTGGTGTGAAACAGCGCAATAAAAAGTAAGGAAAATATTAACATGGCGTGTTGTTTTTCGATATTTTGGCCATGGCTGAGCTGGCTTATGTCCAAAGGTTTTTCAACGTATGACTAACCAGACATTTATCTTTCTATAGATACACTTTTTATTCAATATATACTAGCAGAATTCTCGCCATCGCTCAGGTTAAGATGTGGCTATAAAAGAATAAGTGCAAAGTTTGTAGCACAGACGACCGCTCCTATTTCATACTTTAAACGGGAAAATACCAACTGACTAATATATGCAGGCTACATATGAATACAAAATGTCTTTTTTAAAGATGTTTACTTACTAGTCTGAGAAGGAATGCCAGTGCCCATTAGAATGGACTTATCCATAAACAGAATACTTGTAACATAGTAGACTCGACAAAGGGGACCCAAATAACAGGTAAAGATTCACTGACTTGAGATTTGCACCTAAGTACAACGTGATTTCAACTCACAATACAAAGGGCAAACACAAATACGGCGAGGCATTTCATTCGATGCACTAATATTTCCAGAATTCCACCACTTTGAACTGAGAATATATTCATGGATTCTGAAGGAATAACAAGGTAGTGATGTTAGTGGTATTAGTACTCGGAATGAAGAAACCCAGAGCAAATATCAAAAGATGTTTTGTCTTTGGCTCAAAAGGCCGTGCCAGTTAGGCCATTTAAAGATGAGTTGAAAGCAGAGTGTCGTTACATAAATCATATATAAAAACAAAACCATTCTTATTACGAATGAAACGTCCAGCGTCAACTCTAATATTGAAATTTGGAGTAAGTTTCGACAATATTGACATAAATATTTGAAATATGAATGTATTCCTTTGATCACTAATATGACAATATTTACGTATAGATTTTGTGAAAGGACATTTTGATTCAATGATGTAATAAAAGCACCCATGGTATAATATCACTTTCAGATGATGCATGTATATCAATTAAGTAAATATTTCCAATGTTTAAGATATAGAATAAACCTCTCTTACAATACATCATTTAATATAAAAAAAAAACTGGAATCCCACAGAATTGGAGAGGATATTATTTTGCAGATCTAAATGAAGTAATAGAAACTGTTATGGAGAAGGAATTTGAATCTATTCTTAAGGGTTTTTTCTCTTTGTGGCAATAAATGTTAACAAATCGATAACATCAGAACTCAAAACGGAAGTTCTTTTTATCCAATTGGACGGATGAATATTTAGAGCATTTAATATTCTCATAGTGTATTTTTTAATTGTTGTTTCCATCTTAATAAGAAAAATTATTCTTTATGATTTTTTCTCCAAAATTATTTTTTAAATCTCAAAAATATTTCTTAATGCGGTAAATGGATTATATTGGAGAAAAATACAATTTCTCTTGCTATTATTATGGTAATTGTTTTTTCTAGCACTGAAATGGTGGTGTTAGACCGCGCGATGGATTTGGTTTAACGCCGAAGTAGTTCATAACCTGATGCAAGAGTATATGTGCATGACACGACGTTCGTGCGCATGCAGAAGCCCGTCGCGAGTGTGCAGATGCATGACCCAACCTAGGTGCACATGCAAAAACACGGCACCGGTGGGATGGGCAAGGCGTAAGGCAATTGTTTATGTGCGAGATACGAGGTTACTTTGCATGTGTTAGACGTGACTCGTGTACGCATGCGTATGTTAGGACGCCGATGCACATAGGGAAGACCCGATGCAATACAAGAGCGCGAAGAATAATGAGAGTACGCACGTGTAGGACCCGTGCGAATCTACATGGTTATTACTGCATATGCGCAAGAAGTGATGCTAATATGCAGACGCTAGACACGGCTCGAGTGTGCATGCACAAGTTTGAAACAATACTGCACATGCTCAAAGCCCGAAACATCTGCACAGAACAGAAAGGTATTGCAGACGCGTTAGATCCGCTGTTAGAATGTACTCGCATAGTAAGATGCAAGTCCACATGAACAAGACAGCGCTAATGAATATGGACCAGAAACGACGCTTTATTGTCATGAATTGTGTGTGCATGTGCACTGTTATTTTCCTTGCACATGCCTAAGTCACGACGCAAATGCACTCGCAAAATACACGACGTTAGAGCACTGGCGCAAATCTTGAGGCGAGTGCGCAGGCGTAAGAACCGATGGAGATGCTTATGCTCAAGATCTTACGTATGCGTCGATATTGGGCATGCGCATTCGCGCACATACAGCACATTTTGCACAAACGCCCTTGCATCTTGTTTTAAACTTTGAAAAAATATTTCTTTTAATTGAGATTAAATCCCCCAAACGAACCCCAACCATCCTTCGATCCGACTACCTAAAATGTTCATTTTCGAACATCAGCAAAGAGTGAAACCTTGAACAAGAACATCAACATAGCGTGATTCATAATAGAGATGCATATGAAGATAGATCTATAATAAGCATAAGTTTCGATACGTGTTTAAAACTGTGATCATGTTACAGATTAAAACACGAATTTCGAGGCATGTGTATTTTCATTTTACATAAACATGTTGTATATGCGTTACTATTATCTCCCTCTCTCTCCCGTGGTCTCTTTCTTTATATATATATATATATATATATATATATATATATAGTGAAAAATGGAACGGGAACAAAACAGAGAGGCAGAACGAACAAAGGTTTATTATTTTCCCGCTCTTGAGAGTATGGGGCGGGAGGGCGGGGGCGTTTCGGGCATAAGCTCTTCTTCAGGCGGCGAAAAGTGTGTGGGAAGAGAGTTCCAAGGGTGTGTAGGGGAGTGGGGGAGAGACATTTAGAAAAGAGGGGGTGAGAGGAAACGGTGGAAGTGGTACAAATGAAAAGAAATATGAAAAGAAATATGAAAAATAATAATAAAAATAGAAATAAACATGAAGATAAACAAGTGGTGGAAGGATGTGGGGCGTGTAGGGGTGGTGGTGGGTGGAGTGGGGAGAAGGAGGCGGGTGTCCGAGCGGAAGGTGGTTTGTGTGTGTCGGTGTACGTGTGTGTGTGTGTGTGTGTATGTGAATGTGAGAGTTGGGGGAAGAACGGGGTTCCATATTCAGAAAAAGGTGTGTGTGGGGTGGAGTGTAGGTCGGTGTGTGTGTGCGTGTGTGGATGGGGAGGGGTCAGGGGGTGGGTTAGGGAGGGAGAGGATTCCGGAGGCTGAGTGTGTAAATATGTGGGGGCACGCACGTGTGTGTGGTGTTTATACGTATTGTGGATGTAGGTGGCATGTGGGAAAAATTTGTTTGTGAGTGTATGTCCGTGGGTAAGTTCCTAAGGTAGTTCCGTAGAGGATGTGGTGGGATGCCGGATATTTTCTGATGGAGTCGATTCGTGGGAGCGAGGTCCAATGTGTGTAATCCGTGGTTGGGTTGGTCGGAAGAGGGGAGATGTGGGGTGCGCGCGCAACAGAAAGTGGTCAGAGGGTCAAGGCAGGAGGAGGGTTGTGTGTCTGTGTGTGCGGAGAAGTGGTCAACGGGTCCGGCATAGCAGCAGTAGGGGAGAATGGCAGGTGAAGAAAGTCGGTGTGTCAGTGTGTGCGGAGGCGCGGTGGACGGGGGAGAGGATGGGTAGGTGTGAAAGGTGGAGTGGTGAGGGGGTCGTGCGGGTGGAGGGGGTGTATTAGTAGCGGTGTTAGTGGGATGTGTATGTGTGAGTGAAGGGGTGTGGGTCGAGCGGGGAGAGGGAGAGAGATATGGGGACGGTGGAGGGAGTGTGGTGTACTGGTGTGTGTGTGCGTGTTTGGATGAGTGTGTGTATGGTGAAGGGGTGTTAGTGGGTGTTACTATACATGTGGTGGGGAAAGGGTTGAATGCGGGTGTGTTAGTGGGGGTCAGTGGTGGTAAGGTGTGTAGAGTGGGTGGTGTAAGTGGGTGTGGGTGAGTGGGTGTGTTCGTGTGCGTGGGGTTGGGGGGATGTTAGTGGTATTCATTGTGGGGTGGTGGGAGTGGATGTGTGGGTGAGGGTTAGTGGTGGTAGTAGGGTGTGTGGTTAGTGTGAGGAGGTGAAGTCGAGGTAGGAGTTTGAGTCGGTGGGTTTGAAGAAGGCGTAGGTGACGAGGGAGTGGTGGGAGGGGTCGAAAGCGACAGAGATGTCTAAGAAGTGGACGTGGGTTGTGGAGATAGAGGTGGTGAAATGGAGGGAGGGGTGGAAAGAGCAGAAGAAGGAGAGAAAGGAGTCGAGCTGTTCTCGGGTGAGGGTCGTGGCTCCGATACAGTCGTCGATGTAACAACCGTACAGTTCGGGCGTGGGCCCAGTGTACTGGGCAAAGATTTGGGCTTCAACATGGCCAACGAAAAGGTTGGCATAGTTTGGGCCCATTCTTGTGCCCATGGATAACCCCGTGACCTGTTGGTAAAACTCACTCGAGAAGGAGAAACAGTTGAGGGCGAGGACCGGCTCGGCGAGGCGAAGGAGGGTGGGGTGGAGGGGATGGGGAGGGGGAGGGGCGATGGTCGAGGTAGTGCTTGAGGGCACTTAGGCCGTCGGCGTGGGGATGACTGTATAGAGCGACTTGATATCTAGGGTGAAGAGGAAGGGCTGTGGGCCGGGTGGGAAGGTGAAGGAGTCGAATACGCGAAGAGCGTGGTTGGTGTCGGAGATGTGGGAAGGGAGGGGGGTGACGAGGGGGGTGAGGATGGAGTCAAGAAAGGCGGAGATGAGTTCGGTGGGGCAGTTGCTAGCGGAGACGATGGGGCGGCCATGGTTGTCGGGTTTGTGGTGTTTGGGGAGGAAGTAGATAGTGGGGGTGCGGGGGGTGCGGACGATGAGACGGGAAGCGGTGTAAAGGGGGGGGAGACAAGGTGTTGGATGTTGGAGGAAACTTGTTGTTGGTAGAGGGGTGTGGGATCGGAGGGTAGAGGGCGGTAGAAGAGGGGGTTACGGAGCTGCCTGTGGGCTTCAGCCTTGTAGAGGTCAGCGCGCCACACCACCACTGCGCCTCCCTTGTCCGCCGGTTTGATGACGATGTCATCTCGGCTACGGAGGGAGCGGAGAGCGAGGAGTTCGCCCCGTGAGATGTTATTCCATTGGGACCGGTGGCGGAAGTCGAAGCGATTTACTGCGCTACGGCAGGCATCGACGAACGCGTCCAAGGTGCTAAATTGCCCTGGGGCCGGCGTCCAAGACGATGGTCGTCGGCCCAGGGCGAGAAACGTGTCTGGGGCGTTCGGAGCCGGTGGCGTTTGACCGAAATGTGCCTGTAGCTTCGTGTGTCGCATGAATCGCTCGACTTCCGTTCGGGTGCGGAACTCGTCGCGGAGTGTGGGGTATGAAGCGAAGGCCGCTACTGAGGGGTGAACGATCGGGTGCGGAGAGAGGGAGGTCAGGAGGTATGGTGACAACAAGTGGTGGGGTTTGGGTGAGTGAGGGAGGAGGGGAGGGTGTGGCGAGGGGTGAGGTGGGAGGTGGAGATTGGGTAGGGGTGGAGAGTGGTGGGATGGGTGGGATGGTTGAGGGGGGAGTCATAGGGATGGGCAGGGTGGTAGATGGGGGTGGTCGGGAAGAGTGAGTGTAGCTTACGGGTTTTGGTGGAGGTGAGGAAGGAGAAGAGGTCGTGGTAGAGGTTTTTGATGAAGAGGAAGATGGAGTGGGCGAGGAGGGGGTGGCAGGCGGAGTTAAGGCGGAAGAGGGTGGGGGTCAGTTGGTAGTCAAGTTTGCGGATGGTGGAGCGGGAGGAGAGGAGGGAGTTGCGCATTAGGAGGCGCGAGGATCGGGTGATGATACGTTGGGTGGAGGGGGAAGCGTGGGGGGGGAGTGTAGACGGAAGCCGAAGGGTATAAGGTGGAGGTGGAGGTGGAGGCAGTGGCTGAGGAAATGGATGTGGCTGGAGTGCCGGGTTTTGGCGAAGAGAAGGCAGGAGAGTTGAAGGGCAGAGGGGGGATAGCAGGGTGGGAGGAGGGAGGTGAGGGATATACATATATATATATATATATATATATATATATATATATATATATATGTATATATATATATATATATATATATATATATATATACTTATAAATATATATCTATATATATCTAGGGCGGGTAAATTTCCGAGATTATATATATGTATATATATATGTGTGTTTATGTATATCTATTTATCTATCTCTCTCTCTCTCTCTCTCTCTCTCTATATATATATATATATATATATATATATATATATATATATATATATATATATATATATATATATATATATATATATATGTATGTATGCATGTACGTATATCTATGCATCTATATATATATGTGTGTGTGTACGTGTGTATATATATATGTATGTATGCATTTGATTTGTACACATACATACATTCACATTTACACACAGACACACACACACACACACACACACACACACACACACACATATATATATATATATATATATATATATATATATATATATATATATATATATATACATATATATATATATATATATATATATATATATACATACACATTTATATATCAATGTGTGTGTATGTATGTATGTATGCACGTATGTATTTTGCATCCTCAAATGAGTATCCATCGTATGTCTTCCTCATTCCCCACCACCCCACATAATCCTTAACCTCAACACTTCTTCCTGCTTTCTCTATATCTTATTTATATATCTTATTTATATATATGTATATAAGTGATATATAAATAAGATTGTCAATCAATTGATCCTAATTACCGCTTCGTCGACTTTGTTTATCCTGCTCTGATATCTACAAAACACTGTAGTGTTGACAGCCCAGCCTCCCCGTTTCACTACTGTCGGCAACAGCTTGTTCTCAGATGTGAAATCGCATCAATAACCATCAATAAGCCATTAACCACCCAACTCCACATCACTACCGTTAATAACTACCACCAAAACACTCACCACCAACAACAACAATAACAATCCACAGCACATCATCAATAACCACAACTCTCGTCACAATTAACACCAATAAGAGAAGACGCTGACAACAATAGCAACAACAACAACAACAACAACAACAACAACAACAATTGTAACCATGGCACCTGTAATATCCTGAAATCCTCATCTTGGCAATCATCATCATCATCATTATCATCATCATCATCATCATCATCATCATCATCATCATCATCATCATCATCTTCATCCCCATCATTATAACCATCATCATCATGACCATCATCATGATCATCATCGTCATCCTAAAAATCACCGGCGTTCTCAATCATGTTCATCATCATCGTCATCGTCCTAAGTCATCTTCTTCATCATCAACGTCATCATGATCATCATTTTCATCATCATCAACATCAACAACAGCATCATAATCATCACCCTCCTCCTCATCATCATCGTTATCATCATCATCGTCATCATCATCATCGACCCTGATTATGTAAATCTCCGATGAATGGTATTGCAGTCAGGATCATGTCTTTTCTCAATGTGCAATGTGCTGGAAACCAAGGATCAAACTATCCAGTGTCCTTTTTTTATATACAAATGTAGGGTGTTCCAGAAGTGTGGTTTAGCTGCTATGTCTAGCAGGCTATGCCTTTATTCATATTTTACATTTGAGCTGTCCCTATGTATTCACTCATTTAAATGTTCTATTTCGGTTTCTGACATGTATTGGCTTTGACGTTGCACCTTCTTAAAGAAGTTAGACTGCTGGAAACGAATGTTATGACTAGATACGAGATATGTTCTATCTAAATTTTATACGAGTATATTGTCGTAGATATTTTTCTTTTTTTTTTGTTTATAGTATAAAATATGGCTGTAGAACAAGAGATTATGCAGTTTATGTTATTTCTGAATCATATAATTTTCTCCGGGTAGACGCATGTTTTATAAGATTGTTTTTTACAGTTGATGGCGAGTTTGCACATCTATTTTTCATACTTTTCATGCATCAAAGTTAATATTGGCATTGTCCTTTTAACTGTGGTTATAATGATAATCATTGTCTGTGTTGTTTATATTATTGTGTGTGGGAGAATCTACTAAATTAGTTGGGCATTAATATGTCAAGAATTTTCTTAGCTCGTTTAACGTTTACCATTTACATTACTCTATATTTATCATTGTATTTTCATGGTAGATTCTTTGTCTCACATAATATCAAATCTACGATATTTTGATATTATTTATTTTGAGAACAACACCTTAACATAAATATGAGCAACCGGCTATGGCTGGTTTGAACAGAAAGAGGCGAGAAAATACTGGCCAGATTATAGAAGGTTTACACGCTAAAGGGTTAAGCGTAGTGCCCAAACGTTGGTTAATGCAAACATTTGTAAAGTGTTACTTATATATCTCTCTTTCAATGCGTTCATTTTTTTTTTATTTTTGCAATTCTATTTTTTTATAATTACATGGTGAACATATATATTTTGTGGGAGAGACAAGTAGCTTTCCCTTTGCAAATTATTAGAAAAACCACTCTGTGCCTCAGTTGTAAATTATTATTTTGTACTGGGGTACTTGTGTCCAGGCTAGAACAGATAAGGTGTGGGTTTGCACGTTGTAGAGATGGCCTAACTTCTGTTAATTTTCAATTTATTTATTACGTTCTATCACAATGTATATATATGATATACATGAATATACCTGTAATTTATAGATTAATTACATGCATCTATAACTGATTACTCAAATACTTATGAAGTAATTTGAAATGGAGCTTTCATTTGGCATCTGATTAGAGCTTATCACCAGTTTGCACGGATACGCTTGTAGCCAATATATGACGTGGATTGGCAGTATCGGTAGATGACCGGACGCCATGCTTTGCAGTATAGAGTTACGGCCCTTTATGATCTGAGTTCAAATCCCGCAGGTGTTAGATTTGCCTTTCATCCTTACGGGGTCGATAAAATAAAGTACCAGTCCCGCACTGGGGTCGATTTATTCGATATTACCCTCCGCCCAAAATTGCTGATCTTGTGCCTATATAAGAAACCATTATTATGGATATTCAAAGAATATGGTGAATTAGCAGTGTCGGTAGATCGTTGGACAAAGACTTATCAGTGTTTGTAAATACTTAGTATTATATAATATTTCTTCACCTAAATTGCAGACCTTGTGCCAATCTTAGAACAACACCGTTCAGATGTCAGCAGACAACATACTCCATACCAGTAATACACTGGTATAATTGCTGGCCTTGTGCCAAAAGTAGAAACAATTATTTAGTGCATTCTAAGTGTAATTACTAAGGAGTTCAACTTTTTGTCCTTCCAGTGTTGATAAAATAAAGAACCAGTCAAGTACTGGAGTCGATTTAATCGACTTTTCCGTTCCGCTAAATTGCTGGCCCTGTGCCAGTATTAGAAGAAAAAAAATCATCATCGCATCATCATCATCATCATCATCATCATCATCATCATCATCATCATCATCAGTAGTAGTAGTAGTAGTAGTAGTATGTCTGTGAGATGAGGAGAATAGGAGCGAGAAGGAGCAACAACAAAAGCAATGATATCCTGAAATGAAAACAACGATGACCGAAAATAGTGTTTCTTTGACCTTTTCAACGATCCGCTTGGTTTCACACACGAATACCTTCCTTATCTCAATGTACCCGGCAACTGCTACTGTTGCTGCTGCTGCTCCTGCTCCTGCTGCTACTACTACTACTACTACTACTACTACTACTACTACTACTGATGCTACTGTATGTTTCGCACAAGTATGTTCACATTCATACATACATATATTTTTATTATTATTCCCAGTAAAATAAAGTGCCAGTAACAAATTGTGATATATTTAATGGTATTTCCCTTCCAGCAAAATTGTTGGCCTTGTGCCTAAATCAGAAACCATTATTATTATTTCCGGTGCCTCCTCTGAGAGAGATCAATTTGTCCTAGCGGACAGGGTGTCCATGGCTTTTTGTGGCCTTCATGAGTGACGCTTGGAGTCTACCCACCCTTGGGGAATTTGTTATGTTTATGTTTTTAAATGTTTATTTGCTTAGTCTATGTTATAAATTTCATTTACACACAAAAAACTGCACTCTATCGTCCTGTGCCGTCTTTAATGCTTTCTTAATGTGAGCCCTGTGTGGTAATGAATACATCATTATGGATTGGCAGAGTGGTGGATTGGCAGTATCGGTGGAAGTCGAACGCTATGCTTCGACGCATAGAGTTACGGCCCTTGCCATTCTGAGTTCAAATCCCGCTGAGGTTAACTTTGCCTTTCATCCTTACGGCGTCGATAAAATAAAGTACCAGTCACGCACTGGTGTCGATTTAATTGGCTTCCCCCTCTCCTAAAATTGCCGGCCTTGTGCCTATATAAGAAACAATTATTAAGGTCAGTACTATAACGTACGTTCTTGGTATGGGTCTGTTGTGATAATAACCTTAATAATTGTTTATATTTTTGGCACAAGGCCAACAATTATTCCAGTGCATTACTGGTACTTTATTTTATCGAACCCGTAAGGATGAAAGGCGAAGTTAACCTCGGCGGGATATGAACTTAGACCATAAAGGACCATAACTCTTTGCTGTAAAGCATAGCGTCAAACCCTCTACCGATACTGCCAACCCACCGCCCTTAATATAATCAAATTCACCCTACGAACATAAGTTGCTTTATACCTTGGACATTTCTACCAAACTATCACCACTATATATATGTATATATATATAACAAATTCAAAGGGGTATAATTAGACATAGTCACAGATACATATATGACTTTGGCTACCTTTCATGGTGTGGCACAATGAAGAATTAATTAAGCAAATAATCATTAATCAGAGCTATATATATATAAAATTGCAGGTTTGAAGAACTATTAGATAAAATATATACAGTATTTTCTCTTCCTAGTCCGTATAAATCAACCACATAAAAATCATTTAAACGGGGCTATAAGTTTAAAATGTAACTATGAAGAAATAATAGACAAATGATACAGACTATTTTCCGCGATGTACAGCCAGATAAAATTTATCCAGATATTTCTTTTAGCCTGTAGAAATTGACTAGACAAATAATCAACTACAGGGAGTTAGGTACAAAATAGAAGTTTGAAGAAAAAATGCACATAAACTTTACCAAAATTCCTCTAGTCCCGACCACCGGCGGTTTCGTTCCATTTTTTGGATATACTCTATCTTGGATCTATTCACGATGATTCTAGACTAAGTTTTCTATCATGATCCCCGCCAGAGATGAATTCAAAATGGCTAAGAACTATCACGTGGCCAGTGGTCAAGGCAGAACATTTGGGATTGGTGCCTGTCGGCGAGTAGGCTGGTTGCTAGAAAGCGCAGCCGGATACTGCCTAAAGCTTTACTCAACCTTACGGGAGTATATATTAAATTCAAAGGGGTATATGTATATAATTAGACATAGTCACAGATACATATATGAGTTTGGCTACCTTGACGGTATGGCTCAATGAAGAATTAATTAAGCAAATAATCATTAATCACAGCTATATATAAAATTGCAAGTTTGAAGAACTATTAGATAAAATATATACAGTATTTCCTCTTCCTAGTCCGTGTAAATCAAACACATAAAAAATCATTTAAACGAGGCTATAAGTTTAAAATGTAAAAAACTTAGTCCAGAATCGGAGTGTCTCCTGATGAGTTCCAAGCCTCGTGGATAGATCCAAGATCGGGTATATAAAAAAAAAAAATGGAACGAAATCGCCGTTGGTCGGGACTAGAGGAACTTTGGTAAAGTTTATGTGCATATTTTCTTCAAACTTATATTTTGTACCTAACTCCGTGTAGTTGATTATTTTTTTTATATACCCGATCTTGGATCTATCCACGAGGCTTGGAACTCATCAGGAGACACTGTGTGCGTGCGTGTGGATGGAGAGGAGTCAGAGGGGTGGGGGAGGGGGGCATGTGGATTCCGGAGGCTGAGTGTGTATATGAGTGGGTGCGCACGTGTGTGTTTGTGTTTATACATGGTATGGATGTAGGTGGCGTGCTTCGAAAAAAAATGTGAGTGTTTGTTCGTTGGTAAGTTCCTAAGGTAGTTCCGTGTATTGTGCCATGAGTTGTTGGATATTTTTCATGTTATAGAGTGGATAGCTGGAACGATGAACGGTGGTGTGGAATCCGTTAGTTGTGGTGGTCGGAAGTGGAGAGATGTGGGGTGCGCGCGCACAGGAAGTGGTCAGAGGGTCAAGGCAGGGTGAAGAGATAGCAGTAGAGGAGGATGATAGGTGGAGAAATGGTCTGTATGTGGTGAGGACTGTGTGTCTGTGTGTGCGGAGGTGCGGAGATGCGGTGGACAGGGGACAGGATGGGTAGGTGTGAAAGGTGAAGGGGAAGGTAGTGATGTGGGGGGGGATGGGGTGTATATTAGTAGAGGTGTTAGTGGGATGTGTGTGAAGGGGTGTTGGTGGAGCGAGGAGAGGGAGAGGGAGAGAAAAGATGTTGGGATGGAGGAGGGAGTGTAGTGTACTGGTGTGTGTGTGTGTGTGTATATATATATATATATATATATATATATATATATATAACAAACAGGGTGTGGTAAGATATCAGGTGGACCATAACGCATTAGAGTACTCGATACTTGGGTTAGTAGAGCGGGTAATATGAAAAGATTCAGGACCCGAACAGCTCGATCCGAACGTATCTAGCTATCGAAACGGTCGGAGCTCAGCCGTCGGGGTCCTGAATATTTATATATATATATATATATATTTTTTTTTTCCTACAGAACAACAACTGTTTTATTTGAAACAGTTCTAGTCCTGTAGAATCCATTTCTATATTTAAAATATTATACTCTGCTATGTATTGAGTACCTTACATATTGTGGTTATGCCCGATTGAACCCCGAGGACACACACACACACACACACACACCCATATATATATATATATACATACACACACACATATATATATATATATATATATATATATATATATATATATATATCAAAAGTAAGTGTTCAAACCAATCAAGAAAGCGAGGTAAGAGATTAGTTGTGAGAATTATAAGCCGCTAGTGAAGAGGACAGCGTGCTCAATGCGCATTAAGTGCAAAAGAAGCGAACAGTGAAACTAAGCAAAAGAAGTATAAGTCATGCCAATAGAGTATAGGCAGAGCATAAATATAAAAATTGAATAGTCTGTTGAATAATGGTCTACTAATCAGTTTCAAACTGATTCCATACTAATTTATATATATATATAACCAAAGATTAATATCGTTCATTGATTACTCAATGAATATAGTTTTACAATAGATTAAAAGCACTCTACAATGAAGTTTTCTGGAGTTATTAATATTATTCAAAATATTAATAAATGAAGACTTTCACATTATCAAAATATATGTTTTATTATATATATTTCGAAGGTACTGTGCTGTTTTTTCAGTACGTTGTCGTCAGATAAAATACATGAATTGGTGTATGACATACCTCAACGGTCTTGATGGTTTTGAACACACACACACACACACACACACACACAGACACACACACACATGTCCTTCGTTTGTATTTGTATTTAAAAAAAATAATTTTTTCATTCGTTGTCTTGTCCTCGCATTGTTATTTTCTTAAGCTTATCTAATGCGACGAACGTGTTATTTCTTTTCTCACTGCCCCCCAATTTATTGAAATGTCTTACACATTTTTTTTACACAATAACTTACTTTCTGCTTCTTGCTTTTTCCCTTCCTTTCTCTTTCTTTTTTCTTTGTTTCTTTCATGATTCTCGTGCTATAAGATGCACCAAACTTGTCCCCTAACGTCACATGAAATTATATGTGTACTTGTAGCATAATTGGTATACATTAATGTTTTGTCTTTTATCTCTTACTCCAATGGATAGCGTTTAGCTTATGTCAGACGCTGTGACTCCGGGTCCACCCCAACGGCCGATGTCCCAGGAGGTCTGTGACTTTCATTTGTACTTTAT
>OZ024743.1:118433272-118455772 GCA_964016885.1 Eledone cirrhosa
AAGTCTCATGTGGTTCTGGAATGTAGAAAGCTTCTGAAGTGACCTTGTCGTCGAATTAACACAAATACCATATATGAATATTTAGTGTTTCTTAAATAGCTCATACATACAGTCTACGAATCAAAATATAGCGTGACCATTTTACGAAACTTCGCTTACTAAAATGTAACGTAAAACGGACGTGGGTATAGCCGAATGTTTAACAAGTTTACTTTACATTCATATGGTTTCAGATTCAACTGCATGGTATATGAGACGAATGTTTCTTTCTTAGCCTAGTTTTGACATAAAGTTATGAATAGAAATATGGACAGAAAGTGTTTGGAACCTCGTTGGATACAATATATCTGCAATTCAAAAAGCCAGTTTTGTTCAACTTTGTCGCGTTGAATATCGATGAGAATTATGTTAAGAGTTGATATTTCCTTGGAACATTTGGCCACTTGTAAATGTATTTCATGAGTAAGCCGTTGCATTGACCCAACAACTGAATCGCTCTCCGTCGAAACACATGAAGGTCATTGGATAATACTCTGATTAAATAATCCTAGCGACAACGTTTATATACATCTCTGGCTTACTTGACAAAATTATCGTTATAGTTATTTAGTCTTTCACGCATCTATTATAAATCCAATGTCTTGTTCACATAGAAGCAACCATTACGAATTTCAGCAGGAAGGTTGTTGTGATGTTTATGGCAGACATACGCAAGATCTGATGTTTGGGGGGGGGGGGGTTGCAGCACTTCATATTTGATATAAGTAAGATTACACCGTGTAACATATATTCTGTTCCCCGGTTCTAAGTATCATTTCCTAGTTTATTATATGCCATTATTATCAACAAACACTATTATTTAATTAGAAGTTTGGGTTTGTCGTCAGGAGTTTGATATTTCTAAATTTTCGTATTTTTCAAGAAAAAACACATCTAAAAAAAATTTATCAGTTCATATCATTAAATCAACAGAGTATATATTTATTTTATTACACAAGCTTATCAAAAGCAAACAAGTAAAAACAAATAACACTTATAAAGCAACTTTACACGTCAGAAATGACTGGATTTCCTGGATTTGCGGTTGTAGTCCAGGTCGCATTGCCGCACTACCCCCCAGATATAGTCCCCCATCAGTTTTTCATTGTAGTGGCCCTGGTACCCCCGCTCTATCTCTTTCACATCTTGGTGGAATCGTTCGCCTTGTTTTTCTGAGTAGGCGCCCATATTGTCCTTGAGTTTTTCCAGATGAGCGTCCAGCACATGGAGTTTAAGCGACATCATGCATCCCATGGCGCCAAAAGCCTTTATCACTGCACCAGTTGCTGGTAGTTTTCAGCTCTGTAGTTGCTCAGGAAGCACTTACCTTCTGCCTTGAAACAGTTCCATGGTGTCTCTCAATCCTATTGAGCTTATTGCAGAACTCAGTAGACTCAAACACCTTCTTTATCTGAGGTCTAACAAAAATTCCACTTTTGATTTTGGCCTCAGATAACTTGGGGAAGAACTTAAGAAGGTACTAAAAAACGGCTGATTCTTGATTGAGAGCTTTCACAAACTGCTTCATCAACTTAATGTGCAGTGGCGGCATGAGCGCAATCCTGGGATCAAGCAGTGGCTCCCACATGACGTTCCGGGTCCCAACTACAAATTCTGTTCGCTGCTCCCAGTTCTTTCTTTTGTAGTGGTCAGAGGTGGCTCTGCTGTCCCAGAGGCAGAGGAAGCTTTGGAATTTGATAAAGCCTCCTTGGAGTCCAAGCAGGAAAGCCACCATCTTGAAGTCTACAATGATTTAACAATTGCACTGGTTGTATTGTAGAGGACTTTCACACTGTAGTAATCTTCCTTCAGGCAGACTGAATGAGCTAGGGGCAGTGTCGGAAACTTGTTTCCATTGTGGAGAAGGACAGCCTTCAAACTTGTGATGGAGCTGTCTATAAATAGTCGCCACTCCTTGGGCACAAACGGCACCCCAATAACGTCTAACAGTTCAGGCACGTCATGGCAGAAGCAGAGGTCATCCCTAAGAGTGTAAAAGCCTGAGAAATGTTCGTGTCGACTTCTCTGACTTGTCACCTGCACTTCATCCTTGACCACGTTCCACTGCTTCATCCTGGAGACGAATGCTTAAAACACAACTTATCTTTTTTCAGGGTGCGAAAATCCAGTATCAATAAATCTCTTTAATCCACCTTTTAACAATTTTATACTTTATTGCATTTTTATAATTTTCTTCAGGTATTACTCTTTGTTTTTATAATTTTAATTTAATCTGAAACATATATAAAAAAAAAATCATTTAACATAAGCAAATTAAACTTACATACAACGTAAAATCCAGCATACAAATAATTCTAGTAAATAGCTTAGAATTTTTACAAACCCAAACTTTAACTGTTTAATAGCACTTTTTTTTTTATTTGGAACCTAAGCAACACAAAAAAGTGATTACAAGCCAAGAACAGAGAGGTGTAATGAAGAGGAAAGGCAATAAATAAATAAATAAATAAATAAATACATAAAAAGATAAATGAATAAAAAAAAAATTGGATGAATGAATAAAAGAAATTTATAAAAAAGAAAAGAGGGATAACGACAAAAGAGTGGGAAGGTGTGAGGAAAGTAAAAGGGAACAAGGGGTGTTGGGTAAAGAAAAATAAAAAAAAATAAGGGAACATCGAATAGAGGGGGATAAAAAAAACCGTTGTTTTCAAATGTTAGATCAAATAAGACATCAAATCTATTCACATAAACAATAGAATATCTCTTGTAATTGATTATGCTTTAGCTAATTATACTTATATATTATATCAAAATTAATCAGTATAGATTACTTTCTATAGCAATCACATATTTAGTTTAATTATAAATTGATATAATTTAATTTAACTTATAGATTATTATAATTTTTTAATTTTAAGGTAAGATATTCTATAAATATTTTGTTACAACTTTAAAAGAATTCATCTTTAAAGCGAATTTAAATAATTATTAAATATGTATTAAAATATAATACCATGCGTATATCACCATCAATACATATAATATATTTAGACAATTAATTACCCAAATTATTTTATTTAATTAGGATATTCTCATTATAAAATCTTTACTATTCGTTAATTTTCATTTAATTCCTAGGATTAAACTGTAGTTATATTTACTCTCAAAACTTTTATTTCATTAATTTAATGAAAGGTTATATTTACTTCTGTATATAATTATTTTGATATATAGTTTCCTTTTAATGATAGTCTATATATTATTCATCTACATATTTCATATTTAATATATTTTAGCAAAAAGAAAAGACATTTTTACGGACAATGCAAACAAAAGGAAGATAATTCATTCACCATATACAAACATATATAACTTATCTCTACTCTCACGTCCAGCGATATTTCGAAAACCATATATCATCTATTGTATATATCATAATTGATGTCTAATTAAATATAGAACTGTCTTAATCAAAGCATAGGATAACGAGACTCTTAATGAAATTATTCTAATACATATAAATCTCAATAGGCAAAATTTATATATATATTAAATTATTAATTGTCAATATTTTTTCGAAACTTATACATTGCCTGGAAAGTTTTTACTAATATTATGGTGACAACTACTAAATAATTCATTTTTTTGTTGATTAAATTAAATTGGAAAACGTCTTTGTTGACTGCTTCTAATCTATTGTAAAACTGTATTTGTTGAGTAATCAACGAACCATACTAATCTTTGGTTATATATATATATATATTCCTTTAAGTCGTTTGGAAGTCTCGACAATGCAGATGGGTAAATCTCCGGTAACAAGATCCGGTGGTGGAGAGAGAGATGTAAGTGGGTGTACATTGAGATGCGTGGCGTGTAGAAGACTGTAGCGTGTAGAAGAATGTAGGAAAGAGCGTAAAGGATAAACATAAAAATAATAACACGAGATAGAGTTACTTTGGGAGAGATTTAATTGTCCCTATATATTTCGGATTCACATCCATCAAATGGGTTTTTTTCGGGGGGAGGGGGGGACACACATACACACACACATCAACGCCGCCTCAACCAACATCTGCGACCGGCGGAAGCTCCCGAAGAAGCTGAGATACAACCTCCTCACGAGGAACAGCAGACTACCCGCCTTCTACCACCTCGTGAAAACACACAAACAGGGACCCGACCTGAAGATCAAGCCCATTGTATCGAGCGTGAAAGGACCGCTCTACAAAATTTCATGGCTCCTAGACAGAATACTCAGATCCATCTTAGACACCTTGCCGGGACACGTTAACAGCTCCGAGGAGATGTTGAAGCGCCTGCATCAAATGGATCCCGACACCAAAAAGGATAACAGATATGCCTTCAGCCTTGATGTAGTCGCTCTCTACACCTCGGTCGTAGCAATCCCGGCCGTTAATATGCTGATGGAACGCGTCCAATCCACCGACCTACACTGCTTCGGCCTCACCACCACTGACATCCACCAACTCCTATCCATCGTCGTCGACAACATCTACTTCGGATTCCTTGACCAAGCATACCAGCAAACCTCGGGACTGCCCATGGGCTCAAGCCTGTCGGGTGTGCTAGCGATCTCTTACATGGACAGCCTCGAGCGCAAGGCACTCAACGCCTGCCACCCCAACGCCGTCGCCTTTTTCTCAAGGTACGTGGACGATATCCTCATCCTCACATCTTCCCAAGACATGGCGAACAGAATCTATGAGACATTCAACAACACAGACGAGAACATTGACTTCAGTGTTGAACACCCCAGCGACGACGGGTCACTTGCCGAATCAATTCGAATCAACATCACGGTACAGGGAGGGATCCACTGCAACTTCTACCGAAAGGCAGCCTGCAGAGACCTGTTCGTCCACTACAAGTCCGCCCTCCCTAACAGTGCCAAAAGAGGATACATCACGAACGAGATCGCGCGAATCAAAAACAGATGCAGCGATCCCGCGAGTGGTGTCAGTCATACCAAGCGATTCCTCGAGGTGCTGGAGACGAACGGGTACCCCACCTCGCTCACAGACAGAGTAGAAGACAGAAGAGACAGAGAGGCACCCAAGGCAAGTGCTTCCTTAAAATGCCACACCTGGGCGAGAATACCACCAACGCTATCCGCAAGGCTATACGGAGGGAGGGCCTCGACATCCACCTGGCCCACTCGGGCCCCTCCCTGCGAAGATGCTTCTCTAGGAAACCCGGGAAATCAACTGACGCGTGCTCCCTCAGAGACTGCCCGATGCACCATCCCAACTGTTGCCTACGCACATACGTCGTGTATAAGATAGAATGTAACAAGTGCAACCAATACTATATAGGTAGCACAATCCGGCCGCTGCACATCCGGATCAAGGAGCACACTAACACCAGGGGCTCATCTTTCTGGAAACACATAGCCAAATGCGGAAACAAAGACGGAAGGCCCATTGTCACAATTCTAGCGACAGAAAGAAACGTCGGCACATTACGTATCAAGGAAGCACTTTGGATCAAACGCCCAGGGCCACAATTAAACAACCGATCCGAGAGAAGAGAAATGAGGTGGTTGGTTTAAGTAAACAAACGATGCAGCAACACACGCACACACACACAAGCGAGACAGCAACACACGCACACACACACACACACACAGTAGCATTCCACCATACGAACATACTACACTGCCAATACAGAGGAACAAGGCAACAACACACGCACACTCAAGCGAGACAACAACACACGCACACATACACAGTAACATTCACCAAACAGGCAGAGAATACTATGGATGACAGCTAGCGCCACCCCACTCCCACAAATGAAAGAACTATTTCGGCCGCCGACATCTGCTTGACCGACCCCATTTCACGCGCACGCGCGCTCTGCTGAATACGTTAGATATTCAAAACAACGAACAGCGGAGGACACGTTTCGCACTTTTCCGACAGACAACCTCCCCCCCCCCCCCCCCCGGAAAAAACCCAGTTGATGGATGTGAATCCGAAATATATAGGGACAATTAAATCTCTCCCAAGATAACTATATCTCGTGTTATTATTTTTATTTTTATCATTTACGCTCTTTCCTACATTCTCCTACACGCTACAGTCTTCTACACGCCACGCATCTCAACGTACACCCACTTACATCTCTCTCTCCACCACCGGATCTTGTTACCCGGAGATTTACCCATCTGCCTTGTCGAGGCTTCCAAACGACTTAAAGAAATTTACATTATTATTCCACAATGCTTCAAGCAAACTTCAATACTCTCTTATATATATATATATATATATATATATATATATATATAATAGGATATGTGTTCCTACACGCACAGGCGCTAAGGGACACATGTATTGTCCAACCGTATGTAGGAACACATATCCTATTATTACTCCACTCCTCTATGTTGAGAACAATTTGGTCGTTCTGACTGCTGCTAGTTATAGCAGTAGCCATTTGACCTCCCTGCCTCTGCCTTTATTTTTACACTCGGCCCTTGAAAAAAATTGGTTCCACTTCATTTACTCTCATCTCGGGAAC
This sequence comes from Eledone cirrhosa, assembly GCA_964016885.1. NCBI lineage: Eukaryota > Metazoa > Mollusca > Cephalopoda > Octopoda > Eledonidae > Eledone > Eledone cirrhosa. Next base: position 118,439,816 of record OZ024743.1, read on the forward strand.
AATTTTGAATAGCGCCAGTTCGTACTTTGAATTCGAGAATTTTATATTCTCCGAATGAAAAGATCCTTCTGACGAGATTCTTTCTTTGCAACGAAGGCCGTATGGACTCCGTTTATTTTTGAGAATCGAAACCGAATCGGTAAAGGTAACCATAGTAAGTACAGTTAATTTTTAAACATTTATTTTGAAACTTTATCCTATTTGCTAAACCTTGATTATATATATATATATATATATATATATATATATATATATATATATAAATAAGTATATATACGTACATACATATATGTGTACAGACGCACAGTAGTATGTATATATATACATACATGCACACATATATATATATACGTATGGGTTTACCGAACATTTATTATAATGTTCGGTTTGTTTGTTTACTATATATATGTGTGTATGTATGTATATATATACATACTATTGTGCGTCTGTACACATATATGTATGTACGTACGTATACATACTTATATTTAGGTATCAGTCGTACTAAGAGTGAGAAATGAAATTTCATTTGATTCTTTTCCATATATATAAAAATATAAATATATATATATATACACACACATATACATATACAAGTACCAATCTGTATCTTGCCTTTCCATTGGATAACATTGGTGGCGTGTATAGGAGAAACTTTTGGTATGGGCAATTATTTGTCTCATATAAAACCTGTCCAGGCCTGAGCAGATATTTGGCCAAATCTGTCAGACGGAAACGTGAGATAAAGAGGGTCGTGGTGGAAGTATTTGATTTAATACACTATGACAAAACTCTTTAAATAGTTGTTTCTACTTTTGGCACAAGGCCAGCAATTAACCAGTACATTACTGGTACTTTATTTTATCGATCCCATAAGGTTGAAAGGCAAAGTTAACCTCGACGTGATTTGAACTCGTAAAGGGACGTAACTATGCTGGAAAGCATGGTGTCCGAACATCTACCGATACTCCCAATTCCTTTTAAATAGTGTAAGTTCGTTGTGTTCCCGAAACTGATAACGAATTCACAAAAAAATGGTCAACTAAATTTTCAATGATTCCATCTTTCTTTGTCTTTTTCTGTAGTTTCAAGCTTTGAAAGTTAAACATTTTGTTCGGCAGTCTGATAGATCTGGTAGAGCGTACAAAAAGGTATCAAAGAGTTTTTGGTTTGATACATTTTCATTCTGATTTCGAATCCTATATGAGTACAATTTGATTTTCATACTTTTCGGGTCGATAATATAAGTACCAGTTGAAGTAAGTGAACAGATGGGACGATATAATTGATTCATACACTTAGGAAGTACTACCCCGTTAGAGTTATGTTCAATGACTGGAGCTATTAATGTGCATAGTGAGCAATATAAAAACTGAACTTGCTAAAGGTTTCTTCAATTATCTAAGTCTGCTAACTAAACAACCCATCTTAACATGTCTCTATCTGTTATAAATTTCACATACTAATTCATGAGTTATCGTTAATAGTGGCATTCTGTTGCTGTTGCTATTATTGTTGTTATTGTTATTGTTATTGTTGTTCGTGTTTGTATCATCACTGATTTCATTAAAAATCTACTTAGTTATCGTCTTCTATTAAATTTCTTTATATCTTAAAAATATATGTTATCGACATATGCAAGAATAGAGAAACAAACACCTCTAAATCCAGGAATGCGAAAATAACCACCACCACCTCCGCCACCACCACCAGTAGCAAGAGCAGCGGCAGCAACAGCAAGTAATAGTAGTAGTAGTAGTTGTAGTAGTAGTAGTAGTAGTAGTAGTACTTTTACAATAACAACACAAAAATTAACAAGCAAAATAAGAATAAGGAGAATGTTGTCATAAAACTTATCACTTATTTAAGTATTCTCACGAACTATATAACTACGTATATGTACAAAAAGTAAATGATAATTTCATATATATATATATATATATATACACACACAAACGCACCCACTCTCACACACACATGTTTAAACATATCTCTGTGTATATGTATGTGTACGTATGTATATGAGTAGTAACGAAGCTATCCCTCTTTTAAATGATCTATTCATCAATTTGATATCCTTCTCAGAAATGTTCTATATTGTTGACAATTTTATCGGTATTTCTGCAGCTATAATGCATTATTTATTAAGGCATTATGAATTTTATGTTTGCTTCGAAACCAAATATATGTATATTTTAATGTTTTCAGAGTGAGAAGACAAATTTATTAGGGGTATTCAATTTAATAAAATAAATATTATAAATATATTCAAAACACAATCTATTTTAAAATGCAACATTCCTCCAAATAATATAATGCAGCTTTATGTTTAGCATCGTCTTGAAATTCCATGCAACAAACTCGAAACATTTTCCTTTTACCCGACTTCGTCTATTTGTAAATCTCCCATGTATAATAGATCACGCCTATGTATGCAATATCATTTTAAGTAGGGACTATGTCACTTACTTCTTTTTTCGGTAAAGGAAGGGAGAGAAGCTGACAGATTCTGTTTCACACTGTTGGTGTTCCTCAGAGCAGCGTACTCCCTGCCTCTGCCGAAAATTATAGAGGCTGGATTCTTATAGAATTCCAGTAATAATCAGGAACTGATTATACAGAGCGAAAAAAAGAAGTAAGTAACATAGTCACTACTTTAAAATGATAGCGCAATATCTTCAAAATGTTTTTAATTAAACATACGGCATATTGCCAAATATACTATACATACATTCATGTATACATCGCTATTTCAGAGCACCAATGCTAATTTATAATTTTTGCTGGACCGGCATCGCTCTGTATAATCAGTTCCTGATTATTACTGGAATTCTATAAGAATCCAGCCTCTATAATTTTGTGTATGTTTATAATGAATTTTTCAAGAAGATTTCATGAAATTTAACAATATTAGGAAGTCAGCCAAATGCTTATAATCGAATAACAACAGTACCGTCATTAGAAATGTTAAGAACATTAATTACATAAACAGCCTCAACATTACCCAAGTCGATATTTTTGAATTTATCGTTCTATCACTAAACTGCTATTTAGCACAACCATAGAATTAGCTAGACAATATAACATATAACAATAATGATAAAGATATTACTATGCACACAGTTAAAATGAGATTTGTTCTGCGAAAAGGATCATGAGGAGTTGAAACTCAAGTTTAAAGTCAATTGACAGTTCAGAGATATGTGAACGTGTTGCACTCAGAACAATATGTATGGATTAAAAAGAAATTCAGTCCATATGGAGAATTCCACACCAAAGGGAGCTCCGTAGATATCCATGATATAGTAAATAATGTAACACAATTTTGACGTCACTATATATATTGCTACATATACTTTCTATCAATTGTATAGGACTAAATTTACAAAACACAAAAATAATATGGATTTTTCACATGATATGAAAGTTAACTATTCTTGCGTGGATAACAAAGACTCCCACAGTCGAAACCACATCTGTATAGCTTCTACCCAAGCAATATACCTGGGAAGGTCTAAATCGAGTAAACTTGTTTACGGAAGGGATTTTTTTCTTCCCAATGCTGTAGCAAATAGAAGCAAACTCACGAAATGGTACCTTGAGAATATACTTACCACAAATCATTTCATAGCAATATGAACAACATTTGATTTTCTAAACTAGCCAAGATATGAATAATCGAGGACGCTTGATGATTTAGACAGACATCCCTGGTATGAAACTATAATATATATATAGAGATCACTTATTTAGTTTAGACACACACATGCACCCATACATATATCTATCTATCTAGGGCGGATAAAATTTCGAGATCCATGGACGAGCTCTCTCCAGCGGTCTCTGTCCCTCATTATCACTGTCAAGTCCTGCGTCTCCATCAGACCAGCGTCTGTCCTTAGGGCATCAACATATGTTAACTTCGGGCATCCTCTTCCAGTGTGTCCATGCAGGGCCCTCCACAGGAGCACTGAGTGCAGTGTCAACTCTGGATGTCGGTGAGCATGTCCAGCTAACGTCAGTCTCCTGTGTCACTTTTGAGCTGACTTTTGGGAGGCTCCCGTACACCTCTGAGTTATTCATCCTTAGTGTATACTGATTGCCGAAGATGATGTGGTCGAGAAGAAGAGCAAAGCCTGGGCGGCGTGCCACAGCTTGAGATCGGTGTGGAAGTCGGACCTTCGTAAAGACTTGAAAATCCGCCTCTTCGTTGCTGTAGTGGAGTCTGTGCTGCTGTACGGGTCTGAGACTTGGACACTGACCAAGAAACTCACTCAGATGGTGGATGGGTGCTACACACATATATATATATCAAATTAAAAATACGAGGCAATAATAGACAAAGATTTACCTATATTTTCTTTAAAGTCCCGAGTTCAGGTTCGAGTGTGTGCACGAGTGAATGTAGCTAGCTGTATGACATGTTGTCAAATGATAGTGTTATCGTATAAAGAAGTACGTCTCAGTATTTTATAATAAGCCCAGAATGTTATTAATTATCCTATGAAAATATCTGCATATAAGATTTAATGTTGTGACGAATCAATGATTCATCCAACTTTTTCATTATAGACTTACAAGGGTTCCGGTAACTGATTAGATTAAAACTGACGGGGTGGAGATGTATTTAGAAATATTTAAAGGATGTATGTCTAGATGGAGAATATTTTCTTTCTAAAGAAAGGAAGTACGTATACTGACCTTTTATGGTTGAAATTTCAATATACGCCACAGATTCGATATAAGTTAAATACTGAAAAGCTTATTGAAATATCTAGAAATAAAGGAGCATTGTAATTGAGTGACGCCATATCTGATGACATTACATATACTGCTGGTTATATACACCCTCTTCCCCCATATATATTATTATTAGTAGAGATGTTTATCCTACTTCTTTCAAACAAGATAATTTGGCATTAGAATAAATATATGTAAATTCAAAACCATTATGGAGAAACATATGAATGGGATTTGCCCACTATACAGGAGCAAATCATGGAATAGCAGAGAAAGGACTAAGAAAAAGATATGAAAGGCCAAATCATGGTATGACAGCGAAAAAATTCCAGAGTGTTTTGTTCGTGGATAATACTCCTAGAGGCGAACTAGTGTATCGTTTTAGAAGAGCTTTAAAATAGATAAACCTTGGGATTAAAGTAGCATAAAAACAGGAGCTACCATAAAATCCCAGACCAGGAAACACCCTGTGCTGATAGAAACTGTATAGTCTGTAAGATAAGCATACAGATAAACTGTAAAACTAGAAAAGTACTCAATAGGACAAGATGTACAGAGGGATGATGCAGAAATAAGACAATGAATATAGATTCCATAACTCCTTGTGGAATCGCAGAGGCACCGTCAAACGGTGTCTCTAGGGCACTTTTAAACCTGGAGGAGCCTAACCCTCTCCCGGTCTGAACGCAGTCGATCTTTTCTATAGTGGAAGAAACGCTCCCAGTACTGGACTGGTACTTTTTTTAATCGACTTTGAAAGGATGAAAGGCAAAGTTGACCCCGGCGAGGATTTGAACTCAGAGAAACAACCACTCTCAGGCTACTATCTATGTAGTACTTTCCCTTCCAGCACGCTGAAGGCAATGGATAGAGTCATTGACAATCACCTCGCTCAACACCTTGAATGTCCCACTCACCTTAACATCATCAAATTCGTAAGGGCAGGTGTATTGGCAACCAATTCTCTAAAAGTTAAATATATATATGTACATAAACAGTACAGAGTTAACCAAGATTGTGTAAATGCTTATCTAAATATACACATTGATTCTACAGATGTGTGAAGAATTATTTTAAAAAAAACAGTGGATTGTATCAATGTAATGGGGCTATGCCAGAGGATATCTAAATCAAGGGAATACAAAATTGAGTGCGCAAAACTCAAATGTACGTACTTCCCTAACGATTAAAAATATACTCAGTGCGTATATTTATATAGTATTATGTAGTAATTATATTAGCCATCAATACAAGCACAAACTATATGCAAATTAGTACCATTGTTAATATTACATTTAGTATAATATATAAACGAATAAAGTCACTAATTACTGATTTCTATATGTTCTGATCACATCCTAATGGAGGTCAGACATCGTATCAATGATGTTATAATTATGTTTAATATACAGGGAACATGGACTTTGCCACGTCAGTCTAATCAAAGTCTATATTCATATATATATATATATATAAAAGGAGTCTCAGTTACATCTGTGCTGTATATGTTCAGACATTTATTCATCATATATACATGAATACATATAAGAATGAGAAAGCTCATCGCTAGAATAACCGTTAAAACAGTTAAATGCGGTCAAAGACAGCAATGGCCCAAAAACGCCTCAAAGGGCAGACAACAGCGAACAGTGGTCATCAGATAAACAATCCACAAGTTGGGTGATATGCAGTTGAAATATAGGAACGATTGAAAGAGGAGGAGATCAAAGAGAAGTGCGCAGGCGTACATAAGTGACTGGAAGAAAGAAATAAAGAAAGGCGATGTACATGACAAGTTTACACGGTCATCTGCTTTCAAACCAGCAAAATGGTTTCGCACGATTTAATTGAGAGTACCATTTTAAAAAGCTGGATAGGGAAACAGAAAAATATATCTTTCTGTTGGTATGATGTGTGTATGATAAAACAAACAACACAAATAGAAGGACATCCTTCTATTTGTTATCTTTGTTTCATCACATTCACATCATAGGAATATACCACCATATGAATATACCACCGACAGTAAATTATTTTATTTAACAATTTGCTGTTAGTTAGCATAAACTATAGGTATCATCAGAGTTTAATCAAAATCCAAAACGATTGAAACAATATCAATACAAATCATTTAAGAACAGCAGATGAAATGTATCACTCATTAAGTAGCATGTCAAAATAAGAGGGTGCCAGATGTCTTGAAACACTTAAATGTTATCTAGAAGCGTAGTAACTTTCCAATAATGAATTAGAAGTTATACAGTTTTATCGAATCAATATTCATAGTCTGTAAAAAACAATCAATCCAATTGAACGGTGTTAAAGTTGATATATATTTACTGCAGGATTAACATTGTATCAGAACACATGAAATCATACGGAGTGAATATATATATATGATATAAAACTGACGGCCGTATGTATGTAACAAACTTTTCGCCAAACGGCTGGATGAAACAGCACCAAATTTGCACCATACATGTAACCTATTCCAAGTAAGAAAGTGAGGGTATTTTTGTCTACTGAATTTTGTTAAAAGATTAAAGACATTATTTAAATATTTCAAATGTCAACACTTCCGTTTATACGACATTCCACACTTTTTCTTAGTCAGTCTTTTTAGTTAGATACATAGCTATGATGTCGCACCCTTATAATATGCCTCTGTATGTCTGGCTGTCTGCATTAGAAAACTTTTTTCGAAATATTTACTTCTGCGTTCACAGATTGATTTTTTTAGTCTTAGAAGATCCCGTTAAGGGTGAAAGCAGCGATTTTTTGCTTAAACTTTAATCTGTTATTTTAATATTTCAGAAGATCCTGTTAAGGGTGAAAGCAGCGATTCTTTGCTTAAACTTTAATCTGTTATTTTAAAATATATATTCGTGTACATATATTTTTGCATACACAAAAACAAATACCTATTTATTTCACGAAAGCACGGATACATGCCCACATTTAAAGTACAGGGCCAAGTGTACCACTCGATTGGAAGTCTCCTACCTCTGACCGACGAAGACCACAAGTTTTTGCAAAGCAATACTTCGCCATCGGGCCATCCCAGGAACCAGATTTGAAATCATTCGCCAGTTACAGGGTATGTTAAGCAACTTCAGTTTCCAATAAGACTAAGTTTCGCGATTACCATCAACAAAGCTCTGGGTCAAATCCTAAAAGTGGCTGGCCTTCACTGGGAAAACCATGCTTCTTCCATGGTCAATTCTATGTAGGATGCTCTAGGGTAAGCTCGCCAAACAATCTCTTCCTCTTTGCTCCGGAGGGCCGAACAAAAAATATTGTATACTCTGAGGCTCTAACAATGTAATTTATGTATTTTCTGTTACTTGGAATTTCAATTATGGTTGTACACATTATTGTTTGTTAAAAAATGTGTTCTCTGTTTAGCCTTTATTGTTGTAACTATCAATTTTCTTTATCGTACTGGCTGCTGAACTGGGGAATCCTAAAAACTATTCAAACCCAACATCAGAGCACGTTAACCCCAACCAGACTTGAGAGGGCGTGCGGTATTTTTCCACTGGAGTGTGTGTGTATGTGTGTGTGTGTATTAATGTTTAAGTTGTTACAAAGATGTTATAAAGACTATAATTATTATTAAATAATAAATAATATTTAACTAGATGTAAAAAGGATATATTAATATAAATAAATATTGTAGTATTTACGTATTTCGCAATACTAGGGTAAGGGAGTTAATTTAAGGGTTTATACCGGTGTTCAGAATTACAAAGTAAACTTCTAATTTTGCGTTATCTAAATATTATTGATAACTAAATACATTTGATTTAATATGTGTTTATCATTTATACTTATCTAAATTATATTTGTCATATATGAGGTATATGCGGGTGAGATATTTAAGAAAATTAATACATTACATTGAAATAGTGAAATATATTATTAAGGTGGAACCTAAAGGAAGTTAGATGAGATAAGATAATATATTGTATAAAATGTATCAATACATAATGTTAATAATCTATCTGTAACATTTACTATATATAAATGTGGCAGACTACAGATTATTCCATTCTTATGAATTTAAATTAAGATTAAGTACTAGTTGAATTATATAGACATAGTTAAATGTATATGCGGTTACGTTTTATGCCTATCTAATATATATTTATCCTATAAATGTATCAAAAGTATGGCAATGAATAGAATGACAGATCCCCAGTAATTATACTAAAGTATTTATTATTATTATTAAGGTAACAAAAGAGGGAGTTTGATACGATAGTATATTGTATTAACTAAACAAATGTATCATGTAATCTATATAAATATTAAATAATAATTGTTTCTAGTTTTGGCAATTACCACTAGTTGAAGTATAAACGATTGTAGGTTTTTATGCGGGAAAGTGGAAACGATTTCTGATTTCCTATTTAAAAGATTAGATTTCGATTTAATGATAAGCTGAAATTCAAGAAAGCATACACTACATATTCTATTATTAAGTTCATAAGAGCCCGATCTAGTAAATTAGAGGATATAGATGTGTAATAGATGTTCCTGTCGAATTGAATGAATTTATAAGTTTTGTTCACGCTTATTAAACCATTAAATAACTTCGATGAATTCTTTTTACAAACTAAGAATATTGTTGTGATAAAACTGTATAACATCCAATCTATTATTGGAATGTTACTACTCTTCCAAATAACATCTAAGTATTTTAATACAACTGACATATATATATACTAGCTGACGTACCCAGCTTCGCCCGGGTAAACAGATGATAAGAGAAGACAGGTAAAAGAGAAAATGACTGTATTGGATGTTTGTCTGGTTGCAGTATGAGGCGTGTCCGTGGTGTTTGTGTGATACAGAAAACAGTAAAAAACAATCTTCCAGATATACCAGATTCTTCGTTGTACCGTTTGTGCATAGTATATGAACAATTCTAGGTGCTTCCACCTAGAATAGTGACCTCTAGGAAATGGTTCATCTTCTGCCTGACTGTAAAACGTGTATCATTGCATAGACGTGGTTGTTTCACGTTTCTCAAAAGGATGATGGAAGTTCCAATCTTTTATATTATAATATAGATATAGATATAGATAATTAATATAAAAGATGATGCTCAGCCAGTTCGTCAACAACCATCGCAGCACGCCGTGTTTCGTTGGCGTTATTCAGCCAGCTCCTCTTCAATCATGGAGGCACGTCGTCGCCTCTGAAGTTCGGCGTTCCGATGGGGCTATTCAGCCCGTTTTTCTTCATTCCTGGCTGCACGCCGTCGCCGCTATAGTTCACTGTTTGATAAAGTCGAATTGCTTTTATTATCAGTATTCATTTCGAGCAATTGTCAAAAAATGACACAATAATATATATAAAAGATGTCTGTCAATGTAAAAAAAGGTCCCTATTCACTCCTTCACAACTCTGTGTATGTTAGACTGACAGACAGGCTCACAGACAGTAAACTGCGTGGCGATTGTGGAACGCCCCACGTACACACACATACACGCATGGAAACGCGCACACGCACGCAAACTTACACACGCACCCGTGCACTTACACACATTTACACACTCACACATGTTGATAGTTTTTACTTTCTGTGGAGCGCTACACGCACGCACACACACATAAATATACGCGCACGTACATACACACGCACACATGGCAATAGTTACAGCGTTCTCTTTGCCTCTCTGTTTCTTACTCTCCCCTCTCACTTCCCTCATTGGCATTATGTGTATTAATTTAAGTTTGGCGTCGTTGAGGTGGGCGGAGTCGTTTGAAACCTACGAACCAATGATAATCGAGAATTATGACACACGGAATACTGATGTTGTTGAAATTAATATATAGATATATATGACATAATATATGTCATCCGTTGTTCTAAATTGACTTATATTAATGTTAATTAAAATCTATTGATTCCTATAGTTTATGCTAACAAACACCAAATTGGTAAATAAAATAACTTACAGTCGGTATATTCCTATGAGAAGAAACAATTATCAGTGATTAAATATCTTCTTCAATTTTTAATTTTAGTATATAAGCACATTGAGTATAGTGCATAATGTAGAAAATAATATTTTTAAGAAGGTTAAGACAATGCAGAATGGATGATAGAATTTATTTTAGATGAAGACAAAGAAAAAGTTTGTATCCTGTTATGTATTATTGTATTGGTTTTCGTCCTAATATTTCAGGATTTAAAAATCCCTTCCTCAGAGTTCCCCCACCCCCCACATATATATATATATATATGTGTTGTTTACTTGTCTCACTCGCTTTACGCGATTCACTTGTCCCAATAGCTTATTTTAGTTATTGCTCGCACCAACCTGAGGTATATGATTTTTAATGCGATGAAATACCAATGATGGTTGGCAAATCACTGATGAGGGACTAATTTTATAATATGTAACCCATGTGCAACCACGCAGTATTCCTCTTTCTTCCCATGTTTATATATATATATATATATATATATATATATATATATATATATATATATATATATATATATATATATATATATATATACATATACATATATATATATATATATATATATATATATATATATATATATATATATATATATATATATATATATGACTGCAAACTCTGCTAAGAGTAATGCAATCGCTAGTCAGATTACAGAAAATGGTCCATCTTTAAGCTATGGTCAGCCACGCGAACCTGTAGCAGATCCTGAATAAGCAAATCTTGTGCTTTCAATGTTTTTAAGTGGGAAAAAATTCTTGCACTCGACCAATCCCACCCTCTGAGCATCCAAAACACTACCCGTAAAGGAGAACTCTTCAACATCATCGAAGCCGCAGGTTTTTTTTTCAGAGTTTCCTTTTCTTAGAAAGGTGAAAAATAACAAAAAAAAAACGAAAAGTACTATTTGGATGGCCGTTGACTCCTCCAACTTGTATTTCATCCCACAGGGTGTCCATATATCACCCTCCTCACCAAGCAAGCTTGGTGGGGGTTGCAGATTTAGCACCCCATTGAAAGACATGTGAAGGCCGGATTCCAGTAAATTGCATTTTTGTTGCATACATAATTTGTGTCTGATCAGTCTACGTCATCAGAACATGACGTGAAACAATCGGTGACGTCATGAACATAACAGATTTAGTTAAGTAATCCGTATTTTGGCACGGCAGAAATGAGAACAAAAACAAAGAATTAATGATACAGAGGCATCCAAACTAGCGATGTTACCGCTGTTACAGCTTGCAATTGAAATACGTATTAGGCATTAATGAAGGAAGTTATTGTAACCGGCCTTAACGTTTTTCATTGAACTATACGCACACACACACACACACACACACACATACGCATGCACGCACACACACAGACACACACACATATATATATATATATATATATATATATATATATATATATATATATATATATATAATACAAGGACGATTTGTTAACCATTCATTACGTTTATTGATTGGTGACCCGCGTTTCGCTATTGATCAGCTCAAGGTTCAATCTGTATCGATCTGGCCGAACTCTGGAATCAGAATCTCGTCAGACTTCTGCTACGAACCTTTGATCGAACCTTGAGCTGATCAATAGCGAAACTCGTGCCATATAAGAATAAACGTAATGAAGGTTTCAAAAATCGTTCTATTATTATTATATTTTTATATTACACTCTATGTAGCTCTACACATCTCCAATGACGTGAATCTAAACATCGAGTGCTCACCTGGGTGAACCTACGGTAACTTCACGTTAGACTCCCTGGATGTCTCGCTCGCTTCACCCTATTTTACTTGTCTCAATAACTTTATTTAGTTATTGCTCGCACCAACGAGAGGTATATAATTTTTAAAGCGATGAAATACCAATAAAGGTTGGAAGATCACTGATGAAGAACTAATATTATTCATATGTAATCCATGTGCAAGCAGCACTCCATTTTTCATATATATATATATATATATATATATATATATATAAGAAAAATGCATATATATTATATAAATATATATATACATATATATTATATAAATATATATATACATATATATTATATAAATATATATATATATATATATATATATATATATATATATATATATATATATATATATATATATATATATATATACATACATTTATATAACCATACTCTACTACCGCAAGTATCGAGTACTCTGGTGAATAATGGTCTAACCAGTTTCTTACTGAATTTATCTTTATATATATATATTACGAATGAAATTGGATCTTAATCTTATTCTTTCTCATTCTGATGCATTCAAACTTAGAGTGTATGTGCGTATGAGTAAACTAACTGGCTGTACATGTTTTTCCGTGCATAAGTACGAGTGTGTGTGTGTGTTTCTGTGTGTTTGTATGTGTGTGTGTTTAGAAGGAAACCTCCCCTCAGTAAGAAACGGAAATGCGTATATTGAGCTGTTATTATTGAAAATTTAATGGAAACAACAGATTAATTGTCAGCTATTGCTAAAATACATACGGAAACATCTAGAAATATGAAACTTAATGTGAAACGATATATGATAGGATGACCTTTAAGAAATAGCAGCCAAATCCGATAGAATACAGCAGAAAATATCGGGATTTATGCAAGCAAATTATTGTGAGTATATTGTTGACGGCTTTTTGATAATATAACATGAGGGCTTCAAGAAATAGAAGTAAATATGAGTAACATTTGACTTTATAACAATAAGAATAAACCAGTTATGTTTTAATACTACATTTCCCGAGATAACAGTAGCAAGAAAAACAACGAAATACGTTGCAACGAATGTACCTGAAACTTTACTCTCGCTATTGATGGCAAAGTTAGGAAAAATATAGCCAACATTGTCGTCGTCATCAATTGTCGTCATAATCATCACAATCAACATAATCATAATTAGATTTGTCGTTATGATCACTGTCACTATGGCAATGCTTAGTCATCTGTTTTGCAAGCCATAAATGGAGATTGCATCATATCACTTCCGTTTTCGATGAAGCTTTTCATAGCTGTCATTAGAGTAAGATTACTACTTAATGATGTTGATGAATTATGTAATGTGGAATTAGAAAATTCACAAACACACACATACACCCCACCCATATATAAATAAACAAATAAACATATATATATATGTGTGTGTGTGTGTGTGTGTGTGTGTGTGTGTGTGTGTGTGTGTGTGTGTGTGTGTGTGTGTGTGTGTGTGTGTGTGTGTCTGAATGTGTGTAGATAAGATGAAGGGAAAATAGCGTTCAATGTTATTATTAACAAGTGATCGGTTAAACTGATCGCTGCCTTAGGTTTCGAAGCATAGCCCCCTTGGATAAACATAATCTAATGTATTAAATAGAACGCTGTAATATAGGATTAATTAAATGGAATAATACGATGGGTGTATAACGAAACTATTCATTACAAAGCGATGCATTATAGAATATACTAATGTACAATGGTAACTGTTGTGTGCGTCGTACTGTTTTACAGAAAATCATTGATAAAATGTAAATTGAGTGAATTAAATATGTACAACAGTCAGCTCGTAAAGAATTCAATAACTAACGCCTAATGCTGTTAGACTAGTAGTTATTTACGAGACAACCCGTATATTTTGTTATAACACCAGCAGGTGTATTAATGATACATTGTTATACTATGATTAAGTGTAGTGTATTAATAATAAAATTTAATAATTTAAATTTAAAGTCAATGAAGTCTGATTGGTAAATTATTAACACAAATCAATAATGGGTTCAAATTTTGACTTAGTGTTTCTATAACAATATAACTTTCAAAGTTATAATTTGAAATAAAATACAGTGAAACAAAAAAATACAATTAAGAACAAGAATATCTTTAGGCGGCGAAATAGCTGTATGGTGTGCAAGTGGCTTATCATTATGATGTTATTAATACTTTAAGTGCAGCTAGGCCGTGATACGTCATGAAACGTTAGTTTTGATTGCAGAGTTAATTTGTTACATTCATTTATAAATCATGTATACTCGAGACCATCACCTTAAATTATATAAAATGAAAGACGTGTTTAGTAAATAGGGTTATGAATTAAAGCTAACACACTGATTCACTCAAGCAATCATTTCTCTCCCTCTCTCTCTTCAAATTTATTATTATCACTATATATATATATATATATATATATATATATATATATATATATATATATAAAGAATTAGTATATCTACCAACATATATATACAGATGCATACCTATGCTAGCAAATATATACGTTTTGTCTTAGTAACTTTGTAGTTCAATGCAAGGGGATGCAGAACAATTATATGAAAGACGTAAAATAAGAAAATTATAAAAATTAACTTACTGAAATTTCACTCCAACTAATTAGTTTCTGAAAGGGAATAAACATGGTTTCCAAATGGAAAGCACGGAGAAGCCGTTTCGTCATCAGGAAGTCTGTTCTCAGCTAAGTTACCAGACGATGCGTGGACACAGAACTTATACAAAAATAATTCAGTGGATGGAAAAAAGCAAGCGTGGAATAAATTCCAAACCTATATATTTGCTAGCATAGGTATGCATCTGTATATATATGTTGGTAGATATACTAATTCTTTATAATTATCTCCAAATTATTTTGTTGAGCAAAAATTTGCTAAAACTGCTACTATAGTTCATAGTAATGGCTCGGCTGCTGTCTTTTTAACACCCCATTCCTCACTGATTAACCTCGATGTCACGTGATTGAGTCTTTTGAATTTGCCACCGACCAAGTAGGCAGTGATTTTTTCAATGTCTTGGAATTTAGTCCACGCTTGCCTTTTTCCATCCACTGAATTATTTTTGTATAAGTTCCCTGTGTCCACGCATCGCCTGGTAACTTAGCTGAGAACAGACTTCTTGATGACGAAACGGCTTCTCCATGCTTTCCATTTGGAAACCATGTTTATTCCCTTTCAGAAACTAATTAGTTGGAGTGAAATTTTAGTAAGTAAGTTAATTTTTATAATTTTCTTATTTTACGTCTTTCATATATATATAATTAGGATAACAAATTATCGTTTTAGCTAATCCCGTTAGAGTTTGTGGGTACTCTGTACTATGGATAGATTTAACGTACGGCGTTGTTTGGCTTAACAAGAAGTTTCCTTAGTCAGGTAGCGAGTTTGCGAGAATTCCCATGCAGGTTATTCTTGGAGTAATTGTAGTGAAAGAGTGGTCCG
>OZ024743.1:118460772-118468272 GCA_964016885.1 Eledone cirrhosa
ATTGTAGTTTAGATGAGTTTAAAAAAAAAGGAGTTAATAAATAAATAAAACGTTATACTTGTTTTACCCTCCCATTACCAATTAAACCGAACGCTATCATGACTGTATGTGTGTGTTTGTGTAAATGTATATGTATGAATGTATGTATGTTTGTGTAAATGTATTTGTGTGAATGTATGTATGAATGTATGTTTGTGTGAAAGTATGTGTGAATGTATGTATATTTGTGTTAAAGTATACCCTCCCATCTCCAATTAAACCGAACGCTATCATGACTCTATGTGTGTGTGTGTGTAAATGTATATGTGTGAATGCATGTATGTTTGTGTGAAAGTATATGTGTGAATGTATGTATATGTGTGTGAAAGTATATATGTTTGTGTGAAAGTATGTGTATCTGTGTGAATTATGTCTGTGAGAGTGTATTTTTATAAGTTTGTGTTTGCGCGATTATAGTTACTCATGCATATAGATGCATGTATGTGCACATACGCGTTAGGTGTAGAAAATCACAATCTCTCTATCTCTCTCATCACACACTCTCTCTTTTTATATATATGGTAGTTGAAATGGAGGTGGTGGCGACGATATACCGGAAGTGCAACTTTGAAAAGAAGTCAATTTGAAATTATTTATTTTTACGAAATTATTTTTGTTTACGAAATTTAGTAGATAAATTATGTAATATTCATTCATTATTTATTCAAAGTAATCCAACTTATTTTACAAACGGGATAAAATAATAAAACGGACGCAATCCCGCAGACCTTTCTTTATTATAGTTTAGATTAAAAGAAATACGAATAAAAAAAATCGTGGTCACAAATACCACTGCCGAATTTCATTTGCAATAACGCTTGCTCAATACTTACGAGACTCTGCCCATCTTGATAGCATGATTCAAACATATTTCGAGGAAATTCACAATGTTGGGAGTTTGGCAACATCATGAACCTAGCAATGGCCAATTTATTTTATATTGGAGTAACTTCTGAGTTTAAATTCCACAAATTTCTACATGATGTCTAGACTTAGTATGATGTCGGTTTTAACATTATCGGAATACCCATTTCTGTAATAGAAGCACCTTTTTTAATATTAAGAGAAAAAGCATTTTTGTCAAAAATAAACTTGTTTCAGACTTGAACAAGTTTGCCAAATATATATATATATATATATATATATATATATATATATATATATATATATATATACGTATATAACTCATCCTTCATCCTCCAAGCGTGAAACTAATACTGCTGCATGTTATTGAATCCTCTTGTTTGTTCGTTTTTTGTTTCCTCGATATACACATATACACGTACATGTACGTCAATACACATCCTTTTCCATTTTAGACGGTTTCAAACCCCACTAGCAGGCTAATATATATATATATATGTGTGTGTGTGTGTGTACCTGCTCAATACATGATGTTCAGTCCTGGCATGAGAACTTAGCTGTGTATTTAGAGCAGACATAATTTTAAAAATCCACATCAATTGCACATTAATTTAGGTGCAGTTTGAACTGCTTGTGGTATCTGGTCTTAAGCCACCTTGAAATGTTTCTTTAAATCTTCTTGAGATTGCATATCTTGTGGCATATTTTCGATTGAGAAGTCTGGACTGGCAGGTGTGTTCTCTAATCAGGTTGAAGTGCCAATTATGTGTTCTTATGTCAGATTTACGTCCATCCTCAGTTAAGTAGGTTTTGCCACAAATTATAAAAATTGAAAGTGCATATTCCCTTCTATTTTTTTTTTATTATTATTTTATACTTCATGTTTATCTTTATTAGTCCGTTTTGCTAAAACTGGCGATATATTTCCCATATGTCGATATGTGCGTTTTGTCTGAGCTCATGGTTTTAGTTATATGTGTTAGTTTCATACCAGTTTCTGCTCATGTAGAAGAAATCAGTTCCCGTCCGCGCCAACGTGGATAGAATACGTAATCCTTTACCGACTTTGTGTCCATTAGGTGAGGTTAGCTAATTCTACACTAATTCTACACTATGAATATTTCTATTCTTCTCCCCAAATAGTTTCAGAGGGTCTGAAAAGGGACCTGCGCAATGATATTCCTACCATTTCTAAACATCAAGTAAAACGAAACTGAGAACTTAATGTAAAATGTAAAATAGTTTGTCCAATATTACTATTTTCGCTCTCTGTTAATCATGCCTTCTGACATGAATAAATTTATAGCATGAATTTTCTGTATGACATTTTGATATTTGCATATTTAACTTAAAATAATAATCATATTATTCAGCGCTTAACTATGGCACCAAGATGCGTTATGGCTTATTCATAGCTGAATCTGGGCAAAGCTGGTACGCTCTTAGCATATATATATATGTATATTAGGAAAATTATTTTTTAAAAAGTGTTTGAAAAGCGCATCTGGTATATATATATATATATATATATATATATATATATATATATATATAAAGGATCTTTATAACATGTACAAAAATTGACGTTAAAAATTGATATTAGCAATCCTGGTTTCTTTGGATCATCAGAACATTTGTTATTAGGTTAAATTGCTGATTCTCGACCACATTCGTTTTAATATATATACCAGGTGCGCTTTCCAAACCCTTTTTTAAAATCATTTTCCTAATATAACGTGATCTGTATAGAACGTTTTCTAACGTTCACGCTTTTTATCACTATATATATATATATATATGTGTGTGTGTGTGTGTGTGTGTGTGTGTGTGTGTGTGTGTGTGTGCGTGCGTGCGTGTGTGTGTGTCTGTGTGTGTGTGTGCGTGTGTGTGTGTTTTTATAAGTGTATGTGTGATTTGCAGTTCTGTATTTTTATACGTATGTATGTATACACGTGTACAGTCTGTGGTCCCTGTTATTCATTAGTCGAATGATTACATTTGAAATAACATATGTGAGCCTGAATACTTATTCTGAGTTATATTCAGATTTCAAACGCCTCATTATAAATGATAAATCAGAAATTTAATATAATAAACGCTTCATCTGATCTGAAAGAAGATTTAAAGTGTTGTCTGACATAGTTTCACACTCATGTGCTAAGTTGAAATGTTTTCTTACTAAATATATTACAAGGCTGTGATTAGCCAGTTCGGATACACTTATTTACCATGTATATCTACACTATCGCTTTACTACGCATGTTGATTTATTTTTCTTTTGCTTGTTTATCAATTTGTATATAACTAATTCTGATCCAGTCTATCCAATTATACTTTCAACATATTTTTGAGGAGAAAGATATATTGAGCAGTAAGAGATGACTCAGTGAGTAGGCTATCTTTTGAACAATATGAATAACAGCTCTGCATAAACATATTATTTAAAATACGTTAAAATTCAATGTGTGTGATTCTGTGTATGTCTGTGTGTGAGTGTGTGTGTGTGTGTTACTTTTGTCCCGTAACGTACCATTATGCCACACAGAGATCGATAATACTTAAGATATTGAAATATGTTCTGGCATCGATGTAGTTACCGAAACTCTTTAAGATGCTGAACCTGTGTAACTACCGACCAATCAAATTACTGACTTGAGATGTGTGAAAAATCTGATCTATTTGCTTTCTTGATGTTATGTCTATGGAACTTAAACATGAAAAGCATGCAATTAATGAGCCCTCGCCTTCGCTCAAAATGCTAGGCTCCGCACTAACTAAAGATCTCTCACGGTAAATGCATATCCTACGTATAGTTAGAAATGTGTGAAACAGATTGGTCCTTCTCTTCAGAGCCAGAATATAATACATCCTCGAACACCATCTGACAATCTACAATCTCCAGGTAAAGCAACAATAGAGTAGTGCTCCCAAAACTGTGAGGGTGTTAATGCCTCACATACCTCTTAGACCACGTCCAGAAAAAGGCCATTCATCTGACACATGCTCCAGGATCTATGGCTACTACAATGGAATGAGCTCCTAGGAGCTCACTGGACCTATGTCAACTTCAGTCAGTTATTCCCGCCTCACTCGTCTTTCCTGCTCTCATCCTTCCTATCGTGTCCAACTTCTCCAGGCCTTGGACCAAACACTATGTGAAGGACATCCTATTTGCCCTCCTAACGATACCAGATGGAAGTTCCAGCTGAAATGAGTGATATTAATTTCAACGTAGATCTAAATATAGCTTTAAAAAGGTAGATGAAAAAGCGTCACATTCTTTATCATCTGTTCAAGACTTGTTGCTTAGCGTATCCATCTTGTCATATCTTCATTAAGAATATTGACGATTGAATAAATTGAGCGGTCTATCTGAAAGGTTCAAGAATCTTACAAATAATGGGAAGTGACACTCAATCAAAAGCTTTAATACAATCTTGGAAAATTATGTAAAGAGATCAATGTTATTCTACATATTTGTTTGGATTTGTCGTAAGAAAGATGTCACATCAACCGTTTCGAGATAAGGTTTAAATCTACGTGGATTTTGCGTAAGAATCAGTCTGTAAAGAAATCTTTTTACGAGAATTATTTTCAAGTACTCAAAAAACGAGAGCTAACCAAAACGAAATTCTTAGAGAGGCAGAGAGAGTGGGTGAGAGGCAGAGAAAAAATAGGCGGGGAAGATGAGTGAGAAAGCGTCCTTCGTAAATAACGTCAATTCATAAATTATATTTTAAAGCAAAATCTATTATACACAGTTCTTCAATGATAAATAAATGAAAGACTTAATGACTAACGTTTATAATGTTTACGCTATAATATGTATTAGATTAGATTCTAAGTGGTTATTGAGCTTTGCAGATTATAGTTCAATGTTTCCCAGTATTATTGATTGATAGCAGGGGCTGAACTTAGGACAAAAAGGGTTAAATTTCTCAGCAAAGGGACATAACATTTCTGATGAGAGGTTATGAATACCTGGACCCTTTGACCTGTAAACCTTCGTTGGACTCAACCAGAAGCGCCACTCGTTTGTCAGTATTCTTATCATGAGCCTTCACGTGATTTGATCCGATAGTTGATCTTAGTTAGTTTAAAGTTATGATCAAAGGAAGCTATTTCAAATGTTTGTGTGCTGTGGATATCGTATTTCTCTCAATTGGGTGTCGACTATTTGTTACAGAAGTTTGTAACGCCCTATAGAATTAATCATTCCGGCTCTTAAGTCTCGTAATTTAAAACCTCAGTTCATATATACGTACATATATATATATATATATACACACATACATACACATACATACATGCATACATATATACATAGATACATACGCATATATATATATATAAACACATACGAACATTCATACAAACATATGTATGTGTGCGTGCGTATAAGTGAGTACTCGCGTTTGTGCGGGCATGACTTTTTGTTTCACTGAATATATATGGATTTGTCTATGTGGGTATTGCTTCTATTAATGCATCTCTCTTTCTTTTCATTCTCTCTCTCTCTCTCTCTCTCTCTCTCTCTCTCTCTCTCTCTCTCTCTCTCTCTCTCTCTCTCTCTCTCTCTCATATATATATATATATATATATATATATATAATGCTTATGTATATCTGTATAAACATATGTATCGCTCCCTCTTTCCATCTCCTTTCTCTATGTATCCCTTTCTCTCGCTCTCCACACACGCACACACACACACACACACACAGACACAAACACACATATATATATATACACACATACACTTATCTCTACATACCTGATTGTGTATAAACAGATATAGCACAGTATATATCTGTGTGCATACACATTTGCAAAATTATATTTATGCGTTTGTGTGTCTACCAATGCATATATTTATGTTTATATGCTTCTCTCTCTTTCTCCTCTCTCTCTCTCTCTCTCTATATATATATATATATAAATACACACACACACACACACACACATATATATATATATATATATATGTATAATCAATTATGCTGATGGAAGAGCTAGAAAAATCACGCAATCTCCAGAGACAATATGATCGTTGCAAGACAATAAATCAAACACTCCAGCTTACTGCTGTTTAGCTGTCCACCATGTATTTTTACCTTCTATCTCCCACCTCCGCATCTCAATCGCTGTCATAGAATTGGGATAGTGTATTAATGTATGATCAGTTAGCGGTTGTCGAATGCAGGTTTAATGATAGCGGATTGTCACTTGATTTCCCTAATGTGTTTTGCTTCTTTATTACCTTCTCTGTAATTCCAGAGCAGAGATTAAAACGTACATAAACTGCGATTTGTAATATTCTTCGTTAAATGAATAACACCTAGAATTACTTTGTTTATATATTATTTGTTTTCTTTTTGTTAAATATTCCGCTTGCAGCAAAATTTCGGCTCCCAAATTTCTAATGTATAATGTTTTAAAATATTTTGTATTTTTTTGTTTTTATTAAATATATGTACTCGCATATATATATGGCAGTGACTCCTTTTCAATATCTTTTTTTATTCTTTTAACATATTAAAATAGACGTATTCCAATGAATTATGTGAATGGACTGCATACAATTTATATTTATTTTTCTCAATGTATATGATGGATGCATTTCATCTGTGGTAAATTACTGGTTATTCGAGTTATACATGTGTTTCTAGTTCAATCCTGCAGTTGAAATTATTTCTTTTCAATTAGCCTAGCTTTGCTAATTCACTTCATGCTTTTCTTGAAGGCGCCTTCAAGAAAAGCATGAATTGAATTAGAATAGCTAGGCTAATTGAAAATAAATAAATAAGGAGAGAAAATGGTGACATTCATGCTTTTCTTGAAGGCGCCTTCAAGAAAAGCATGAATGTCACCATTTTCTCTCCTTTTACAAGTATGGGAACTTGTTACTTAATCATAAGAAACCAATACATATTTCACATTTTTATACCTGATTTATATTGCCCTTTTGACAACCACCCAACAGTATTTTCATTTATTTTCCTATATATTTATTATTAGACTATAAAAACCAGTGAAACGGAATTACAACTACTGAAAAGTAAATCTTTTCACAAACAATAAAGGTCCATAAAAAAATATGTGGTACTCCATTAAAACGAAAAGAAACATAGAAAAAAGAAAAGGGGCGAAACAATTTAAATAGGTATATGGCCACAAGAAAAAAAAACCCTTGAGTATAAAAATACAAAAATGTATAAATGGTGATAAACATTTCACAATAGCCATAGAAGAAACGTTACATACAACCTGTCTCCACCTTTAGTGACACTATGCGTTTCATTACTGAAAACGGGTGTATTAATATTAACTCAACCATTAATTTGGATGGTTCATTTTTTAAAACAGAAGGTAAATCGGTAGTAAAATTTTCGGAATGTGATTTGACTGTTTTGCAATGTTATCACAGAACGCTCGTAGGCTAACAGTATAATAACGGTAACGGTTTTCATTCATCCCGGATTTCCCAATCTCTCAATAAATAAGGAAAGGAAACTTTAAAAAGTGTGTATATTTACCAAAAGTATTCATAAGGTAAAAGATGCGAAATTCAATTCAACAAATAAATGAAGGCACGGC
>OZ024743.1:118473272-118480772 GCA_964016885.1 Eledone cirrhosa
GAGCGAGTAAAGAATAGACCTTTCGCAATGAATCCGATGTAAGAAAGAAGGAAAATCGTTTTCGTAGCGAACGGGGGAAGTGAGAAGGGGAGAAACACTGAGTGAGTGAGTGGAAGTGCGAGGAAGAGGTCAGTAGAGAGAAAATGTTAACTGACATGACAGAGGGGGCGAAAGAAAGTAAGAGAAACAGAGAGAACGAGGGAGCAGTAAGAGAGAGAGAGAGAGAGAAAAACAGTATCGCAGTTTAGGTAAATATATGTGAAAAATATGGGGAGAAGAATACTGCATGGTTGCACATGGATAACATTTTATAAAATGAGTCCCTCATCAGTGATTTGCCAACGGTCATTGGTATTTCATTATATATATATATGCTTACACAGTGACCGCAACTCGCTTGATACTTGAACATGCGCATCACAGACGTGGCTTTTTAGTCCTGCTAGGGACTTCCCTATGGTCAACAATACTAAGCATCTTAAAAAATGTCATATTAAGCGACGCCTGTGCTTTAAGCTTTTTTAAGTGAGGAAAAGCTTTGCACGGGTCAATCCCACACTCCGAACACCGAATGCATTTGCCCAAAAAGAAGAACTGGTCTACATCATTGGATGCAAACGAAGTCGCAGATTTTATATGAGAATGACCTTTTCCTAGAGACATGTCTTAATTAAGAGTAGGAGTCCCTCCAAACAAAATCAAATACATTATTTGATGTCCGTTGACGCCCCCGCACTTTGGAGTGTTTTGTTTTTCATCCTGCAGGGTGTCCAAAATCACCCTCTTCACCAAGCAAATTTGGTGGGCTTGCCGGTTTAGTCGCCAACGATCCGACCATGCACGGGTTGTACTGGGTTGCATGTCACCAGTTGCGCTGAAGATCGACCTGATATAAGCTTACATAGATATATACATACACACACACTAATCTATATAACATTTAACAAAAACAAAAATGCAAGTCTCTGCGAAATTTCCTGTGTCCCACTCGTTTACACATAATAACACATACTTTCCTACATAAAAATGTATATTTACACACACACACACACACACACACACACACACACACACACACACACACACACATATATATATATATATATATATATATATGTATAATGGTTTCTGATTTAGGCAGAAGGCCAACAATTTTGGGAGGATGGAATGCGATTAGATCAATCTCAGTGCTTTACTAGTACTTTATTTTATTGACCCCCGAAAGGTTGAATGGCAAAGCTAACTTCGACGGGATTTGAACACAGAATGCAAAGGGCCGTAACGACATACCATAATCATGGTGTTCGACGCTCTACCGAATCTGCCAATCCACCACCGTTATGAGAATAATAGTAATAATGGTTTCTGAATTAGGCACAAGGCCAGCAAATTTGAGGCGAGACTAAAGTTCATTAAATCGACCCCAGTGTACTTCAGTTTATCGATCCCGTAAGGTTGAAAGGCAAAGCTAACCTCGGCTGGATTTGAACTCAGAACGTAAAGGGCCATAACTCTATGCCACTAAGCATCTTGTATGACGCTTTACCGATTCTGCCAATCCACCACCATGCGACAAGTACTGTGGATGTTGCTTCACCGTGGGACAAAAGGGTGAATGAGAAGGACAGTGAGAAAGCTAAGAAAAACCAGCTGAGAATCAGACACGTAGAAGCGGTACCAATTGTGGTTAGCGCCCAGGGAGGAAGTAGTATAAGGTTAGATGCATGGCTTGGGAAGCTAGGGATTACTATCAGGACGGGATTGTTGGAGAAACAGCCTTGCTTTTTCTCGAATATTTTTTTCCATTTCTCCCCTGATCATTCTCCTCTATCTTGCAGATATTCAAACCACCAGGATTGAACTTACCACCTTCGTTCTTCCAACTCTCAACTCTTCACTATCCTCACACATACTGTGTGGTTACACACACCTTGTTGTAATTAGAAGTACCTGACTGGAGAATAACGATTCTTACTTATCTCCCCTGTCACTGACTCATCCATCATTACGTACTTAGCTCTCCTCTCTCTTGAAATATCGTTACAATCGCCGTTTTAATAACATTCCCTTCTTTGTTTCTGTCCCTTCTTTCACAAATATACCCAATGCTTTTTCTGAGAAAGTCTCTAAGATGTGTTGAAACACGCCCGAAATTCTCCCAGTTAAAAATACTAGAAAAAATATGTATTGACTAATATCAATTTAAATGTGAATGTTGTGTGTAGCGCCATATTGAAAAGGCTTTTGACTTGAATTTATTCAGTCGAATGTCTTGATTTGGGATATATATTTCTTATTGCAAATATAACACGGTGATTTTAATTTAACGAATAAAATTGTGCCTGTATTGAGTCTCAATTTTCCACTTCATTCTCTATCCAAATGTAGATTCTCATGGTATCAATTGCTATTGGTCTTTGCTTATTCTGGTTTTTGCACATCCGAACATAGTGTTTTTACTGAGATTATAAATACTGTTAATGTTTTTAAGTGCGAGTGTGTTCATCTAACTGTTTTTGTAGCTATCTATGGCTATTCATCTCTAAGTACATCTGTGTCTATGTTTTTGTGTGTATCTGTGGCTGATTGTGTATGTATCTATGTATGGCCCCGTGAAACATTCCCTTACCCTAGGATGTTTGCAAGAGATTATTAGAATGTTTTCGTAGGAGTGTTCTGATGTGTCATATATATTTTTCTGTTTGTTTGGAGGTGGTATTTTATGTATTGGTGGAGGGTGAATTAGTTGGAATTAGCTGATGCAACAAACTGTGAACTTCGTTTATATTTTGATTATGTGAGTAATATAGTGTAGATGTTTAATGTTATAATGATTACATTTAAATCGCTTATAGCCCGGCAGATACATGGGCATGCATGTATACACTCATATAATACATACACACATAACTCTCTCTCTCTCCCTCTCCCTCTCTCTCTCTCTCTCTCTCTCTCTCTCTCTCTCTCTCTCTCTCTCTCTATATATATATATATATATATATATATATATATATATATACGGTGGGCCCATATAACCCTCATGATAGTGACCGCTCCGCACATCTGAGTGACACCAACCGAGCTCGACCTGAGCTGTGCACAACCACGCGATGGCTCACAGCGGACACCCTACAACACCGCATGAATAGGACCAGGAATGTCACATGGTATAACCATCCGTACTCGGTGGGCCTACGTACCAGCCTGGCTAGAACATTCTTTAGAGTACTGGATAAATGTTTCCCTAGGGCCCACAAGTACCATAAAATATTCAACAGGCACACGGTGAAACTTTCCTACTCAACCACACGCTCCGTAGCCCAGCACATAGCTGGCATAAATAGGAATAGGCTCACTGCCTCTAATACCACCGTAAACCACGGAGCCACCCAACAGAACCAGCACGCGGGACGCAACGGAACCCGGACAGGCCCAACTAGCACACCGGAACCCAACGACCCTGTGCTGATTGCGGAGGCTACCCAGTCAAGCCCGAGTGATGGTTACCACGCGGTACATGTGGTGGGGTTTAAGAAGTCATATAATTGCAGAGACCCATCACTATGCCCCCTTAGTAATGAATGCATGACGAAAAACGTAGTCTACAGGTACAAGGTCACAACCCCTAACACAGAGCACCACTACATAGGATCCACAGCGATGAGCTTCAAAGATCGGTGGTATAACCATCGCCATTCCTTTAACAGAATAGATAAGAGGAAATGTACGGCCCTTTCGGAATTGATCTGGTGGCTCAAACTTGAAAAGACCCCGCACTCTCTGGTCCGTGGTTAGAAAGGTTCCCCCAGACAGAGGTGGATCTGGTATTTGCAAACTCTGTCTTAGTGAGACACTCGAGAATCTTCATGGCGGAACCAAGCTATTAAACAGAAGGGCCGACTTATTTGGTGCCTGCAGACACCTAAGGACGGGAAATTTCCTCAAGCTATATGGATAAGCCCCGGTTACGGCCTCCCCCCCTCCCTATAGGTCCCCTACACCCCGTACCAATGACCAATGGACAACAATAACCACCCATAGTTTGTGGTCCCTATGGTGGATGGTCCACCGGATCTTCTACTGGTTAGGAGTCATCTAAACCACGCTTTATTGAACCTGATTTTATATATATATGTATATAATATGTGTATATATATATATGTATTTTATATGTGTATATATGTGTATTTTATATATATGTATGTATATATATGTATATATTTTATATATATATGTATGTATATTTTATATATATATATATATATATATATATATATATATATATATATATATATATATATATATATATGTGTGTGTGTGTATGTATGTATTATGTGTGTATATATTTTGTGTATGTGTGTGTTTTATGTATATATATATATTTTATATATACATATATACCTATGCGTACATACGTACATGCATATATATATATATATACACACCTGTATGGATTTGTGTGTGTAGATGTGTGAGTGTATGTACAAGTCAACCAGCATAAACCTTTTATTTCTAAATTTTCTAAACTATCTAAGTATTGGACTCTAACCATTGTTTTAAGTATAACTACCCCACATTTTGTATGTGTGGATGTGTGTGTGTGTCTGTGGAGGTAGGTCTGAGTGTACGTGCAAGCCAACCTACATAAGACTTTTTATTTGTAAATTTTCTACTCTAACCATAAATTTCAGTAGCACCTCTCCACATAAATTCCTCAATTTAAGAATGACCTGTAGTATCTATTTCATACTAATTGAATATATATCTGACATAAATTCCTCAATTTAAGAATGACCTGTAGTATCTATTTCATACCTTAATTGAATATATATCTGACCAGGAATGCTTTTTGTGAAAATCAGTCATATGGAACTATTGTCAATTTGCCTGACGGTTTGAAATTTACAACATCACCTGCCTCTTTGAGGTCAAATACCAACCCTACTACTATCTACAAACTGACCAATGAGAATCAAGACTATTCCTGCTGAC
The DNA here is from genome assembly GCA_964016885.1 of Eledone cirrhosa. Lineage (NCBI taxonomy): Eukaryota > Metazoa > Mollusca > Cephalopoda > Octopoda > Eledonidae > Eledone > Eledone cirrhosa. The sequence goes on from OZ024743.1 coordinate 118,478,265, forward strand.
AACATTAAATTATTCCTAACAAACTCATGTGTTCCAAGGCTCTGATACCATCAACACTATAAACACAGAGCTGGCATATCTAAGAACTGACTAACTGCCTGATGAGGTCGTAGCCATTCAATGGCTATCATAGAAATATATATAGCAGTAAATACAGGATTATGAGTTCATACAATTGACTTATGTTTCGTCACTATATATATATATATTAGGATTGGTGCTCTGATATAGCGATGTATACATGAATGTATGTATAGTACATTTGGCAACATACCGTATGTTTAATTAAAAACATTTTGAAGACCTTGCGCTATCATTTTTAAAGTAGTGACTATGTCACTTACTTCTTTTTTTGTCGGCAAAAGAGGGGAGAGAAGCTGACAGAGTCTGTTTCACACTGTTGGTGAAAACTATAAAAGCTGTATTCTTATAGAATTCCAATAATAATCAGGAGTTGATTATACAGAGCGATTGCCGGTCCAGCAAAAATTAGGTATTAGGATATATATATATATATATATATATATATATATATATATATATATATATATATATATATATATGTGTGTGTGTGTGTGTGTGTGTGTGTGTGTGTATTAGCTTTATAACTACTCGTTGATAAACAGGCTTAAGCAAGTAAGACCACTCCACGTCAGTGGTATTTATCCGGCTCAAAGATGGCAAACAATCGTACTGGAGTTATGTATTAAATAAACGTTATGATAGAAATTCGCTCTACCATATACTTCCTCAACTCTATAAACCGGACATCATAGGCCGCCCCCTCTTCTCCGCGGGCTATTATCCAGCCAAATGGTTTTGGGCTTTCCTTAACTACATCATTAAACCTCTGGTAGCGATTTTGCCAATTCCGACTCCAACCACACCTCTACTCCTTGACCCTCCCATCTGGCCCACAACCGCTTCTCGTCACACATCATATCAAGTCCCTCTATACCATTGGTTCCTAAATTTTTCCAAGTTTTTTTCTCGGCGGTCCCCTTACCATTTTTGGGATGCCTCGCGTTTCCCTATCATATTATGGCCGTATTTCCAAAATCTTTCAAAGACAAACTTTTATGAAATGCATGACAATATATAATTGTTTCTACTTTAGGCACAAGGCCAGCAACAACCCAGTGCATTACTGGTACTGCGGGAATGAAACTCCTATGGTTTGCACGTTAGCGTCAAATGTTTATTCAAGAAAAATTGCTTCCTAGTTTTAAAACTTCAATCACGGTATACCATGAAAGTTTGGCTAAGTCTTCACGGTCCCCCCCACACAAAAAAAAAATCGCTTCGTGTTCCCCGAGGAGACCGCGGACCCCAGTTTGGGAACCACTGCTCTATGCTATTATCCCCCACACCGAGGGTCTCATGGCCCTCCAATATTTCCTCGACATTCGTCCATCGCCTCAAACTTTCACCTGCACCCTTATCTACCTGTCCGAGCTGGTCCTCACCCAGAAAGTTTCATCTTTCTCGTGTAAGATGTACCAGCAGACGGCGGGGGTGGATATGGCTATCTTATTCGTCGACTATGTTGAGGCTCAAATCTTTTCCCAATATGCTGGTGCAACTCACGAGCTATACAGACGTTATATTGATGCCTGCATCGGCGTCACGTCACTCATATGAGTACAGGTCGACTCAATCCGCTCCTTCTTTTACATCCATCCCGGCCTTGACTTCATCACTTCCGTTCAATTCTCGGATATCTCTGTTTCTATTAACTATTCCAATCACTCCCCCATCACGTCAGTCATCTTTCAACTGCCCGATTCCCACAACTACCGCAGCTTCAAATCATCCCTTCTCACTTCACCAATAAACTCCATCCCCTCCTTCCAATTATTTCGTTTCCGCCGTCCGTGCAGTCGAACCCAAGACTCTGAGTCTCAGGCTTATTACAAGGCCAGACTCTTCAGCGGCGAGTATAACACTCCCCACTCTGATACAAGCCACCCTAACACATACGGGTAGAGCCGACTGCACTTCTGCCCTTGCCACTCGCCGCCCCAAAACAACCGGCTACCACTTCCATTTACCTACAACCCTTCCACCTTGCTCCTCCAGAAGACACTCCTCCGCATCTTCCGCCGCCTCCGATCGGATACCTCCACCCTCCCATTTCCCGCTCCCACTCATCATCTTTTTTAATCGCATACACAAAATTAGGAAGCTTATCATTGATCCCATCCCTTCACCCGGCCCCACTGCCATACATGCAGCTTCATCCCCCATAGCACTACACTAACCAGATCTCGCAGCCGTATTTTTCATGTTAGGGTCCCTTTGTGCTGTACGTGCACAATCCTCGTCTCTAGGCCTGTGAATCTGGCTGACTGATTCGTTGAATATCTGCGGGAGACCCGGGTCGGCAACCCTCCTCAGAGGCTCGACATTTCCACAATATTTGTCTTTCCACACGTCAGCTTACTATGTTTGTCTTTCCACACGCCAGCTTACTATGTTTGTCTTTCCACACGTCAGCTTACTGGACCT
>OZ024743.1:118485772-118520772 GCA_964016885.1 Eledone cirrhosa
TACAATATAGTAAATAGGTTACTGAAAATATTGTTCACAAAATATATATAGTTAAAAAATATTGTTAAAAAATATTGTTAAAAAATTAATGTTTGATATCAATTATTTTCATTTAGTTGATATACACTATAAACATATAAGTCAAAACTACATGAGTCCTAATGATAGGGGCTAGATACAAAGTAAATATACAAATAAAAGATAATGAATTGTTTGCGAAACTTAAATATGCCCAATATTAAAATATATTATAAATGTAATAGTATTTTAATATAGTAGACAAAAGATACATCTAAAATATTTTAGCGAATGTGATAGAAAGAGGAGCTAAGTATTTGAAAAAGCCGAAGGTAATCTAAATTTAATTAAAATAAAATAAGTTAAATTACTTTATATTATATTAAGTAAAAATCATTATATAAATTCGAACTTCCAGGGAATATCAAACACTTATAACAATATAGAGTCATTTGAGTGTCTAAATTATTTATAAATGTAACTACGAGTAAGTTATTACACTAGATAAAGATATTTGTACAACTATATAGAGATATTATTATAGGTATTAATGAAACGGTATACATTTAATAAATATATAATTATAATCATTATTAGTAATGCTATAATTGTAGTTTTACCTCCAGTTCAGTGGAGAGAGAGACCAATATTTGTTGACTATTATAGTTTGTTATATTTATACCTAGATATATATAAAAAAGCAAATCTAACTTTCTGAGACCATAAAAACATACTCAAAATGAGTAAAATATGTAAAATATGCAAACGCATGAATGATCCAGAATTCAATTATAATCAGTAAATTTACAAGTTAAATATCCAAATTATATATTTAAAACAGAGACTGATAAATAAAGATCTGAATCAAAGTTATAAATATCCCAAAAAACCATAAGGTATGCATATTTATCAAGTAAACAAGTTATCAAAAGAGTATCCTTCATTCTAACATTAATTCTATCATAAACGATTAGAAGGTAAAGCATTATTAAAGTTTTATAAACCGTTATGACTTTTTAGGCCCAACAGTTGATAAGAGAGGTCAAAAATTAAGGTCTGATTGTTTAGTGTTTTTTCCTGATTTTTTTGCGAGGCTTGGAATGTAGACAAAGCTTTATGAAGGCAGTTTGAGAATAATTTACTTTTTTTGTTAATTAAGTTTTCATAATTAGTAATTATTAATAGGGTCTCCTTGGTGCAGAGGTTGCAACTAGTTGATATAGATGAGTTCGTATATATTTTACTATTACAAAGCTTCGTCCAAAAGATCGAGTATTTTAAATTTTTGTCTTTTAATGACCAGATAAGTTGTGATAAAGAAGTCGAAGACTTCCTATTAAAATTCAAAAATGAGCATTTGTGATTTGCAAATCTCGATTTAAATGTCGAAGAAGTTGCTCCTATGTAGTTGTATGTGTTGTTATTTGTTTTTACGGTGCATTTATACAACAGATTTCTATCCAGACAATTATTTTGCAGAGGACAATCTGGTTTATTTCTACAATTACATTTCGATTTATTATTATTTATATTAACACTATTATTAATAGCATTATGTTGATTTTGGTTTAGAATTATACTATTTAGTTTAGCAATGTTTTGGGCCATATTCATAGTTGTAGAATAAGACAGTTTAATTGTGTGTCTATTAAATATGGAGTGGTATTTATGTTGACTAGGGAAGGAACTATCTAAAGCTTTAAAAGATAGATTAGCTATTGGTGTTCTTACTGCTACAGAAGCAGGGGGGGGGGGCAAACCATATAACTGATTTAGTTCTGGTTGTATTCCTAGATTTATTCACAGTACAGGTGCTTGAATTATAATTATTAGAATTTTTAGAATTTCGTTTATATATGCCATTATTTTTATCAGCATTAAGACTCGGATAATAATTGTCTATATATTCTATATTATTTTTATAACCTGCCTTTCTTAGCGCATCATTGTAATATCCTGCTTTTTCATCAAATATTGATTTATTGGCAGATATTCTAGTTATGCGTTTTTGTACACTTTTTACAATTGCGTTTTTCACAGATTTAGGGTGCTTAGAGTAGTAACTAACGTAATTTAAGTTTTCATTGGGCTTATGGGAAGGGTAACAAGAATATCTATTTTGTTAATATTTTGAATTAATATTAATAACTCTGGAAAATCTTTCTGTTGAGTGCTTCCAATCTATTGTAAAACTCATTCTTTGATGTATTCATTGAACCTTGTTTAAATTTCAAATATATATATATATATATATATATATATTAAAGTTGAGACAGTAAACAGAAAACAAAAAAAACGTGGAAGCGAAGAGACAGTACAAATGTTATTATTAATTTCACGCTTGAGAGTGGGGGGGGGGCTTTCGGGCATAAGCCCTTCATGGGGAGAAAGGTGGGCAGGAAGAAAGTTCCAAGAGTGTATGGGGGAGTGGTGGAAAGAGATTAACAAATTATTTAAAAGGGGGTGGAGTAAAATTTATTTTTGGAGCGTAAAACATTTTTTCATAAAAATAAACAAGGGGTGAAATGGTGTGAGGCGTGTAGAGGTGGTGGTGAATGGAGAGGGTAAAAGGAGACGGGGGGGGGTCCGAGCGGGGAGAGCTGAAGGTGGTGTGTGTGTGTGTGGACGTGAATGTGAGAGTTGGGGGAAGAACGAGGTTCCATGTTCGGGAAATAGGGAAATCGGTGTGTACATGGGTGGGGTGTAAGTCGGTGTGTGTATGCGTGTGGATGAAGAGGGGTCAGAGAGGGTGGAGGAGAAGGGGCGTGTGGAGTCCGGAGGCTTATTGTGTGTATGTGAGGATACGCATGTGTGTGTGTTTATAAGTGGTGTCGTTGTATGGTGGCGTGGTGAGAAAATAGTGTAAGTGTTTGCGTGCGTGTTCCTGGGGTTTTTCTACGGACTAGGAGACCAGATGTTGGAGATTCTGAGTGTGGCATGATGGATGGCTGGAGCGATGAACCAGTGGTGTAAAATTCTGGTATGGTAGTGAGGAAGTGGAGAGTTTTGGGGTGCGCGTGCAACAGGAAGTGTTCAGAGGGTATATAATTTTCTTATACAAAAAAAATTGATTTTAAAATTTAAATTTCTAACATTCATATTTTGTGTAAATAAAACTCCTAAGGAAATATTAACCCCAGGGAATGTATAACAGAAATATGACGACCGTCTTCATTAGCGACATTGTTAAGTACTTACACGGAAAAATTGAATGTTTACACATGAAACGTGACAACGTTGTAATCTCTTCTTAGAAATGTATTTAGATTCTTCTTCACATACAAAGTACTAAATAAAGAAATCTATAGAATCTATGAATCTATGAATAAATACTAATCTGCTAACAATATAGTAGACTAACCTAAAATAAAATATAACCACAAATACGGCGTAATTAGTCCCTTAGACACAACACGTGTTAAAAATTATAAACCACGTTTAAAATGAGTCAAATAATACTAACTGCTGAATATATGGACATATTAAAAAATACATTGGAAACAAAATGCATATTATATAGCAGCTAACTATAAACGATCGCAATATTAATATGTTACAAGAATTAATATCACATTTTGAGTTACAAATTGCTGACCTATAATTACATGATCAAGCAATATTGACTGTCTTGATTTCCAAATTTGAAAGTAAACCTGAAATTTATAAACTTACTCAATCTATCTTTTATCACCACTGAAGTGCACACTTTCTCATCCGTTCACCATCAATAGAAAATAATGCATTTATCCTATACAAATAATAACCATAAAAACAAACAAATTGATAATTCAGCAAAATACAATAAGAAACACACACATATTATATGTTAGTTTCATACTAGTCACAATATAATATCTCTCACTGACTTGTGGAGTTAAATCTATCCCATCAGATCGAATAATGTATACGAAATATTACAACCATGCCCATTGAAATTAAGTGCAGTATCTACAAATTACTGTTTATCTGAATGCAGGCAAATAGTATTCACATCACTACATAATAAAAAATACTACTTTTCATAAAAAAAGCCCAAATACGCTCCTACAGACAAAAACGTACTAGATTTTATACACAGTCTTCAGAAAGTATCATCTTACAGCAATATGTCCGTCTTTACTAAAATGTAGCATTTTCAAAAAAGGTTTCAGCGAATATAAAAATTGAAGTGCATATATATGTATATATATATGTATACATATGTATATATATATATATGTATGTATATAAGTATATATATATATATATATATATATATATATATATATATATATATATATATATATATATATATATATATGTATCCAGGGGGTGTAACTTGGAGTTACTGCAGGTTCACCCGGGAGAGCACTCGATGTTTAGGTCCACTTCTAGCTATACAGAGTGTAATATATTGAAAGGATAACAAAGACGATTGATTACTCCTTCATTGCATTTATTGATAGGTGGCGCGCGTTTCGCCACTGATAAGCTCAAGGTTCGATCTGTATCGATCCTATCCGACTCAATGGAGAGGTAATCAATCGTCCTTTTTATCCTTTCAATATATATATATATATATATATATATATATATATATATATATATATATATATAAGAATTAAAATACTAGAGTGTGTTGGAGTTAAACACCCTCTTCATATTATAGAAATGACAGTATAAGATATAGCTCAATGTAATTAAACAGAGCCGAGGAATATATATATATATATATATATATATATATATATATATATATATATATATATATATATATATATTATATATATATATATTATATTATATATATATATATACATGTATATATATATATATATATATATATATATATATATATATATATATATATATATATATATATATATATAATCCACCCAGCTTATGCTCGCTCATGAAATCCAACCAGCTTATGCTGACCGGACAACCATGTTGCTTGTTTATTTTCCTATCTTCGGTTTGCTCTTATCCTTCTATGTTGTTTACTTGTTCCCCTCGCCTTACGCGAATTCTGGTCCCAATAACTTTTTTTAGTTATTGCTCGCACCAACCTGAGGTATCTAATTTTTAATGTGATGAAATACCAATAATGGTTGGAAAATCACTGACGAAGGACTATTTTTATCATATGTAACCCATGTGCAAACCACGCAGTATACTTCTTTCTTCTCATGTTTTATATATATATATATATATATATATATATATATATATATAAAAACAAATAACGAAACGAAATTAAATTTCGTTTCGTTTGTAACTCACTTTTGTATGACTGACGCTTAAACAATTAAGTTAAAAATGTACATCTACATATGCATACTGAAATACTAGTGTGTATATGAATACACACACGTATACATATGTAGGTGTACCAAGTCTTTCACTGGTCGCTTTGCAGTGAGCGGCCCAGCTATTCTGTATGTAAACACAGACAAACCGGTTTTTAGAGTCATACTGGTTTTTCGGGGGAACACCTTCCCCCTATTCTCCAGAAAGCCAGACAAGGAATATTGAACTAGTTTCGTTGTTGTTACAACTCATCAGCAATATTTACCTATCTACCGGCCTTTCTGGAGAATTGTAAAAGCACATATCGTTATATGCTTTTTCTATGAAAATTAGTAGTGGGCAGACTAATTTGCATAGAGTGTGAGTACGCACCGGTTCAGCGGAGACGATAAAAACAAATAACGAAACGAAATTAAATTTCGTTTCGTTTGTAAGGTAAATAATTTGCATAGAGTGTGAGTACGCACCGGTTCAGCGGAGACGATAAAAACAAATAACGAAACGAAATTAAATTTCGTTTCGTTCGTAGGTAAATATTGCTGATGAGTTGTAACAACAACGAAACTAGTTCAATATTCCTTGTCTGGCTTTCTGGACAATAGGGGGAAGGTGTTCCCCCGAAAAACCAGTATGACTCTAAAAACCGGTTTGTCTGTGTTTACATACAGAATAGCTGGGCCGCTCACTGCAAAGCGACCAGTGAAAGACTTGGTACACCTACATATGTATACGTGTGTGTATTCATATACACACTAGTATTTCAGTATGCATATGTAGATGTACATTTTTAACTTAATTGTTTAAGCGTCAGTCATACAAAAGTGAGTTACAAACGAAACGAAATTTAATTTCGTTTCGTTATTTGTTTTTATCGTCTCCGCTGAACCGGTGCGTACTCACACTCTATGCAAATTAGTCTGCCCACTACTAATTTTCATAGAAAAAGCATATAACGATATGTGCTTTTACAATTCTCCAGAAAGGCCGGTAGATAGGTAAATATTGCTGATGAGTTGTAACAACAACGAAACTAGTTCAATATTCCTTGTCTGGCTTTCTGGAGAATAGGGGGAAGGTGTTCCCCCGAAAAACCAGTATGACTCTAAAAACCGGTTTGTCTGTGTTTACATACAGAATAGCTGGGCCGCTCACTGCAAAGCGACCAGTGAAAGACTTGGTACACCTACATATGTATACGTGTGTGTATTCATATACACACTAGTATGCACATGTAGATGTACATTTTTAACTTAATTGTATATATATATATATATATATATATATGGATATATATCTATCTCTGGGATGGACACACGCGTGAAAGTTGCTGAGTAAGTTCTGCTTAAATTTCTATAGAAATTCTTGACTGTAAACTTTTATTTTTGTACCATTTTGTAGAGGGACTGCCAGGTCAAATTTTGATCTGGTCGGTCTCTCAAAATATTCTACGCCTTTAGGCGAAATAGTTAACAAAAAGTTTTTTTTTGAAAAGCTAACATTTTTTTTAAATCGCTGAAGCTTCTTCACCAAAATTCGAAGGAGGAAAGGGGAAGATATGCTTACAGCTTCCCTCTGCCACTGTCATAGTAGAAGATGTCAAAGACAAAGATCAGCCAGAGGAAGGATTTTCTCCAGCTGCTGACCGACAACTTGTCGTTGCCATGGCAACAAACCAAAAGTGTGAAACAATGAACAAAACCAACACAACTAGCGGCACCAGCAACAACAACAACAACAACAACAATGCTACGAACGAAAACAACACCAATAACAATAACAATAACAACAACAACAAGACCAATAACTGTGATAACAACAACAATGATAACAACAACACCACCAACTACAACAGTAACACAAACAAGGAAAAGTCTCCTTCGCCCAGACGGCAAGGAAAACCCTCGACTATCTGCCACTAGATATAAGCAAAGCGAAGGAGCTGCTGGCAGATGCCAAAAAAATACATAGTGTACGGGGAAATTGGATCATTTTCGACCCCCCCCCCCGGAACTAAAAAGCCAGAGACTCCTAAACACTGTCATGTTTAGGACAGTCTCAAACAAAAGCAAAAAACCAGCTCGACCAGAGATGTCATGAAAGACATCATATTCATTCAGAAGAATAGACTCTACGGGAGTCTATCCATTCTCATTAAGGACAGGGACACATCAGTGAAACTGTCCATAAAACCAATCACATCCACCGCATACACCTTCTACCCTACGTACATGGGTAGAAGGACACAAAAAATAAAAATTCACTCCATCCTGCCGATTATGGACAAATGGTGGGTATTGACAGGTTTCTTGAACCTAGACGATGACACACTAATATCCATGGGAAAGGCATCGGGTGACGCGTTCAGTGGAACGAGCCTCAAACTTGTAGTTCAAATGAGGCCCGAAAGGATCGCCCAGATCCCTGAACGCGTCATATACTGGATGCTCAAACTTCTATCAACATTACCGTTGAGGGTAGGCGGCCCTCGTGTTACCTGTGTGGAGCCAGAGGTCACCTGAGGGCTGTCTGTCCTCAACTTAATAAGAAAACCCCAATCCTGCCTACACCACCAACAACTGCACAACCAACACAATCACCACAATCACCACTACAAAAACCACAACCACAGCTCAAACCAAAACAAAACAATGTCCAACCCATCCCCCCACTAAAAAAAAAAACAATTTCCAAAACCCGCACCGCAAACACAACCCGAAAATCTACCCCTCCCCTCCAACGCGGAAGATGACCCTCTTTCGTCGTCAGACGAGGAGGAGCACTTCCACACAATCAAAAGAAAAAAAAGAAAACACACCTCAGACACACAAATGAAAACAACCCCTCCCCAAAACATAACACAGACACCAACACAAAAGAGCACACAACAACAGCAAACAAAAAACACCACACAAAAACAAAAACATGCATACACATACATAAACACAAGAAATAAAAAAAACTGCTAAACATTGTGTACAACAATGATTTAGTAAAAACCCAAGGGCCTAACTTCACCCAGGCAGGGGATTTCCCCCACCTCAAAATGATTAAGGCCCCAAAGGGCACATATAAAACACTAAAAAACAACTTTAAAGAGGACGTGGCCCCCCTCTGCGTCGGGCACATTAAGCGCGTCCTCCTAAAAAACATCCCCACCTCCTCCCCAAACACCCACACAACTCCAAACACCCCAACAACACATCACACTGATGCCCCCACACTTCACAAACCACCACCCCACCCAACAACCCATCCCACACCCCCATGGAAATTGTGCAGCCCGTTACCCGGGACTCAGAGAGGTAAGTGCCTTTTCTCTTCACCACCAACATGGCTATGCTAAGAGTAGACTGTCTAAATGCGCGTGGCCTGGGCTCAACTTGGAAGCAAGCAATGCTTCTAAATGACGTCAGGTCACAACGTATAGATGTGATGGTTATTTGCTAGGCCCGGATCAGCAACGTGCGGCAGCTGGTCCCCACCTTTGATGACTTTGAGATGCACGCATCTCTCTGTCAGCCCGGAGGTGGGGGTGGGGTTGTCGTTCTGCTGCAAAAACATGTGGGTCTCGCAACACAGACAGTATATTTGGACCCGGAGGGTCGACTAGTGGTTCTGGACCTTGCAGTGGTGAAGGCGGAGCGTTTAGGTTGGTAGCCGTCTACGGCCCTTTCGGGTCCATGCGGCCGGACTTCTTCCATCGTCTGGAGACTTTTCTAGGGACGTCCCGCTCCTTGCTATTAGTGAGGGACTGGAATGGTATCCTAGATGCACGTTGGGACTACGTAGGGGCCTGTCCCGATAGAGAGGGGTGTAATAGCCTCAAAGGGTTAATCGGTCGATTTGACCTGGCCGATAGATATCGACTAGATTTTCCGACTGCGGTAAACCGCAGCGGATCATCTAGGTCGTACCTAGATAGGTTCTTAGTTAGAAATAAGGATAAGGACTTTTTAATTTGTCCAAAAATGTGCATGTTTGGCTATTCCGACCACAAGTTAGTGACCTGCATGGTTAACCTTGACAGAACGCATAGACAGGGACCCCGTTACTGGAAGCTCAACTTGTCCTTACCGGCAAATAAGGCTTACAGGGACCGGATTAGCACTTTAGTTAAGGAGCGGTTGACGGGCGCCATCGTCAACAGCAGGTGGTGGGGATCTCTCAAAAGAGAGATTAGAGTAGTCTCTATAGAATTTAGTAAGAAGTTAGCCTCAAATAGAAATAGGAAGGAAAGGGAGTTGGTAGATAGTGTAGAAGAGGCAATTAGAAGCGGCGACGTGGCCAGAGTGCTAGCATCGAGAACGGCCCTGGGCCAGTTCTTCGATGCGAAACACGAAGACTGCATCGTCCGAAGCAAAATACGTGCTCTGGGAAACGAGGGGACCAAAGCTGTTAGCTGGGCCCGCGTGACAGAAGCCAAAAGAGGGAGTAGATCCACTATCCGGTATTTGCGAGACCATGATGGACGGGTGATCCTTGAACCTAAGCAGATGTGCGAGGCTTTTCAAAAGCACTTTGCCAGATTGTTCGGAAGGGGCGGGGAGCCGGTTGGGGAAGTGGACTTCGGTCCATACCTCGACGGCCTGCCGCGTCACTCGGACAGGGAGACGAAATCCTGCGAGGAGCCGATTTCAGCCGCTGAGATAGAGGACGTGCTGAGCCAATGCGGCAAACGCAAATCCCCGGGTCTCGATGGTCTTCCATAAGAACTATATCTAGCTATGCCGGACTTGTTCCCCGATCTCCTCGAGGCGGTCTACTGCAACTGGCAACAGAACGGGAGAATTCCCTGTGCTGTGACCAAGGGCGTAGTGACGCTAGTGAGGAAGGACGAGAACAAGGGGGACGATATAAATGATTTCAGGCCCAAAACTCTGCTAAATACGGAGTTACAGATTTTGACCAAGGTGCTAGCAAAGAGGTTGGCAATTGTCATGGGCAACCTGGTGGGAGATGCGCAGACATGTGCTATCCCGTCCAGGTCCATCCACGACAACCTCCACCTCATGCGATACATCAAAGAGAGGGTTGGGAACGAACCCGGCTTTGGTGGGGCCCTGATCAACTTGGATCAATCTAAGGCGTTCGATAGGGGCGACCATGGTTACCTGGATGCGGTGCTAGCGGCGGCAGGCTTCGGACCCGTTTTCAGGGGCTGGAATGATGCCATGCACAGCAGCCGCATCTGCTCTAGGGTCAAGGTGAACGGCTACCTCTCGGATCCGTTCGAAATCGCGCGGTCCATCCGACAAGGGTGCCCTCTCTCTCTTCCCTTCTGTATGTAATGACTCTAGAGCCACTGCTGCGGAAGTTGGAGATGTTGCAGGGCATCCCGTTGGAACCGGGATTGCGGAAAGCGGTGTCGGCCTGCGCCGATGACGTAACAGTAATGGTGTCGACGGCCTCAGAAATCGGGGCGATCGGCACCTTACTGGAGGAGTACGAAAGGTTTACAGGGGCTAAGCCGAACCGGGATAAGTCGATCGGTCTGCAACTCGGCACGTGGAGGGGCAGATCGATGCCCTGCGATGGCGTCGTCGGGCGCTGGACGGAGGGCCCGGTGAAGTTGCTCGGAGTCTGGTTCGGACCAGACCTCCAGGTGGAGAAGAACTGGGGTGAGGTAACGAACAGGGTGTTTGCACTGACCAAGAAGTGGGCCGAGTGCAAACTGTCCCTGAAAGGTCGGGCGGAGGTGGCGAACACTTATATAGCGTCCGTCATCTACTACCGCCTGACCGTTGTGCCTTGCCCAAGGGAAAGGCTCGCCAAAATGAGGCGCGCACTCTTCCAATTCCTTTGGAAGAAGCGGGCTCCTATGGTGAGGAGATCCATCTGCTGTCAACACCCTTCGAAAGGAGGGCTGGGGATGCCGTGGCTAATGATACGTAAACACGCACTAAGGCTACGGCACCTCCAAGCATTCCTCACCGGTCAACCAGTGTGGGCCCCGTTTGTGAGGCGAGCCTTTCCCAGACTCGTCTCGGTCACCGAGCTGCAATCCTGGGTCAAGCAAAGACCGAGAAAACTGGGCGCCTGGCACACCGAGTGTGCCCACGCGCTCACAGCTCTCTGGCAGGCGGACCCGGCTGTCAGTGGAGAATTCACCTCGTCATTCTATAGAGGGCTGGTGGTTAGCAGGTGCGACGACGCCCTCGGAGAAGCCCTAGGCATGGAGGAAGACGAACTGGCCAACCTGTTCGGTAGGACATTCAGCCCGGGACCCATGGATAACTTCCAGAGGTCCCTGGCCTGGCAGTGCTACCGAGGGGCTCTGCCCGTTTGAGAAAGGCTCTACAGACACGGGCGCCCGGGTAGGGAACCCTCGAAAAAGATCTGTCCCAGATGCGTATGTGACGAGGAAACCGTTGCACGCGCATTGGTACACTGCTCGGGCATTGCCGATCTGCGGGGCTATGTCGAACGACTGCTGTCACGGGTGGGACCGATCCGGTTGACCACCGAGTCTATTGTAACGATCAAGCCGCCTCCCCTCTTCATAAGCGAAGAAGAGGCAGTGTTTCTGTGCGTAATAGCCATGGCGAAAGAGGTTCTTTGGTGGACGCGTCTGAAAGGACTGAGGTCAGACACCTTTCTCTCTGGCCAACAACTGGTCCGTTTCTTCCGATATCATTTCGGAAGAAGGATCAGGATGGAGAAAGACCTCCTGCACCCCAGCCGTGTTTATGAAAGATGGGTGAAAGTGGCGAGAATGGCCCGTGTGAATGGGCCTTCACTCTACATCAGACTATGGGTGAGGAAGATGAAAGATCAAGGGAGCACCCCCTCTCTGTGCTCCTGAGGAGAAGTGTTGCACACTTTTTTCGGGGGTGTATGCGACCCCGCAAGGCGCCTCCTCCCTATTGAGGATTTTGTTATTAAATTTATTTTTGTTATATTTTATATATTATTTTTATATTTTGTTATTTCCTCCTCCTTATTGAGGACGCCTTTTTATGTAAACTCCTCCCATTGTACTTCTCCCACTTTTTGATGCCCTGGTGGCAAATAAAAAGAAAGTTATATATATATGGATATACCTGATTTGAATAAGCTACATTGTGTTTCTACTTTGTAACATTGTTCATTGTTCTAAATTAAAGAATATCTAAACGCGAAAATAGAAAAGGATCAAGCAAAACATTATTGAAGCATGTCGGTTCAACTCCATGTCCGCTGGACAATGTCTGAAACAAGTAAAGAAACAATAGAGTAAAGAAAAATAATTAGAAAAATATCAGTCTATCATATTTTGATCAAATTTACTTACAATAAGCCATTTAATTTCTCTGAGAAACTTCAGATTACAAAAGTTTGAATTTGGGTGGGAAAGAATATACACAAATGATTAGAACGGATTTATTTGAAGAATGGGAAACAGATGAAAATATAGTCTTACAAAGAGATAAATAGTTGTGTTGCTAGAGAGAGAGAGCAAGAGTTAGAAATAGATAGAGTGAGAGCGAGTGAAAAATAAAGACATATAATTGAATATGTAATATTTTTCTTAAAACGGGCGAATGAGCGGAAGAATGATAAGGGAGAGGAAGCGAACAAGAGAGAAGCAGGCCAGAGACAGGCAGCTGAATATATAGCATTTCAGAAAACGAGAGAGTCAGATTAAAGAGAGAAACAGATGGGGAGAACGAGACAAACAATGAGATAAATATATGTAATATTTCAGAAATCAAGTGAGTAAGCGACGGAGAAATGAAAAGATGGAAAGATAGACATAGAGATGCATGCATAAACTTCCACGGAGTATAACAGAGACAGCAGGAGAGAAAGAGAGAGATGAATACATAAATAGACATACAGAAAGACAGGAAGGGAAACACTTGCAGTGGAGATTTTTCTATTCATGATATACTTACGGAATTTAATCATGCATTTTGAGAAATATACACCCTAGAAAGATGTTCATCCATTGGGTACATCGTTTATTACAAATATATTTTAATAACAGCTCTTATCAAATCATCAACAGATCTTAAATACAACTTCATCAAACTTTCAAAATGACCGAGGGAAAATTTGAACATGGTTATTAACAATAAAGCCTAAAACAAAATCATCTCTAACGTCAACAATACTACTTCAGAATCTGCTACGTTCTTTAGGAAAGGGTGGCGTCAATTATATATACATACATTCAAGTAAACTAACAAATGTACACACAAACACACAGACATGCACACACACACACACACACATACACGCACACACACAAACACACAGACATACATACACACACAATACATACACATACACACATACACACACCCACACGCACACTCATACATACAGACACATACAAACACACCACACCACACAACAAACGCAGATATGCCCATATGCAAAGATACACATACGCAACATACACAGGCATACGTACATAAGAGTGTGTGTATGTATGTATGCATGCATGTATATATATATATATGTCAGGTCACCAGTTGGTGCTACTGGTAACATGTATCCCAGTACAACCTGTCTCATGGTCGGGTCGTTGGCGACTAAACTGGCAACCCCACCAAGGTTTCTTGGTGAGGAGGGTGACTTTGGACTTCCTGCAGGACTAAAAAAACCTGGCAAAGGAGCTCTTAAGAGTCAATGGTCATCCAAAATCACCGGGAGAGATGACCCCTTAGCCTTTGTCAAGGCAGAATTCTAGGAGAAGGAAAGCTCTGATATAACACCTGCAACCTGTTCTTCTCTTTGATAAATATCATCTTGGTTAAGAGAGTGTGACTGGCTTTGTGCAGTGCCTTTGCTCACTATAAAAGCTTCACGCCACAGGCATTGCTTTATATCTGGAGATCTCTCTGCACTTGTCGTCACATGGTACCATGGGCCCAGCACTATGTGACAATATTGTCACAAGTGTACTGTTTGTACCGGAGTTTTCAAGTCGCTGGCTGGACCAAAAAGTCACACTCGTTCAGCGCATCGGTAGGGGTTCTCCTACATGGATATAAAGTAGTGGCCGTACTCGAAAACGAGTTGGCAGCCACCATATATATATATATATACAATTATGCAAGAAAAGTACTCAAATAAATCACAAATATTTTTTTAATATGTGACACTGGAACATGCAATTACTATTTTACAAAGTGACTGACTGTTATGGTCAGAAAAGTCCAAACACAACCTGCTCAAACATGGCTAACCCAGAGTCAAGCAACAACTTAAACGATTACATGTATATCATGGTGGAGCTGTAGAAAACGTTCTGGTAAACTAGTACAATATGTAACGTCTGTTAATATCAGTGGACATATAAATAATTTTTGTTTGTGCCCCCACAGATTTTCGGAACTTAATGTAACACAATGAATAAATCCGAATTCATATATATATATATATATATATATATATATATATATATATATAAATAAGAAAATTTTCGCTCTACATGGCTGAATACAATAAATATTATCTGAGTTTTTCGAATATTAATAATAACATTCGATTCGTTTGCTATTATGCAAACAAGCCTTTTATTTTGGATTTGGCAAAGCCGGCCATTTATCGCTCGTATACAGAAAACTGACATGCCAGTCTGCTGATATGCAAATCTGGCTGATCAG
Organism: Eledone cirrhosa; assembly: GCA_964016885.1. NCBI lineage: Eukaryota > Metazoa > Mollusca > Cephalopoda > Octopoda > Eledonidae > Eledone > Eledone cirrhosa. The sequence continues at coordinate 118,500,673 of OZ024743.1, forward strand.
TGGATCTGCTAATATGCAGATCCGACTGATCAGCCAGTCTGCTAATATGCAAATCAGGCCGATCAGTCACTGTGTATTTTTGAAAATAGCATATATTTTCACTAGCTCTGTCAGTTTGGCAGGTGAACAGTGAGCTGTACTGATGAAGTGTGATACCCAGAAACATTAGTGTCGACAGTTCTGTTCGCATGCCAACACAAGAGTTCATTCTACTGATATGGTTATAAAATTGAGGCTTGTTTGCATAATAGCAAACGAATCGAATGTTATTATTAATATTCGAAAAACTCAGATTACATTTATATATATATATATATATATTTAAAAAAATAGAGGTGTGACACACGAGTTATGATATATTAGTAAAAAGGAAAAGAAAATGCTGACAAATTTTTCCCAGTGAAAAATAGTTTAATTAGAAATAAGTATTAATTAGAAATAAGTATTAGTTAGTATTCAGTTTTTAGTTTTAAGTTTTTACCGGTTGCGCATTTCTTATGCTTTTCAAAATTTTGAGATAGTGTGCTCGTAATTTTTAGAGCAAAAATCACGAGCACGCTAACTCAAAATTATTTTTGAAAAGCATAAAAATGCGCAACCGTTAAAAACTTAAAACTGAAAACTGAATACTAACTAATAATTATTACTAATTTATACTTATGCCTAATTAAACTATTTTTCACTGGGAAAAATTTGTCAGCATTTTCTTTTCCTTTTTACTAATATATATATATATATATATATATATATTCAAATAAGACCGTTGATTGTCTTAACTCGTAAAAGAAAAAATCATTCAGAATATACCGTATACCAACCATTAGCCTGCACTCATAACTTCCGCTATAAGAAAACCCGGCCCCAATCTCTATCTTCCGTAAACCATCCATTGGCTGCACCACCCACGAAAATGGGGATGACGGGCGTTATCAAGCTGCAGCAGTCATATTAATTTATTTTTGCACAATAAAACAATTATTATCTGCAGCGATTGCTATCCCATCACGTGGTCTACACCTTTCTTACGTACTAAATTATAAACTTGGCAAAACAAGCCATAAGAACATTATTTATTCTAACGACATGATGCCTTGGGCCGGGAAGCTTTTATTCAAAAAGACATAGCCCATACGATACATGCAAATAACCAAATTGTCCCTTTGCGGTCTGAGTTCAAATCCCGCCAAGGTTAACTTTGCCTTTCATCCTTACGGGGTCGATAAAATAAAGTACCAGTAATGTACTTGCTGGCCTTGTGCCAAAAGTAGAAACAATTATTAAATTAAACGAAATGATCCAATGGATAAATATTACATAAATACAATATCTGCAAAGAAATATAAAAGATAATATAAAACATATCCCAAAGCAATATAAAATATATCAGTTTTCCTAATCAGCCTGTTTTTCTTCTGGAGCAAGACATCTGAGGGTGGAAGAAAATTGAACACATTATGCAGAAATACAAAATACAAAATATATCTAGGATATACAATCTTAGCCGAGCGGTGTAATATAATGCTGTTCCTAGTGCTAAAATACGCTGATCTACACAAATGAAAACTAATTGTGACTTTTCAAGCTAATTCCCTCTAGATTAAATGCTTTCACAGTAGAAGAGAAACTTACCTACCAATCTAGGAATATACATGTTAGGTTGATCTCTTAAAAAGTAATTAATTTAGCAATTATGAAGTATCCACTCACATGTATATTTAAAAGTAATCAAATATCTTCCCGTGATAAAGGTTTCTTATATAGGCAAAACAACAAAAAGTTCAGGCGAGGGGAGAGTCAATTAAACCGAATGAAGTCCGTTACAGGTACTTTATTTTATCGACCCCATAATCGGGATTTGATATCAAAACGTAAGGCAATGCAACTATATGCCACATACATGTTGTCTGACGCTCTACTGGTACAGCCAATTCAGTAATGATGATATTTAATATCACATATCTTAACTCACACACACACAAAAAAGATTTATTGATCAAATGTCAGAGCTGGTGAATTATAATGCTCGAATATCAATTTTTGTTCAATTTTCAGAGCATAACTGGTATCTTGCAGATTATCTTAGCTTATACCATAAAATCAATCTAAGTTTCTTAACATGTCTTTTCAAATAATATCTCCATAATTGATTATGAAATATAATATATTTCAATTGAATAAGACACATTTTCATATCACAATATATAATTACATTATATATAATTATATATAATTGGCGAGAGATTAATAAGCAATCGCAATCGGGCAATGTGCTTAAGGGTGCATCTCTAATACATATACACATATATTGATACCGTACCTCTCTCTGTATGTCTCTCTCTCTTTCTCCCTCTCTCTGCTAAATATATCTATCTATCTATATATATATATATATATATATATATATATATATATATATATATATATATATATATATATATATATATATATAATATATATATATATATATATATATTTCGTTTCTGAATTTGTTTAGCAAGATTCTTTATCTGAAATCGTGTGTTATTGGCAACATGACCCTCCCAAAGTATAACAATATATATATATATATATATACACATGTGTGTATGTATGTGTATATGTGTGTCTGTGTTTGTACATGACTCTGTGTATGTGCGTGTATGTATAGATGTGTAAGTCTTGCATTGGAAAATAATAATTCAAGCCTGACTACATTGAGAGAGATATATGCCCGCCTCCCACGTATATCTGTCGTTGTATGTAAGAGGAGAGTAAGATTTGCTGGCCACTGCCATCGTGCCACCTACGAGGCTGTGCCCCTATTAATGCCTTGGAAACCACAAGTAAACACTTATAACAGAATGAGCAAGCTCTCCTAACCCGATGTCATCTCCTGAGATTCTGGTATTAAAATCCAGGACTTGGCAACGGAATGAACGACAGACGCACGTGGAGATCAATTGTTGAGTCCATCTTGGCTGAGGCCGCCGGATGATCGGATGATGATGATGACATTTTCTCTCTCTGTATACATATATATATATAGAGAGAGAGAGAAAGAGAATGGAAAACGAAAAATCAGTGATGCATCGGAACTCAATTTATTATATACTAGCAGTGGTACCCGGCGTTGCACGGGATAAGGTATTTTGGAACGCGGGCCGCCAACAGACCTAATCGTGGAAAAACTGCATGCCTGAAAAATATGTAAAGAAAATAAACCGAATACTCTGATGGCTGGATAATCTTTAAGATTGTCCTTGATGAAGAAAGAAAAATGCAGGTTTTCACCTAATGCGGGCCCTAGAGGATCAAGAAAATGAATTTTTTTATGTGCATAATATGCCTTGAAATTTCGGGAAAATCGGCTAGACGTAACGCCTCAAAAAAACCCCTAAAAAGCTGAAAAAAATTTTTTTTCACCTAATGCGGGCCCTAGGAGATCAAAAAGTTGATTTTTTTATGTGCATAACACTCCCTGAAACAAGTAATACACATGTAAAGTTTTAAAAAATCGGTTGGGTACTTCTCGAGTTTTAGGGATTCAAACTCACAGACACACACACAGACAGACATCCTCAGTTTTATATATATAGATTACAATTGTTTTCCCCGCGATCAGCTCGATGTGCGATCTGTGTGTGGATTGAACCTGACTCTGGATTCACAGGTTCCACAGACACGTCTATTGATTTCGGAGCAAATCCTCTTCGGAGTCTATATCATCCGTCTTCATCCTGTTTGCGCGTCCGTGGATTGGTCACTGGTTAGTGACGTCATCATAGTTCTGACCACTGGAAGCAGCCCATTGACCATCGGAGCGTGAGCTGTCACCCACCCACAGTCCCATCTGCAAAATTACTGCTGTGTGTGCCTATTGTCACTCCCACATGCAGGCACACACACACACAAGCACAGAGACACGGACAGACACATATAGAATAGCTTGCGTTCACACATGTACCCACAGAAACAAATACACACATCTCTATATACACATGCACATATATAGTCCCACAAATATACACATACATGCACACACAGAGAGGCACACACACAGACACACATGTATATATGCATATATATACGCACACACACACACCTGTATATATACATACACACGCATATACACATGCGTGCATACACACACACACATATATATATATACATACATATACACACACACATGCATATATATATATATATGTACTCATATCTACACACATGCCCACACACAAATATATTCTTCCCCCTACACGTGTGTACATACATACACACAGAATCACACATATTCACTTACATATATACACACACACACACACATATATATATATATATATATTCACACACATATATCTCTCTCTCTATATATATATATGTATATATACGTGTGCCCTACAGGGATATGCGCACGTGCTAACATGAGCACTCTTACACATACACACACCCACAGCAGTAATTTTGCCAATGGGACTGTAGGTGGGTGACAGCTCATGCCCCGATGATCAGTAGGTTGCTTCCAGTGGTCAGAATTATGATGACGTTACTAACAAGTGACCAATCCAAGGTCGCACAAATAGTATGAAGACAGATGATATAGACTCGTAGGGTCAGAATCGCAGAAAGAGGATTTGCTCCGAAATCACTAGAAGTGTCTGAGGACCCTGTGAATCCAGAGTCAGGTCCGATGCACACACAGATCGTACCTCGAGCTGTTCGCCGGGGAAACAATTGTAATACGTAATAAATTTAGTTCCGATGCATCACTGATTTTTCGTTTTCCATTCTATCATGCTCTGCTCCGTAGGAGCATAGAGTGCTCAACAGTCATATCGTCCATGGACGCATCCTAGCTACCATAAGACACACACACACACACACACACACACACACACACACACACACACACATATATATGGAAGTGATATTTTAGTAAGTAAGTTAATTTTATAATTTTCTTGTCTTACGTCTCTTATATTATTGTTCTGCAACCCCATGCATTGAACCACAATGTTATTAAGACAAAACCTATATATTTGCTAGCATCGATATGCATTTGTATGTATATATATGTTACTAGATAAATTCTTTATTATTATCTCCAAAATATTTGTCGAGCAATACTGGCCATGACTGCTACTACTGTAGTAGGCCGGCCGCTGTCTTATTAACAACCCACTTTCCACCGATTGACCTCGACGTCACGTGTTCGATTCTTTTTGAATTTGCCACGGACACAGAGGCATTGATTTTCTCAATGGCTAGGAAGTTATTCCACGCTTTGCTATTTCCTATTCACTGATTTATTTTTTAATAAGCTTCCCGTGTCCTCGCTTCGCCTGGAAACTTATATGAGAATTGACTTTCCTGATGACGGGATGTTTCTTTGCACCTTCTTCGGAAGATGTATCTACTCCATTCCAGAAACTAATTAGTTGGAAGTGATATTTTAGTAAGTAAGTTAATTTTATAATTTTCTTGTCTTACGTCTCTTATATATATATATATATATATATATATATATATATATAAATGAAATAGAATGAAACGAAATTTCATTTATCACTCTTAGTACGGCAGTTACTTAAATGTAAGTATGTATGTATACGTACATACATATATGTATACAGACGTACAGTAGTAAGTATATATATACATACATGCACACATATATATATGCACGTATCGGTTTACCGAACATTTATTATAATGGTCGGTTTGTTTGTTTGTAAACAAACAAACAGCCCGAATTATACAAACAAACAAACAAACAAACGAACCGAGCACTATAATAAATGTTGGGTAAACCGATACGTGCATATATATATGTGTGCATGTATGTATATATATACATACTACTGTACGTCTGTATACATATATGTATGTACGTATACATACATACATACTTACATTTAAGTAACTGTCGTACTAAGAGTGAGAAATGAAATTTCGTTTCATTCTATTCTATATATATGTGTGTGTGTGTGTGTGTGTGTGTGTGTGTGTGTGTGTGTGTGTGTGTGTGTGTGTACATACATGCTAATTAACCGCAGCTCTAACATAGCGTGATTTATGATAGGAGTGGATATGAATACATATACGATATGAACATACGAGAATCTCGCTATGAATATTTTAACATGTGCAATACGCCAACGCCTCCTTAGTAGCCAGTGAGAATACCAGAGAGCTCTTTCTGAATGTTTATCCTTCATTGGTCACACTGGCTCTCTCTATACTGAGGCAGTAATAGGTTATAGTCTATATGTTGGCCAGAATATAAATGATCATTGTAGTGTCGTCTCTTGATGTTCCCAGTTCTAAAATTCAATGCGAAGCTCATCCAGAAAGTTTGATATCCTCGTTGTAATCTTATACAGAACATAAACCAAAGCCACCACGAATAGCTAATATGTTAACAGATAAGCAGAAAGGGGCTGTAATTATTTTACATGTTTGAAATATAAGATGAATGAAGATTCCTTTGATACCGTCTATGATGTTTTTATCTTGAAGAGATGAACATACCATTTTTTCTCAAAACCTGTATTACTACTCAAGCAAAAAGCTCTTAGAGAAAGAGAAATAGGAGTTGGAAAACGTACATTATTTTACGGAATTTATATAATAATCTTGTATCGACAAACTCTTCGATCAGTCGACTTAAAGGTGTGTTTTAAGGATAGAGTGATTACCTCTAAATATAACGAATAAACAAAAACACTAAACCAGAAATCACTTTTATAAAGGAAAGAGACACTTTTGATAGCCCAACTAATTTTCATTTAAATATTTATCTTTTGCCATACGTTGCAGACTATCTGGAAGATGTCAGCCAATAAGTACATAATATCAGAAATTTGTATAATTTGCCAACGTTCATAAGTAATTCCTAAAATATCTCACCCAGATTTTTCACTGTAAAATGATAAAGATTTATCTTCGGTCAAGGGTGATGCACGAGCTATTAAATAATCTTGCTATATTTTCGTCTCACGAAAGTATAGAATGAATTAGATTCCTGGAATACGGTATAATTTTAAATAATGCCTTCTCAACATCCCTGTCATTAATATATTAATTTTGTGGTGAGAGAATAATAAAGTATTTTTTGTGATCGATCTATTGATATTAGTTAATATCTAAACAGGTAAATTTGCAAACGTGAATGTTAGCAAATATTTTAAATATCTTCATTGTGCAACATTATTTGTTTTAACCCTCTGCCTTCGCAGAAACAACACGATGGGACAGAATATATCATACTAGTTACAGTGGATTTCCGGATATACGATGCGATACTTATATTTGATACCTACAACAACAAGTAAATAGCGCTTAGCGAATAACAGATTATTATTGAATAAAAATGCATCTGACACGGGTAACTTTTTTCAACTAAAACGCTTGGTATGAAAGTGTCTATATGCAGTTACTCGCATAACTTCATATGCTGGCCATTCCCTCGTCAAATGGTATGCTACTATCTTTTAAAAGTATAATGATTTAGTCACAGATACAATACTTATTCATAGTTGTAATGTATGCCTTTCGACATAAGTCGACTCATTCTAAATAATCCTTTGGGTAAGCAACATCGATGACAACGGAAACTGCTACTGAGTCATTTAAAAATGAGTGGCATTCCTAAACTGTCAATGAAACATCTAATATAAAGTCTTATTTCCAAGTATAAGTAATTCGGTTTACTGAATTATGTATATTCTCTTTCTTTTAATGTTGTTTTCTTACTTGTGTCTCACGGTTAAAGGAAGTTGTTTTCCTTATAACGACTCCATAAACGATTTCCGTCTCTGATAGTATGTCTATTTCATATTTTAACCTGAACTTCCTCTTTTACTCACCCCCACTCTCTCTGTAGATCTGCTTTAAATGATTTTATATTTTATTTTTTATTTTTTATTTTTTAACCCTACAATGGTTTTAATATTAATATCTTCTCACTGACAACCCAATGACTGATGTTCTCATCACTTTTTTTTTCTCCTTTTCATCTAAAGTGAGACGTTCAAATCTTTAACAGATGTAGCAGTGAGCTAAGTATTGCAACATTATCGTGTTTATGTGGAATCTCCCATACTTCACCACTGTTGGATTTGAGCTATGAAATAAATATTAGTTTTAGATTAATTCTAAGAAATATAGCACTTTTACAATTGTGAAGAACGTCGCATTGTATGTGTGTACATGTATGTGTGTATGTAGCATCTCTCTCTCTCTCTCTCTCTCTATATATATATATATATATATATATATATATATATATATATATAAAGAGAGAGAGGGAGAGAAAGAGAGAGAAGGTAGAGATATGTTAAATATACGCACACACACACATTGTATGTTTGTACATTTATGTGTGTATGTAGCATCTCTCTTTCTCTCTCTCTCTCTCTATATATATATATATATATATATAGAGAGAGAGAGAGAAGGCAGAGGTATGTTAAATACGCCCCCCCCCCTCACATATATATACATATATATATATATATATATGTGTGTGGGTGTGTGTGTACATGATAGCGCACGCATGTGAGTGTGTGTACAAACTATCAAAATAGCATAAGATACAATCTGACAGAAGAATTGAAGTATCTTAATTAATTTACATTCGACGGAAGAAACTGAATATCCTCTTGTTTGGGGAACAAACTCTTTTTTTTAAAGTATTGCGACATAAATATAGATATTAAGTACTTTGTTATATTAGTTATTTAAGATGTATGCTTCATCATACTCGGATTTCTCATACAAAACGTTAAGCGAAAGTGAAGAAAACATTTGAAGGGTTCATGCCACTATCAACCATTTCTTCACAATTATTAAATCATCTATTTATTCTGCAACATAGGTAAGTTCTCGTTGAAGTGTGTTTAATTTGCATGTTATTTTTGAATTGTACCAATGATGTACCAATATGTCTCCGCGGTTAAGAAGTTCGTTTCACACCTACCTGGTTTCAAGTTCGCTTCTCCTTCATGGGATGTTGTATATCATAGTATAACATAGTCGAGTATAGAGTGTATGACATTTTGAAGCCGAAACTTTTGGAAGATAAATGGTTAGATGCATACATGTTCTTGCGCTGTAGCATTAATTCATCACTTAGATTATCTCTCTTCTATAACATTTAAGCTAGACCTACGATATGTTGAAAACTTTCTCCCTTCTTCCCACCAGAGAGGGAAACCCGAAAATGGCACTGGTATTTGCTCTTTCTCTTCTGATTACCCCACAAAAATAACAAAACACAAAACAAAACAAAACAAAACAATTACTGCACTGGCATTCTTTAAAAACATTTAAAACTCACAATATTCTATTTGCCCCCCGCGTCTTAATTTCTTCTTCTAACGGTGATCGATTTTTCGTAGGTATGTATATTGTTAAAACTCGTAAAGACGTAACATTTACACCAGTGAGAATTGATTTCAGAATTTAAAGAGACGTCACTGAATTTTTCATAATACATGATGCCATACTTGGACTTTATGACTTACTGATAGCTCCACGTTATACGATAAATTAACAAGAAATCCTTAATTGGCATTTAAAATGTCAATAAAATAAACTTAATCGAAACTGTATTTATCAGTAGTTTATCTTTTTTGTGGTTAGCTTAGTTGCTTTTGTCAATATTATTTGAGGAAGGGGTGTATGTAAAATTTCAAGTCCCACAGCAGGATGCAGGCATACATAATTAGCGGATATTTTAAATATAACTTAAGACTGCTTTAGGGAGGTGGAACAGAACTGTCGAAAAATGTATTACCAACGCCTTAACTAAAGAATTATATCTACCGTAAAGTTTCTTTGCTGACTTCTAAGTAGATTTCAAGAAGTGTTCGTAAAAAGTTAGAGGAGGTGAGTTATAAAATTCAGTGACTGTAATTGTGTTGCACAATCTCTCCTTTTTAACACAAAATCTAACCTTTATTCTCATACGTCTAACGGATATGTAATTTGATGGAATAGGCATACATTTATCAGGCCACAACGACATAGTTCTGAGGTGTAAGTTAAGTGTGTATTTCATAAATGATCGCTGTTTCACTCACTCTTCAGCCTAAAGAAAATTTACCACCATCGGATAAATGATTCCTGGTAATGTTGTAGTGTAAAGTATAAACATTATTATCTAATTAAAAGTACCAGTAATACACTGGAATAATTGCTGGCCTTATGCCAAATGTAGAAACAATTATTATCTAATTAGAAGGGCGGTGGATTGGCAGAATCGGTAGGGCGTCAGATACCATGCTTTGCTGCATAGAGTTATGGCCCTTTATGTTATGAGTTTAAATCCTGCTAAGGTTAGCTTTGCCTTTCATCCTGACTGGGTCGATAAAATAAAGTACCAGTAATGCACTGGGATAATTACTGGCCTTGTGCCAAAAGTAGAAACAATTATTATATGATTAGAAATGGAATTAATAATTGTTTCTACTTTTGGCACAAGGCCAGTAATTATCCCAGTGTATTACTGGTACATTATTTTATCGACCCCGTAAGGATGAAAGGCAAAGTTAACCTCGGCGGGGTTTGAACTCAGACCATAAACGGCCGTAACTCTTTGCTGCAAAGCATGGCGTCCGACGGATTGCCAATCCACCGCCCTAATGGAATTAATAATGTCATAAATACTAACGTCTATTATGTAGTTCTTGTATAACTTCTTTTTGTGCTCTATATTTCTCTGTGTACGACATCTCGCTCTCAATGTCCAATGAATAATACAATAGATATCCAATCATGCATATACGAATTAATACATATTAATAATGTATTTCTTAAAGAAAGTCATCCATCAGACAATTATACAAAACGTTGAATAAATCTGGCATATTGAACATGTTTATGGCACATCAGTAATTAAGACTTCAATTAATATCCATGGTAGTCGACATTCCATGGATCCAAACCCAATCCACTCCTTTCAAAGTTATTATCTGTATTAATTAACTTTGTGGGAATTTTATACTCAATTGTCTCTATTGGTATGTGTCCTAAATACCTCAAAATTTTATAATGATATATACGTTATTCACTTATCACCTTTCTAGTGTCATAAATATTATCTGTAATTTCTCTGGGAAATATTTGGGAAAAATATAATTTGTTTGCCAAAAATTTACTTTTTTTCCCTTTACGAGTTAAAATATATGGCAACTAATGTTTAAATTATTTTATCGATTAATCATATTTCTTATCAACCCTTATATTTTCTTGCTAGAGAGGACAACAGATTGGTTTACCTTCTTGTTTTAGTCAATCTTCTTATTTAGGTTGACTTAAATGCTATGATTTTTTTTCTTTGTATAACTATTATGTGAATATAGCAGGTTACCATTCGAGAATATGTGATTCGATAATTGGAATATATGTATTTTTCTGTTAGTAATCAATCCTCTAATACACTCACAAATGAAAGTTAATACGTGTCAACGAATAAGCCTCAAGGTTGTCGCCCGTTCTATAAATCATAAAAGCGAAACTTCCCTAACATTACATACTACCTTGACGGAAATTTTGAGTAATGTCGTTTTAAAATATAATGCTCAGGAAAAAATTACACTGGTCAAAGCTGGAAAATCTTTTGTTATATTTCTGGCTGTTCATGGCTAAGCTGTGGCTAAATAAAAACGAGGGTTAATAGTTATGAACGACCGAAGTCTTCACAATCTAAAAGAATGTATCGTCTTTTCCTAGTCCAGAGAATAAGTGGTTAAACTGCATGCTATGCAATCAAGTAGTTCTTATTTGATCTCACTATGCAATGTTTTAGGTAAGAGTATTCTTCCACGGCCCTAATAAAATGTTTGGTGCATATAGCAAACAAAGTTTTTTTATTGTAGTTTTTTCAATATATAGACACATATGATGCGTCTGATAGTGATTTGGCTATATTTCCAGAAAGGTCAAGCCAGAGCACGATGCAAATATATCATGACTGTGTGGAAACACGCCATATTAGTTGAGGTGAGTTTAAGACTTGATATGGCATTGGGAAAGTAGAAAGAGACGGCAATCCAAACATCAGCTAAATATTAGAGATTGCTACTAATCACAAACCTATTGCCATTGGATCTTCACGATTATTTGAATACACTGCTTCATGCACATTTTAGGTTACAATCAATTCTCTATTACGACTCAACATTCACAGGCATTCAGCACTAATTTACATGTGTATATACGCATGCTTTTGAGTATGTGTATGTAAGTACACACATACAGACATTCTATTGAATATGTATATAGGATTTGTTGGAGTGGTAGAAGTTAACGAGAAAGTGTGGAAGGAGTTTAGAACGGGTTACATTTGTGGCCACATTATATATAACAGTTCGATTGAATTTACATAGGATAGCCCCAGTTCAACGCTCATTTACCAGCCATCTAATAAAATGTATTACGGCAGTGATCATCACGTAATTTTGAAAATCTATAACTACAATGTATGTGTTCATTCTTGAGACGTGCGTGTATGATTTTAGGGAGATATTTTTGTTCTATCTAGTTATAAGGCCTCCCTGACCAGCAGCAGTACCTAGAGAATGTATCCATCATATTTGTAACTGGAATGATACACAATTACTCCTGTAAAGACATGGGCAGATTATCTATAAAAATAGACATAGACACGTTCCAGAAAATAGCAACTCTAAAAGCTGTAAATATTGTTAGGACATTCTCATGCAACATTTATTCACCTTCCACATATTCATGTATGTTTTCCAAGTTGTACCGATTTCTTTTGGAAGAAAGAAAACCCTTGATGTATTTCCTGAACCATAAATAACAACTACAACAATAAAAATAGCAACAATGAAAATAGCAATAATAATAATAACGATTTTCACCGTCGGTAATTTTCTTTTTGTCATTATCTTTTTCTTCGCATTCCTCAGCAATACACGCCTTCTAAACAGTATGCAACCAGCATTAAATGTCTTGTTGCAATTGATGTGGTCACGCTGTATGCATCAGTGCATTCAGAAGACTTAATCGGCTGTTATAGGTAGATGTGTGCCTATGTGAATGTGTGACTGTGTGTGATAATCTCTTCAATTTCTTTAGTTACTACACTTTGTATTTTCCATTCATATCTCCACACTTACGTTCCTTTCTAATTCTCAAACATCATCATCATCATAAACATCAACGAAACATCACTAAACATCAATCATTGTCATCGTCCTCGTTGTCGCCGTCCTACTCATCATCACTAACTTCACCATCGTCATCTTCATCGTTACATCATCATCACTAACACCACAGCCACCACCATAACCTCAACCATCACCGCCACCACCATTATCCTCATTATCATCACCAACGTCATTATCATCATTGTCGTCTTCGTTATAATCATAATTAGCATCACCTGCAATATATATATATATATAAACGGAAAAAATGAAACGAAATTTCATTTCCCACTCTTAGTGCGGCTGTTACTTAAATATAAGTATGTACACGTACATACATATATGTATACAGACGTACAGTAGTATGTATATATATATACATACATGCACACACATATATATATGTACGTATGGATTCACCGAACATTTATTATAATGCTCGGTTTGTTTGTAAACAAACATCCCGTATTACGCCGTACAGTGTCTAGCAACCACCGTTGCTCGTTTGTTCAACACTGACAAAGGAACGCTGTACTAGTTTCAAGCTTATTAGCTATCGTCAGCAACGTATACCTTCCTGCCAGATTGTTGAACGTCGACTGAGTAGCCCAATTTGCATATCGAGTGGGTTAATTGGCCGGGTGCACCGAAAACGATAAACGGAAAAAAATGAAACGAAATTTCATTTCCCACTCTTAGTACGGCTGTTACTTAAATATAAGTATGTACACGTACATATATATATGTATACAGACGTACAGTAGTATGTATATATATATACATACATGCACATATATATATATATATATATATATGTACGTATGGATTCCCGGAACATTTATTATAATGCTCGGTGTGTTTGTAAACAAACATCCCGTATTACGCCGTAGTGTCCTGCAACCATCGTTGCTCGTTTGTTCAACACTGACAAAGGAACGCTGTACTAGTTTCAAGCTTATTAGCTATCGTCAGCAACGTATACCTTCCTATATATATATATATATATATATATATATATATATATATATATATATATATATATACAATATAAAGAAATACACAGATACATGCGGACACATACATATACATGAATATATCCACATATATCCCTGAATTTGTGGTAGAGTATCCATTGAAGTGTAGTGACTGCTGGAAAGCTATCATTACTCAAACTTCTCGCCATCCTAGCCATCTCTTCTACGGCTTTGTGGTATTTTTTTCTTGGTTGTAAGAGGCTTAGGTCTGTTTCTTGACCGCTGTATCACGTGATTGACACCCCTCCGCCTTTCGGGATTCTATCTCGCGTCCTACGGATGTGTTTTGAAACTCTAAATGAGATATTCTCTTGATAAGTCGGCACACCTCACAAAAATACTGTATCTCTGTGATGTAGTGTTTTTTCATAATATGCCACGAAACTACGTAGTCGAGGAGTAATTAAGGAATTTGGGTATGGTATATCTTATTAATCATATCTAATGTTTCTTCTTTCTTTATAATGTATTATATATATATACATTGTCGTCATGGTGATCATCAGCATTACCGTCTTCATCATCATCACACCATTATTATTATCATCACCTTCATTACCATAATATCACAATCATCGATAGCGGGAGGATACTCCTTCTAATACTCCTTATCATCATCGACGTAACAAGCCTTAGCTCGAGGTCGTTAACAAAGGCATTTATTTGCTAGAGTCTACATTTGTATTGCTTGCGATTTGGTAGAGCCGTGGGAACCTCGGATGGAATGTTTCGTCTGTACTTTGAGTTAAAATCGCGTCGAGGTCAATATTGCTTTTCATGATTTCCGCGTCTCTAAATACATTAAAACACTAGCTCCAAAATTGAAAGGCATTCACTTTCACACACTGGCTTTATAAACATTCCAAGCTCTATGCGGGGAAGGTTTTGGATGAAACAATTCAAATTGTAAACTTTTATGTGGTCTGTATCTTGAACGCAGTGATGAGGAGTTCGTTCCAGTGCTAAATCTATTTAAATTGCTTGTTGAAAATAGTTTCAGGTAATTGTCATGATGAATTTCAAGGGTTAAAGTATAATTCAGGAGCAAGAGATGTCACAGAATGATTTGCCGTTCATATGGAATTTCTACCCCCCAAAAAGCAAGAAGAGCTATTTACGAATTGATTTCATTTTTGTCATCATATATTTTCACAAATTAAAACGAAGCAACGAAGTTGAAGGGAACTTAAACATGATTTATGCTCTACACTTTCACGCCCTCCACCGTTGCCAAAGAAACAAACAAATCAATCACATGTCTCTCATTGTAAACGAGAAGAAAAGAAATCACAATACTCTGAGATTCTATTAAACTTTAAATATGCATCAGTAATTTTAGACTGTTAAGCTGTTACTTTTGTGTATCAAAAGACTATATTTATAAAAAAATTTAAATCCGCTAACATCTCCTATTGCTATCAAATTTGTCAAATTCCGTTATATAAATAATTTTCTATTTTTTGGCACAAGGCTAGCAAATTACAGGTGCATTACTGGTACTTTATTTTATCGACCCCGTAAGGATAAAATGCAAAGTTAACCTCGGCGGGATTTGAACTCAGAATGGCAAGGGCCGTAACTCTGTGCGTAAAAGCATGGCGTCCGACCCTCTACAGATACTGCCAATCCACCGCAAATCCGTTATATAAATAATCCAAGTAAATTTATATGTATTGAAAGAATAACAGATGTTTAATATAATATTCATATTATATGTGAATTCAACTGGAAAATGGGGACAACATTCTTAAATATGGTGAAAAGTGTGCAATCATTGGTCTTGATAAAACAAGGAATACAAGTAGTAATAGAACTTACTTGGGTAAAATAAATCGACGATTTATGTCAATATAAAAGAATCAACTCATTTTATCAATATCATCTTCGTCATTGTTATCAGTATCGTAACTAAGCATCATGACAATCATCAACATAATTTTCTTGTTGCTGATTCTATTTACATTTCTATGAAAGGGACAAAGTGAGAGAAGCAATGTGAATGAGAGACAAATGAAAGGAAAAAAAGAAAAAGAGAAACAGTGAGAAATCTCAGAGAGGGAAGGGGGTAGATAGAAACAGGTTAGTATTTTCGTGGCACATAAGATTGATAGGCACGAAAACTGAGAGACTGAGCGGTTGTCAGCAAAAGCAGCATCACTCCTGTTTCCAACTAATGCCACTTGATCCAACCCTGGGGATGTTGCTTACACGTAGGGCCAATCCCAGGGGTAGAGTCTGGAAGGGAAACTGGAATGTACTGACAAAAATTTAAAAAAAGTAAATAACAAAATTGCAAATAAAAATATCGCTTTGCATATATATATTAAAATGACAGACATCACATCTACATACATTCATAAATTAAACATATATTCATACATACAAACAATTGCATACACACACACACTCGCACACACATACTCACACGCACGCGCGCGCATATATATATGTCTGTTTAAATATATATATGTATATATATATATATATATATATATATATATATATATATATATATATATATATATATATATTCTTAGATGGAAAAAATGAAATTTCATTTCTCACTCTTAGTACGGCTGATACTTAAATACAAGTATGTATACATACATACATATATGTATACAGACGTACAGTAGTATGTATACAGATGTACACTAGTATGTATATACATACATGCACACATATATATATATATGTACGTATGGGTCAACCGAACATGTATTATAATGTTCGGTTTGTTTGTAATCAAACAGTCCGAATTAAGCCGTACAGTGTTCGGCAACCATCGTTGCCCTTTTGTTCAACACTGACAATGGAACGATGAACTAGTTTCTAGCTTATTAGCTGTCATCAGCACCGTTTTCGGTACGCCCGGCCGACTAACTCATTCGATATGCAAATCAGGCTGCTCATCCGTTATTATGCATCAGGAAAGTATATACTTTCAAACGTTCAATCGATTGACAGGAAGATATACGGTGATGACAGCTAATAAGCTAGAAACTAGTTCATCGTTCCTTTGTCAGTGTTGAACAAAATGGCAACAATGTCCCTATATCGCTTGGCCAGACACTTAGCGTAGCTGTTACCTGGTATGCTTAAGACTGACATCCCTCTATAAGTGCAGCAAGATCTCTTGTTTTCTTTTTTGAGAATTAGGATTATCATTCGTGATTGCTATTGCTTAGTTGCCTTTCCAAAGATCTAGGTCACTCGGCACACGCGGGTCAACCAGAGAATACCAGATTTAACATCTCGGGTCAAATTTCACCCTCTCCACATTCGCTCTATTTAATTGCTAATGTGACCTCAGCCTCCGTGAGGTTAGTCATCGCTACCAGATGCATTACGATTACATCAGAAGATGCTGTTGTGACCGGGTTTAGATTCTCAGCCAAGTAATCTCTCCATTTCGGGAGGACGCACCTCTCTGTAACGCGAACACCAGATACGTTCCTGATAGCAGGCGTAGAGGAGGAGCTAATGGATGTTCTGCCAGAATACTTTGGTTGCCGATCGTGAATCGGTTTCTAGCTTAACCCCGAATACCTTCCATGCTCTAACTTTGGACAACTTTTCTGTCTTTTCTGCTATGTTTCGCACCTTCTCGTACCGCTTGTGTAAAATGGAGGACTTTCATTTATTCATTGGAAACTTATTTAGTCATTAAACCAAAGGATCCCCTACCAAAATCAACCCGACCCTAGATCAAGCCGCTTTACCCACAGCTTTTATCAGCTGATGTAGAAACTGTCGAGATGAACAGACTCCACTCTGTTTCAACGTCCCCAGTTTGCTCCGGGAGTTCTCTGAATTTGTATACAATGATATCACTAATCCTGTTCCTGATATACTTACCTAGTTATGTAGCTAGGAGTAGGCGATTAAATGCAACTTCTAAAAAAGCTTAGTCTTCGTGAGCCTGAGGAAAGTACCAAATTGGTGACGGGTGCTAATGAGACTAACAAAACAGTGCAATATGGCTGAAACATGTAAAGACACCCATACCGCACTGTCATTCACGTTAGTTAGAAGGGATTTTTCGAATAATATATTGCAGTTTCCACCTAAGGCAGTAAGAACTGGCGATACACCTTCCAACCGTCCTGGGATGCGTGGCTGAAAGCACAAAGTTTACGTATCATGAAAACCCAGAGAGGGTCTGGAAACACACTTTGACAATTGGTAAATAGAACCTTACAATCCTTACAGACTAGGAGCAGGAACCAGTGCAGAAAACTAGATGCTTCTGGCTATATGTATAGTCGAGGTTCCCACCAACTTTTTGATGGAAGATGGAAACTCGAATATTCAGATATGGAACAAGAAGAGACTGCACAGGGGATTGTGGGCATACTCACAAGACCCCCCCCCCCCCCACACACACACACACCGTCTGTCAGAATGTCTTAAGAACTGGATCACATGGGGAGGGAGTATTTGAAACATGAAGCTTAGAAACTTAGGGTTAAAAGTGGGTGGGGAAAATTTATCGCCAATGAGAGAACCCGAATAGAGACCTTTGCTTGATGAAGTTATTTCAGTGTTAGATGTAGTTAAGACTGAGTCATATACCCTAATGCAAAGGTTCTGTTGATATCAGTAGATTACTGGGCCAAATCAAGTTATCTTAGATTCTTTAAAAAATACTCGTACGAATTAAATACAATAAAGTTTCAGTCCAAAACAAAAGCAAGCTATTTCAAATTATATATTTTTGAAATAAAAAAAACATTTGATCTCAGTCGAAAAAGCTTTTTTTTCTTTAAATTCTATATTTCACTGTTAGCTGTTGTAATATATTTTGAGTGGATAGACAATTGAAACTGCAAAGTCAAAATACAAAAGATGCAAAATATGAAGAGTTTCTTACCTTTCTCTGAAATCACAAACTCAAGGGGAAAATAGTACCTTGCAAAATAATATACCTCGTAGTAAAATAAGTAGTAAGGAATGAATTGAGAAGCTTAGTGACTGAGAAAGCAATATTTGTATCCATTATATATAAACATAGGCGGTGGATTGGCAGTATCGGTAGAGAGTCGGAGGCCATGCTTTCCAGCATAGTTACGCCCCTTTACGATCTGAGTTCAAATCCCGCCGAGGTTGACTTTGCCTTTCATCCTTACGGGGTCCATAAAATAAAGTACCAGTAATGCACTGGGTAATTGCTGGCCTTGTGCCTAAAGTAGAAACAATTATATATAAACATAGATAGACACACACACACACACACACACACACATATATATATATATATATATATACATACACACACACAAGTTTGTGTGTATTAGCCTTGGTTTGGGTACAGAAAGAATTTTGTCTACAGTTTTTTATTGCCAGGTCAACGGCCACAGCTCTTTTCAACAACGCCAAATAGTAACGCTCCTCACACACACACACACACACACACACATATATATATATATATATATAT
The DNA here is from genome assembly GCA_964016885.1 of Eledone cirrhosa. Lineage (NCBI taxonomy): Eukaryota > Metazoa > Mollusca > Cephalopoda > Octopoda > Eledonidae > Eledone > Eledone cirrhosa. The sequence continues at coordinate 118,520,301 of OZ024743.1, forward strand.
ATATATATATATAAATGAAGAGAGAAAGAGGGAGGGACACATAGAGTAAGAAATGTGTGTGTGTTTGGTACACGTCTATCTATCTATCTATCTGTCTATTTATCTCCAACAGGGGGCTCACACCTGCAGCCCGCGAACTACTTATCTGGGGCCCGTGGTAGAACCAATATTTCATATCGCATTATAACTGGTGAAAATAAGGAGGCGAGCTGGTGGAATCGTTAGCACATCTGGCGAAATGCTTAACGGTACTTCTTCCATTTTTACGTTCTGAGTTCAAATTCCGCCGATCTCAACTTTGCCTTACATCCTTTTGGGGTCGATGAATTAAGTACCAGTTGTGTATTAGGATCGATGCAATCGACTGAACCCTAAACCGCAAATGTCATGCCTTGTTCCTATAGTAGAAATGATTATAACTGGTGAAAATGTTCACCCACTACCGCGTTTGGTCCACTGTGCCTCTCCTCCA
>OZ024743.1:118523272-118535772 GCA_964016885.1 Eledone cirrhosa
ATCGTCAGCAACGTATACCTTCCTGCCAGATGGTTGAACGTCTGAAAGTATATAGATTCCTTATGCATATTAACGGCTGAGCAGCCTAATTTGCATATCGAATGAGTTAATCGGCCGGGGTAGCGAAAACGATAAACGGAAAAAATGAAACGAAATTTTATTTCTCACTCGTAGTAGGGCTGTTACTTAAATATAAGTATGTGTACGTACATACATACATGTATACAGACGTTAATATGAATCAGGAAAGTATATACTTTCAGACATTCAACCATCTGGCAGGAAGGTATACGTTGCTGACGATAGCTAATAAGCTTGAAAGTAGTACAGCGTTCCTTTGTCAGTGTTGAACAAATGAGCAACGATGGTTGCTAGACACTGCACGGCTTAATTCGGGATGTTTGTTTACAAACACACCGAGCTTATAATAAATGTTCGGTGAATCCATACGTACATATATATGTGTGCATGTATATATATATATATATATGAAAAACAAGGGGAAGAAGAATACTGCATGGTTGCACATGGATTACATATTATAAAATTAGTTCCTCATCTTTGATTTTGCCAACCATCATTGGTATTTCATCTCATTAAAAACCAAATAGAGGTCAGTCGAGAGAAAAAGTGTAACTGACAGAGAGGGTGAAAGAAGGTAAGAGAAACAGAGAGAACGTGTGAGCAGTGAGAGAGAAAGAGAGAAACAGATAATCGCAGTTTAGGTAAATATATATGAAAAACAAGGGGAAGAATAATACTGCATGGTTGCACATGGATTACATATTAAAAAATTAGTCCCTCATCAGTGATTTTGCCAACCATCATTGGTATTTCATCGCATTAAAAATCAGATACCTTAGGTTGGTGCGAGCAAGAACTAAAATAATCTATTGGGACAAGTGATACGCGTAAAGCGAGTGAGACAAGTAAACAACAGAAGGAAAAGCAAACCGAAGGTTGGAAAACAGCAAGCCACATGGTAGTTATCCGATCAGCATAAACTGGATGAATTTCATGAGCGGTCAGAGAAGCAGACCGTACGCCGTGAGTGCGGTGTGAGAAAGAAGGAACCCCACTAGTAGCGAACGGGAGGAAGTGAGAAGGGGAGAACCAGAGAGTGAGTGAGCGGAAGTGCGAGGAAGAGGTCAGTCGAGAGAAAAAGTGTAACTGACAGAGAGGGTGAAAGAAGGTAAGAGAAACAGAGAGTACAGGGGAGCAGTGAGAGAGAAAGAGAGAAACAGATAATCGCAGTTTAGATATATACATACTTATATATATATATATATATATATATATATATATATATATATATATATATATATATATATATATATATAAATCTACATACATATTTACATACATTACGTATGTATATAGCTATGCATTTATACATTTGTATATATACATGCATTTATATTTAAGTGTGTAAGGCTGTTGATATGATCTATGTCTTCTTTTTTTGGTAAGGAGAACATTTTTGTCACCAGATTTTATTACCTAGGGAGATTAAATACCACACTTCTGGCTGAAAGCTGACCAGGTTCTCAACCTCATCAAACACTAACGCCGGCCTGTGTGTGTATGTATGTGTGTGTGTAATGTATGTGTATATATGTGTGTGTGTATGTATGTATATGTGTGTATGTTCACCACCATTGCTTCTTCTTGTCATTTCTGTTGAAGTAGTCCTTACTTTCATTCTCTTTGATTTCTTTTGATTTTCTTTCACCTCCCTAGGGACCTCGTTGACAAGCTTCTTTAATTTATTTTCTTTGTTTTCTTCATTCAAATCACTGACTGTCTAAGAGACGTACAACTATGACTTATAAAACTTACCAAACTAAAGGGGCTTCTAGCGCCCTCAAAGTTTCAAACGCCCCTTACTGCATAACGCCCCCCTAACGTCCCCTTACTGCATAACGCCCCACTGCATATGCCCCCCGTTGAGAACCCTTACTACCCTAATGGGAAGACTCCAATGCACATGTTGGCATTGGCTAACTGATATGGAAAAGAGTTATTGGAAAGAACGGCGATCCCAAACTAAATACGAAAAAAGAAGCCTTATTAGACTTCATTTCTAGTAATTGGTCTCAATTATAAACACTTTCCATTGCATATAATTTGCCTTTCAGGCCTTATTAAGTTTGAAAATCTATTAAAGGCGTTTACATTTTTTTCTCCATTTATAGAGAAATTCGTTTTTTCTGGAATGCTTACATGCCTAAATATTAAATATGAGTACATTCGTGTAGTCTCAGCTATCCACACTATACAGATATAACTTTACCGTACACTCAGGTTGCTAGGGCACTTATATATATTTATATTTACACGTGCACACACACACATAGACATCCGCACATACGCATATATATATACATGTATGTATTTTTCTTTGTATATATGCATGTATGTATGTATGCATGTATCTTTGTATGTATGTATGTATGTATACGTGTATGTATGTTCTTCTGGTTTTATAATTTCACTGTATGATTGTATGTATGTATGTATATGTATGCAATAATTCTCCAAATATTTCAACAATATAAGATTTTAAAATGGTGATACCCCAGCAGAACATTGGCTCGTCAGTTTGAACAAGTGCAAGAGAAAACGACAAAAATATTCTCTGATATTCATAAGCCATTGCTAGACGATATTGACTAGATATCAGAAAATTCATAGCCTACTTAAAACATTCTCACCCACATTTAGCGTAGAGACTTGCGATGTCTATAAAAACACATAAAAATGGTTCAAAACTTACAACCAAAACATTCATATATTTTTCTGGGCACAGATGCCAAATGACAGATGCAGCCTTGATACTAAACAATATTCCCCAAAATAATAAAAGAAATGCCTCTGACACATATTACTCGCTCTAGGTCAATCGTGAACGATCTGACCTACGATAAAATAGTACATGGTTTCAGTGATTTTAGGAGTTTGTACAACTACATTTTCTAATGTATCATTTCTCCCTTGAAGGTGAAAATGGAAGTATTCCAGCTGTGACGCTGCCGTCTTTGTAGAAGTATATAAGGAATAATTTATCTAACGTGTCCTTGTTTGTTTTGTTTTTTTAATATGGCAATACGTGATTTGAAATCAATAAGCCTGATATCGAACGACTGCATAGAGGACATCTCGTTGGCATTTATACTTCATATTTAAATGGCACATGTGAAGTACGTCCTTTTTAAAAACATCTCTGTCTATAAAAATCTATCGGATTTATTTCATTTTTCTATACACTAAATTAAAATTTCTTTGTCGCAGGAAATGTTAGTTAATATGCTAAGCAGAGGAAAAGAAAAAAATGTTAAATATTTTAAAATTGCGAATATCAAATTATTCCATGCGCCCTAGCCAACTTGCAAGTTTCGCTTCATTTAAAATACATAGACTATTTTAGAATTATTAGCTGGCAGAATGAATTTACCTCAGAATTATTTCCCATCATATTTTCGCTATTAGCCATGTTATTACATATCTGTATGATTTCTGCTGGCGGGCTAGGAAGCGTGGGGGTCACATATTCTCTAACAGTATGCAATCTTTCGTTTTCATTCTATTCTTAACTACCCTTTCGCGTATTTACGAATAGCATTGTACCTCTTGCTTTCAAATTGTAAGGCTTTCTCTTGTTTAAGAAGATAGGCTTCCAGTGATTTCATCGCTTCCTACTATTTTCCTCAGCTTTTCTTCTCTCTCCTTTTGTTTTTAATAATGGAAAACATTACGAGATTAAGAAAGAAAGGGGATAAAGGAAAGGAGAGATAGTACAGATAGTACAGAAAGTACAGGAAGACCAATAAAATGAAAATCACACCATTCCTTCTCTTGGTACATAGAAGTGAAAATTATATAAATTATTAAAATAACCTTTAACCACAACGAAAACATTTATATTTCGCGGCTAACATCCAGGTAACTTGTGAATGGTCATTATAAAGAATTTGTTGTTGTTGTTGTTATTGTTTAGCTTCATATCAAACTTCATCGATGAGAGCTATGGCAAACATTATTTTGGCTATAAGCATTAACTTCTAATGCTGAGTTCAAGTATTGGGCCACGTATCTTAGAGTGGAATGAGTATTATCTACATCAGTCGACTATTAGAATCACCAAAATCAGTTCCAACTCCACCATTAGAACAAGAATAACATATCTTCCATCGCCTGTGGCAAACAAATAGTGTATTTTAAAATAATGTGACCCATTCGGAAAAGTTTAAGTGAATGTGTATCTCGGTAACTTATTCCCAGATGCGCAAGCAATTAGAAGGCGGGGTTGAAATCCAACGAGTAATGTTCCAAATTCGAGAACGCAATATTAATAAAACATATGTGAGATTAGGTTTTATGTATCTGATTTGATTAATTTAAATTACATAAAAAAGTGAATGATACGAGATAGTCTGGTTGATATAGGCCTGAGTTGGTAAAGCAATGACTGGTAAATATTGAATATTGGACCTTTGAGAAGGTACACAGAGTTACAGGACAAAATGACACAAATGTGATAGCCCATGCACTTTTGCAGCAATGCCTTTGTGTCATAACTCAAAATAACGATACCTTAAATAGTTGTATAAGTATTAACATATTTAATGCAATAAGTATTAAAAATCTCGATAGAAATAGTTTTTCCCGTAGGGAAATGAATAAAATTAGTGAAAGTCTACATTTAATTTTAAATATTAAAAAAATATATATATACTATACAGCTTATACGTAATAGCCTTTAGCCGTATTCTGTCCTCATCTATGAAGCATGAAAAATCATTAGATAAATTACTGTCGACATATTTAATGCAGTGACCATTAAAATGGCTGAAATGAAGCCAAAAACCTAAAAGAAAAAACAATTAATAATCAATGACTAATATTGTTTTTTGCTCTGATTATATACGGAACAAAACTTCGGGCATGGTTGGATCTACCACTATTGAAGATATTTTTCGATCAATTGCAAAATAATCACAATTACAATTACTTAATGTTTTATCTTTCAAATTATCAGATTTTAAGTAATTTTAATAGTATAACGTTCACTGCACTTTCAGTCATGTATAATTGTTCAATGCATAGTAAGCATTTCTAAAATTGCCGATTTTGTGTTTATCTGTAAATAAAGCATGGAGAAGAGTGGGGACTGGGAGACGTAAATCGGTTTAAAGTTTTCAATGAATTATCTGCCAGATCACCAATGAGGAAAATTTCCTTTTCAGAAGTAGGCTCAAATAACAAAACCAAAAGATATGAAGAAATATGAGCAGATGATTCTTCACACATTTGATATTAGAAGATATGGTATGAATGTTGTATAATCTTAGTAACATAAATTACTGATCTAAAACCAATCTTACTTTGACCGCCCATCGCCACTAAAAATCCAATAATTTTATCTTAACGTGTCTTATCCTTGCATATTTTTCAATATGTAAACTTCTCTATGTCATTTATTTATTTATATAATTCGTAGGCTATTTGTAAATTTGTTTATATGTATATATAAACCAACTGACACTATAATCCGAACAAGTAAGTGACATAAAACACACCAACAGATAGGATTAGTTGTACATACAGCCATACATGCACACACACACACACACACACTCACACACACACACACACACACACACACACACACACACACACACACACACGCACGCACGCACGCACGCACGCACGCACGCACGCACGCACGCACGCACGCACGCACACACACACATATATACATATATATATATGTATGTATGTATGCATATATGTATATGTATATATATATATATATATATATATATATATATGTACATATATATATATATATGAAATATATGTATGTATATATATGTATCTATCTCTCTCTCTCTATATATATATATATAGAGAGAGAGGGAGATGTATATACATACATACATGCATGCACGCATACATACTTACATACATACAAACTCCTACTCGTAAAAATATATATTCATACGCATAACCATATCTATAAATAGAAAACATTGTATAAAAATCATCATATATATATATGAAATACATGAGCCTTTGCAAATATGTATATATGTGTGTGTACATCTGTTTATATATTTCGAAGTTTAAATATGTATAGATATAACGCATAGAAAATTTCACACATCTAAACATATATATAAAGGATACAACCATACGTGTGTTTATATATGAACATATAAATATGAATTTGTTTAGGCTCGTTCGCTTTTCAAAGACATTGCGTAAAAAGTAAAATAAGTTTGATATAAAAGGAAGACCAGTGAAGCGAATGACACCTGTCGGTTTTCTCGGGAAATACTTGCTTTCACCATTACTGCATAAGTAAACTATATTATCAATGTTGGGACACTAGTATTGATGTTGGGAATTGATTCTTTGCAAATCTTGTTAGAACCAAAGAAAACTATGTTGGTGTGTTTGTGTATGTGTGTGTGTGGTCATCTGCGTTTGTGTGAGTGTATGTGGGTATTATAATTACACTACTGTGTCACAACTTTAACCTTTTAATACGATTTTCCCCATATTTTTATATGAGTCCTATATATATATATATATCATCATCACCGTTTTACGTCCGTTCTTCCATGCTAGCATAGGTTAGACGGGTTGTCCTGTTGTGGGCAGTGTCTGGTCGGCTGACCATGCATTGCTCATACAGGAACTGATTTTGGCTTGATTTCTACAGCTGGATGCCCTTCCTAACACCAACCTCATTTACAGTGAGTGCTGGGTGCTTTTTTCCGTGGCGCCTACACGTCCACTTTACAGTTTGGGCTGGGTGCTTTTTTGCCGTGGCACCTCCACGACCACCTTGCAGTGGGAGGGTGTGGGGGCATATTGTCTATATGCTTCAGCTTGTACCCATGGGAGGTCGGGTACTCTGTATTACTGCGTGACGCCAGAGGCCACGGACGTGTGTCATCGCCTTTGAGAGGTGTAATTGGGTAAGGTCGGCTTGTATCACCTCATCCCAGGTCTTCATGGGTCTCCCCACTCCGCGGTTTCTATTGACTTCTAGTGCTCTGCACCTTTTTATTCAGCTGTCATCCTTCATACGCATCACATGTCCATACCAACGCAACCGCCTCTCCTGCACACAGCATTTGATTCCTCTTATGCTCAGTCTCTCTCTCAATTCATTTATGTTTTGTCGTTTGCGTATATTACTATTACACATCCATCGGAGCATGCAGGCTTCGTTTCTTTCTCATCTACGTAAGTCTTCCACCTTCAGCGCCCAGGTCTCACTACCATGTAATATTGCTGGTCGGATACACGCATCATACAGTCTGCCTTTCATTTTGAGGGAGAAGCCTTTTGCAGCTAGCAGTGGCAGTAGTTCCCTTAACTTCTTCCATCCCGTTCTTACCCTAGTTATTGTACTTTCTGAACACCCACTTCCGCTGCTAATTCCGTCACCTAGGTAGCAGAAGCTGTCTACTGTTTCTACAGAGCTCTCCCAGAGATTGGTGGTACTTGTTTTCTGTGGCTGTTTGCTGATTGCTGTCCCAGCACAGCTGCTGCATGTGAAGCCTACCTTCTTAATGAAGCTTCCTGAGATTCCGCTACATCTCTTGTGTACCCATTGTTTGCATTTGGGTCAGAGAATGGAGTTCCTACATACTGAGCAAGGCCATTTCCCTGAGGGGATCAGGGTTCTGTTTTCTCGTCTACTTACAAGGACCTTAGTCTTTGTCATGTTGACTTTGAGACCCTTTCTTTCTAGTCCCTGCTTCCAAGTTTGGAATTTCTTCTCTAGTTCTACCATAGATTCAGGTATAAGTGCGAGGTCATCAGCATACAGGAGTTCCCATGGGCATCCGGTCTTAAACTCCTCCGTTATTGCCTGCAGGACTATGATGAACAGGAGAGGGCTAAGAACAGAACCCTGGTGGACACCAACCTGTACGCTAAATTCCTCGCTATACTCATTGCTAATCCTAAATTTGCAGACTGCTCCACTATACATGGCTTGTACAGCTTTCACAAGCCATTCATCTACTCCTAGTTTTCTAAGAGCCCACCAGATTACAGCACGTTGAACTCTGTCAAAGGCTTTCTCGAGATCGACGAATGCCAGGTAGAGTGGCTTACTTTTAGCTAGGTACTTTTCCTGTAACTGTCTCACAACGAAGAGGGCATCAGTGGTGCCTCTTCCTGGTACAAACCCAAATTGCATCTCATCTAGTTTCACCCGGTCCCTAATCAACTGTGCTATAACTCTTTCTGTTACTTTCATGACCTGGTCCATCAGCTTCATACCTCTATAGTTTCCTCTATCTAGTGCATCACCTTTACCTTTGTAGCAGTTGACAATGATGCTACTGCACCAATCTTTTGTTATGACACCTTCATGTATTACCTGGTTAAAAATACGTGTGGTTATAGTGTAACCTACAGACCCAGATGCTTTCAGCATCTCGGCAGCTATACCCGATGGACCGGTTGTCTTCCCCATCTTCATATCTTTGATTGGCTTACTTACTACGCTGCTGCTGACTTGTACTGCTGGCCCCTCTATAGGGTCTACTTGGGGTAGGGTCTCTTCTTCCCATGCATTCTCCTCATTTAGTAATCTATCATAATGGCTCTTCCATGCATCTTTCTTCTCAGCACTTGTGAGGGCAAGCTCACCTTTATCATTCCGGATACACTTCTCTCCAATGACACACTGCCTCGCAATCTTGAAAACCTCCTGTTTCTGGTCCTCACGTTGCAAAACATGCTTGAATTTTCTATCCTCTGCTTCCCTCCTAGCTAAGTATACTTGTCGCCTAGCTTACCTCTTTGTCTCTATGTAATGTACCCTGCTTCCCCGTTCTTCCATTATTTCCCTGCCTGTCTCTTGGTCTTAACTGCCTCATCTACCTTATTGTTCCACCACCAAGTCACTATCCTCCTGCTTGTAGTCTTACTCCAGCCACAGATCTCATCCGTCGCCTCTAGTAAGTTATTTTTTAGGGACTCCCAGTGCTCTTCAACATTGAATGTCTCTATCTGTTCTTCTTTACTGTCGTAGGCGTTGAGTAAAATATCTTTAAATCTGTTACTGGCTGATGGGTCTTTCAGCTTCCAGATCTTTCTTCTCCAGGTTGGCCTCTGTTTCCAGGTTCGTCTAGTTCTGACCGTGAGGTCGCTGACAACTAAGCTATGTTGGGAGGTACATTCCTCACTAGGGTAGGCTTTTGTGTTTACGGCCGTCCATCTGCCACGTCCTCTGATGAGGATAAAATCTATCTGACTAGAATGCTCCCCTGATCAATAGGTCATCAGGTAGTTTTTTGAAGTTTGTGTTACATATCGACATGTCATTGGCGTCGCAGAATTCTAGAAGTCTGAATCCTTCTCCATTTCTTGTGCCAACACCGTGGCCTCCATGGACTCTATTGAAGCCGTCACAGTGTTTACCTACGTGTCCGTTAAAATCTCCTGCGATGATTAGGAAGTCATTGTCGTTTGTTAGAGCAGTAGTGTGCATTAGGGACTCGTAAAACGTATCCTTAAGTTCGTCTGGCAACCCCGATTATGGTGCGGAAGCTGATATTATTGTGGTAATTGTTTTATTCAGGACTAGTCTGAGTTTAATGGTTCTTGCATTTACCCTGTACACTGAGATTACTTTATCTACCCACTTGTCATATATATATATATAAGTAAGTATGTTTTGAAACAGTGAGGAGGTTTGAAATTAGAAAATAGAATAGGTTTCACCGTATTTTTTACTAAAGAAATTTTAGTCTGATAATGGGGTTTAGAACCTTCAGATAAATGTAAAAAGATGAGTATTGGCGTACATGGGAGTCGAACCCACATCTTTGGTTATCCAGACCACTGTGGTACCATTACACCAACATATCATATATATATATATATATATATATATCTGATGAGAACGCAGATATTGTGCCATGATGATATTTGTTTTTGAAATGCGCATAATAAAATAATTGGAACTCTTTTAACCATCTTCTGATCTTATATTATATATATATATATATATATATATATATATATATATATATATATAAACGGAAAAAATGAAACGAAATTTCATTTCCCACACTTAGTACGGCTGTTACTTAAATATAAATATAAGAATGTACACGTACATACATATATGTATACAGACAGTGGGTTAATCGGCCGGGTGCACCGAAAACTATAAACGGAAAAAATGAAACGAAATTTCATTTCCCACTCTATACTTATATGTATGTACGTGTACATACTTATATTTAAGTAACAGCCGTACTAAGAGTTTCATTTTTTCCGTTTATCGTTTTCGGTGCACCCGGCCGATTAACCCACTCGATATGCAAATTGGGCTACTCAGCCGTTAATATGCTAAGGTAAGTATATACGTTCAACAATCTGGCAGGAAGGTATACGTTGCTGACGATAGCTAATAAGCTTGAAACTAGTACAGCGCTCCTTTGTCGGTATTGAACAAACGAGCAACGATGGTTACTGGACACTACAGCTTAATACGGGATGTTTGTTTAAAATCACACCGAGCACTATAATAAATGTTCGGTGAATCCATACGTACATGTATATATGTGTGCATGTATGTATATATACATACTACTGTACGTCTGTATACATATATGTATGTACGTGTACATACTTATATTTAAGTAACAGCCGTACTAAGAGTGGGAAATGAAGTTTCGTTTCATTTTTCCGTTTATCGTTTTCGGTGCACCCGGCCGATTAACCCACTCGATATGCAAATTGGGCTACTCAGCCGTTAATATGCATAAGGTAAGTATATACGTTCAACAATCGGGCAGGAAGGTATACGTTGCTGACGATAGCTAATAAGCTTGAAACTAGTACAGCGTTCCTTTGTCAGTGTTGAACAAACGAGCAATGATGGTTGCTGGACACTACGGCTTAATACGGGATGTTTGTTTACAAACACACCGAGCACTATAATAAATGTTCGGTGAATCCATACGTACATGTATATATGTGTGCATGTATGTATATATATATACTACTGTACGTCTGTAAATATATATATATGTATGTGTACATACTTATATATATGTATATATATATATTTTTATATATATATATATATATATATATATTAATGTTTCAGTTGCTAGAGAGATGTTCTATCTACAATATTAATTATTAAATAATCGATAATATTTAATTATTTATACGAAGAGTATATTAATATTAAAATAAACAAATATTGTTTCAAAATATTATTTTACAGGTTAAAGGGGGGTAATTAAATGAGTTGAACCGGTGTCAAATTTACAAAGGAGACTATTAATTATCTAAATATTATTGCTAAGTTTGAATTAATATGCGTTAAGCATTTACAATTATTTAAGGGACATTTTATGTGACCAAGATATATATGTGTGTGAAATATTTAAGAAAATTAATACATTATATTGAAATATAATTTACTTAGTTCAGACCGCGAGGGTTTAAAATGAGATAAGATAATTTATTATATTTAATAAATTAATATAACTTGCTGATACTGTATCTGTATATTTTATGATATAGAAATATCTTATATATATATGATGGCTGCAAACTCTAAGAGTATTGCAGTCGCTTGTCAGATTCAGATGTGTGACGCTCGGATATGCCTTTTGAAGCCTGCTTGAGACTTGCACTCCGCGCACTGACAACTATGGATCTCCCTGGCTACAGGTCTTGCATCAGGTTGCCTATAAAACCTCATAATATCGTGGAGATCTTAGTTGACTGGTTCTCCTTGAAGATGGCTGCGACTGAGTACACCAATTCAATGGAGACACTGATCATTTCGAGAGGTACACCAGGGCATTGCTTACGCACATTCCGTTTGATCTTTTCGTGCTTTATGCGTCTGTTCTCAAAATTATGGACCCCATCACTCACCATTCCTTGCTACGTTTCTCTTTCAAGAAATTCTATTTCCCAGTCAGCCACCATCAAACGATTTTTTTCAATGAGTCCTTTACACAATCTTTGAATCGCAGCTTTGCTTTGTGAGGTGGTCTCTTTCATTTACAAAACTGGCCATACAACAGTTGTTTCAAGGTTCGATCATCCTCCATTCTGCAGGGGTGTCCGGTCCATCGCAAACATCGTTGGTGGATGATATTTTCATTTCTACGACACTCATTTCTCTCAAGGACCTCAACATCACTCACATGCATCTGTCAATGATACCGAGTATCTTTCTGAGACACTGCTGGTGAAATCGTTCCTGTCTTTTAATATGCCGTTTGTAAGTAACCCATGTCTCACATGCATACAGCAATGCTGACAGTACACGTGCGGCATTCTCTTTCACCTTGGTCCGCATTGTGGTTCCTCGCCTGCACCAAAGACGGTCGCTGATCCTTTCAAATAACTATATATATATATATTCATAGAATAATGAAAAGAAATCAACGCAAGAAAGCTGTTTAAACAGCAAAATGCCGTCAATGACAGTGTCG
>OZ024743.1:118540772-118543272 GCA_964016885.1 Eledone cirrhosa
ATGCATACAGACGTACAGTAGCATGCATATATATATATATATATATATATACATATACATATATACATATATATATATATATATATATATATATACACATACACATACACATATGCATACAGGTACACATACATATATGCACGCATCAGTTTAGCCGACGTTTATTATAACGCGTGCTTTGTTCGTTTGTTTGTCAACAAATCGAACAGCCTGAATTTATGCCATACAGTGTTAAGGCAACCACGTCACCTTTTTGTTCAACACTGACACAGGAACGATGTACTAGTTTCAAGCTTGTTAGCTATCATCAGCACCGTTTACCCATCTGCCAGATAGTTGAACGTTCGAAAGTATATACTTTCCTTATGAAAATTAACGGCTGAGCAGCCTAATTTGCATATTGAGTGAGTTAAATCGGTCAGGCATACCGAGAACGATAAGTTGAAAAAAATGAAAACGAAATTTCATTTCTCACTCTTAGTATGGCACTTACTTAAATGTAAGTATGTATGTATACGTACATACATATATGCATACAGACGTACAGTAGCATGCATATATATATATATATATACATATACATATATACATATATATATATATATATATATATATATATATATATACACATACACATACATACACATACACATATGCATACAGGTACACATACATATATGCACGCATCAGTTTAGCCGACGTTTATTATAACGCGTGCTTTGTTCGTTTGTTTGTCAACAAATCGAACAGCCTGAATTTATGCCATACAGTGTTAAGGCAACCACGTCACCTTTTTGTTCAACACTGACACAGGAACGATGTACTAGTTTCAAGCTTGTTAGCTATCATCAGCACCGTTTACCCATCTGCCAGATAGTTGAACGTTCGAAAGTATATACTTTCCTTATGAAAATTAACGGCTGAGCAGCCTAATTTGCATATTGAGTGAGTTAAATCGGTCAGGCATACCGAGAACGTAAAGTTGAAAAAAATGAAAACGAAATTTCATTTCTCACTCTTAGTATGGCACTTACTTAAATGTAAGTATGTATGTATACGTACATACATATATGCATACAGACGTACAGTAGCATGCATATATATATATATATATACATATACATATATACATATATATATATATATATATATATATATACACATACACATACATACACATACACATATGCATACAGGTACACATACATATATGCACGCATCAGTTTAGCCGACGTTTATTATAACGCGTGCTTTGTTCGTTTGTTTGTCAACAAATCGAACAGCCTGAATTTATGCCATACAGTGTTAAGGCAACCACGTCACCTTTTTGTTCAACACTGACACAGGAACGATGTACTAGTTTCAAGCTTGTTAGCTATCATCAGCACCGTTTACCCATCTGCCAGATAGTTGAACGTTCGAAAGTATATACTTTCCTTATGAAAATTAACGGCTGAGCAGCCTAATTTGCATATTGAGTGAGTTAAATCGGTCAGACATACCGAGAACGATAAGTTGAAAAAAATGAAAACGAAATTTCATTTCTCACTCTTAGTATGGCACTTACTTAAATGTAAGTATGTATGTATACGTACATACATATATGCATACAGACGTACAGTAGCATGCATATATATATATATATATATACATATACATATATACATATATATATATATATATATATATATATACACATACACATACATACACATACACATATGCATACAGGTACACATACATATATGCACGCATCAGTTTAGCCGACGTTTATTATAACGCGTGCTTTGTTCGTTTGTTTGTCAACAAATCGAACAGCCTGAATTTATGCCATACAGTGTTAAGGCAACCACGTCACCTTTTTGTTCAACACTGACACAGGAACGATGTACTAGTTTCAAGCTTGTTAGCTATCATCAGCACCGTTTACCCATCTGCCAGATAGTTGAACGTTCGAAAGTATATACTTTCCTTATGAAAATTAACGGCTGAGCAGCCTAATTTGCATATTGAGTGAGTTAAATCGGTCAGGCATACCGAGAACGATAAGTTGAAAAAAATGAAAACGAAATTTCATTTCTCACTCTTAGTATGGCACTTACTTAAATGTAAGTATGTATGTATACGTACATACATATATGCATACAGACGTACAGTAGCATGCATATATATATATATATATACATATACATATATACATATATATATATATATATATATATATATACACATACACATACATACACATACACATATGCATACAGGTACACATACATATATGCACGCATCAGTTTAGCCGACGTTTATTATAACGCGTGCTTTGTTCGTTTGTTTGTCAACAAATCGAACAGCCTGAATTTATGCCATACAGTGTTAAGGCAACCACGTCACCTTTTTGTTCAACACTGACACAGGAACGATGTACTAGTTTCAAGCTTGTTAGCTATCATCAGCACCGTTTACCCATCTGCCAGATAGTTGAACGTTCGAAAGTATATAC
>OZ024743.1:118548272-118585772 GCA_964016885.1 Eledone cirrhosa
ATTAACTATAGAGTAGTTTAATTAAGTTATGCTGAAGGTGTTCATATTATATGGTGGATTAACCCCCATCGTAAGGTGCCACAAATGAATATTATAGATGATGAGCGAGGATTTTAAATTAATGATCTCTGTGGTTGTAGTCTACTCATAGGACCAGGCGTGGTGATTGCAGAATTGCTTCAGGACCCAATGATCCCTGGTATGTTCTGGGTCATCGCTTGCTACATTGGATGTCGAAAGATAATCCTCACTAGGCCGGCCAGAGGTCAATCCGCAGTCCTCACGACCCCTCTCTGACCGTCAGATCATCCATATATGTACAACCCGCACGCCAGTTGCAATACATTCATTCTCTGCGCTCAGCATCCTGGTCCTACTGCTCAACAGCGTTACTAGATTACATCGTTTTTCATCTGTCTAAGGAGGGCGTTTCCTCCGCACAACACTATCAAACCAATCAATTCATGCTTAAATTACCTATAGAGCGGTGTAGTGCAGTTCAAGTGGGTGGATGTTGTCACACCTGACGTAGAGGTATAAATGGGTATTCTCCCTGCGAAGGGTTCCAGAGGGATGTCGTTGTTTGTGTTATATTAGATCAGTTAGTGTTGGGTATGTGGTATAAGGTGTGCCTCTGGTGTTTGATGCTAGATGTGGTGTTTGGTTCCAGTCCGACATTGCTATATATTGGGCTTAAAGTTTTGGAAGGAATGTCTGAAGCGGTGCTGGCAAGTTGCAAACACCTCAGATTTTTTATTAAGTAGGTTACGGTTGGAGAAGATAATATTGTGTGTCTCTAGTATACAGAGGTTACAAAATTGATTAGGTGGTTTGTGCGAGGTCGCGCTGCCTATCACTTCCCATTTGAGTGTGTATGGTTTATTTTTAGTTTTTAGATAGTGTATGTAGCTAGAAAGTGAGGTGGAGTTGGCTAGGCTGTACTTTTTGAACGAGTGGATGTGCGAATTATATCTGATTTTGAAGCAGTTAGAAGTGGAGCCTACATAGCTTTCTGAAGAGTTGCTAGTCGTGACGGTGCATGAGTATATGATATCCTTGGTTAGGCATTTTTTATCTAAAGGGCAGGTTCTATTAGCTCTACAGTTACAATTATCCTGTGTGTTAGTCTGCTGGTTATAATGCAGTGCGGAAGTCCGTGTGGTAGCTATAGGATTTTGGACGTTCGGGTTGTCAACCCTGGTGTTATTACTTATACTAGTGTTATTTCTATTGTTACTGCCGTTACTATGGTTGCTTGTTACAGAGGTATTTAGAGGTTTTGCATCTTGTTGTGATTTTGTTTGTTGGAAGTAAGAATTAATTTTACTTTTATTGCTGTTAGCTATGTGGTATGCTAAGTTAGGCGTCGTAGAGTATGAGCTTTTAATGGTGTTTTTGTTTAAGAGGTTGTGGTACTTGTGTCCTAGAGGGAAGTTTTTATCTAGTAGTGAGAAGAAAGCCCTAGGTATGTTGGTGGAGACATTTAGGTTGAAAGGAGGGTTGAAAAATGTATTATTTCTTCTTCTATTTTTGCTTTTAGTGTTTGGTGTGTTGCTTCTTCCTAAGGCACCACAGTAGTTTCCATGGTAATGGTTACTTCCGGTGGCACCCTCCACTTTGGTGTACTTGTGGTTGCTATTCCTATTATTAGGTTTCCTCATGGACATGTTGTGCGATATGATGTTGTAGCTATGTGTTTTCTTAGGTAGGAACTCAATTTCTATATTATGGCCGGATCTAGCTAATGCTTGATTGTAATATTGTGAGTTTTTGCTAAATATGTTTGCGTCATAGGACAGACTAGAGATTCTATTGGACACCCCCTTAGAGATAGAGTTTAATATTGATCTAGGGTGATTGGACTTGGTATCTACATAAATAAGTTTCTCGTTAGGCTTATGGAAGGGTGTATATATTTTTGAGTCTAGGTATAGTGTGGCTTCTAGGAAGTTAACATTTTTAGTGTTTTTGTCCATGGTGATACTAAGGTTAAAGTTTTTGAATATCTTATGCAATTGTTTTCTAGTTCTTTCTATATTAAATTTTTTATATTCTATAAGTAGAAGTGCATCATCCACACATATCTCTCTGCCACACTATATAAACAAGACGCACATGCCTGCCACACATATAACATTTGCACTATATAACCGCTTATCTTCATGTTGTATTTTAACCTGTATTTTTGATTTTTGATTGTACCTCTTAATATGAATGTAATCTCGAAATGTGTACTGCCACTCTAAATTCTGTAATGAATGTTGACCCACAATGTTTGCATATGTATCGGTATGTCTCTTGGCTGAAAAGGAGGTCATATAACTGTCCATGCATTAATAAATTGCTCCGAAGAATCCAAACCTCGGTTTGGAGGAAACAGCTGTAAGCACAATAATGTTTTGAACAGTTCTTTGATTCTTATATTTCATATATATATACATATATATATATTTATATACATATATATATTTACATATATATATATATACATATATATATATATATACATATATATATATATATATATATATATATATATATATATATATATATATATATATATATATATATATATATATATATATATATACACGGGTGTGTATGATTGTGTATAGAAGATCATATTAATAAAAGGAATTCCAACTTTGTCTGATTAACTCGTTTTATTTACAATCCTTTAAAATTATAATGATATTATAATGAAATAATCTTTCCATAACTATGCTAGTTATATGATTAGAAAAAAATGTGGTACAATGTAGACAGGCTACGGAGAACATTTCATTGGTGATGTTATATTGAATTTGCAGCGTTGTTAATGCTTAACTTTTAAAAGGATAGAAACTGTTGTACAATTACAGTTTGACTGGGGATAACGTTTGAGTATCTTTCTGCTACTACAAATGTTGTCGTTGAACAAACAAAATCTGTAAATGGCTTAACTCGAAAAGAATTCTTACAGCCCCAGGCCAAAATTATGTAGTAATGAATCTGTAAAGGGCTACACGTTACATACAACCCCGATGGTACGTGCACCGTCTCTATCTTCTGGAATCAATGTGGATCGTAAGTTTGCAGAGAATTTCATCGGAAGTCCTGGAACAATACCCCTATAATATAAAAAAATCAATCTAAATTCGCCTTTGCGAAATATAATGCACAGCAGCCTAGTACTAGGGGATCTACAAGTCTAATCTGTTGTTTGAGGCGATTTTGCAGTATTAGAATTTTGCATATCAAGAAATCTTAAATATTTACATTAATTCTTATACTAATATTCTCGTCTACGGCGGATTCTAGAAAAATATTAAGTATTGAGTAAACACCAATATGTCTACAATTAAGAAAGATGTGCCTCCAAACAAAGATATTTCAAAATTATTTACAGAAATGTAAATGTCATGTTCAATTTCACCTATTTTTATTTAAAAAGCGCTGTTAATTCCAACCTAATCAAACCCGAGTCCAGCTACAATCATTTGCAATTGAACAGCAATAATTATTCATAAACTATATATGCAAAGCTAAATATATATTATACCAAGTAGAGACTTGTATGTCATATACTGGTCTCGGCAAAATTCCTTCGAATTTATAAACGACCAACATACGAATAGGTTCTGTAATGAAGGTAAAATCACGTTTAATCGCTCTGCACTGGAGCTGTGTTTCTGATCAGGCTGCAAATAGCGATATGTAAATGTTGACACCAAGAAATATATGGATAAAATGACGTTTACTCGGTTTATTTGTTTTAGGTTTAACATTGTCTAAGATCTATAACTAAGATCTATAACTCCGTTATAACTTAGCGTGATACCTAATATAACCCTTTACTCATATTCATATCTATCGAAACCCAGTTCCTTCCACATCATAATTACTGCTTCAAGTTATAATAGGACGCGTTTGCCTTGAACAAGTTATACATTAACCATTACCTAAAGTCAATGCCTATAATAACAGCACAATCGTTAATCTTATATAAATGTATCCTCCCATTTGCATCGTATATCTTACAGTAAACCCTCTTTTACTACATTCTCACTCATATACATAGAGCACAACTTTATATTAAACTCGTCTAAGGTTAATATAGACTTATAT
Source organism: Eledone cirrhosa (assembly GCA_964016885.1). Lineage (NCBI taxonomy): Eukaryota > Metazoa > Mollusca > Cephalopoda > Octopoda > Eledonidae > Eledone > Eledone cirrhosa. The sequence goes on from OZ024743.1 coordinate 118,552,380, forward strand.
CTACCTTTCGCAAGAACATAGATGACAAACCTAATCATACAATTATAATCTAGCTTTTAGATACATAAACATTTATATCCTTCTTATTGAAAATAAATGGATTATCCTATAAGCATTACTACTGGAACCTATCAATATATTAATAGGCTACCCGCTGTGATATTGTCAATATGCGTGTCTCTATGTCTGTTTCTGCCTATGTTAGTGCGTGAGATTCTCATATGAACAGGCAGACATGTCTGTGAGTGGTAATGCTTAAGTATTGACCAAATGTGTGCCAATGACGCTGTATGTATGTATGTATGTATGTATGTATGTATGTATGTATGTATGTATGTAGGTATGTAGGTAGGTAGGTAGGTAGGTAGGTAGGTAGGTAGGTAGGTAGGTAGGTATATATGTGTGTGTGTGGATGTATGTGAACCCGGGCACATATACGTACCAATGCACATGTTTCCATAGTCACTTAACACTTTTGATATCAAATCGCCTGAAACCATGCTTGGTTCTACAGTACCACTTTAAAATATTTCTAATGATCTAAAACCTTCTATTATAATTTTTTGTAAGGAACTTTATTAAGTTATATTCCAAGCTAAATCTTAATGATGAGATTGTCGATTATGTTACCAAGCCTTTCCAAATATTTCAGTATTTGTAAAATTATTTGATAAAATGAATAGCGTCTTCCATGGAAAATATGGTAACGAATAGATTAAATCAAAATATGCATATATACATACTCAGGAGTAGATATTCAGAACCTTACAAAAGCAAAAAACACAGACATTCATACATACATATATACATACATACATACAATCAAAAAGTGGACAAAGATCGCAGCTCTCTAATAGATAGAGTACAAATGACCGCGATATCTGGCACCTTCAAAATTTGCAAAACATTCTTGCGATTCAAGGGATGACACTTTCTTTTCTTTTATAACCTTGCCACCAGGAAGGTGGCCGGTCAAAAATGTACTCGAAATTAAGAGAAAGAGAATATAAATACATACATACATACATACATACATACATACATACATACATACATACATACATACATACATACATACATACATACATGGTGGCTGCCAACTCGTTTTCGAGTACGGCCACTACTTTATATCCATGTAGGAGAACCGCTACCGATGCGCTGAACGAGATAGCGACTTGAAAACTCTGGTACAAACACTACACTTGTGACAATTATTGACACATAGTGCTGGGCCCATGGCACCATGTGACGACAAGTGCAGAGAGATCTCCAGATATAAAGCAATGCCTGTGCCGTGAAGCTTTTATAGTGAGCAAAGGCACTGCACAAAGCCAGTCCCACTCTCTTAACCAAGATGATATTTACCAAAAAGAAGTACAAGTCAACATCATTGGATACCATCAGGGTTGCAGGTGTTATATCAGAGTTTTCCTTCTCCTAGAATTCTGCCTTGACAAAGGCTAAGGGGTCATCTTTCCCGGTGATTTTGGATGGCCATTGACTCTTAAGAGCTCCTTTTCCCTTTGACAGATTTTGTTTTTAGTCCTGCAGGATGTCCAAAGTCACCCTCCTCACCAAGAAACCTTGGTGGGGTTGCCAGTTTAGTCGCCAACGACCCGACCATGAGACAGGTTGTACTGGGATACATACATACATACATACATACATGGTGGCTGCCAACTCGTTTTCGAGTACGGCCACTACTTTATATCCATTTAGAAGAACCCCTACCGATGCGCTGAACGAGTGTGACTTTTTAGTCCAGCCAGCGACTTGAAAACTCTGGTACAAACACTACACTTGTGACAATTATTGACACATAGTGCTGGGCCCATGGTACCATGTGACGACAAGTGCAGAGAGATCTCCAGATATAAAGCAATGCCTGTGCCGTGAAGCTTTTATAGTGAGCAAAGGCACTGCACAAAGCCAGTCCCACTCTCTTAACCAAGATGATATTTACCAAAAAGAAGAACAAGTCAACATCAATGGATACCATCAGGGTTGCAGGTGTTATATCAGAGTTTTCCTCTCCTAGAATTCTGCCTTGTCAAAGGTTAAGGGGTCATCTCTCCCGGTGATTTTGGATGGCCATTGACTCTTAAGAGCTCCTTCTTCTTTGACAGGTTTTGTTTTTAGTCCTGCAGGATGTCCAAAGTCACCCTCCTCACCAAGAAACCTTGGTGGGGTTGCCAGTTTAGTCGCCAACGATCCGACCAAGAAACAGGTTGTACTGGGATACATGTTACCAGTAGCACCAACTGTGACCTGACATATACATACATACATACATACATACATACATACATACATACATACATACATACATACATACATACATACATACATACATACGACCACACAAAGAGAGAGACAGACATCAAAAACTAAAAAATCAAATGCACACACAAGCGTAAAATTGAACGCACATATACGTAAACTAAAACGTATATCATTACAAATATTGACAGGGACATATATACACTCATACACACGTACATGAATATAGAAAAACAAATATACGAACTCACAAACACAGAACTGAACCAAACCCAAACACACACAAACGAAAGCACACGAACACACACACACTAACACACTAACACCCCCACCCACACACACATACATATACACACATGCACACACACACTAACACACTAACACACTAACACCCACACACACACACATACACATACACATGCACACACACTAACACACACACACACACATACACACACACACGCTAACACACTAACACACACACATACACATACACATACACACACACACGAACATCTCTAGATAAGGACAGATGTTTCGGTTATGCACTAATTACTAATTTAATGATACATATTTGATTTAGGAAATGTCATCTAATTTATGTTTACACAAAGTGAAATTCGTCGTTGTTGTTGTTGTTGTTGTTGTTGTTGTTGTTTGGGGTGATGATGGAGCTGGCCATATTCGTGATAGTGACAATAATGATAATGACGATGACCAAACAACTATGATGATAATTATAATGGTTTGTATTCCCTATACGCAATAGTCGATATATATATTACACACATGCATATGTATATATATATATATATATATATATATATATATATATATATATATATATATATATATTGTTATATTTGGGGAGGGTCATATTTGCGTAATATTGCCAGAATTAATAACAGAACACACTCACTGTTTGGTTGGTTTTCGCTTCTCGCTGTCTTTTATATATATATATCTGCGATCTAACTTACTCGGTCCTCAATGTTGCCATTGACTGACCGGCGGTCAAAAATAATACAGATACAATATAGACAAACACTTATATATATAGTTTACATAAATCTTTCGTTGCACATCTGCAACATCGTCAGTGGTGTTATATTCATTGTTCCTCCTGTTGTGTTGTATGTCTACGCCATTTTTTTTGTTCAGTCTGTCTATATATTTATTTATTTATTTGCTTGTTTGTTTATCTTATTTTATTTTGTCTTCTTTGCGCATGCGTTTGCGTGTGTGTATAGTGTTATGTGTGATGTGTGATGTGTGACTAGTGTGTATAGTGTTGTCTGCTGGGTGACTAGTGTGTGTTTATGTGCTTGTGTATGTATTTATTTATCTTATTTTATTTAATTTAATTTACTTATTTATTTATACTTCTCTTAGGTCAGTGTTGTTTGTTTGGGTGTTGTTGTTGTTCCACTCATTCTTTCTGTTTAGCTTTGGTCTTCTAATTTCTATTTCACTGGCCTCTCTGATTTGCCTATCTGCTGGGTCATTCCTATGTTTAGATATTATTCTAATTTCTATGTTGTCTATGTTACCGTCATGATGTTGTCTAGCATGTTCGTATAGTACTGGCCCGTTTTTTCGTCCTTTTAGTTCCCCCCAGTGTTGGTCTATCCTTTCACCTATGCTACGAGCTGTCTCACCTATGTATGTTGTTGTCGTGTTTCTGCAAGTACCCTCTGTACATCTTATGCTATAGACTACGTTTCTAGTTTTACAGTTTATCCGGGGGTTCACCTTACATATGATACATTTCCTATTGGTACAGTGGGTTTTCTTAAAAGGGTAGGTTTTGCTGATCAGGGATTTTATGGTGGTTCCTGGCTTTTCTACCACCTTTATTTTTAAGTGGGTCTTTCTCAGGGCCTTTCTACACTGGTTAGCTAATTTCCCTCCAGGGGTGGCGTCCACAAACATGACACTCTGATATCTCTGGTTGTCGTACCATGATGTGGCCTTCCCTATCTTATGTCTAGCCCTATCTAAGCTATTCCATGATTTGCTCCTGTATAGTGGGCAAATTCCTTTCATGTCCAGTTCTATGAGGGTCTTATACTTTTCCATGGCTCCTTCGTATACTCTGACTCTGTCTCTTTGGTTGTAGCCAGAGAACTGCATGCGGTTGATGAAGTGTTGGATGTGTCCTTCCATTTCTGTTGGGTCGCACATGCTGGACACATTCTTCATCACTCGTACCAAATCTGCGATCAGAATATTAAACTTAGCACTACTGGACATTGCTGAGTTTTTGAGTATCAGGTATTTGGAGGCCATGGGTTTAGCATAGTGTGAGTGGAGAATTTGGGCTCTCTCGTCTATAGTGTTAATCCAGAGTTCTGTGTCTAATACAGGTAGTCTATTGTTAGGGTGTTTGGAAGGGAAGTCTATAGTTACAGTTATACTCTGGTGTATGGAATTAGCTATCTGCTGGATGCTTTCCATCGTGCTACGTTCTAAATCAAACTTGTTAGTGCTCTCTAGTGGGGGTGTTCTTATAACTATATTGATATCGTCTACATAACGAGAGTACATGATGAGGTCTATGGAGCTTTCATTAAGGAGATCTTTAAGTCTCCTTTCCCACCATACCATGAAAAGGTTGGCAACATCGCCAGCTATGCTGACGCCGATGGCTGCTCCCTCATTTTGGGTGTAGATTTTCTCATTGAACTTAAATATGTGGCCCTTTAGGGTAGTTTTGATACTAGCCCCTATTGCATGTGCGACCATTTTTCTTACCTGATCAGTGTTTTGGGGGGTCCGTATAGCTTTGGTCCACCCAATCCACCTTCCTATGGGAGTCTTTTTAGCCATTGAGGTTATGGTGGGGGGTCTACCTCTTATAGGTCTACTAGGGCAGAAACATCTAAGGTCATGGCTGTCTAGGTAGTCAGTGTCGTAGGTAAGTCTAAGTAGGAGGCCCAGTTCGTCTGTGTCGACGTCGCAGAACTCCACCTCACTCTCAATGATCATCTCCACACATCTTTTCACAGCAAAATCAATGTTAATGGATGGGTACAGTGACACCACATCCATGCTGCCTATTATGCAGTTGGATAGGCTCCTGTTTTTGTTGCACTCACTGATTCTGCTGAGGAGGTCCTCTGTACTTTCACATACATCTGGGGACATCTTGATTATGGGGCGTATAACCATTGAGAGGAAGTAGGAGATCCTGTAGTTGCTAGCTATATTAGCTCCGCATACAGGTCTTGTTGGTGGTCCTATTGTCGGGTCGTCGACTGTCTTGTGGTCTTTGCGGAGCCCATACAAGGGTGGTATGCCATTGTTAGACGCCTGGAAGTTGTTGGCAGTGCGTCTGCTTGGCTTTAGGATGTCAGTCCACATCATCATGTGAGCGTTGAGGATTTTTTCTCTCCCATCGTGTGTTAGTTGTGCAACTTCGCTCGTGTTGGTGATGTGGGGTTGCATTGCCTCGATGTAGTTCGGCATGCTATCTATTGACATCCTACCAGACTTATCTGTGGGTAGACACACTACCTCACCATCCCTTGTGCGCTGCTTGAGGCTAACCAAGCCTTCTACAGGTTTTATCCCAAGTTGTTGGGCCTCTGGTCTGCTCTGTCTCATAGTGTACCTGTCTACTACTTGTCTAATCTTATTTCTAGCTATGGTGAACTGTGCCTCCGTCTCGTCATCTATTTGTTGTGGTATGCAAACTCTTTTATTAAAGGGTAACCTCGTAGGATAGATATTACCCATCTTATATGTTTTGTCAGCTGGGTTGAAAAATAGTTTCTCTAAGGGGTTGTCGTTATTTCTATCGTCATAGTTGTGTGTGTTGCTATTATTGTTATCATGGTGGTTGTTGTTGTTTCTATCCTTAGCATTAATATTATTATTGTTATGATTGCTAGATGTATTGTTGTTTACTTCACCGTTATTGTTGTTGTTACTGCTATTTCTACCATTGTGGTTGTTACTATTATTATGTTTCTTGTTTTTGTTGATGTTGCTACATGTACTATTTCCATTATTACCACTGTGGTTATTGTTGTTGTTGTTGTTCGTATTGTTACCGTTATTACTACTGTGGTCACTGTTGCTGTGTCTGTGGTTAACGTTTCTATTATTATTATTATTGTGGTTGTTGTTGTTCTGTCTATCGCTAGTATTATTACCATTATCACTATTTCTCACTTTCCTGCCATTGTTATGGTTATGGCTGTTATTTCTATACCCAGAGTTATTGTTTATATTACTACTACCGTTATTATTGTTGTTGTTGTTTACCTTTGCATTCCAACGTATTTTTGTGAAACACTTTTCCAGCTCCGTTTTGCATTCCATAGGATTAATCTTTTTGTAGATGGCAAATTTTGGTGGTAACTTTAGGATTTGTTGTTCTTGTTCACTGATTAAAGTGTTCCCATAGATATTTACTGTGTGGTCATTGGTAAATTCTTCCGGTAGTTTTACATCACTCATACGGATGTTGTCGATGTTATCTGGGTATTTTTGAGAATATTCGATTTTCCTTTCTTGTAGTTTTTTCTTATTCATCCATTCTAATTTCTTCTTGAAATGCCTACAGCATTCGTTTTGAGCATATTTCGTTTCGCGTCGGATGACGCTCATGAAGTCATCTCTCTCGTTTGCTGTGATGAGATTTCGGATTTCCTTACCGTTGATGCGTTTTTGTCTGTAGAGTGCGTTGACTTTTGTGTATGTTGTTCTTTTCATATTAACTGTTATTGTGTGTTTTAGCCGTTCAGCTTGTGTTTTGTTCAATAATAAATTATTTACTTGTTTTGATATGTTTGTTGTGTATGTTTTGGAGGAAACACAGTGTTTTAAGAAGCGGATTTGTTCTGTTGTTATTGTAGTTTTTATATAACAGAAAACAGTGTCTTTCAATAACCTTTCAGCTTGGCACAAGCTAATGCCATAGCGGCGATGAATTAGTTTTGCGAGGTTTTTTATATGAAATCGTGTGTCGAAACAGATATTGTTATATTTGGGGAGGGTCATATTTGCGTAATATTGCCAGAATTAATAACAGAACACACTCACTGTTTGGTTGGTTTTCGCTTCTCGCTGTCTTTTATATATATATATCTGCGATCTAACTTACTCGGTCCTCAATGTTGCCATTGACTGACCGGCGGTCAAAAATAATACAGATACAATATAGACAAACACTTATATATATAGTTTACATAAATCTTTCGTTGCACATCTGCAACATCGTCAGTGGTGTTATATTCATTGTTCCTCCTGTTGTGTTGTATGTCTACGCCATTTTTTTTGTTCAGTCTGTCTATATATTTATTTATTTATTTGCTTGTTTGTTTATCTTATTTTATTTTGTCTTCTTTGCGCATGCGTTTGCGTGTGTGTATAGTGTTATGTGTGATGTGTGATGTGTGACTAGTGTGTATAGTGTTGTCTGCTGGGTGACTAGTGTGTGTTTATGTGCTTGTGTATGTATTTATTTATCTTATTTTATTTAATTTAATTTACTTATTTATTTATACTTCTCTTAGGTCAGTGTTGTTTGTTTGGGTGTTGTTGTTGTTCCACTCATTCTTTCTGTTTAGCTTTGGTCTTCTAATTTCTATTTCACTGGCCTCTCTGATTTGCCTATCTGCTGGGTCATTCCTATGTTTAGATATTATTCTAATTTCTATGTTGTCTATGTTACCGTCATGATGTTGTCTAGCATGTTCGTATAGTACTGACCCGTTTTTTCGTCCTTTTAGTTCCCCCCAGTGTTGGTCTATCCTTTCACCTATGCTACGAGCTGTCTCACCTATGTATGTTGTTGTCGTGTTTCTGCAAGTACCCTCTGTACATCTTATGCTATAGACTACGTTTCTAGTTTTACAGTTTATCCGGGGGTTCACCTTACATATGATACATTTCCTATTGGTACAGTGGGTTTTCTTAAAAGGGTAGGTTTTGCTGATCAGGGATTTTATGGTGGTTCCTGGCTTTTCTACCACCTTTATTTTTAAGTGGGTCTTTCTCAGGGCCTTTCTACACTGGTTAGCTAATTTCCCTCCAGGGGTGGCGTCCACAAACATGACACTCTGATATCTCTGGTTGTCGTACCATGATGTGGCCTTCCCTATCTTATGTCTAGCCCTATCTAAGCTATTCCATGATTTGCTCCTGTATAGTGGGCAAATTCCTTTCATGTCCAGTTCTATGAGGGTCTTATACTTTTCCATGGCTCCTTCGTATACTCTGACTCTGTCTCTTTGGTTGTAGCCAGAGAACTGCATGCGGTTGATGAAGTGTTGGATGTGTCCTTCCATTTCTGTTGGGTCGCACATGCTGGACACATTCTTCATCACTCGTACCAAATCTGCGATCAGAATATTAAACTTAGCACTACTGGACATTGCTGAGTTTTTGAGTATCAGGTATTTGGAGGCCATGGGTTTAGCATAGTGTGAGTGGAGAATTTGGGCTCTCTCGTCTATAGTGTTAATCCAGAGTTCTGTGTCTAATACAGGTAGTCTATTGTTAGGGTGTTTGGAAGGGAAGTCTATAGTTACAGTTATACTCTGGTGTATGGAATTAGCTATCTGCTGGATGCTTTCCATCGTGCTACGTTCTAAATCAAACTTGTTAGTGCTCTCTAGTGGGGGTGTTCTTATAACTATATTGATATCGTCTACATAACGAGAGTACATGATGAGGTCTATGGAGCTTTCATTAAGGAGATCTTTAAGTCTCCTTTCCCACCATACCATGAAAAGGTTGGCAACATCGCCAGCTATGCTGACGCCGATGGCTGCTCCCTCATTTTGGGTGTAGATTTTCTCATTGAACTTAAATATGTGGCCCTTTAGGGTAGTTTTGATACTAGCCCCTATTGCATGTGCGACCATTTTTCTTACCTGATCAGTGTTTTGGGGGGTCCGTATAGCTTTGGTCCACCCAATCCACCTTCCTATGGGAGTCTTTTTAGCCATTGAGGTTATGGTGGGGGGTCTACCTCTTATAGGTCTACTAGGGCAGAAACATCTAAGGTCATGGCTGTCTAGGTAGTCAGTGTCGTAGGTAAGTCTAAGTAGGAGGCCCAGTTCGTCTGTGTCGACGTCGCAGAACTCCACCTCACTCTCAATGATCATCTCCACACATCTTTTCACAGCAAAATCAATGTTAATGGATGGGTACAGTGACACCACATCCATGCTGCCTATTATGCAGTTGGATAGGCTCCTGTTTTTGTTGCACTCACTGATTCTGCTGAGGAGGTCCTCTGTACTTTCACATACATCTGGGGACATCTTGATTATGGGGCGTATAACCATTGAGAGGAAGTAGGAGATCCTGTAGTTGCTAGCTATATTAGCTCCGCATACAGGTCTTGTTGGTGGTCCTATTGTCGGGTCGTCGACTGTCTTGTGGTCTTTGCGGAGCCCATACAAGGGTGGTATGCCATTGTTAGACGCCTGGAAGTTGTTGGCAGTGCGTCTGCTTGGCTTTAGGATGTCAGTCCACATCATCATGTGAGCGTTGAGGATTTTTTCTCTCCCATCGTGTGTTAGTTGTGCAACTTCGCTCGTGTTGGTGATGTGGGGTTGCATTGCCTCGATGTAGTTCGGCATGCTATCTATTGACATCCTACCAGACTTATCTGTGGGTAGACACACTACCTCACCATCCCTTGTGCGCTGCTTGAGGCTAACCAAGCCTTCTACAGGTTTTATCCCAAGTTGTTGGGCCTCTGGTCTGCTCTGTCTCATAGTGTACCTGTCTACTACTTGTCTAATCTTATTTCTAGCTATGGTGAACTGTGCCTCCGTCTCGTCATCTATTTGTTGTGGTATGCAAACTCTTTTATTAAAGGGTAACCTCGTAGGATAGATATTACCCATCTTATATGTTTTGTCAGCTGGGTTGAAAAATAGTTTCTCTAAGGGGTTGTCGTTATTTCTATCGTCATAGTTGTGTGTGTTGCTATTATTGTTATCATGGTGGTTGTTGTTGTTTCTATCCTTAGCATTAATATTATTATTGTTATGATTGCTAGATGTATTGTTGTTTACTTCACCGTTATTGTTGTTGTTACTGCTATTTCTACCATTGTGGTTGTTACTATTATTATGTTTCTTGTTTTTGTTGATGTTGCTACATGTACTATTTCCATTATTACCACTGTGGTTATTGTTGTTGTTGTTGTTCGTATTGTTACCGTTATTACTACTGTGGTCACTGTTGCTGTGTCTGTGGTTAACGTTTCTATTATTATTATTATTGTGGTTGTTGTTGTTCTGTCTATCGCTAGTATTATTACCATTATCACTATTTCTCACTTTCCTGCCATTGTTATGGTTATGGCTGTTATTTCTATACCCAGAGTTATTGTTTATATTACTACTACCGTTATTATTGTTGTTGTTGTTTACCTTTGCATTCCAACGTATTTTTGTGAAACACTTTTCCAGCTCCGTTTTGCATTCCATAGGATTAATCTTTTTGTAGATGGCAAATTTTGGTGGTAACTTTAGGATTTGTTGTTCTTGTTCACTGATTAAAGTGTTCCCATAGATATTTACTGTGTGGTCATTGGTAAATTCTTCCGGTAGTTTTACATCACTCATACGGATGTTGTCGATGTTATCTGGGTATTTTTGAGAATATTCGATTTTCCTTTCTTGTAGTTTTTTCTTATTCATCCATTCTAATTTCTTCTTGAAATGCCTACAGCATTCGTTTTGAGCATATTTCGTTTCGCGTCGGATGACGCTCATGAAGTCATCTCTCTCGTTTGCTGTGATGAGATTTCGGATTTCCTTACCGTTGATGCGTTTTTGTCTGTAGAGTGCGTTGACTTTTGTGTATGTTGTTCTTTTCATATTAACTGTTATTGTGTGTTTTAGCCGTTCAGCTTGTGTTTTGTTCAATAATAAATTATTTACTTGTTTTGATATGTTTGTTGTGTATGTTTTGGAGGAAACACAGTGTTTTAAGAAGCGGATTTGTTCTGTTGTTATTGTAGTTTTTATATAACAGAAAACAGTGTCTTTCAATAACCTTTCAGCTTGGCACAAGCTAATGCCATAGCGGCGATGAATTAGTTTTGCGAGGTTTTTTATATGAAATCGTGTGTCGAAACAGATATTGTTATATTTGGGGAGGGTCATATTTGCGTAATATTGCCAGAATTAATAACAGAACACACTCACTGTTTGGTTGGTTTTCGCTTCTCGCTGTCTTTTATATATATATATCTGCGATCTAACTTACTCGGTCCTCAATGTTGCCATTGACTGACCGGCGGTCAAAAATAATACAGATACAATATAGACAAACACTTATATATATAGTTTACATAAATCTTTCGTTGCACATCTGCAACATCGTCAGTGGTGTTATATTCATTGTTCCTCCTGTTGTGTTGTATGTCTACGCCATTTTTTTTGTTTTTTTTGTTCAGTCTGTCTATATATTTATTTATTTATTTGCTTGTTTGTTTATCTTATTTTATTTTGTCTTCTTTGCGCATGCGTTTGCGTGTGTGTATAGTGTTATGTGTGATGTGTGATGTGTGACTAGTGTGTATAGTGTTGTCTGCTGGGTGACTAGTGTGTGTTTATGTGCTTGTGTATGTATTTATTTATCTTATTTTATTTAATTTAATTTACTTATTTATTTATACTTCTCTTAGGTCAGTGTTGTTTGTTTGGGTGTTGTTGTTGTTCCACTCATTCTTTCTGTTTAGCTTTGGTCTTCTAATTTCTATTTCACTGGCCTCTCTGATTTGCCTATCTGCTGGGTCATTCCTATGTTTAGATATTATTCTAATTTCTATGTTGTCTATGTTACCGTCATGATGTTGTCTAGCATGTTCGTATAGTACTGACCCGTTTTTTCGTCCTTTTAGTTCCCCCCAGTGTTGGTCTATCCTTTCACCTATGCTACGAGCTGTCTCACCTATGTATGTTGTTGTCGTGTTTCTGCAAGTACCCTCTGTACATCTTATGCTATAGACTACGTTTCTAGTTTTACAGTTTATCCGGGGGTTCACCTTACATATGATACATTTCCTATTGGTACAGTGGGTTTTCTTAAAAGGGTAGGTTTTGCTGATCAGGGATTTTATGGTGGTTCCTGGCTTTTCTACCACCTTTATTTTTAAGTGGGTCTTTCTCAGGGCCTTTCTACACTGGTTAGCTAATTTCCCTCCAGGGGTGGCGTCCACAAACATGACACTCTGATATCTCTGGTTGTCGTACCATGATGTGGCCTTCCCTATCTTATGTCTAGCCCTATCTAAGCTATTCCATGATTTGCTCCTGTATAGTGGGCAAATTCCTTTCATGTCCAGTTCTATGAGGGTCTTATACTTTTCCATGGCTCCTTCGTATACTCTGACTCTGTCTCTTTGGTTGTAGCCAGAGAACTGCATGCGGTTGATGAAGTGTTGGATGTGTCCTTCCATTTCTGTTGGGTCGCACATGCTGGACACATTCTTCATCACTCGTACCAAATCTGCGATCAGAATATTAAACTTAGCACTACTGGACATTGCTGAGTTTTTGAGTATCAGGTATTTGGAGGCCATGGGTTTAGCATAGTGTGAGTGGAGAATTTGGGCTCTCTCGTCTATAGTTTATATATATATATATATATATATATATATATAGATAATATGCAAAACGTGAAACCGAAGAAACCAAGCAGACGCTGCAGCACGATTTAAAAATATATTAGTTTAACGCTTGATATAGTGTGAAAAGAGTCTTAACGTTTCGGACACTTGTCCTGCAGCAAAAGATGAATTAGAAAGATAGAGAGTGAGAATGGGAAGGAACGGACAAAATTGTTTTAAGAGGAAGAGGAAGCGGCCATTATTGTCAACATCGACCTTGTTATGGTATGGTGGGAGAGATGAATTAAGTCACACATAGAAGAGACTCTGATTACGTAGATGCCACCAATATAGTTGTTAAAACATTCATATTAGAGAATTAGAAATAAGCATCATAGAAAGTATCCAGCAAATAGCTATCCCCATTCCACCAGAGTATTAAACTTACAGATAGCCTATGTTTGATGTATTCAACAAAATACATCAAACATAGACTATCTGTGCTAGGTATATATCTGTATATCTAAATCAGAGAATGTCTGTCTGTCTCTCTGTTTGTTTGTCTGTCGGATCACTAAAACTCGAGAACCACCGAACCGATTGTTTTCAACCTTTACACATGTAATACTTATGGTCCTGTGAGTGTTTTGAGCAAAACAGATTTCAAATTTGCAATGCGCTATGGACCGCATTATGCGATTTAGCGATCTCTCTCTATAATTCTTAGTATTTCTCTTTTTAGATAAGTACATAGATATAACGTTGCGCCCTTATAATATCTCTCTGTATGCCTGGCGGTCTGCATTACGACAGTATGACGTGGCTGTGTGTGTGTGTAACGTTTTTTGAAATATTTACTTCTGCGTTCACAGATTGATTTTTTTATTTTAGTTTCAGAAGATCCCGTTAAGGGTGAAAGCAGCGATTATTTGCTTAAACTTTAATCTGTTATTTTAATATATATATATATATATATATATATATATATATATATATATATATATATAATTATATATTCGTGTACAGATATTTTTGCATACACAATAACAAAATATAAACAAAAGTATTTATTTCGTGATAAAGTATTGATTTTCTTCGCACGGAAAAAGACCCTGGTAATCTACAACGAATTTTTTTATAAGAACAAAATGTAGACACCATCCCGAGGCCGAGGTACTTCTCAGTACTGTTATATATATATATATATATATATATATATATATATATACACGAATGGAGGATCAAAAAAGTTCGCGGAGTTTTTCAGAAAATATTCTATTTTTCAAAAAATATGATTTACCATCAATTTATTTTTCTACATAGTTTGATATCCAGGTCAATACACTTGACAAGGCGATGCTTCCAGCTTCGTAAGCCGTCTCTAAAGAAAGTTGAAGGCCTTGTTCGAAGCCATGTGTTGGCAGTGCTTTTAGCTTCTTCAACACCACTAACACGGGTTCCTTTTAGCATTTCTTTGAGTTTTGGAAAGAGGAAAAAGTCTGATGGGGCTAAATCTGGACTATAAGGCGGGTGAGGAAGCACTTCCCATCGAAATTCTCGAGGAACTTCTTTTGCAACCCACGCAGAATGCGCTGGTGCATTGTCATGGTGAAACAAGATCCCACCATGAAGTTTCCCTTTTCGTTTCTTGACTAAAGCCTCTTTCAGCTTCCTTAAAACATTTGCATAGTAAGCTCCTGTCACAGTTCTTTGACCTTCAAGATAATCTATTAGTATCACCCCATCTGAATCCCAGAAAATGGTGGCCATCACTTTTTGATCCGACTTTTGAGATTTGAACTTGATTGGCCCCGATGATCCACGTGGAAGCCACTGTTTTGACTGCTGTTTGGATTCAGCATCATACTGGTAGATCCAGGTTTCATCTCCGGTGATGATTCTGGTCAGGAAATGCTCTTCATCAACTTCAATTTTGTTTAATATCGTCAAAGACAGATCACTTCGAAGAATCAGCTGATTAGGGCGTAACGCTTTTGGGACGGATCGCGCTGAAAGCTTGCTTAGTCCCAAATTATCGTGTAGAATTGAATTTGCCGAACCATATGAAATGTCTAGGGACTTAGCTAACTGATTAACTGTTATTCTTCGATCTTCTTCAATTAAAGTCTGAGCAGCCTCAACGTTTTGGTCATTTTTTTTATGTTCCTAGTCTTCCTTGTGATGGTCGTCTTCAAGGTCGTCTCTCCCTTGTTTGAATCGCTGAATCCACTTGTAGAGAGCAGTTTTCTTTGGAGCAGTAGTACTGTAAACTTTAACTAAAACCTCCATAATCTGTGTCCCTTTCCATTTCAGTTTCACCAGAAACTTGATATTCGATCTTATCTCAAAATAACTATTTTCCATTGTTCCAAAACGAGGTTTTTTAAAGAGTGTCAGTACTGTACAATAGTCCACGCATAACTGACTGCAAGTGACTAATAGCAAGGTAAACACCCAGTGACAATGTTCTGACATGTTTAATATTGTTTTAATCTATTTTTTTCTTACTACGATAAAATTCCGCGAACTTTTTGATCCCCCATCGTATATATATAGGAGGAGGTTATAGTTCACTTGAAGCATTGTGTAATGAGGTATAAACGTTTGTATATGTATAATAAAGCCAAAACAATGCCGGTATGGACATAGAATAAAGAATGCAAATGCAAAAGATATTGTTGACAATTAGTCTTTTACTTTAGATTTATTTAAATGTCCTTAATTTTCGAGATAATATCTCTTCTTCGGAGGGAAGTAAAGCGGTTAAACCAGTGTTCTAAATAGCTTACCAAGTCATGTTGACAGGAAATGGTATAGAGTATCTGTTCTATCTCTAATGTCAAAGAGTTAAGGTTAGGTGGATAAATAGTAGTCTCCCTTTAAAAGTTATTATTTTGTACATGCCTGTTTAAGTGTGTGGGAGAATGCATGAAGGTGTAAGTATGTGAGTGTGTGTGTGTGAGTGTGAGAAGATATGCCTATACGTAAATGTGGGGGATAGATGTTATCTCGTGTTAGAACTGGTCTTTGTGTGTGTATGTGTGTGTGTGAGAGAGAATAAGTGGTGGTGTAAGCGTGTGTGTGTGTGTGCGTGTGTGCGTGCGTGTGTGTGTGCGTGTGTGTGCGTATGTGTGTGTGGGGTGTGTGTAAATATGGGGCTAGAAGCTCTATCAAGTTATAAATTGGGTGTTGAGTTCTAGTCTATTATTGATTGGTGGTAGTGTTTTGTCTATAATTAGTGCTTCCTTAATTCTAAGATTGCCGAGGTTTCTTTCCTTAGTTTCTATCCTAACTGTTATGGTTTTGTCGGTGCTTTTGCATTTAACTAGGTGTTTCTTAAATAAGGAAGCGTTAGTATGGAGGTGTTCTTTTATTCTTATGTGGAGTGGTCTGGTGGTGCTACCTACGTAGAAGTTGCTGCATTTGTCACACTCTAGACTGTATACGCCGTAAGCCTGGTGGCATAGGTCTGTGTCGTTGATGGAGCAGTTGGCTAGCCTGCAGCAGTTGTCATGTCTGGTGGAGTGTCTTTTGGTTAGCTGTCCGCGTAGAGAAGGGCCTGAGTGGGCCAGTTGGATATCTAGTCCCTCTCGTCTGATAGCTCTGCGGATGGCTGTTGTTGTTTCGTCACTGAAGTGTGGGAGCTTCAGGAAGCAAGTATTAGTGCCTCGGGTGTGGTGTCCTCTGTTCTTTCTAGCACGGTTTGTGGTGGATGTCTTGTATCCGTTAAGTTTGAGTACTTCCAGGAAATGTGTGGTGTGCGTGTCTCGGTCTCTAGCGTCGGTGCATTTGTTCCGGATACGTGTAGTTCGTTCCTTATGTATCCGAACATAGCGCCGGCTGGGAGGGCCGATCTGAAATGTACGAACAGCTCCCTGCTGGCGGCTTTTTTTATAGAAGCAAGTATGGATGTTGCCTTCCTCTGTTACCCTGAGTTGGAAGTCCAGTAGGGAAAGGGATCCGCGGTCATCGGGGTGTTCCATGCTGAACTTTATACTGGCGTCCATGCTGGAGAATGTTGTGTATATTTTATCTGCCTCCTCACGGGATGATGTAAGGATGAGTATTTCATCTACATATCGTGTGAAGAAGGTATGGGAATGGCAGGTGTTGAGGGCTCGGCATTCTAGCTGGTTCATATAGGTGATGGCCAGCAGATCCGATAGGCTGGATCCCATGGGTAATCCTGTTGTCTGTCTGTATGTGTGGTGGTGGAAGGTGAAGTATGTGTTGTCTACTGTGAAGGACAAAAGCTGGTGTATGTCCGTCGGGTGGAGGCCGTAGCAGTGGATGTCCTCTGCGACCACGCAGTCCGTCAATAAATCGACAGCTGGATGAGCGGGGACTGTAGTGTAGAGGGAGACAATCTCGAGGCTAAAGGCGTATCTATTTAGTTTAAGTTGTTCTGTCTGGAGTTGGTGTAGTCTCCGTATAACTTCGTCGGAGCTACTGACATGCCCGGGAAAGGTGGAGAGTAGAGGCTTGAGGACCTGCGAGAAGAGCCAGGAAATTTTGTATAGGGGTCCTTCTATGCTGGAGACGATGGGTCTTATTTGCGTCTTAGTACTATTCTTGTGGGTCTTGATGAGGTGGTAGAAAGTGGGCAGTCTGCTATTTCTAGTGGTGTAGTTGAGCTTAACTTTATTTGGCAGTTGTCTTCTCCTACAGATATCGAACCAGATGGAGTTGGTCTGTTTTTCGATCTGGGCTGCAGTCATGTTTGGGATCTCTGTATATAATTCATTGTCGCTTAGATGTTCAAAGGCTAGGTTGTTGTATGTGGCTTGAGATATGACGCAAAACTCTTTACCTTTGTCGGATGGTAAGTATATAAGTTCCCTATTCCGTAGGTTCTTCAGGGCGAGTTGTTGTGTCCTGGTGAGGTTTGGGGATATCTTCTTCTGTTTCCGTAAGATGTTAAATGCGGAATGTTTTAGCCCCAAGAGTTTTTCTTCAAGCTCGCGGTTGGCAGGCGGTGGACAGAGTGAGTGGGCGATCCAGTTGGTATATCGGGAATCTGGGTTTATTATGATTCCGTGGTGTTGTTGCCGAGATCGATATCCATTTTAGTTGGTAGGCAGCCCGACAGAAATTCGTTTCTATGTCGAGCCATAATTTGTCGTCCAGTCTCTGTTTTAATATGAACTTGGGACCCAGGCTGAGGAGGTCTAATTCCTCTCGGGAGAGGGATCCTGTCAAGTCTGTGACGAGGTGTTTTGCGTCAGGTGTGTTGTTGGTCGGGGCACCGCTAGGCTCGGTGTTGGTACCGTCTTGTTCACCTCTGTTGGTGCTTAGAGTTGGGCTGTTGTAAAGACGGTTAGCCGTGCTGAGTTTGAGAAATTTTTGGCGTTAGGCGTATTTTCTCGTAGTCTCAGAGATGGTAGTATGACCTGTCTATAGCGGCGGAGATAACTCTGGACAGAGGTTCTGGGGTTTCAGCGAGTTGTGGTACAAGGCTAGAAATAGTCCGTATGTGTTGTTGTAGCGTGCGGTGTAGGTGTTGTATGAGTTTTCTTAGGCAGAATGTTTGTATGTAACTAAGTGATCGTTTGAGGCCTGGTGATTTGAAGCATGTTTGTAGGTGCAAATTTTTGATAGTTTTGGGGATGATGTTGTTATTCAGACATCGTTTTAGGAAGTTTATTTGGCAGCTAGCTGGAAGAGTTTCTTTACAGTTGTGAACTGGGCCTGGCTCAGGCGTAAGGAAAGGAGGGGGTTATAGTTCACTTGAAGCATTGTGTAATGAGGTATAAACGTTTGTATATGTATAATAAAGCCAAAACAATGCATGTATGGACATAGAATAAAGAATGCAAATGCAAAAGATATTGTTGACAATTAGTATTTTACCTTAGATTTATTTAATTGTCCTTAATTTTTGAGATAATATATCTTCTTCGGAGGGAAGTAAAGCTGTTAAACCAGTGTTCTAAATAGTTTGTTAAGAACTCTGGTTAAACCAATGTTCTAAATAGCTTGCCAGAACACTGGTTTAACCGCTTTACTTCCCTATACTTAAACAAACGTTTATATATATATATATATATATATAATTATATATATAATTATATATTCATGTACAGATATTTTTGCATACACAATAAGGATAAATATATATCAAATATATAACAACCCTAGAGAAAATCCCGAGCAATGTCGGGCCATACTGCTAGTCTATATATATAAAACTGAGGATGTGTGTGTGTGTGTGTGTGTGTGTGTGTGTGTGTGTGTGTGTGTGTGTGTGTGTGTGTGTCTGTGTGTGTTTGAATCCCTAAAACTCGAGAAGTAGTACCCAACTGATTTTTTTCAAACTTTACATGTGTATTACTTATGTTGCAGGGAGTGTTATCAACCTTTTGATCCATTAGGTGAAAAACTGCGTTTGTTTTCCACCTTTTTATGGGTTTTATGAGGCGTTACGTCAGACCGATTTCCTTGAAATTGTAACTATGTATTAGTCAGTCACTTCTTCATACCGTGAGCATAGAACATCCAACTTTCTCGGGCCCGCATTAGGTGAAAAACTTCCTATTTTCAGATTTTTTACGGCTTTTTTGAGGCGTTACGTCTAGCCGATTTTCACGAAATTTCAAGGCATATTATGCACATAAAAAAATTTATTTTCTTGATCCCCTACAGTCCGCATTAGGTGAAAACCTGCATTTTTCCTGCTTTATCGAGGAAAATCTTGAAGATTATCCAGCCATCAGAGTATTCGGTTTATTTTCTTTACATATTGTCCAGGCATGCAGTTTTTTCACGATTACGTCTGTTGGCAGCCCTCGTTCCAAAATACCTGAACCCTTTGCACACACGCGCAGACAGACACGTCTGTATACACACACGCTTATATACACCCGTATATAAACACATAGACAAACCCTGTCCTATGTGGGCGTACGTACGCGCCCACACACACACACCCACTGACAGATACTCACACCATATATATATGTGTCTGTCTGCGCTTGTGTGCGCGTTTGCGTGCATGTGAGACCGGATGTATGGCGCGGTTTAGGCAGGCGCTAATAGGCTTGTGGCGGTCGGTATCTAGAAGTGGGTGTGCCTGGGTTTGTGGAAGAGAGGGAGAGTGTGTGCGCCTATATATGTGCATGGCGGTATGTGCGTCTACGTATGTATGCGTACATTTGTGCATGCACGCATGTGTCTGTGCCTGCCCGTGTGTGTGTATATGTGTTTGTGTGTATGTGTGAGTACATACTCTAGAGTGTGAACAGACGTGTGAGATACCGAACCCAGCATGACTCCATTGAAGTGTATCGGACAGAGAATGGCTGATGACCCGTGTAGCAGTAAATAGTGACCAGAACTTAAGATGACGTGGAATAGCAACAGCCAATGGCATAACAAGAGTGGAAGATGTTTTTTGAAGGTGTTCTTTTGACGACAACACCCCAGGGAGAAGATTTTCTCCGAACGAACTACCCGTGTCCGAGGAACTTGCAGCCGTAGAATCAGCCAGATCCATACAGTGATCATGTTGGAGCTACCTGCCGGCGAAACAATTGTAACACGCAATAAACTGAGTCCAGATGCATCACTGATTTTTCGTTTTTTATACTATCCACACTCTACTCTGTATGAATATTGCGTGCTAATTTTGGCATACCGCCTATAGAAGCACCATAGCTACCATTATACACAAGTATATATATATATATCTCAAAGGTATATATTGAGTTAGAAACTCAAAATAGTCTCTTACAATAAAATAGCTCTAGAAAAGAGATTTTTCCGAGCCGTATATTATAACTGAATATAAAAGAAAAGCAAACACAGATATATACATGAGTTCAAATCGTTAGGGACCAGATTCGCTAAGGTGAAAAGAATACTAACTATAGACAATAGGGTTTGCCAGACTCAATTTAAGAATAAATCAAGAAAGTAAATACAAACCGGAATTGTGGTAATTACCAATCACCTGGACAGCTTTGATAATGCTGTTTCGCAAAATGAATTGTGAAGAGGAATACCAATTCTTGCTCATCAGCGGGTGAAGAATTATTAGTATCCTGGTCACTTCTAAGTATATTAAAAAAAACTGAATAGTGTGCGTATATATAATAACGCACATGGTATCTGAACTTAGCGTGTCTCACAAACTCACAACACTAAAAATAGCAGCCCGGTTTACTCGACATTTGAATTAGCTCAACAAATTAACGGAGCCGAATATATTGAGTATATCAAAGGTAAATATCGAGTAAACCGTGCTGCTACTTTTAGTGGTGTGAGTTTGTTCAAATACCATGTGTGTTATTATATATACGCACACTATTCAGTTTTTTAATATACTTAAAAGTGACCAGGATACTAATAATTCTTCACCCGCTGATGAGCAAGAATTGGTATTCCTCTTCACAATTAATTTTGCGAAGCAGCATTAACAAAGCTGTCCGGGTGATTGGGATATATTTATATATATATTTATATTTATATATATATACATACATATACATACATATATATACATATATATATATATGTATATATATATATATATATATATATATATATATATATATATATATATATATATATATATATACACACATATATATATATATATATATATATATATATATATATATATATATATATATATATATATATATATATACACACATATATATATATATATATATATATATATATATATACATGTGTGTGTGTGTGTGTGTGTGTGTGTGTGTATTTATATATATATATACATTTATATATATATATATATATAATGGAAAATTTGAACAGGAACAAAACAGAGAGGCAGTACAACGAATGTTTATTAATTTCACGCTCTGGAGAGTGGGGTGGTGGTGGGGAACGACGTTTCGGGCATAAGCCCTTCTTCAGGTGAAAAGTGTGTGGGAAGAGAGTTCAAAGGGTGTGTAGGCAAGTGGTGGAGAGACATATAGCGAAAAGGGGGTGGGAGGAAACGGTGCGAATGAAATTAAAAATAAAAGCATGATCAAAATAAAATAAAATTAAAATGGGGTAAAACAGGTGGTGGAAGGGTGTGGGGTGTGTAGGGGTGGTGGCGGGTGGAGTGGGGACAGGGAGACGGGGTGTCGGAGCGGGGAGGGCTGAAGGTGGTGTGTGTGTAGGTGTACGTGTGTGTGTGTGTATGTGAAAGCAAGGGTTGGGGGAAGAACGGGGTTGCATGTTCAGGAAGAGGTGTGTGTGGGGTGGGGTGTAGGTCGGAGTGTGTGTGCGTGTGTGGATAGAGGGGTGTGGGGGAGAGGAATCCGGAGGCTGAAGGTGTAAATATGTGGTGGAAAGCAAGTGTGTGTAGGGATTAAGCGTGTTGTGGGTGTAGGTGGCGTGTGGGAAAAAAAACATTTTTTGGGGTGTGTGTGTGGGGGAGTTATAAAGGTGATTCCGTAAGAAGATGGGGTTGAAAGGTTGGTAAACTCCTAGGATGGTAGTTGATTCTGCGGTCAAGCTCCACATACGAGTAATCCATGGAGAGATGGTCGGAAGAGGTGAGATGTGGGGTGCGCGCGCAACAGGAAGTGGTCAAGGCGGTAGGAGTGCTGTGTGTATGTGTGTGCGGGGAGGTGGTCAGAGGGCATAGCAGCAGTCGGGTGGAATGATAAAGGGGCGAGCATGGGTTGGTGTGAAAGTTGGAGTGAGGAGGGTGTGTGTGTGTATTAGTAGATTAGAGAGTGTGGTGTACTGGTGTGTGTGTAGTTTAATGAAGGGGGTGTTAGTGGCTGTTAGTATACGGGAGGTGGAGAAAGGGTTGAATGCAGGTGTGAGTGGGGGTTAGTGGTGGTGGGGTGTGTAGAGTTGGTGGTGTACGAGGGTGTGTGGGTACGTGTGCGTGGGGTTGGGGGGTGTTAGTGATGTTAGTTACAGTGTGGTGGGATGGATGTGTGGGGGTGAGGGTTAGTGGTGGTAGTAGGGTGTGTGTTTAGTGTGAGCGCGTGTATATATGTGCCGGTGGGTGTGTGCGTGTGATAAAGAGGGGGTGGAGAAGAAAGGAGGGATGTTAGTATGTTAGTTGGGGAAGGGTGGTCGGATGAGGGGTGGAGTGGAAGTGTTAGTATTGTTAGTTGTGGGGTGGGCGGTATATATTTATATATATATATATATATATACACGCACGCATATATATGTGTTTTCCATTATATACATATATTTTAATTATTTAAAAATTAGTTTTAAGTGAACATGATTCTTAAATAAATATTTTGAAGTGAACATGACCCAACAGGTCACGGATGGTCTAGTTGCTAATAAAATACAAATCCTCCATTCGCATTCTGCTAAATCCATGGCCTCCAAGTACCTGATCCATCGGAACTCAGGTGTTTCGCATTACGTAAAAGTCAACATATTGATTCCGGACTTAGTAAGAGTAATGAAGAATGTGACCCACATGTGCGATCTTAAATAATTAGCGAGACACGCACAACACTTCATCCACCGCATGCAGTTCTCTGGTAACAAACAAAGACTGCTAAACAAACCGTGCTAAATGGATGAATATCATAGAAATAGATACGGATGGGACTTGCCATATATCTAGGAACGAATTTTTGAATATGATAGAGAGACAGTCAAGTAGAAAACAAATATGAAGCATATATACAATCTGACACAAAACACGTTTGATTTTATGCAGCGGTTAAAATAAAATATGGAATTTCAAACTCCCAAATATAAAATTTTCTCTGAAACATTTGAATAAAAATGTAAAACTTATCATTAGATATGAATTGATATATTTAACAAAATTGTTTTATTCAGATCAGGCTAGCACTACAAATTAGAGATCACCATCCTTATTCCTCTGATGGACAAACATATCTTGCAGTAAACAACACACCAACAATTTAGCTGAAATCCATATCACTACTGCACGAACAGAAGAACAAAAAATCTTGTAGCCACCTTAAACGTGAGTTGGCATGATATAGAATTGGAGGCAGTAAACTAAATAGCAGACAATTATCTGAAGGCCTCACAGATCAAAGGCATTGGACCAACATAAGCTTGCATCATCCAACACTTACTTCAATGTGATTCAGTTCTTAACACATGCGGGTAGTCAGCCACATGTGTGTATCTTCACTCCCGCCTGTGCAGTCACTTTTTGCACAACACCTGAATTGTGGTGTTTCCATCCTCCATCCAAATCTATATTACCAGAGCAACACACGTTTCTTGATGAAAGCCCAACTTATCTAACCGGTTAGATCCGGCCTACTCCACTAGTTCTTGCTCCTTATCCGTAAGGGTTGCAACGTTCATTGATGAAGTCACTGCAGCGTCAAGTGTTTAGACTGAATCATACAGCCTAATGAGCGGCCTCAATGCCCATGTTCACACTGATCACCTCACATGGAAATGAGTGATTGGAAGTAAAGGGGATTTCGATTTAAATGCGAAGTTTGAGGTCTTATTGGACTTCTGCTCTAGTAATCGGGTGTCTAGGACGAATTCCTTGTTCAAGCTCAAAGTATACATGGTATAAGAGAAATTAGGACCAGAGATCAGAATTCATTTTGATATTGTCTCTGATATCTTCGATAGTGTGCTGGATGTTCGTGTTTAGAGAGAAGCGGCACTTTCAGTTGGTCACCATCTAGTTATCTATAACCTCAAAATACATAGAATCAAAATAAACCCACATAACTGGCAGATCCAACTCGATCCAGCTCGACCTTAAAGTGGGATGCACTGCCAGATAAATATTTCGGGACCTGGTATGCGGGGATTATTACATCCAAATTTTTAGAACCCACGAAAAAAACTGAGGATATTGAAACTGAGTGCAGACTTTTCAGCCTGGCAGATTTTGCTTCAGCTGTTAAATGCTGCTGGCCAAAGCGGTTCGGTATGGCATCGAGAGAAAGGAGGATTCCCTAATTGAATCATGAGATCAAAGATGCCATTTAAACAAAGAAGGAGGCTTACAAATCGTGGCTTGGAAATAAGTGTTTCTACTTCTACTGGCGGTACAATCAGGCGATGAAAGCCGAAGAGAAAACACTGCAGGAGTGCAAGGTTATCATGGGAGAATGTATGACTGAACTTGAGTTTGTGGAGAAAGAATGTTGGGCTTTCATCAAGAAACGTCCGTTGCTCTCGTAAAGTATCTTTGGATGGAGGATGGAAACACCACTATTCAGGTTTGGTACCAAAAGTGACTGCACAGGCGGGAGTGGAGATACACACATGTGGCTGGATGCCGGCATGTTTTATGGACTGAATCACATTGTGATGTAGGATTTACCTCTTTTAGTAAATGTTGGATGATGCAAGCTTATGCTCCAAAAAAACAACCGGAATACAGATTGTAGAACTAATAAGGAAATAAAACAGATGGGCAGGAATAGTTACCTAGATTTGCAAAACAATATTCTGAGAATGGGGAAATAGAGGGTGTGAGGGAGAGAGGAGGAAGTAGAGGGGAGAGAGGTAAGGAGAGAAATGCGATATATTGCTAGGACAAAAGACGGTGTATATGTATAATTAGAGAAGGGATGGCATGAGGAAAGATAAATGAATGGTTAGTTGGTTGCAAAATATCCCATGTAAATAAAACAAAAGTTATTTTCAATTATATTTTTCTTTGTTTTGTCCTGGTTTTTAATATACAAAGGATAAATGGACCGACTGACAAACAGCTAAACAGGCTTACAGACAATTAAATAGACACATTGAATTGACTGATAGGCAGATTGTTAGATGTATGTAAGGATAGATATAAAGATAACAGATAATGTTGTTGGATGCTTGGGTATATATATTGATAATAGATAGAAATATATATATATATATATATATAGAGAGAGAGAGAGAGAGAGAGAGAGAGAGAGAGGGGGGGGGGAGAAAGAAAGAGAGAGGGGGGGGGGATAGATGAGATAGGAGGAGTGTAGTAGTGGAAGGAGGAGGAGGAGGAGTATGGAGCAAAAGAGTAAATACACCAGCTGTTAACACTTCAAGCTGTCGGCACAAGTTGAGTCGGCCGACTATCTGGGACTGTTGCACTGTTAGAGTGTGTTATAACTTAAAACGTTAAATACTGAATAGTGGGCACTAACGTTGCCGTGTTGATGGTGGTGTTCATAGTGGTCGTGATGGAGCTTGTAATAATGATAAAAACGGTAGTAACGGGTAACTGAGATGAGGAGTGCCTGTAAAAATTATTGAATAGACTTTTTTTTTTTTTTTTGCGAGAATGACTACTACAATACAAGTCGTTAGTTTCGTTAGTATGAAGATAATCAGGACGATGACAACGATAACGAGAATACCGACAAATGACGACAAAGACGATGACGATAGTGATGATAATGATAAGGGTGATAAAGTTAATAATCATATTATTCAATCTCTAAATCGACTAAATCTTTGACTAAACTAAAGTTATATACCTTTAATAATTGTTTCTACTTTAGGCACAAGGCCAGCAATCAACCAGTACATTACTGGTACTTTATTTTATCGACCCCGTAAGGATGAAAGACAAAGTTAATCTTGGCGGGATTTGAACTCAGACTGTAAAAGGACGTAACTATGCTGGAAAGCATGGCGCCCAACCCTCTACCGATCCTGCCAATTCACCGCCCTGCTATATACCTTTAATAATATTATAGCGTAAGGGCGCCGAACAAAATTGGTTTGCGGTATTCGTTCCGATTTCATATACCGCCAAGGTCAATTTTACCTTTCATCCTTACGGTGTCGATAACATAAAGTACCAGAAACGCACTGATGTCGATTTAGTTGATTTTACCTTTCCTTTAAATTGTTGCCATTGTGCCGAAAGTAGGAACAATTATCAGTCATCATTAGTCTTATTTTCACTGTATGCTGTGTCTTATTTTCCCACAGAGCATAAGCTCTGTGTGACTTGGGTGAGTACAGTGTTTCTTCTGGTGCGAGGGATTGGCATATCGGTAGAGCGTCGGACAACGTTGTATAGCAGAGGGTTACGCCCCTTTGCCATATAACATGTTGTATGGCAGAGGGTTACGGCCCTTTGCGATCTAAGTTCAAAACTCGCCGAGGTTAGCTTTGCCTTTAACCATTACGGAGTGATAAATTAAAGTACCCGTAACACACTGGGATGATTTAATCGACTACCCCCTTCCTCCTAATTATTGGCGTTGTGCCTAAATCAGAAACCATTATTATTGCGGTGGATTGGCAGTATCGGTAGAGCGTCGAACACAATGCTTTGCAGCATAGAGTTACGACCCTTTGCGGTTTGAGTTCAAATCCCACGGAGGTTAACTTAGCCTTTCATCCTTATGGGTCAACAAAATAAAGTACCAGTAATACACTGGTAATAGCTGGCCTTGTGCCAAAAGTATAAACAATTATTATTATTATTGGTATCTCAAGTTGTTTGACATGTATAGTTTTGCGCCGTAAGTTTTGTTGATTTTCACTTGTTTACTCAAGGTTCATTGTTAATTTGTTTACAATCTGTTAATTGGGTGCCATGTATTGTCCATAGAAATGGCGACCTCATGACATTAGGGCTTTTCGGACAAGTATTTGAAATGTACTTCCTTCATTTTTACGCTGACGAGCGTTTCTCTTTTTAAAGAAGGTGATACGCTCCTCCTTTTCCAGCCACTTGTCACGTGGCAGCGACTGGTACACGAGTCTTAAAATTGAGCATAGCGTCACCACCTCCACCTTTACAACTACCGTTATCACCAATACCAAAACAGACACTACCATTATCAGTATCGCCAGCACTACAAACAACATCTACAACAGCAGCTGCAGCAGCAACAATAAGATTAATGCTCACAAAACGGCAACGACAAATTTTATATATGAAAATGAATATCCCGCGGTTACGGAATCCAACACCGCCTCCACCTCGATCATGTCCAAGGCTTAAAAAAAAAAAAAAAAAAAAAACACATAATAAAAAAACAGCAACAATATTAATACTCCACCACTACCACACCACAACCACTACCACTACCACTACCACCACCACCACCACTACCACCACCACCACCACCGCCACCACCAAAAATAAACGCAGAACTGCCAACCACGTATACCGTATGACCAGTCCCAACACAACAGAGAAGAATCTCTCAAAATCTGCTGTTTTCTTCGGAGGGGCAACCAAAAGCACGGAAACACTAACTGTCAACGGAAATGAAAATGGGTGGCTAAGTCGATGCTAAAGAGGAGTGGGTCGCGGATTCAACCTCACAATTCTATCGATTTTGCTTGAAAACGCGTGAGGTTGTAAGGTAACATACAGTACATTTGGAGTAAATTCACCCCGTATGGAGCGTGGCACGGAGGCCCAGATCCAAACGGTTTAGGGTTGCATATAGAAACGCAAAACTGATTTTGTCCGTAGCAGAGGATTTGAGAATGTGAACGGACTTTACAAGGCCCCAGAGGAAGCCACACAACATCCCCTTACACCACTGAGGAATGAAAGATAAGAGCGCACCATGTGCCGCACACAATGGCTCTTCCCTGGCTAATGACAGGTGTCCTCATGGACGTTCATAGTAGAATAATTTCTAGACGTAAAGAAAATCAAACTGGAAAACTGTTCAGGATCGTGGATGGAACTACTCATCCAGACAAATAAAAAAAAATTAAGACCATCCCCGAGATAATATACTATGCGGACGGCGCTCACCTCCCCGTGAATGTAAAGGGTAGAAGACGAAAGTGTCACAAGTGTGACGCAAAAAACACACCTGAAAGTTTTCTGCCCTCAGCAAAACAAGAATCAAACGAAACCCCCCTCTCCTGCCTACAATAAAATCCCACACTGGTAGTTAATCAATCATCTGTGGCCACAATACAAACAAAACACTCACTAACGTCAATAACATCAGCAACTATAGCAGGAGCTCCTAAACCATCTGCGACGCCAGATCCAATAACAACTCATGCAACAGCACCACAAGTGGAAGATATTCCCCTTCCCGACCTGGCACATTTGGACATGGAGTGTAATCATGGGGAGAGGTGGCAAACTAAAAATAAAATGGAAGAAAAAAGAACTAGAAAAATCACCTACATAAGAAGAAAACACCCGAAAACGCATCACATTAGCACACAACAAAAAAACCAACATCAACCTCCTTACTACTACTCAATCCACCATCATCACTAATACCACCACCACGAGCAACACCATCAGCCCCACCACCACAACCACCATCAACACCATAACAAGCACCAACGAGCAACAACAAACGCAGGCCCAACCAAAAAACACCAAACTCCACACATTACACAGTAATAACCAGAATTTAATGTCCCACATAAAACACAACACTACCATTGTAGAAACTGAATACATTGTAGAAACTGAATACAAAGGATACACTAATCACATTCATACATATAAATCATATAAATCATATATATCACATAAGGAACATACACTAAATAAAAAAGAAATATTCGCAAATTTCAATGGAGACTTTCGGGCCAAATTATCTAAACGGATATACTCCGCCATCCTCGGGGAGAAGCCCTCAACTGGCCAGTGCGAGGAATCATCATTCCTCCCTCCACACGAACAAGGTAAGTAAGCCTTTCTTAATTTACCTACTCGTTACCTAACATGGCCTTACTTAAAATCGGCAGAATAAATGCACATGGCCCTGGGTGATCTTGAAAGCAGAATCACTGGATTAATGACCTCAAATTACTGTACATAGATTCGGTAGATATCCACGAGACTAATATTTCCGAAACATGAGTCGTCGCAACCATTTTCGACAGCTAAGATATGTACGCATGTCCAAGTCATCCGGGATATGGAGTCGGAGTCGCTGTGTTGTTTCGGAAAGAAATGGATCTCACGAGACAGACCATCTTCTTGGACCCAGAAGGTACGTTGGTGCTGCTTAGACGTGACCAGCAGCGAAGCGTATGCTTTCAGGCTAGTGGCGGACTATGTCCTGACAGGGATAGAACGGCTTAATTTCTTCCGGTGCTTGGAGACCTTCTATGGAGGGAATGTGTACATCGCGTTTGTCACCTACCACTTGACCGTCGCGCCTTCTCCTTCTCCACGTCTGACTGCGCTGGCGTATTTGCTCTTTCGCTTTTTGTGGAAGGTACGCATTCCAATGATCAGTTGGTCCATTGGCTGTCAATACACGCTGATTGGAGGCCTATGGTTGCTATGGCTGATGATGTGCAAAAATATTCTAGGGCTCCAAAATCTCCAACTTTTCCTTGATGGAGAACAGGAGTGGTCGCGGTGAACAGGTGTGCTAGACATGTGTTTACAAAGCTCATGTCCTTGACATAGCTGCAATCCTGTTTCAATCGTAGACCGAGAGGGAGCGCTTCAAAATTTGAATGTTTAAGTGCTCACAGAACTCAGCTGATCGGACATTACAACCGGTGGAAACTCCACTTTGGCGTTTTATAAAGGTTAGGTGGCTTTACAAGCGACGACATTGTAGTAGAGGATCAAGTAGCCACTCTTTTTCGAGCCAAAGAACATGGATAATATCCAGAAATCCCTCGCATGGCAGTGCTACCGGGGAGAGCGGCATGGCCAATTCGAGATAAACACTACGTAAATGGAAGTACCGTCATCCGGACCTGTCTGAGATGAGTGCAGGGCTACGAAACCGCCCTGCAAGCTCGCGTCCAGTGTCGTATTGCTGACTTGTGGGTGTATGTCGGACACACGCTGTCACGTGTTGGACGGATCCGGATATCAGCTGACTCCACCGAGAAGATTACACCGCTAACTTCTTTTAGCCGCTATCATCTCTTTGGGGGAATTTATTTCGTTTGATTTTTAAATGACTACAATATTGTTTTGTTACAACATCTTTTACCCGAAAAACCCACTGTATCCTCTAGTGTGGTCTTTATTGTTTGCTTAATATCAGCCCATAATAACGAAACCATTGCTGGCCTTGTGCCAAAAGTAGAAACAATTATTATTGTTATTTTCTTCCTGGTCAAGAGAAGTCCGCGGCTGGCATTTGAAATATTATCCAGCTACTCAATTGTTTGTCAGCCGAAAAAATGCTTGTGGTGGTACGCGAACGTTTGCATTCTACAGCGTTCTTGTATTGGGATAGAGCCACAAATCTGTTCAGCACGTAATTATTTTGTACAACTAATATTGGGTGTAAGGTGTATACGTTTCTTAGCTGAGTCGATGCAGAGGATTATTCAATCTCCTTCGTTTGCTAGGGAATATGAAGCAGACTTCCTTTGTTTGGTGCCTCTGGTAAACGAATTTATATGGTGTACAATATTGATTGACAGGGCTGTTCACTTCCCTAGTAGCTGAGTTAGAAATTTGGGAAAGAAATCTATCATGGGTAAATAAAAGCTTCGGATGAAATTGATTTATTCTTGAACTGTATAATAAAATTACTATTTCAAACAAATTTTCACCCATAGTATGACGAGAAAAGATTAGAAACTGATTATATTTCTTAAAACTATTTTAAAACATTAAAGACAGACTGTTAAGAATTTTTAAAGGAGAAAAAATGCCAACGAAATTTATTATTTATTTATTTATCTTTTCATAATTTTAAGTTTCTTGAATTTTGTCAAAGCTTTGCATGAACAGGAACAAATTTATGTTACATTAGTCTAGACCACACAAGTCTGCTCCGAACTAATTAGAAAAGTTGTAGAGTGAAGAGATCTCAAGATTGTTGCTAAAAAATGAATACTAACAACCTGCAGGTGTGGACATCTTTACATTTAAGATCAGAGAAAATACCAGAGATACTGGATGTATGTTTTTTGTTTGTTATTTTCTCTTTGCTGTTTACATTAATGTAAAGACGAGGAGTCATTTTTTTGTGTAATGATCTCTTAATATTTCTACATTTATGATCATGTACACACATAGTGATGAGGGGCGACGTATCATATTTTGTTAAATGAAAACTTCAAGAAAAAATAAGACAGTTATATTACATTCTAGTATCACCACAAATATTTACAACCGCTATTACTGTTGCCTCTACAGCGAACAATCTTGGTAACAAATGGCTGAATGGGTTCAAATTTCAGTTATACGTATTTTAAAGTTTTACCTAAATTATTTAATTTCTTTGGATTTCTTATTTTTCAGTTAACTTGCCGAGGACGAAGGATCTCTTTAAGTAATCAGTGAGGGCTTTCTCCACGTGGTCGCCCAATTAGCTATAAATAGCAATCAAGTAATCTTCGAACCATACCTTTACAACTAAAAAGGTTTTCATTGGGTGATATAATATTATATAACTAATGCAGGGGCTATGTTTAAACATTAAGACAGAATAACCAGGGTTGGTTGCATTGAGCGGGGCTGTACAAGAACAAGTACATCTACAACTATTACAAAAACTATGTCATTTCTGTGTTGCAGTATTTTCATCCACTCCTACACGCCACAGTTGAATCTCAGTTTTTGCTATTGGCAAGGTAATCAACTTTTCTCGTCCATTCATAGTTAGTCTGTGTGAATGCTGCAATATAACGCCTCACCTAAATAGAAGGAACTGCAACGTGGTCACAAGTTGCTAGAAATAACTTACCAATTGCACCGTAGCCTCATAAGAATAAGAAAGTTTGGATAATATTTGTGTATAATACAGAATGTTACTGGTTACTAACAGCCTTCGGGCGGTTTTCTGCTAGCATGTAGGGTGCATATTCATATTATACGCAAATATACATGCATGTAAATATGATACATCAAATAAAATCGTAATTGACAATTTGCACAGAAATTGAAGAGAGACTGTGTTACACTGTCTTCTGTAATTAGTAAAGTAATCCATGATACATTTAAAAAAGACGATATTATATAATATCTAGATTACGGTGAAATGTAATGAAAATGAAAAAGGAGAAAATTAGCGAAAGAAATATAAACGTTATGATATAACGATGTAAATTTATGAACGTGTATATAAGCGATATGATATAGCGTCCGTTATATCAGAACCGGAAGTATTGGCATTTGAAAATCTTAAAAGAAGTGAATCTTAAAATAAGCAATCATTATTGGCAGTATCGATAGAGGGTCGGACGCCATGCTTTGCAGCAAAGAGTTACGGCCCTTTATGGTCTGAGTTCAAATCCCGCCGAGGTTAACTTTGCCTTTCATCCTTACGGGGTGGATAAAATAAAGTACCAGTAATGTACTGGGTAATCGCTGGCCTTGTGCCAAATGTAGAAACAATTATTTATAAGAATATTTATGTTTAATCAACAGCTACTAAATTTAGTACATAAATTATGAAAAATTCATTCATTATTCATTCAAAGTAATCCTACTTATTTTACAAACGGGATAAAACAATATAATCAGGACACAGTCCCACACACCTCCCTTTATTATATTATGATAAGGCGGTTGATGATAAATAGGTTTACACAATGATGGCACAACTCCGATCTAAAATAATCATAAATCCTTCTCAAATACAAAAAGAAACCGGTGTCGTAATACTGTAGCAAAATCGTTTTGTGTAATTTCCTACATAGTCAGAGATATTTTCAATATA
>OZ024743.1:118590772-118615772 GCA_964016885.1 Eledone cirrhosa
ATCCGGTGAAAAGTTTGCACAACGAAATAATCCCGGGCAGAAATTGGAATGACAATATTGAGAACCATTTACACTGTATATATTTGAGTATAAATGAAGATATCCTATATTCAATTAAATTTGTGTGGCTTCAGCGTGAGATATAGTTCGATATTTCTGATCTCACAGAAGAAGTCGAAACATTTATGAAGAAGGTGTAATTATGTATTTCATACAGTATGTAGAAAAGTGACCAGTCATCGTTTAAAGAAAAAAACTGTGATACAGGATTGCAATTTGATGGAGAGTATGCAGATGCCCGAGGAAGAGAGGGCTCCATCAATTAATCTGTTCCCTGTGATAACGTATGTCAGTATAGAGTATATGCTGGCAAGAAGCATATCAAAATTCCTGGCAAAGATTACATTCATAAACACATTTGAAAAGCCTACTGTCACCCGATTCACAGACTGCCTTGAACACGTCCAGATGATTTGGAGCACCATTCAGCATGCTCAGGAAAAAGAAAGGACCTTTCGTTTGCCTGGCGTGACTTGCCAAATGCGTATGGATAAGTTCTCTATTAGCTGATACACTTATTATTATATGTTTTTGCATTACGAGGAGTGTGAATGACCTTCTAATGTGAAACATTGAATTAATGGCAGGCCCTGAACATAGGTATCCATATATAACTTTTCTAAACGAGATTTTGATATCAATGAATTTTCTAACACAGCAATAAAGAAAAATTAGCAGTCGTCTGGAATTACATTCAAGCCTTATTTCACTTTTTTTCAGTATTAAAATATAATGGGGGCCTCGTTTCCTCTAAATGTTTTGAAAGCTATAAGCACATTTGGACATCAATACAAGTGAATGTACAGTATTTTCCATTGCAATATGTGTATATATAGCAGCTCAAGAATTATAATACTTATGTGAATCTGTGTCTGTTTGTGTTTATGCGTGCGCATGTACATTTTGTTTGCAGTGTTTCGGTTCCCTTGATGTACCACATAGGAGTCTTCCTTGCACATCCCTTTATTGGCCCTTAAATACAATTCCTTCTTTACACAAAATAATCTATTTCTTGATCTTTCCCAGGTATCTTTTCAATATTTTTTCTTCCTTTCTTTTCCTTTTCTTTCCTCCTTTCTTGATTTGTTTTTTCTTCTTTCCTTTCTTTCCTTCATTTTTTTTCCTTTCCTTAGAATCTCTTTCTTTCTCTAGATAACAATCAACAACACTTGGATTCTAAATAAGAAGCTAATTACATAAGTGTACACTGGAATATTTCTACATGTGTTATATATATATATATATATATATATATATATGATCATGTGTTATATATATAAGAACTGGTGTGTTTTAAAAGAGCACATCTCAAATAAAAAATACCTAGTTCGATCTAATACCATTTTGTATTCGGAACGAGTCTTATAAAATAACATTGCGTCAAAAATTACATTACCATACTGGATTAGAATCCCATGTCTGATAAAACAGTGAAGTGACTCGGGCAGGTGCATTTTATAGTTTGAGGACAACCGTAGCCATGCCTCTGAAACTGAGTAAACACAAATTGTATGGAGGCTTATCTACCTATAATTCAAAAGGCAATCATTGTTGCACACGTTGTCACACTGGTACAGGATACAAGGTTGTTTTTCTATAACTTAGTGCATAGCAAGTTCAGTTGATCGAGCAACGAGAATAAACATTTTCGAGACCGATAGACATCCAATTGCATTGTTTGCACTAGATAACAATATACAATCGTATGAATAATAACATTGCATACAATACATGTGTAATATTATGATTGCGTGTACTATGTAAAAACAAACAAACAACATATGTATGTGTTAGCATATTTGTGTATATTTATCTCTCATTTTCTTTCCACACGCTCTCTCTCTCTCTCTCTCTCTCTCTCTCTCTCTCTCTCTCTCTCTCTCTCTCTCTCTCTCTCTCTCTCTCTCTCTCTCTCTCTCTCTCTCTCTCTCTCTCACACACACACACAGACATACTTACACACACAAATATTTTGATACAATTATGCATTTTATCTCAATATCTCTTATCTCCTCCCAATCTGTTGCTCTTTCCCATCGAATTTCTAGCCACCAACTTTCTCGTCCTAAACAACTCGCCTCTCTCTCTAACCTTCCCTTTTCCTCTTTTTCTCAACACGCTTTGCAATATATTTTCCGACATATATGATGTTATATAAGTACTTCCTCTTAATGGGGATCAAGAAATGATCATACATAAAAGCAGTTACTCTATAGATTGGAAGAGTATAGGCAACTTTATTTTATATAGAAATGGATTCTACAAGACGAGAACAGTTTCATTTAAAGTGTTGTAAATGTCATTTCTATGAAAAAAAAGATATACATGCAAGCATACATACAGACACTCAGACATACATACATGCATACATATATACATATATTGGAAAATTGTCTTTTCAATGAGGGAGTCTTTGGCTGCATACAAATCGGGGAAACTATGCAGTCGGGAGTTTTAATAAAAATTAGGTATATATTTTTCTATTTGTTAGAATAACGCTTA
The DNA here is from genome assembly GCA_964016885.1 of Eledone cirrhosa. NCBI lineage: Eukaryota > Metazoa > Mollusca > Cephalopoda > Octopoda > Eledonidae > Eledone > Eledone cirrhosa. The sequence continues at coordinate 118,593,335 of OZ024743.1, forward strand.
GAGTTGTTATATATATATATATATATATATATACATACATATAAATATATATATACATATATATATATATATATATATATATATACGTTGCAACCGGTTGCAACGTGTTTTGAAATATCTACTTCTGCGTTCACAGATTAACTTTTTTAGTTTTAGAAGATCCCGTTAAGGGTGAAAGCAGCGATTCTTTGCTTAAACTTTAATCTGTTATTTTAATAAATATTTGCTCTACGATTCTTATATATTTGATATATATTTATCCTTATCAAGCCCTCTTTGGATTTTAGTCTTCAAATTTATTATTATTACGATATATATATATATATATATATATATATATATATATATATATATACATATATAGCTGCCTGATGAAATCATGGCACTACTTGCGCGGAATCACGTCGTCATTGAAATATGTAATACAGCCTTATCAATAAATGACTTTAACATACTTCGCACCTTTCTTAATCTTAATATATTCGGTCATTCCTATGTGGAAAAAGAAGGTCGAGAGCTTGAACCAAATTGCATCAATATTTACTGTATATATATATATATATATATATATATATATATATATATATATATATATATATATATATATATATATATATATATATATATATATATATATATATATATATATATATATATGTATATATATATGAACAAATTTAGTCATTCATCAGTGATCTTCCAACCTTCGTTGGTATTTCATCGCTTTAAAGACCATATACCTCCAGTTGGTGCGAGCAACGACTAAAGAAAGTCGTTGGGATATGTAAATAGGGGGAACGAGCGAGACAGTAAACAATCAAAGATGGTAATGCAACGAAAAGTGAGGTAGAAGGAGTCAAATCCCTGAAATCGATGAACATAAGTTCTGTGAAATCGTGGACGAGAGAGAATAAAGACCATCAAACCTGGTCGAAATGTGAGCGAGGAAAGCATTTCGCACCGGTCAAACGGGAGGAAGAAGTAGAGGGAGTAGCAGAGAGTGAGTGAGTGAAAGTGTGAGGAAGAGGCTAACAGAGAGAGTGACTGTTAGAGGGGTAAAAGGAAGTGAGAGATACAGAGAAAAGGGGGAGCAGTAAGAAAGAAACAGACGGGTCACAGCGGAGGAAATTATGTATGAATATGAAAACATGGCGTGCTGCGTGGTTGCAAATGGGTTACATATGAATAAATTTAGTCCTTCATCAGTGATCTTCCAACCTTCATTGGTATTTCATCGCTTTAAAAACCATATACCTCCCGTTGGTGCGAGCAACGGCTAAAGAAAGTCGTTGGGACACGTAAATAGGGGGAACGGGCGTGATAGTAAACAATCAAAGATCATACATATATATATATATATATATAAAGAACATTCAACAAAAGAATATTGCATTATAATGGTTTCTGTTAAGGCACAAGGCCACAAATTATCCCAGTGCATTACTGGTACTTTATTTTATCGACCCCGTAAGGATGAAAGGCAAAGTTAACCTCGGCCGGATTTGAACTCAGAATGGCAAGGGCCGTAACTCTATGCGTCAAAGCATGGCGTCTGACCCTCTACCGATACTGTCAATCCACCGCCCTTATTGCATTATAATAATGTTATATTTATCGCTTAATGGAGTTGAAATCAGGCTTAATATTTCGGATGCTAGTCCTTTATTAGAAAAACAGGGATAGGGTGTATGTTTCGGGAGAGAGAAGGAAAATGAAGAAGGACCATAGTAAAAAATAGTAAATAGAATGATATTAACAGTTTGATTTATTTATACAATACCAATGATTTCTTAGACCTAAACAGGCCGACGTCATTCAGATGTATATTAATGTTTACAGGTCTTTTTAAGAGTTGTGCAATTTCATGAAAAAGATGAAATATTATGTGAAATAATTGTTTCTACTTTTGGCACAAGGCCAGCAATTACCAAGTGCATTACTGGTACTTTATTTATACCCCGTGAGGATGAAAGGCAAAGTTAACCTCGGCAGAATTTGAACTCAGAATGGCAAGGGACGTAACTCTATGCGTCAAAGCATGGCGTCCGACCCTCTACCAATACTGCCAATCCCCAGCCCATATTATGTGAAATAATTGTTTCTACTTTAGGAACAAGGCCAGCAATTACCCAGTACATTACTGGTACTTTATTTTATCGACCCCGTAAGGATGAAAGGCAAAGTTAATCTCGGCGGGATTTGAACTGAGACTGTAAAGGGACGTAACTCTGCTAGAAAACATGGCGTCCAACCCTCTACCGATACTGCCAATCCACCGCCCTACTATGTGAAATAATTGTTTCTACTTTAGGCACAAGGCCAGCAAATACCCAGTGCATTACTGGTACTTTATTTTATCGACCCCGTAAGGATGAAAGGCAAAGTCAACCTCGGCGGGATTTGAACTCAGATCGTAAAGGGACGTAATTATGATGGAAAGCATGGCGTCCGACCCTCTACTGATACTGCCAATCCACCGCCCTACTATGTGAAATAATACTTTCAAATCAATAAAACTGTTTTCGGTCTCAAATGATACTGCGTTTTAATTAACGCGCATAAATTAACGATATCATATTAACAACATTTAATCAATTGAACGATTAAGATTTTTATCCATACTGTGTATGTGTGTGTATCTGTAGCACCTTAGTCACTGGTTATTATTATTATTTTACTTGGTAGATTAGGGGGAAACTGCAGCGCCCATGGCTTTTAAAGTATCTATAAACGTTAATAAATTCATACTTGAAAGCTAACTTTTTAACCTGGGCAAAACCGGGTGTTCTACTTGCACACACACGCATACACACACAAACACACACACAGCCAACCCCCTCGCTATCTCCCTGTCTCTCTTTCCTTCCACCTATATATATATATATATATATATATATATATATATATATATATATATATATATATATATATATATACATACATATACTATACACACACACACACACACACATATATATATATATATATATTTATTTATTTATTCATATATATATATATGGCGGGGAAGCGAGAAAGAAAGAGAAGAAACAAGATAAGATTACTATCTATGAATCGCATTTCTTCACTACTACTGGTATGAAAACACGATGCTAAGATTTGGTTGCTTTAAATAGAGGAAACCACGACAGCAATATTATCCCGTTTCTCCCAACACTAAAGTGTTGGTAGAAAAGGGAGTAATATTACTGATTCTTGTGAAAACACTAGTGTGCTATAAATCGGGTTCCAGTTCTCGTTCAAATTTCTTGACCTCAACAATAGGCTCATATTAGCATCTCTTTAAGGCTACTTGATTCTTATTTTCTCTTCTTTTGTGGATATTTTCTTTATGGGTAAAAATATTTTCGTTTTCATTTTCTTTGCGATCATTCTTCAGGCATTTTTATTTCATCTTCTCGTTCTTCATTCTATTTGTTACGTTTTAGTGTGTGTTTTTTGTGTATGGGGAAGACATTTCTTTCTTTTTTACGTTTTCTTTATATTATTTTGATTATTTGTGTTTTCCTTTTCCTTCAGTTTTGTTTCAATTTCTTGCTGAGTGTCTTCCCGAGACCTAGGTAAGAGAAACTCACTGGATTATTATTGGCAGTATCGGTAGAGGGTCGGAGGCCATGCTTTCTAGCATAGTTACGTCCCTTTACAGTCTAAGTTCAAATCCCGCCGAGGTTAACTTTGCCTTTCATCCTTACGGTGTCGATAAAATAAAGTACCTTAATGTACTGGGTTATTGCTGGCCTTGTGCCTAAAGTAGAAACAATTATTATTATTTTTGTTTTAGGAGTAGAATTAGTAGTAGTAATAGAAATGGTGGTGGCGGTGGTGTTTGTGATAGTAGTAGTAGTAGTAGCTAGCAGCAGCAGCAGCAGCAGCAGCGATAGCAGCAAGTACAGCAGTACCATAATTCTCAAGTTTATCATTTCATATCCATGGAATCATCTACTACAAGGAAAAAAACCGTTGCTGACTCCTATTTAATGTCTACTAAATCAACAAAAATACAAAAAAGAGAAACACAATACTAACATTAGCATTATCATCCCACTCACCACCAGTGAAACAGCAGCAGCAACAACTAGAATAAAAAATAATTACAATAAAAAGTTCGTATACAAACCAGCAGAAATAACAAATGAAACGCTAAGTAAACATCAGCAGTTACTAAAAAAATAGAGAAAGCAACAGTTTGCAATAACCAAAAGAACGTGAAACCCGTAAAAGTAAATACTTTAACCTCTGATCAGTGTTTAACCCCCTACAAAACTTGTGTGACCCACATTGAAGTATAGTGGTTAGCTAGGGTAGAATTCCCGCTACTATACAACCAAACATTCTAGGGCTCAGCCAAAGGTTTGATAGATTCTGTTTTTACTAACGTACTGCAGCCATTAGCCCACTTACGTGATCATCCTTTATTCTATTTATGATATCAAAATGGTCTTTGTAAAGCTGCGAATTGGCATAGTCAATGGAGATGTGGATAGAATATTTTGAGGTATTTGTTCCGACTCTCCGCGCTCTAAGCAAAAATCACACCCAGTTTAACTTTATATAAATTATGACTCAAGAATTGACATTGGTTTATTCTTTATCTTTCACTCTGTCTTTCTCTGTTTCTCTCCCACTCTCTCATTCCCCTTCCTCTTGATCGCTTACTTTTCTTCAGATAGTTAAACAGAAGGGCCAATGTACATGTACGTATTTATCGAAAGAGAGATAGTGTGAGTGTGCCTATGAGAGAGAGAGAGAGAGAGAGAGAAAGAGGGGGGGGGGGGGGGGCAGAGACACCTAGCTTATAATACGTGTAGCTTTTTGGTTAATAAAAGACATGATTAAATTCAGTTAACTCATATAGATTAAACTGTCCATCTCCATCTACCTGGAATTGCTATCGTGAGGCTTCATCAATGCATGCAACAGAATACTTGGGAATTAAACAGTTAATAAAAGATACGTTGGAGTGAAATGATATTTCTTGATGGGGAAAGGTAATTGTAATGCATGCATAATTATTCACTTGTTAGTTTTCTTATATTTCTCTTTATTCAAACATCTATCCAAGTTAATCATCAATATGTATATATTTAACGAAACGAGAGATGATACAAATTTATTCGTGTCTTGCAGGCGCAACTCTGAAAGTTAAAATGAAAACTTGCAATGGCGGTTGTCTAGACATAATTTTCTTTTAGTGCTACACATAATTTGAATAGGAACAATGTTTGTGTGCGTATTCCATTTTCCTGGCTCTTTCAAATTTGTGAAGAAATGGGGCCGTCAGACATCGGTAACCAGCTTCCAACATAAATAAATTTCATAGATGAAGATGTGAACAGCGGAATATAGAGGGTCGACAACGATGTAGTCTGATAGACGTAAATGCCAGGAATCTGCAGATTACCAGCCACAGCTATAGGCATTAATTGAATTTAATATGTTCTTTTCTTTGTATTAAACGTAATGTAGTAGCTAAAGTTTAACAATAGTGACTGCAAAATGCTTCTCTCTAACTAACAAATACGTACACGAATGAATCAACCAACCAACCGAAAGTCACCATTCTCAGTACGTAATCAACTAGCTTATTTGAAATTTTTTCACGGGGAGAACTGATTAACGAAGCCTAATGACACGGCTTATTCAAAAACTGACAAGGTGCAAGGGAAATACATTAAGATGACCAACGTTGCATTTATACTGTAGAAGAAAAATATGCCTTTACATTAGGCCAGAGCAATAAACGAAATTCTGTGAATATATGAATTTTAAGTATATATATATATATATATACATACATATATATTTATATATATATATATATATATATATATATATATATATATATATATATATATATATGCGCGTGTGTGTGAATGTGTGGGTGGGTGTAAGGGGTGTAAGTGTGTGGGTGAGTGCGTATGTGTGTACGTGCGTGTGTGTGCCCGCACCGAAATACATGTGTTAAAAGAAACTGAATGATATATATGTACACACACACACACACAGACACACACAGACACACACACACACATACACACACACACATACACACACGCACGCACGCACACACACACACACACACACACACATATATATATATATATATATATATATATATATATATATATATATATATATATATATATATATATATATATATTTATTTATTTATATAAAGAGAAGCAGAGAAAGTACAAAACATTGGAGAGAGGCTATAGCTGTTTATTTCCCACCGAATTCTTGAGGTGTTCCAGGCATAAGTTCCATTCTCACTGTTGTATCCCCACCATAAAGATAGGCCGTTTTCGTTAATCAAGCAATAGTTTCAATAATGGCGTTCTTTGAGAAAGTTTCCTAGATGTTCTGCCGAAGACAGAAAAGTATTTTACCATCTGTGAATATCTGAAAGAGCCGCCAGTTGGACGGCACATCTTTTACTTATTATTCTTCAGAGTTTCTAGATTTCATGTAGTTTTCTTTGGAGTTATATATTTATACATGTATATATATATATATATATATATATATATATATATATATATATATATATATATATATATATATATGTGTGTGTGTGTGTATATATATATATATATATATATATATATGTGTGTGTGTTTCTGTATGAGTGTGTGTATATGTGCGTATGTGTGTGAGTGTGTGTGTGTGTGTGCCTATGTGTCTGTGTTCGTGTGCGTGTATGCATATATATATATATACACACAGACACAACACAGACACAACACACATATGAGTGTGTGTTCGCATGTATGTAGGTATTGCAATTAAACATTCCTCTTGCAATTTCTTCTACAAACCACACATTAGACAACTATGTTTCAGCATGTCTGCCTGTTTCACTTTTTCTGTCGCTCCCCGTAACTATGTATGTAGTATGTATGTATGTATATATGTATGCATGCATGTATATATATATATATATATATATATATAATACATGCACATACACTAACTCACCAAAACACAGAGACAGCGACAATCAGGCACACACACGTGTGCGTATGTTTGTATGTGTGTGAGTGCATGGGTGTGTCTGTACGTGTGTGTTTGTGTGTGTTAGTTGTATTTACGTGTGCCTATATATATATATATATATATGAATGAATAATTTCGTGCGTATGTACATAGATACATACATGCATATTTACGTACATAGAGACAGACATACCTATTCACTTACCTACCTACCTACCTACATACCTTCATACATACATACACACATTCATACATTTATACATTTATACATGCATACATACATACGTACAAACATAATCACACATACATATACATAAACACCCGTACGCTAAACAAAAATTGAAACATCTCAGTTATATTTTCGGCTTCTCAAAAGTAATTTTGAATAATTTAGGATGAACTCCTGTTGTGTTGAGATCTAACTTGTTAGCTCAGAAGCTTCTGTCTAACACATGAAACAGCAACAAACAAAACTAAGATAAATCGGAATAGAAACTAAAAGAGAATAAAAGTAGAGGAACGGGGAGGGCTGAGAAAAGACGAAGGTGGAGAAATAGAAGAAAAAGTATGATAATAACAAAAGCAATGACTGCACCAGCTCTATGAAGTATAACAAATATTGAAGAAGAAAATACAAAATAAAAGGAAAAATACCCTATCACTTCTATCATAAACAGAAGCCCATGAAGAGTTCAATATTTCGACCACAGTAATTAACTAGTAGTTATATTAACGACTCCAGAGAATGAAAGGCAAAGTTAACATAGACAGGATTTGAACTTACAGCAAAATTTGTCAGATCCTCAAACGTTTCTACTAATACCCACATTAATAATTGTTTCTACTTTTGGCACAAGGCCCGCAATTATCCCAATGTACTTTATTTTATCGACCCCGAAAGGAGGAAAGGCAAAGTTAACCTCGGCGGGTTTGAACTCAGATCGTAAAAGAGCGTAACTCTATGCTGCAAAGCATGGCGTCCGACCCTCTACCGAAACTGCCAATTCACCGCCCATTCTTGCATTCATAATGATTTTTGATATATGCACGAGGCCAACACATTTAGGGGAAGGGAAAGTCAATCGAAGCTACCCGGTGCGTTAATGGTACTATATTTTATCGACCCCGCAAGGATGAAATGCAAAGCTAACTTCGGCAAGATTTGAATTCAGAGCGTAAAAAGACAACTATATTGTGCACAACATGGTGTCCGACTCTCTAACCAATACTGCCAATCCGCCCACTCTATTCTCGTATTAATAATTGTTTCTACTTTTGGCACAAGGTCAGCAATTACCCAGTACATTACTGGTACTTTATTTTATCGGCCCCGTAAGGATGAAAGGCAAAGTTAACATCGACGGGATTTGAACTCAGACCGTAAAGGAACGTAACTATGCTAGAAAGCATGGCGTCCAACCCTCTACCCATACTGAATGATTTCTGATTTAGGCATTGAGACAATAATTTGTATTTGATTATGTTGTCCCCAGTAGTTGACTGTTTCTTTTTTGTTTTTCTGTTGTTTTTTTTTTTGTATTTATATTAGTCTGTATTAATAGCATTTATAAACGTAGCTACGTACTGAGATCCATTTTGCCTAGCGTGGCACAAAACTGCTTCCATTGTCTTTTTCAATACTAAAGTCGATTATATCGACGCTGGTTCTGGTCAAAGAAAATGATAATATTAGAAAACTATTAATATTTTGTTTACATAGCATAATTTGTCCATGTATTGACTTCTCAGATATCAATTTACCTCACACTAAAATGCGAAAAAAAAAAAAAAATAACGAGAATATGGTTTGAATTCAGTCTTCAAATTGGAATACGTAAACACATGCGAACTAACACAAATCAGTCGTTCATTTATTATATTTCATTCATTCGCAGTAGTGTTAGAGCAACGGTAAAAATGATGCAACGTATTGGTTTCACGGCCAACGTCATCTTTGTTATTTATTATCGGTGAATCGATAAAATAACGTACCAGTCACGGCAATATTCTGCAATGTGATCCTAACGCACAAAGTTACATTGCCCGAGGAGGATGATGGACTGAGGTTAGGGGGGGGGGCGGGTAATGAATGGCTTTCTTCACTCATCCTACGTGTTTTGTTTCTTTTGCGTGCAACTTTTATATATATATATATATATGTATGTATTGTGAAGAAAATCATATATCCCCTCCACTCAAGCCGCACACCCATCCGGGCAAGCAACTTTGTGTATTAATTACCATGGTATTACAGAATATTAAGCGGTAAACGCTCAACGCCATGGACATCATCAGGTATTACGGATATGGTATCAAATTGAGTATCAATATTTAGAAAGATGGAGCCGGTTTCACATATTCATCTTCAGTTCATTATATAACACCTTTTATGTATATTTCAAAGGCATCAAATGGCCATTATGTAAACGTTATCCAATGCGATGTCATCAGATAGGTGATTAAATGTAATATATATATATATATATATCAAGTAAGAATATTTTCTAAACAGCGAGTTGGTTTGAAATTATTAGAAATCTAGGCTATCGCCGTATTTTGACTAAAGAAATTAAAGAAATTATTTAGCCTGATAAGAACCTGATAAGAACCCTCGAAGAAATGGAAAAAGATGAGTATTGACGTACATATATATATATATATATATATGTGTGTGTGTGTGTGTGTGGGGGTGTGTGTGTGTGTGTGTGTGTGTGTGTGTGTGTGTGTGTGTGTGTGTGCGCGCGCATGTGTGTATCTGTGTGTGTATTGTGTGTGTCTGTGTGTGTGTGTATTGGTTTTTGATATGCCTGCCATTTATATACTTCACTTTTGTATTCATTTTGCAGGATTTTTGATGTGGAATCATGTATTAAAACCGGTAATGTTACATTTTGGGAGAGATCTGCAGCAACAAAACACAACCAAATCTATTATTATTCAATTAACAAATCTATTTCTCAATTGGTTGCATAAGCTGATAGTTATTTAATGGTAAACGCTCTTTAGTCACACATTCACAATAAACATTTTGACTCTCCGTGTCTCCTCTTCGCTTTGATTTTCTTCTAGTTATGAAATTTTGCATTCCTTGGTGTATATAGTATGTGCTTATATTCACAGCTGCGTGTGTATACACCCATGTACGCGTGTTTGTGTTTGTGTGTGTGTGTGTTTGTGTGTGTGTGTGTCTTAATATATTTCTTTTCACGAGAGCCTGAAATTCAAAGTTCGCCCCGGCGGTGTTTGAATTCAAAGGGTAAAAATATGGAACAAATACCACAAAGCCTTTGTCCGACCCTCTAACGATTCTGCTAATACACCAAATATCATATAGACATATATAAGTAGTGTGAAGAGTGTTTAATGTAAGAGAAAACATGAGTAAGTCGGAGGAGTATAGAACATTTTCTTCCTGTGAAGATGGGAAATTGAAAGATATTCTAACTTAGAGAGTGATATTTTGGTCAACGAGAAAAGCAGAACTCCAGTGTGGTAAAACAGCTATAGATATAATATACCGACAAAACTGTTTGATATGGGTCTTGATATGCATCATTAACTCACACAGATCTTTCAAGCTGGAGGAGTCGGAAGAAGCGACCAATGATCTTATAGCAATCCCTATCTTAAACATGCGGCCAATATGTTTTAGTATTCTTTTCAGATTTCTTTCACTCTTTTTCTCATTTTCTCTACATCTCTATACTTCTTTCATTTTTAACCTTTCTCTTCATTCCTTTTTTCTTCCGCTCTTTCTCTTACTATAGCGTCTCCCTCATCCATTCGATCTTTTTTACTTTCTCCCTCCCATCCTCTCTCTCTCTCTCTCTCTCTCTCTCTCTCTCTCTCTGTATATATATGAAGGAATTTGTTTGATTTGGGTGTCTGGTGTGTGCGCGTTGAGTGTGTATGTGTTCGTAGCCTTTGTTTTCTATGGTATTTAGTTGTTCGGTGCTATAAGCTATTTTATAGCATTTGTATTCTCATAGCACCTATCTATCTTTTAATGTAATATATCTGCCAACATATATATATGTGTGTGTATTTGACTCTGTGTGTGCATGATTTATATGCATGCACGCACACGCACGCACGCACACGCACGCACGCAAACACACACACACACACACACACACACATACACACACACACACACACACACACACACACACACACACACACACACACACACACACACACACACACACACACATATATATATATATATATATATATATATATATATATGTGTGTGTCTGTGTGTATGTGTGTTTCCAAGGTTGTCATGTCGAGATGTGTTAGTGGGTAAAAGTATCCGCTAACTGAAAAGTGCTTTTCATGGAATGCGTCTCACGCATCTTCATACAACGAAGTCTAAATAATAGAATTTAAGTGAGCCTGCTATTTATGTCCGGTGTGCTGTTTTCCCGCTGGGATTTAATGGCCACGGAGAGTCCTGAAATCTTAAATTTTGTGCTTGTGATGTCTTGAAATTGTCACCCTAGCAAGGCATTTCCTCCAAGCGAGGGAGGACCCTAATTTCAAACTGAAAAGAGATACCCACCCAAATGAAGAAAAAGGAATAAACCCTGCGGACATTTGGCATGAGAACTAACTATTTTGAAAGACAGAGCCTGGAACTTAGCATCTATAAATTGTCTTGGATAAATTTGCTTGACATAGATCTGTTCTATGTAAATTACGTTTAGAATACGTTTTGAATACAACAATAAATAATATGTACACAACGGCTGATTAGCCTCATTTGCTTAGCAGCGGATAGAATACACAATCTTGATATGGGGCAAAACACTCTGAAACAATTTTCGATTGTTTTCTCCCAGATACCACTGGAATAAAAGAATGACGTTGTCATCTAACATGGGGTGTTTTACGAGGCTGTTTACTTGTAAACAAACCGAATATTAATAATATAATATATTATATATTATTTTTCACCCACGAATAAATTTAGGTACCAACCATTTTAAGAGCTAAAACAAATTTTGTTTTTTTTAATTTTCGGCAAAGCCGGCCGTAAAATCACTCGATATGCAAATGAGATTAATCAGCCGATGTATACATTTAATAATTCTATGTATCTTCAGCAGTTCCAGTGGCTAACAGCGAGCAGTACACTCAATCTTGATAATAAGTAAAAAAACTCCGAGCAATTGTCGATTTTTTATCTCTCAGCTACCGCTGGAACAAAAGGTTGACGTTGCCATTTAACACGTAGTGTTTATGAGGCTGTTTACTTGGGAGACAACTTTGAAAATTAATTAGAAATAGCTGGTCGTATTACTACGTAGTGGCTTCGTAGTTCGTTAGCAGTTTTTTTTTTTGTTTTTTTTGTTTTTTTTTTTGTATTTACGATATTTGATTTATTAAAGGTGTTATATCAGATGGAAGAATGGTATTTAACTAATGTATTGGTACGCGATGGAGCCCACCCACAGCCCCGGCGGACAGAATGGAGAAGGCGTTTCCCAGAAGGACGGCAAGGGAGACGCGCTGGAAAAGCCACTCCAACTCGCGGGGCTCACACCTGCGGCTGGCCAGCTCAGCGCCTATAGTGGTGAGTAAGGAGGTAGCCCTGGGGCCGAAGACACCAGAAGTCTCCACTGCCAGGGGTACAACCGCAAACCTGTCGGAGAGCAACATGTATTTGAGGAGTTTGGCCCCCCTCATCCCGACGTGCAGCAGAACCTGGGTCAGTCGCAGACTGCACCAGGTTGCGGCTGCAGAAAGTGTCGGTGCAAGTGGCATCCCAGAAACCAAATATTAATAATAATTGTTTCTACTTTTGGTACAAGGCCAGCAATTACCAAGTACATTACTGGTACTTTATTTTATCGACCCCGTAAGGATGAAAGGCAAATTTAACCTCGGCGGGATTTGAATTCAGTCCGTAAAGGGACGTAACTCTATACTGGAAAGCATGCCGTCCGACTCTCTTCCGATACTGCCAACCCACCGTTTGATAATAATATGATATGATTGTAATATTATTATTCACTCAGGAATACACACACACACACACACACACACACACACACACACACACACAGACACATATATATATATATATAGGGAGTGTAACTTGGAGTTACTGCAGGTTCACCCGGGTGAGCACTCGATGTTTAGGTTCACTTCTGTGTTGAGGTGTAGAGCTATACAGTGTGTAATATATTGAAAGGATAACAAGGACGATTGGTTACTCCTTCATTACATTTATTGGTAAATGTAATGAAGGAGTAACCAATTGTCCTTGTTATCCTTTCAATATATATATATATATAGTTTAATAAATGAATAGAGAACAAAAAACAGAGAGGCAGTCCAAATGATATTTTTTTAGTTTCACGCTTGAGAGTGAGGGGTGGAGGACGACGTTTCTGGCATAGGCCCTTCATCAGGAGAACAGAACAGAGGGTAGGAAGAGAGTTCCGAGGGTGTGTGGGGGAGTGGTGGAAAGACATTTTAAAAAAAAGGGGGGGGGGAGAAGGGATGAAAAACAATTTTTTTAGAGAGTAAAGGAAATTATTTAAAAGTACAAATAAAAATAAAAATAAATATATATTCTTTGCTTAAATTTTAATCTGTTATTTCAATATATATATATATATATATGTAAGTATGTATGTATACGTACATACATATATGTATACAGACGTACAGTAGCATGCATATATATATATATATATATATATATATATATATATATATATATATATATATATATATATATATATATACATACAGGTACACATACATATATGTACGTATCAGTTTAGCGGACGCTTATGTTAACGCTCGCTTTGTTCATTTGTAAACAAACTGAACAGCCTGAATTTATGCCGTACGGTGTTAAGGCAACCACGTCACCTTTTTGTTCAACACTGATACAGAAACGATGTACTAGTTTCAAGCTTGTTAGCTATCATCAGCACCGTATACCCTTCTGCCAGATGGTTGAACGTTCGAAAGTATATACTTTCCTTATGAAAATTAACGGCTGAGCAGCCTAATTTGCATATCGAGTGAGTTCAGTCGGCCAGGCGTACCGAAAACGATAAGTTGTAATAAAATGAAAACGAAATTTCATTTCTCACTCTTAGTACGGCACTTACTTAAATGTAAGTATGTATGTATACGTACATACATATATGTATCAAGACGTACAGTATTGAACAAAAAGGTGACGTGGTTGCCTTAACACCGTACGGCATAAATTCAGGCTGTTCAGTTTGTTTACAAACGAACAAAGCGAGCGTTAACATAAGCGTCCGCTAAACTGATACGTACATATATGTATGTGTACCTGTATGTATATATATATAAATATATATATATATATGCATGCTACTGTACGTCTGTATACATATATGTATGTACGTATACATACATACTTACATTTAAGTAAGTGCCGTACTAAGAGTGAGAAATGAAATTTCGTTTTCATTTTATTACAACTTATATATATATATATATGTAGGAGGTGAGTTTTATTGTAGTACAATAAAGCAATGCAGATATCGGATAAGAAGCACTCTACAGTTTGTGGGACTGGAGTATGCATAATATAAGATCAAAAGATGGTTAAAGGAGTTCCATATATTTTATTATGCGCATTTCAAAAACAAACATCATCAAACAATAATATTTGTGTTTTCATCAGATAAAACAGAACATGATATGAAGGCTAAAAAACACTTGTTGATAGTGCAGTTTTAAATCAACATATGATGATTTAAAACTGCACTATCAACAAGTGTTTTTTAGCCTTCATATCATGTTCTCCTGTTTTATCTGATGAAAACACAAATATTATTGTTTGATGATGTTTGTTTTTGAAATGCGCATAATAAAATATATGGAACTCCTTTAACCATCTTTTGATCTTATATTATATATATATATATATATATATATATATATATATATATATATATATATATATATATATATATATATATATATATATATATATATATAATGGAAATAGATAGACAGGTAGAGATAGATATATGCGTTTACGGATTGAAGAATTCCATTACTAGTACATTAGGTAAAGCATGAACGTAAAGCATGAAATTAATATTTTTGCTGATTTTGCCTCTATCAGTTTTTAACATGTAATCTATATGTTCTGAGAAGAGTAATGTACCTTTGTGCGAGAACATAACATGGTATTATACTCCCTATGTTTTAAATGTTTGTTGCAATGTTGCCCTGATTGAACTAAATATTTTAAATAAGTTCTCCGTAGACCATAGATATAATAAGATATCTAATTAAAACAGTAAGGTAGTTTACAATTGCACGGAAAACCTCGATGCTTCTGTACGCATTAAAAAACGGACGAAACGTATACAAATAAGTAAATCTCTATTCGGTTGCGTGTCTGCAGCATCCCAAATACTGAAAATGTAATCCCTGTCTCTCTCAGAAATATCACATTTTTTTTTATTAAACTTTCACATATTTGAAGATATTTGAAGACATTTTACACATTGGTGAGTTATTGCAGAAACTTTTATCTGGATTTATAAGAGGGAGAGGAAGAGAGAGAAAAAGAGAGAGGGGTGGGAGAGAAAGAGAGAAAGAGAGAAAGAGAGAGAGAGAGAAAGAAAGAGAAGGAAAGAGAGAGAGAGAGAGAGAGAGAGAGAGAGAGAGAGAGAAAGAGACAGAGAGATTCAATCTAACTGTCTCTTAACCGAGCTATTTGGGCTGGCGTGTGTGTGTATACATGCGTGCGTAATATATATATATGCCTATGTGTGTGTGTGTATGTGTGTGGGTGGGGTATGTGTGTGTATGTGTCTGCGTGCGTGTATATGTGTGTGTGTGTGGGTGTGTCTGTTTCTATAAACTTGTATGTGTGTATATGAATATATACATATTTCAGATGATCCTCATATTTCACTGTCGAAACCCAAGCGATTTCACAACGGTTATATTCTCACAGCGAGACTACATATACGTATATGAATTAGACATATTGTATATGAGTTTCCGTAAACAACACTATTTATAAACATAGAAACACACTTGCGCGTACACAGAAAAAAACTCACAGATAGATATATGCATACATGCATAAGTAACTTAATATAGGTGTAATTTTGTGTGTATGAATGAATAGATGCACCCATGCATATATGTATTTGTATATTTATATACAAATATATATATATATATGTATATGTGTGCGTCTGTATATATATACAAATATATATATATATATATATATTAGAAAGATCGAGTATCGAAAAATCGGCGCACGAGTTCACGATAAACAAAATTCGAAATGAGCGGCAGAGGGCTCAATAATTCCGATGAATCAGAGCTATAACTATCGTTAAAATACCGTCACATATAGAACAAGTCTACAATCAACCATACGATAAAAAATCGATAATAGAAGATTCGGGACAAACAGATAAAAAATATCAATAAAACAATACATCAATAATTTAAATGAATGTAAAATCATACCCGGACCCACTAGAAAGGTGTTAAATCTAGCTTCATGTGTTTCTGTAAATCCTTAGACTGTACTCTATCAGCTCACATATAAATATAAAAGCCTACTAGAGTAAGCGGAACGGAGTTTACTTTCTCAACGAGCTTTTTTCCTAGCGGAAAAGGGGCTAACTACCAGTGAAAAACGCACATGGCATTAGACAAGGGAGATAACCTCTATATCCGCGAAAACAATTCGAGGGAATGTGGAAATACACATATCGAATAAGAGTGCTCAATAGACATATATATATATATATATATATATATATATATATATATATATATATATATATATATATATGTATATGCATATATATATATATATATATGCATATATATATATATATATGATGGCTGCCCCCTCGTTATCGAGTATGACAATTGCACGATATACCATTATTAATAATTATTAATTAATTCTATCGTGCAATGCCTGTGCATGAAGATATTATTTAAAGTGAGGAAAGACTGTGCACTGAGGCAATCCCATTCTGTGAGCGACAGAAGCTATAACCCGAAAAGAAGAAAAGATCAACATCATCGAGGGTTTTATATCGGAGTTATCCCAGTTTCCTGAGTAGGCTTCTTCTAGAAGAATGCTTTGACAATGTCTAGGGATCCTCCACTCCCAGTGGTTTAACCGCGTGGTACATGTGTATATACATATTTACACACTTTTGGATAGCCGTTGACTCTTTAGTTCTTCCGCCCTTTGTATATATATAAACATATATATTGTGGATGTGTGTGAGTTTGTGTGCGTGTATATATCAGTATGTCTAAATTGATGGTATAGAAAAAAGTAATAAACCTTTTATAAACTCTAATAACTCTTGGATGCAAGTTCGAAGAACTTTCTTTCATTATTGGAACGTAGAAAAATACATATGCTGGGGCTTATAAAACTGTAATATTCTAGCGAGTAATGTAACACAACCAGCACCCTGGAATTGTTTGTTTGAAAGAAATAACAGGAACAAAGCATTGCAGAGATAACATAAGTTAGTACTTAGGTGTTATTGCAGCTTTTAGGTGAACATCCTTTTTTTATGATGTCATGAGATAAGAAAATAGGAAGATAAATATAATAGAATATTACAAGAAAACATTATTAGAAAGCATAGATAACATTGGGTAAAAGACCGACAGACATTCTTCGTAGACTGACATAAATAATAATGAGTTTTGTGAGAAAGATATTAACAGCAAAAGCACACGTGAAAAGCTAAATTTCATCCGTCAGTTGCTTATTATTACGATACCAAACGATGATAAATCTAAATGATATAACACTAAAAATGGACATGTAATTAATGATAATGTGGCAGGTGCTTTTACAATGTCAATTCATGTAGAGTCAAACATATTATGCAATACAATAATAAAGTGTCTTCCTTATGCATCGGGAAGCAGAGTTTCGAGAACTAGGAAGAGTGAATCAGTTCTCTGCCGGTTTAACAGCACCATCTAGCTCGTTTCTCGACTTACTTTAATCGGTCGGGCCTAGCTTCCGTTTTCAGGATACATAACTTATAATACCGATGTACTGATTTCCTCTACAGTAATTCCAATATATCTTCAAGAAGCGTGGTAATTTCTACGAGGTCACATGTAGCAACAAGATCTTTTAAACCTATACTGTCCTCTCATAAAACAAGAACTCCCTCAACATTATGGTCACATATGTAGAAAAATAGGGATAATGAAGAGCAGATATAGATATATAAAAAGTACATGATAAAATGACAAGTCAGTCAATCATATTGATGGAATCCCCACATCCGCGGCAGACAGAACGGAGAAAGCGTTTCCCCGGAGTACGGCAAGGGAGACGCGCTGGAAGAGCTATTCCAACTCGCGAGGCTCACAACTGCGGCTGGCCAGCACAGCGTCTATGGTGGTGAGTAGGGAGGTAGCCCTAGGGCCGAGGACAACAGAAATCTCTACTGCCAAGGGTACGACCGCAAAGCTATCGGAGAGCAACCGGTATTTGGAGAGTTTGGCCTCCTCATCCCGACATGCTGCAGAACCTGGGTTAGTCGCAGACTGCACCAGGTTGCGGGTGGAGAAAGTGTAGGTGCAAGTGGCATCCCAGACGAGTGGTTTGCCACCGCGGAATGGAAGGATGGTCATACCATCTGGTCTTTTGCCGTCCCCTCGGTCCAGCCCCACTGGCTGGAGCTGGGAAGAGAAGCCTGCAGCGTCCAAGCCATGCTTCCTTACCGCGTTGAGGGCAGCATGGCATGGAAGGCGGCCAGCACTGTGGCGACAGGAAAGCGGGTGGAGGCCGAAAGAGTTCACGGTTGGATAATCCAGCACTGAATAAGTCCTATGACGTCCGTAATTTGTGTGATAACAGCGGGGAAGTTATCCTTAGTACAGATTAGAGATGCGAATAATTGTAACGGGTTGCACTTGGCAAACGTCACCCAAGGACAAGGTGTAAGTGTTAAGCCATCACAACAGAAGAAAAGACTTCCCTGTGTGTGTGTGTGTGTGTGTGTGTGTGTGTGTGTGTGTGTGTGTGTGTGTGTGTGTGTGTGTGTGTGTGTGTGTGTGTGTGTGTGTGTGTGTGTGTGTGTGTGTGTGTATACATTTCTCTGTGCGTGGATGTGCGCTTCCGTATGTGTCTATATCCATTTCATTGACTTTAACTATGGAGATCCAGATTATAAAGAACTAAAATTTTAAAACCGCTTGACCAACATGGCTGAAAGTCATGAGTGAAAGCAATATTCGCATAAAAAGAACAGTTATCACAAGAGACATATTTAATTGTATTATACATAAACATATTCCTTACGCTTCTATTCTGATTTGGAAGAGGGTGAAGTTTCTGAAGTTTCTGAATTTAGTATTTGGCGTTCTCAAACGAGTACTGTGACATGATCATATCTGAACATACTCACAGTTAGACTTGTTTATTGAAAATAAAAATCTCGTATATGCTCCCATATACGCCTCTATGCTGAATCACATAGCGTTGGTGCTACTACTAATAGAAATAATAATTGTTTCTACTTTTTGGCACAAGGCCAGCAATTACCCAGTGTATTACTTTAGAAATAATAATTGGTTTCTGTTAAGGCACAAGGCCACCAATTATACCAGTGCATTACTGGTACTTTATTTTATCGACCCCGTAAGGACGAAAGGCAAAGTTAACCTCGGCCGGATTTGAACTCAGAATGGCAAGGGCCGTAACTCTATGCGTCAAAGCATGGCGTCCGACCCTCTACCGATACTGCCAATCCACCGCCCCTAATAGAAATAATAATATTTGTCTGATTAGTTTCATGAATTAAACAAACGAAGTAGAATTAGACGCGCTCTAGGAGATGAGTACATATATACATGATACTTCTTATTTTCTCTTTCTTCCCTCCCTTGCTTCGTTTCTTCCTTCCTTCTTTTTTTCATGGCCGTTTTTTTCGCCATTGCCATTTTCTCTATGCTAAACACTTGAGAGCACTGTTCAAAAGTAGAATATTTATTGCCTGTGATGTTTTGATATACTAAACTGCTGCCCGATCGTATCAATTGTGTGGCCACTTATTATTCTTGAATATTTGCCAGCAACTGGAAACTTTAATGCACTAAAGGAACTTGAAAAGCCTTTAAAACGAACAAAAATATAAAACAAAAATGATTTTAGAGACGGGGTCCAAATCCTGTCAAATCCATTTAGTTGGTCTTTATTTTGTTACTATTTGAGTGAAAACAAGGAGAGGCAGACAGAGGGGTTAGGTTAAAAGATAAAACATAAAGAGAAATAAAAAGGCAAGAAACATTTTAAAACACAGCAGGATTCTTCCACCTTACATCCGCTTAAACAGTATAATGGAGAGTGATCTTCGCTTAATTACTTCTTCAACTAAACGAATGATTGAAAGAATGAAAGAAAGTAGGTATAAAAGTAAGTTAGACAAAAAAGAAAATCATATAAAAAAAGGTTGTGTGAAACGCATTGGGTTAATGATAGCAATAAAGGAATTATTAGCGAGACAACAATAAAAATACATGATTTCAAATAAATAAAGAAAGAAACTGAAGTCACTCCAAATATGATATGTAGAATTTAATTGGAAGTGGTTTTGAGGAAGTTGAGGATGTATATTTTTTATTCTCTTCTACTTGGCATGTGTCGTGTCATGCGAATTGTCTTCCGAGGAAGAATCGAGAAATAACTCCCACACTCCCTCTTATTTCATTTCCGTATTTTTACAGCCGTGTTGTCGTCGTCGTCGTCGTCGTCGTCGTCGTTCTTCTTCTTCTTCTTCTTCTTCTTCTTCTTCTTCTTCTTCTTCTTCTTCTTCTTCTTCTTCTTCTTCTTCTTCTTCTTCTTCTTCTTCTTCTTCTTCTTCTTCTTCTTCTTCTTCTTCTTCTTCTTCTTCTTCTTCTTCTTCTTCTTCTTCTTCTCTCTCACTGCGATCATCTTCATTTCTTTTCCGCATTGATTGCATTATACAGTTGGCAGACATTCTTTATAGTTTTGTAATATGATAATGATGCGCTGTTGATTATTATTGTTGTTATTTTTATCATTATTTATTATTAGAATTATATGCGTGTTTGTGCTTATGTATGTGTGCTTGCCCGATAGTTTACGTATATATATATAATATGTACATACATACATACTCCTGCACACACACACTCACACATACAAATACATATACACACAAACACACACACATACACACACACACACACACATACACACAGATATATATATATATATATATATACACATATACATACACACGTACACATGAACACATAGATATAAAGTCAAACTGACTACTACGTTATCAAGCCCGATTCTTATTTACACACCACCGATTGACTTGATAAACACTGTAATATATATCTTAATGAAATTCCTTTGAATCCAAGGATACTATTTTACAAACATGTCCGTACGAATGAATGAATGTGTGTGTGCGCGTGCGTGTGTGCATGCATATATGTATGTATATATATATATATATATATATGCCTAATGATATTGTAAATGATATATTGAACTACTCATGCATATACTTTGTTCAAATTTACTCCAGGCGTTTTAGCATTTTTTGAAAGATTCTCAAATTCTTGCACTTCAGTTCATTTCTTTAGAGGTAAAGTGATTCATGCCGTTCTGACAATGGTACATCCGCTAGAATTGTGTCCCAGTCAGAAAGGTCCCTCATATCTTAAGTAAATTGGATCTTAAAGGAACACACTCCAGTGAAAACGCAGTTACAAATACACATAATCTCATAGACATATAAAAACGAGTGCGCATACAATTTAGGTAGCAGGCTCTGGAATGTACTATATATATATATATATATATATATATATATATATATATATATATATATATATATATATATATATATATATATATATATATATATATTAAGGTGCTTAAATTCTCTTTTCCATGCTTGCATGGGTTGAACACGGCAGTGGACTCCATGTTCGTAAAGAAATACATATACTGGGGCCTCGAACTTAATCTGTGTTATTGTTGTCCAGAAGGGCTTGGAGCCACGTTTCGTTTACATCCATTCCGGATTTGAAATGTTTTCCATGGCTGAATGCCTATGATCACCAACTCTTTTACACAATGGATTGGGTTCATGCTAATGTCGCAACGTCCGAATGGGAATTGTTTTATTCTAGACACGTTTAACAAGTCTTCTCAACACTTTGTGTTGCACACTTTTCCCGATTGGATACCTTTCCTAACGCTAACATCTTCAATGCGTAGATTTCTTGTCCTAATTGGGATGTGTCTAGAGATTTAAAATGGGAAGGGATAAAGTGTAGGGATACAATACTGATAAATTTTAGTAAAGAATGATGATGGAGTGATGGTCAGAAAAAGTTACGAAATGTGTGA
>OZ024743.1:118620772-118623272 GCA_964016885.1 Eledone cirrhosa
GCTACTGTAGTAACATTAAAATAGACAAGAGTAGAAGACACGTCTGTGTGGTAATGTCTGTAGTGTATCAGAGGGAGATTGTAAGCTGTATAAACAAATGGTGATCTAAGGTGCATGTGTGAGCCGCCATCAGCTCCAGGACCGTCCTAGATGTGGGAACAGTATTCTACTGTGTGTCTCACGTAATAGTGAAATGCAACCATAAGACACCCCAAAACTGTCGGTTGATGTAATATCACGAAGTTGTTTTATCACCATCTTCATAAGCTTAGGTATGATTGTATAGTTAAGAAGTTCATTTTCCTATCTTGGTTCCCAGTTTAAACCTACTGTGCAGAATCCTGGGTAGTTTTTATTTCATACTTTTGGTTATATGTATTTTTAACCCTCGATGCCTTCAATGGAATTGCTTCTGTTGGAAGCATTACGGTCAGATCTCTTTCGTAAGTGTAACTTCCTACTTTCTTCAATCTCTGGGGTTCTGAATCAGGTGACGGATATTTTCCTTCCGCTTCTCATAAAGTCTTTAAAATACATAAAAGAATTGTCAGTGAAATCATGAAAATGAAAACTATGTGGCTAATTGTCTGCGTGTCCGGGTGATTTTAGCATTGTCTAATCTGCTGGAAGCAATCGGACTAGATCCGGGGTCCGGGTATAAGGTCGTATCTTGATGCACTGCTTCCTACTGCTACAACATATGAGTGGGAGTTTCTTCCCTCACTTCTCCAGCAGCATATTAAAAGAGAATGAAATTCTCATGTATGAGATATTTCTTTCTCAAAGTAACAAAAGGAGACGTGACTAGTTGGGGTCCACGTTCTTAAAACCTTTTCTTAAAACAACACCGTAACAATACCCTATAACAATAATGACAACAACAAAACAAGGATCCTAAATATTTTGATTCTTATCTCCGAAGAAAATATTCTTTTGTATATAAACGGAAATATATGTTTCCTCATAGCATAGAAACTTATTGATTAAAAGAAAATACTGATAATCAATCTAGTTTGATACTTATAATAGTGATGATGACGAGAAGGATGGGATATGGGAGAAAAAAGAGGATTATTGTGATTATGATGAGGGCGTTGTTGTTGATGTTGGAGTTGGAAAGAATGTTGGTAATATTAGGGTATCGGTAGAGGGTCGAAGCCATACTTCGTTGCATAGAGTTACGGCCCTTGCCATTCTGAGTTCAAATCCCGCCGAGGTTAACTTTGCCTTTCATACTTACGGGGTCGATAAAATAAAGTACCAGTAACATACTGGGGTCGATTTAATCGACTTTCCCCTCCCCCAAATTACTGGCCATGTGCCTATACTAGGTGGTGGTGGATTGGCAGTATTGGTAGAGGGCTGATTCCATGCTTTGCAGCATAGAGTTACGCCCCTTTACGGTCTGAGTTCAAATCCCGCCAAGGTTAAATTTGCCTTTCATCCTTACGGGGTCGATAAAATAAAGTACCAGTAATGCACTGGGTAATTGCTTGCCTTGTGCCAAAAGTAGAAACAATTATTATTTAAAGGTGGTTTCGATGACAATGATGACGATGACGATGACGATGACGATCACCACCAACAGCAACACCACTACATCAATCTCAACCCCACAGTAATAACATCAACGACAATAAGAACAGCAACAGCAATAACAACAACGCCATCATTATAATTCTTGCTAATGTAAGTTTTTCAGTGTTAGTAGAAAGCGGCAAGAATGTCGAACAAATCATCAAAGGGAGCCAAACAAACAAAAGCGAGAAAATATGATTCCTTCTACTCTTACAAAAAGAAAAAAACTGAAAGCCGTTAGCAGCAATAAATGTAAGAAGAGAAACTAACGAGATGGTTGTTAGTGTTTTGTTACAGGTGATGGAATGTGCGCCCACACGTACCTGCATCTTTAGAAATTCAAGCAGCTTTCTAGAAGGAAACTCTAGTAATATTTTCTTCGGTAAGTATTCCAAATATTAGTTTTATTGTGCAATTTATACTACAAATCTGTAAATGTAATGACCTGAACTGGAGCAGAGTTACAACACTAATAAAAACAATAATAATAAGCGAAGTAACAGAATTTACAGCGAAATAATCATTAAATTTACCATGATGGGGTAGAGAAACAATGCACTAATTCAAGTCAACTCGGTAGCCTGGCGTGGTTGTTCAACCTCCTTGAAATAGCAACCAAATTTTGAACCGAATCATATTCTACCCTATTAAAAAAAAGAACGTGCTTGATAATGTAGTCATAGATTATATCAGAAAAGATAAGCAAAATAAAATGAGAAGGACATCTTGCGTACAATTTCTGTCTAGCGAATTGCAGATGCAACTCAATGGTAATATCGAAGTTATATGAAAAGCCACTTGTCTCAGATACCACGCTGTAGTTCTGAATTCAAATCAACGTGGTTGGTCTAGTGCGATCTCAGAACGTTACTCTAATGAAAGGTGTTGCAACAAAGTCCATTGCTTTTAAAGGTTATCTAGT
>OZ024743.1:118630772-118640772 GCA_964016885.1 Eledone cirrhosa
TGAGCTCAGCCGTCGGGGTCCTACTCGTTCCTATTACCCACTCTACTACCCTAAGTATTGAGTACTTTGGTGCGTTATCGTCCACCTGGTTCCTTACCACATTTCCTCCGTTATATATATATATATATATATATATATATATATATATATATATATAATACAAATATATATAATATATATAATATATATAATACAAATATATATAATATATATAATACAAATATATATATATATATATATATATATATATATATACATATAATATTTTTATATATACACATCTGTCCATCTTTCTTTCAGTCTTACTGTCTCTCTCTGTCTCTGTCTCTCTCTCTATCTCACACCCTCCCTCTATCTATATATTTATGTATATTTAATAATATCTATAACTTCGAATAAGAAAATAATAACAACAATAACAACAGACCACAAAATCTACTGGTAGTAGTGTATATGTTTGACAATGTCTAAAGAAAATTTAAAATGGAATACAAAATAGGCCGACTTGACGAGGTGGAGACTATCAATTATTTTCGATGATGCAAGCTTCTTCACATAGAATGCTGTAATTCAGGAAATGATAAATTATGTTGTCTTTTTTTTTCTTGCTATGAATCCCGTAATTTTTAACAGGTTCTAAGCTTGCACACGCACACAACTATAAGTATATGTGTGTGTATGTGTGTGTGTGCGTGCGTCTATATATATGTATATATATATATATATGTATATAAATATATATAAATATATATATAAATAAATATATATATAGAGAGAGAGAAAGAGAGAGAGAGAGAGGGAGAGAGGGGGATAGAGCCAGAGCAAGTTAAATAGATAGATAAATGGATAGATAATAGAGAGATAGATGTGTATGTGCCTCTATGTATATATATAAACATTCATTCATCAACCTGCAACAAATAGCTATAATAATTATGATAGTAATCAAAATAACATGATTGTAAGAACAGTAACAATAACATCAATACAAACAAGAGATAATTATATATAAATGCGCTTCCATTTACAATTATATACAAGCGGAACTATTTTCTAGGACATAAGTGAATCGCTTCTCATTAAAACATATCTATGTATTCTATATAAACCATCGAAGTTATGGGTAATATGAAATTCTTTTTAGATCCCTACATTTTCTAAAAATGATATTTCTGTATTGTAGTTTTGCAACAATGGTTTATGTTGATAACATTGTGTAAAAAAAGTTAATCTATTTTGTAAATTATATATACGTATGTTATACTCACACATAAACAAATACACACACACATACATATATCTGTGTGTGTTTTGTGCGCGTATATATATATATATATGTATGTATGTGTATATACATACATACGTATATATATATACATATATATATATTTCATATATATATATATATATATATATATATATATATATATATATATATATATATATATATATATATATATATATATATATATATATATATATATATGTCATATATATATATATATATATATATATATATATACATATATAGAAAGAATTATGTTATTCGTAATGGTAAACATATCGTATATTATTCGATATACAAAATACACTTACTTATATGTACTGCTGTATTGGTACGATCATTTAAATTCTTTTTTTTTGTTCAGGCCGAGCCAGGCTTACATTATTGTATGCAAATGAGCCCATGTATATAGGCGCCAAAACTATATGTTTGCGCCTATATTGAGTTCCAGCAGAAAGTGTGGGAATGGGGTACATTACCTTGATAACAACCATTAGTCAGAAACAGCCGTCAGTAATTTTTACTTTACTTTTGCTGGAACTCGTTAGGTGGCGCCCAGTCATCAGCTTCTAAAATCCATAGGTAAAGACTTTCAAATGTGTATTCGTAAATATGTCGTATAACATTCGATATACAAAATACATATATCCAAATATATAGAAAAGTTAAAAATATATATACAAAGCTTAAATGAATGTAGAGAATTGTGTATCTCCATACGGTTTAAATACAAAGCATGTCACCACTTTCCGAATGGCTAAATGTCAGCAGTAGGGCACCCAGGAGATATAACCGGTACGCAGCCAGGCCCCCTTGAGTGTAAGAAGCCTAGGCCGAAACACTCGCTTGATGGGAGTTTCTTCTCTAAAGACCCTCTGCTGTCCAGCTCTCCTGAGAATTATTTACCAATAATAGTATATATTACTGCCAAGTTATATATTGGTCTGAAGAAAAGGTAGATTATTTAGGGAGATAAACTTGGAAAGGCAGACATAAACACAAAGAAAATATAATCAAATATATAATGGAAAAATTGGCTTTTAAATCGTTTTTATTTCCTTACACATATCTCAAGATAGTTGTACCATGTTATTTTATATTACGAAGATAAAACATGCTCGCGCTGAAAAAACATTTGTGCGGGCCGCGGGTGTGCTTGTAAAAGGCTGCATGTGACCCTTGGACCGCAGGTTTGACCTGCTTGGTCTTATTCATATTTCTTTAAGATCATGTTGACCTTGACGTTTTACATGATAAAATATGTACCAGACCAAAATACAAGAAGGTTGTGTATCAACATATCAACAGTTTAATGGCTAAACACACTAAACGAATGAAAAATTTAACCGCAGAAAAGATTAAATCAAATGTAGCAGTATGCAAATTCATATAACTTGGAGCACCTTCCTATATTTAAACAAACCAGCATTCTAAATCTTATATTTTTAGCCTAACTATTTTCTTGGTGCACTCATAGGAACAGAGGAATTCAGCAACGTAGAATTAAAGCTTTTATTGTGGTGGTGGAATTGATGTTGTTCTTGTCATTTTTGCTGTTGTTCAGCCCCAATTCAGTCATGATTTAGGAAACCAATGATTTTTAAAGATTTCAATGTATATTAAAGGTGGCAAATCGGGCGATTTATCAGAGTCTCTCCTCAGAATGTTTTTTATTTTGTTGGTTCCGGTTGTTTACTCACTGAGTTCAAATGACGGCGAGGTCAACTTTGTCTTTCTTCATTTACGGGTCAATAAATAAGGTAGCAATCCGGTACTGGTATAAATTCTTCTCTTTCCCTCTCCATCTAGATGTGGTCAAATCCGAAAGGGTAGAGTACAGCCAGGTTTTATATGCCCAGGCGACAGTCAGATTCCTTAAATCGTTGTACGGGATGCCTTGGGGGCATCTATTCCAGTTCTTGGGCGTTCAAAGTAAAAATTCCGCTTCATGCACCATATGTAAAAGAGGTGTCAATTATCTCAAATGTCCCGATGAAGACAAACAACCAAACAATACCATTGTTTTCATAGTATGATACTTAACTGGCATAGAGCTCAATGTAGCCATTTACTGTTATGTATACAGAATAGCTTTGTTGATAAGTACTTTAGTTACATACATAACTCGTTGTAGATACGAACCATTGGTCTGTCAATTGGTTTTCTGGAATCTTAGTTCCGCTCTGCCACATCTCGCTCTTTCTTTCTCTCTCTCTCTCTTTATCTCCTTCGCCTCCACCACTTCCCCTCCTCCACTCATCCTTTCTCTCCCTCTATCTTTCTCTCACTCTCTTTCTCTCGGAAATCCATAACCTGTAGGAAAGTATGATAGAAAAAAATTGATGAGCTAAAAACAAAATCGTTAGATTTTATCGTTTGTAAAAGAAGCATCCGTATTATATTTTCATATTTCTTGTTATTGTATTTATCGTCGTCATTATATTTGTTATATCTATTTGGATGTTTATTTGTTTGTTTTTAACTCTTATAATAAATTATGCAAAATGACAGACTGAAGAACATTCATCATTATTTTCTGACAATATCAAGCTATATTCAGATTATGCCCGATTGAGAAAAAATTATTACTCTACGCTTCGTATAACAGTGTGATTTTATATATATATATATATATATATATATATATATATATATATATATATATATATATATATATATATATATGTATATATATATATATATATATATATGTGTGTGTGTGTGTGTGTGTGTGTGTGTGTGTGTGTGTGTGTGTGTGTGTGTGTGTGTGTGTGTGTGTGTTTCAATGTGTTTACATTGAATTTATGTTTTTCAATAGACAAAACATTTTTTCTTCAAACTTGGAAACATTAGCTGGTGTGTATCCCCAGACAAGAAAAGAGGAAGCTTTATTACCTACTATCTAGGCAGCATTGGCGATTTAATTATTATTTGCAGTTTTAGACAGACGTAATAATCTTTGTTAACCAGAAAATTATTTTATAATGTGACACTGATTTTAATTTAAAAAAAGAAACATGTGCATTTAGAAAAAGTCTCCCACGATCTCATACATTCATACATACATACATACATACATACATACATACATACATACATACATACATACATACATACATACATACATACATACATGATTCACAAAAGAGATAGGGATGCAGGCAAAACACCTAGATGTGATAACAATTGCAGACTCTGCAGAACTAACATCGAGGATATCACCCATGTCATCAGCAGCTGTCCAAAGATGTCATCGCGGTACTATCTACCTATGAGGCATGATGTAGTGGCCAAAACACTGCACAATGCAGTTCGTAAAAAAGAGAGCCCCGATAATAAACACATTAAAAGCTACAACAATGTGGAAGATATCCGTGTACATAATATGAAAGAGTACTGGTGGAATGTTCCAGTAAAAAACCCCAATAAAATGCAGGCATAACAGACCAGATATTATGATATGGGACAGGGAGAAGAAAACATGCAAGGTAGTGGAAATTAGCTGCCCAGCAGATGCCAATATAATATCAAAGATTAGTGAAAAGGAGAATATTTATGCAGAATTGATGAGATACTCCACCCTGATTACACCTTCAGATTTATGCCTGTGATTATTGGGGTACTGGGATATGTTAGTAACTGCCTCAATATAAATCTTGAGAAGCTAGGCTTCACAAGAACAGAAAGAACACAACTAGTTAGGAAATTACAAGTACAATCCATTAATGGAACAGTAAACATTTTAAAAACATTCCAAAAATTTTGCATCTAATAACTGTATATACACATGTACAGATACAAAGCATATACACATGCACACTTACAACTCAAAACATACACATCCACACATACAATAACATCCATATCTACACATGCATACATATCTACCTAGTTGATGTTGTGTAAATTCCAATGAGAGAGTCTTGTGTCTAGGTTAGCAACCGACTCTCTCTCTATTGGTAAAACTTTGTGAAATTTTAAAACCAGAAGAACATACATACAAACATATACACATACATACATACATACATACATACATACATACATACATACATACATACATACATACATACATGGTGGCTGCCAACTCGTTTTCGAGTACGGCCACCACTTTATATCCATGTAGGAGAACCCATACCGATGGGCTGAACGAGTGTGACCTTTTAGTCCAGCCAGCGACTTGAAAACTCTGGTACAAACACTACACTTGTGACAATCATTGACACATAGTGCTGGGCACATGGTACTATGTGACGACAAGTGCAGAGAGATCTCCAGATATAAAGCAATGCCTGTGCTGTGAAGCTTTTATAGTGAGCAAAGGCACTGCACAAAGCCAGTCCCATTCTCTTAACCAAGATGATATTTACCAAAAAGAAGAACAAGTCAACATCATTGGATACCATCAGAGTTGCAGGTGTTAAGAGTCAATGGCCATCCAAAATCACCGGGAGAGATGACCTCTTAGCCTTTGTCAAGGCAGAATTCTAGGAGAAAGAAAATTCTGATATAACATACATACATACATACATACATACATACATACATACATACATACATACATACAAACATGCCTACATATATACAAGATGGCTGCCCCTCGTTATCGAGTATGGCCATTGCCCGATATAACATTATTAATAATTATCAATTAATTCTATCGTGCAATGCCTTTGAGGAAAGACTGTGCACTGAGCCAATCCCACTCTCTGTACAACAGTAGCTATAACCCGAAAAGAAGAAAAGATCAGCATCCTCGGTAACTACTGAATCGTAGGTTTTATGTTGGAGTTATCCCAGTTTCCTGAGTTGCCTTCTCCTAGAAGAACGCCTTGTCAAAAGCTAGAGATCCTTCACTCCCCGTGGTTTAACCGCGTGATCGGGTATCCAGCCTGACTATTTCGATGTCCCCGCGCATATGCATACATATGTACATGTGTACATACATATTTACACATTTTTGGATGGCTGTTGACTCTTACGAGTTCTTCCGCCCTTTGTTAGGTTTTGTTTTTTGTCCAGCTGGGTGTCCAAAATCACCCTCCACACCAAGTAAACTTGGCGGGGTTGCCGGTTTAGTCGCCAACGACCCGACCATGCGACAGGTTATATGGATTACATGTTACCAGTAGCACTCAAGAGTGACCTGACATAATATATATATATGCATGTATATATATATATATGCATGCATATATATATATATATGTGTGTGTGTGTGTGTATACATTCATGCCTACATAATTTCGTACACACATACATTCATATATATATATATATATATATATATATATATATATATATATATATACACAGATATATATACATACATACATGCATATATATATATATATATATATATATATATATATATATACACGTACATAAATACATACACACATACATACAAACATATACACAGATATATACACATACATACATGCATATATATATATATATATACGTACAAAAATACATACATACATACATACATACAAACATATACATAGACGTACATATATACATACATGCATACATTAATACATACATACATAACTGTTTGTAATTTTGGCACAATGCCACCAATTACTCCAATGCATTACTGGTGCTTTATTTTATCGACCCCGTAATGATTGCATCTCAGTTTAGAGAATTGCCATCCCTTCACCATTTTCTCATACATGGGTGTCTTTAACATGACGTTTTCGCTCAGCTATGAACGTATAGTCCATTCTTCATATTTTGCAGATAAATAAAAAAGAAAGTGTATGCTATGCAACACATAAAAATCATTTCTATGCCTGTGCTTGACGCTTTTATAGTGAAGAGAGGCCTTCTAATTCAAAAAGAAGAGCAAGTCAACATCATTGGCTGCCATTCAGTCACAGGTTTTATATCAGAGTTTTCCTTCTAGAATAATGTCCTAACATGTACAGGGGTCACTCTCTCCTGGGGGATAACAGCGCACCCAGACACAAAAATGTCCCTAAATAAATAAATACATACACACATACATAAATACATACATATATACATTATTATAGTACGGTGGATTGGCAGTATCGGTAAAGGGTCGGACGCCATGCTTTGCAGCAAAGAGTTAGGGCCCTTTACGCTCTGAGTTCAAATCCCGCCGAGGTTAACTTTGCCTTTCATGCTTACGGAGTCGATAACATAACGTACCATTGGGATAATTGCTGACCAAAAGTAGACACAATTTTTATAATCACCGTAATTAGTATCCTCAGTCATATATATATATATATGAATGGATATGTATTAATATATATATATATATATATATATATATATATATATACATGTGCGTGTGTGTATGTTTCTGTCCATATGTGTGTATGTATTTATTTATGTCCGTGGGTATATATATTAATGGCTATATATTTATATATATGCGTATATAATAATTAGAATGTGTGTTATTTTCTAAGCATACCACAAAAGGAAAGAAGGAATGAAAGTATGTCCTTTATTATACACTAAATATTGTCGGCACTCCTTATCTAGCTCAGTTATCACATTCAGAAATTAAACATAGCTATGCCAATGGCCCATAATAGACGATAACAACAGATCAATTAGACTAAAATAAGGAAAATAATGTATTAATATATATATATATATATATATATATATATATATATATTAATACATTATTTTCCTTATTTTAGTCTAATTGATCTGTTGTTATTGTATATATAAATGTGCTCTTTTCTCTTATCCTATATATAGTTTTAATATAGATGAGATTCTACAGGACTAGAACTGTTTCATTCTTTAGAATCCGATTCAACCCGGAATAACTTATCTATATATATATATATATATATATATATATATAGGTAGAAGTGGTTACACAACAGTTAGTTCACCATACCGAGAACAATTGTTTCACCTTAGCGGATCCTCAGCTCGTAATGAGCATGGTTATACGGAACAGGAAGGACAACCCCCTTGAAAAGCAGAAGAACCGCGAAACCGGTATGTTGTCCTTCCTGTTCCGTATAACCATGCCCATTACGAGCTGAGGATCCGCTAAGGTGAAACAATTGTTCTCTGTATGGTGAACTAACTGTTGTGTAACAACTTCTATATATATATATATATAGGGTTCGAGAAGAGACTACATTTTGTAACGAATGACCTTGGGATTTGGACCTAGAAAGTTCCCATCCGAGGCACTAGTCCGGGCAATATTGGTTTTGTGTAAGACCAGAGCCGATACAGCTTAGCACCAGTGATGTGCCAAGCTGATTGAACTGGAGCAACGTCAAATAAAGTGTCTTGCTCTAGAACACAACGCAAAGGCCGATCGGAGAATCGAACTCACAACCTCACGATTGTAAGCACGAGGCGCTCTAAATGAGTCATGCGCCTCAATACACACACACACACACACACACACACACACACACACACACACATATATATATATATATATATATATATATATATGCATGAATGTATATATATAGCTGTGTGTGTGTTATTATCACTCCAATCAGAAGTAGCACCCACACTTCTTCAGGCAGTGCAGATGTTTGGGCAGGGCAAGAATGTAGGGTGGGACTTAGTCCAGGTATAGGTAAATGTTCATGTTTAAATGCTGAGTGGTTCGAGTTCCAGTGCTTGGTAGGTGTAGATCATTAGCCACTATGATCGTCTGTTAGTCTGAGGCAAAGGTGTGATTTTTGTATGTGGTCATTAGTTCAGTTTTCATTTATTAATATGTCCCTGTCGAAAAGTATGCAAGGTGTTTCGTTCGAGCACAAGTTGCATGGTCTCCTTCTTTTGTGTAGGATAGGTGCTGCTGAACGTCGTCCAGGGTAGTTGGTAGGGTATTCCATCTGTCCAGTCTAATACACATACTCAAGGCACGAAGCCACGCTCGATAATCTATATAACACGTAATGAAAATAAATCCACTGAATAATAAAAATATTAATTCATAATATTATTTCAATTTACTTTATTATTGCCATGTTACGAGAATTTTTCTTTTCGTTCTTCCAGGATTGTGTCAGACATTTTTGTGTCGTTTTAATTGATTAACCGCTTACCCCTAATTGTTGGTTTTGTATCAAAATTAGAAACCATTACTGCGATAAACTTCCTGCATCATGCCATACATGTTATCAATTGAAACTACATAGGTTTAGCTATGAATTGAATTAATTATATTTTAGAAAAAAGTGTATTA
This sequence comes from Eledone cirrhosa, assembly GCA_964016885.1. Taxonomy (NCBI): domain Eukaryota; kingdom Metazoa; phylum Mollusca; class Cephalopoda; order Octopoda; family Eledonidae; genus Eledone; species Eledone cirrhosa. Next base: position 118,640,276 of record OZ024743.1, read on the forward strand.
TAGGGCAGTGGATTGGCAGTATCGGTAGAGCGTCAGACAACATGATTCACAGCATAGACTTATGGCTCTTTACGTTCTGAGTTTAAATGCCACGGAGTCGCCAAAATAAAGCACAAGTAATGATCTGGGGTAATTGCTGGCCTTGTGCCAAACGTAGAAACAATTACATAAAAACGTTCATCATACTTATATGTCTAAGTGTGCACAATCGACCAGCGTTGCAACAATGACCATGACGCTTATTCTCTACTGGCTCGAAAACATACTCCTTATTCGTGATAGTGTACAGAACGTGCTCGTCAATATATTCATTACAGTTATTTCCAAAGATCGACAAGTAAATCGGATTGTGTGAAACAGAGTTGTCTACAATGGTGTGCAACAGTTCGAAGTTGAAATGAACAGGCAGCAGGATGAGTGGCGAATACTCCGTCACCATTATTTATTTTCATTGGCGGTATTGGTAGAGGGTCGGGCGCCATGCTTTGCAGCATAGA
>OZ024743.1:118645772-118670772 GCA_964016885.1 Eledone cirrhosa
ATATATATATATAATCACAGACGTAAGTGTTAACTGTTCGTAAATCTTATATGTGCTTGATAGAGTACATAGAGCTAACAGTATTTCTATTAGCCATGCTGAATGACCGATTATATTTCTTCTTAAATAGTTTGTTGATTCACATTTTTTTCTTATATTTATTTTTGTAATATTTTTCTCAAGAGACAAATTATAACCTCAATGTACATATTCATTGCTTTCCTAAGATTCCGTACGCAGGCAATAACATACATTCACACTCTTTACACAAATGGACATATGTTTGTGTGTTTTGAATATATTAAGAGAAAAACACATATGCTTTCTCTTTGTATGTATGCGCGCGTGTGTATATATATATATATATATATATACACACATACATATATATACATATATCTGTGTGTGTGTGTGTGTGTGTGTGTGTGTGTGTGTGTGTATGCGTGTGTTTTTGTTTTGCAAAGTTTCTGATGTGAAATCGTGTGTTGAATCCGAGATTGTTATATTTGGTAGTGTTCATGTTTCCTGTATTACAAATAACAGTAAGCACATGCATCATATGATTTTCACTGTTTCACTTTATCGTTACTACTAGGTGTTCGTTAGTTCGTCAAATTTCTTTCGTCACACATTTTGTGACCTATACAACAACTATCTTTTCTTTTGAGCCTCTGCATCATTTTGGTTTCAATATGCTACACCAATCTTTTATAATGGAGGGGCTGCACGCGTGATGGTGTAATCATATTTCTACTCGTTTGTACGGGTGTCGTTAGGCATTTGTACGCATCGTGTAGTAGAATATTAAGACCAGAAAGAAGATAAAAAAATGAAAGAAATAATTGTTTGATAGATTTGATCAATAATCGAAATATTTGATTACTCGAGTTCTGCATATTTGATTACTCGAGACCTGAATTGTAACTCTCAGTGATTCTTTGTTTTTGATTTTTCTTCTTAACTCATTTTGCTTCATAGATCTGAAACCAAAACAAAACGGTGGATTTTATTTGAAAAAATACCACGAGTTCTTCAATACCATTTATCCCTCAAGTGTTCGTCTATTATCGTGAAGACACAAATATCAATGTTATCATCGGGGTGGACTACATAACATAGGATACATGAGAAGTGTAATAAAATCATGTTCATGGAGTGAACCATCAAAGATTACGTTAACATAAGCCGAGTTGAGTAGAATAAAATGAGTTGAATATTTGTTTTTTACAATGATAATTTCATAATAGGCCTTCACTTCGAAAACAGTTATGCTATCAAATAATCTGTGGGGAAATAATAATATCTTCTCGGATATCTTCAATTTCATTTTAAGCATAATTCATTCTCTCAGCAAACTGGAAAATAAACGAATGCTGTCGAAGATTTAATAAAATTCGAGATCATTCAGTTGATCTTAACATTGAATCGTGAACAAAGCATCGGGCAAATATGAAAATATGTTTGCTTTTTGAAAGGCCGAATAGCGCATGTTAAAAATTAAATAGCTGAAAAACACGAAGAAATAACCTCTTGAGACGAAAATAAGCAGACAGAGACGCTTGCAGGAATCGAAAACCGCATCTGCCGTACGCCAGACAGTTGTAATAACGATAAAGATAAAATTACACCATAGCGTTGCAATTAATTGACAACGGCACAACGAATTTGAGATACAACGCTTAAAATTAAATCATTTAAATTCATATGGATAATTACACACACACACACACACACACACACACACACACACACACACACCCACACACACACACACACACACACACATACACACACACACACACACACACACACACACACACACACACACACACACACACACACACACACACACACACACACACACATATATATATATATTCTGTTTTTTTTCTGTTCAAGTTCTGGCTGTCTGATGAGGTCTTAGCTGTTGAATAATGCTTATCATCGAAATATGTATGACAGCGAATATGATTAAACGAAGTTAATTTTAACCTGTTGACTTACACTTCTTGTTTATATATATATATATATGTGTGTGTGTGTGTGTGTGTAGGGAGAGAGAGAGAGAGAGAGAGAGAGAGAGAGAGAGAGAGAGAGAGAGAGAGAGAGAGAGGAGGAAATAAGTTTACATAATTTCAACATATTTGGTCATTATAATCTACGACTGGTGTCCATTTGATGAGTAGGTTTTCTATTCTAGATAAAAGCAGAGTGATTTTTTAAAATCATTTGATGCAAGAATTCAGTCAGTGCATTACACACATTTTTTTCTTTTGTGAATATAAAGATAATATATAACCTAGGTTTCCGTCATGTCTTAGAAGTGGTATATGGTTGGTCGCTGTCATTGTTATTCAAAACACATTCGATTCGTTTTTCCATGATTTTTTCCCATCTAATAGTAACAACTCCTTATAGCGGTCTTGTTTTATTAAGATGGCAAAAGTTTGTAATACATAGGTACTTTTCTTTCTCTCACCTACTTAAAATTATTTTTCGTCGATAGATCCTGGACCTTGGAAAATGTGTTTTTTTCTCATGCTGCAAACTTTCGTTTTCATTACAGCTTTATCGTATGTTTTCTAATTTTTGTCATCATTGAAGTGACTTAAATGGAGATCAACAAAGTATTCCCTGCACCTGGCGAGGATGAACCTCACTGAAGAGAGGAGCAGCGTTCTTGATAAGAGGTGTGGACGTGGATGGTCTGCCAGAACACTTTCTTTACAGATCTGAAATCGGATTTCAACTTAACCCCAAAGTCCTTCCGTGTCTTAACATTTGACACCATTACTGTCACTGCTGCGATACATCGTGCCTGATTGTATCGTAAGTGCATGAAGGAGGACTTATTTCAAAGCTAAATTTGTAAGCCTCATTCGTTGCTGGAATCGCATCTTTGAGCTTTTGAATAACCGATGGCTCTTCCTGCCCTCCAGCGCCACACCAAGCCACTTTCCATGCAGCATTTAACAGCTGAAGCAGAAACTGCTGAGCTGAACAATCTCCAATCTGTTTCAAGGTCCTCAGTTTGCTCTGGAATTTATCTGAATTTGGATATGATAGTATCTGCATACATGGTCCTGACTTCCTCATATACCATTGCTTCCCTCATTATCCAAGCTGCAGATAACTAGATGGTGATCTGCTGAAAGCTCAGCCCCACTCTTAACACGAACATCCAGCACAGAATCAAAGAGAACAGAGACAATAACAAAATCAATTATTGATCTCTGTCCCTGATACCCCTTGCATCATGTATATTGAAGGATGTCTCTGTGCTGGAAGTAGGTTTTCAAAATAGAGAGTCCATTGCTATAACAGAATACTAGTATTCGTATTTAGATCGGGGAGGCGATTCCTACCAATAACTCCTTTCTATGTCAGGTTGTCAGTGCCAACATATCATTGAAGTTTCCAATCAGAATACATAACTCATCTAACGCTGCAATGACTTCATAAAGGATGGACTTGTATTTGGACTCCTTGTTTGGTGCATAAACTAACAGCACCAACAGAGACCTATCTTTCAACCTAAGCTTCAAGAGGAAGATCCCCCCCCCTCCTAACGGGATCCAGTCCATAACACATTCTGACAGCTGGGAACTTGTGAGTATCCCCACTCCCACCTGTGCAGTCATTTTTGGCGCCACACCTGAATAGTAGAGTTTCCATTATCCGTCCATATCTACAGTATCAAAGCCCTGAACTTTGTTGTGGAAACTCCGACTATATCTAGCTGGTAGAATCTAGCCTCCTCCACTAGTTCCTGTTCCTTACCTGTAAGGGTTGAGATGTTCCAGGTCCAAACTGATAAGGTTTGCTCCCTTCCGGACACTCTTTGGGGACTCAGGATAAGTAAACTTTGTGCGTCCATCCCACCCCTCTCAGGACAGGTTGCAGGCCTATTGAAAATGTTTGCAGCTGAAATGGAGACTGTAATATGTTTTTCGAACATGCCCTTCTCCTTAAGGCCTGAACGCGTCATTTGTTAAACCGCGCAAAAAACGATGTGGTATGTTTCGTGTTTGGTTTCCTAATCATATTTCATGCAAGTCCTCGATCTGGTCGTTTATGAAACCCCCGAAGATTAGGCTTTCTTTAGAGGCGGCCTTTATTCACCACGTCGTAGCTACATCACTGAGCTGTGAGAGCTCTCTTGGGAGTTACAAGTGTCACCCATTGCTCCAACGTCCCTAGTAGTTTACCGCTGTTGGTCCGAGGTTGCATATTCGTCTGGCATTTGCCCGCTTATTTAACAACTAGCCATCATATTTGGTAGCTGTATCGCTATCCGCCACCTGCGAACCGTTCTCTAGAAGAACAGCTCTGCCGAGAGTATGTTAATATTGAATTCATAAATTGTTTCTCTTGTTAAATATAACATTTTCATCTTTCCATCTGGCACCTCATGATGGTATGAACTTTGCCAGTGTTACTTTTAGGCATGGGTAATTTTGACAAAACCACCAGTAATAGCATTACACTTACAATCACTTCTAAACTTCAGCCTCATTCTCATCCGCACTATTTATACAAAGTGGTAAGCCGTTCAGTTCTATAACAGTAGTACAATGGGAAAATGGTGAACTCCTACAACGCTCAAGAAATGAAAATGATGCACACACAAATACATGTACTTTTACGAGTTCCACTGGCTCTCTATGTTTACGTACGTATATATATATATATATATAGGTTTTCAGAGTTCGTTTTACGATATATATATATATATATATATATATATATATATATATATATATATATATATATATCGTAAAACGAACTCTGAAAACCTCGATTCTATTAACAAGGAAGCTAAGGAAATAGTCACCATGCTATGGAACGAACACAACACGGAACCTTACATACCTAAAACACCGAGGATTAATATAAAAGACCATAAAAATAATATTGAATCAGATCTTTCGGTTAGAATTATAGCACCATCTAAATCCGACTTAGAAATCATAAGTAAGAATACTCTAGACATGATCATACCATCATTAAAGCTGAAGGCCCAACTTAAACTATAGAATGAAACCAACGAGGTCATTGATTGGTTCACCTAACTAGAAAACAACAATATGACTAAATTCATAGAATTGGACATAGCTAGTTACTACTCGTCAATTACATCAATACTACTCAATAGGGACCTGGTATACGCAATGAAATATACGGATCTTACTAGTGAGGAAGTTAACATTATTCTTACGGCAGGAACACGATAATAGATTTTAAAGGAGAATTATGGACCAGAGCGGAGAGACCTGAAAACTTCGACGTCACCATGGGATCTACTGACTCAGCTCAGGTCACGCACCTTGTTAGAGTCTACATCTTAAACCTAATTAATAGAAGGATGCCGTAACTGGGCGGCGGTTTGTACCGCGACGACGCTCTTTTCACTTTAATTAACCATAGCAACAGTGCCCTAAATAGGAAAAAGAAAATAATAATAGACTTTTTTAACAATTAAGGTCTTAAGCTAGAAATAGAAAATAACAATAGAATAGCCAACTTCTTAGACATAACGTAAAACCTCAATTCTGGCCTATACTAACCATACCATAAATTAAATGAAACCCTCAATTATGTTAGCTACTTCTCAAACCGCCCTAGAAATGTTAAGAAGGCTATAGTCAAAAGTGTAGAACGGAGAATCTCTAGGTTCTCAGCAAACAGGGAAATATTCGATGGTATAGCTAGATACTATAATAATGCATTGGCAAGAGCAGGTTACCAGGATAAAATTGAGTACATGCATATAGATAAAAATGATTACACACCCGCTCATAGACACAAACAAACCATAGACATTAACACTAACGTACACACAATAAATGGCAATGGAAATAATAGGGTTTTGGCGAACCGAAAACAATAAAGACAGGACAAATCCGATTCCAAATAGATATAAGTCAAATACCACAAAAAGGTTACAGTATTTCACGGCGTCGAAGATGTTACTTTTTTCCTAAAATAAGTCTCCAAAATCTACCATATTTTTTAATCATTATTTTTATTTCAAAGTTTTGGTTGTCAAAATTAGGGTGGGTCCTCGAGGACGAAGCGTCTTCGGCGCCGGAAAATGCGGTACATGAGAGGGTTAGATCCCGTTCTGTGGTATAATCTACCCACTCCCTTGGAATTCAAAATAACATAGCTAGGCTTTTCTTTAACGCATTAGATAGGTGTTTTCCTAGAAAATATAGATACAGTCAAATCTTTAATCACAATTAAAGTTTCCTACTCGACTACCAAAAGCACAGCCCAGAATATAGCGAAAATTAACAATAGAAATCTTGAAATTAAACATAAGGAGATAACTCACAATAGCAAACATAGAAACACTGATAGGTTAAATAGCAACTCGAATAACAGGGATAACACCATTAACATAGACGAGATAAACCAACGAACACACAGATACAGAGAGGGAACAACGAATGGTAACGTAAATAACTGCAACTGCAGAAATCGTAATATTTGCCCATTGAATAATAACTGTTGAGAGGATAATATTGTTTATGAATGCGATGTAAAAACTAGTAGGAAGTCTTATAGATATATTGGTGCAACTTCTACTAGATTTAAGGAAAAGTGGTACAACCACCTCCACTCATTTAAAAGAGCTGATAAAAGATTTAGCACAGCTTTGTCGGAACTGATTTGTCGTTAAAAATAAACAAGTTGAATACTCCCTTCATTGGTCAAAACTCTCACACGCTTTTCAATACATAAATGGATCTATATCTAAGTGGTGTGACCTCTCTGTACCACAGAGACTTTCTACATCATAAATAGTTGACATAAAATTATAAATAAATGCTTAGAACTTTTAATTCTTGTCTACACAAAATCAACAAGACATTTCATAGAGTATTTAGTCAAAACTTAAATAACATTAAATAGACCACCAAATAAGTAATTCAACATTCATTAATATATAGAAGCAGTATAATTTTAGCATCTAAGTATAAACATCTAAAGTTAGAAATAGTATCTAAGTGATTAAAATCAAAATAAATTAAAAAAATAGACAAACTGTTGATACATGCATCAGAATTAAACGACCAATCTGGTAACTTGATATCAGAGCCAATTTACAGGCATCAACGTGTGGATCTCGTGTGGATTTTGTCTGAAGAGAACACGTAGGTAGATGTTATACAACTGCCATACGTCGTTGAAATACGTATAACAAAATAAATAGGGATGGACAAGTGAAACCGTTTTTCTTGTTCATTATATATATATATGTGTGTGTGTGTGTGTGTGCGTGCGAGTGTGTGTTTATGTGTGTGCGTGTGTGTGTATGTACAGCTGTACATATTATTACGGACAGAAATAACACTCACACACACACACACACACACACACACACACACACACACACACACACACACACATATATATATATATATATATATATGTATATATATATATATATATATATATACTCAACAACAATAACATCCCATAGATTTAACGGGAGAGTAGCTCGTGATATCTTCATTCAACCTCCATTATCATCGTTCACAAGAACAATAAGAACCATCACTGCCATAATTACTATACCCAAAACAGCAACCATCTCCACCACTACCGCCACACGTAGCACTACCAACAACAACAACAACAACTACTACTACTACTACTGTATCCCCAACAAAACAAAGAACAAATACACAATTTATCAACATTTTCGACATTGTTACTATCTTCTTCTTCTTCTTCTTCTTCTTCTTCTTCTTCTTCTTCTTCTTCTTCTTCTTCTTCTTCTTCTTCTTCTTCTTCTTCTTCTTCTTCTTCTTCTTCTGTGATTCTCACATTCCCAAAAGCAACAACAAGAATATGAAGAGATACAACAATAACAATCCTAACCACAAATAACAACGACACTTACAGCAAAACGAAGTATCAAATAAAGCAAGAACGAAAAGAAAAAAACACGATGTGTTATCCAGATTTTCGTCCTGTCGATCATTATCTTACAGTGCTGACAGGCACTAAGACAAACCGGTAAATATATACATACGTCATATATATATATATATATGTATATATATATATATATATATATATATATATATATATATATATATATATATATATTTATATATGTATATATATATATGTATATATATATATATGTATATATATATATATGTATGTATATATATGTATGTGTATATATATATATGTATATATATATGTATATATATATATATATATGTGTACATATGTATATATATATATATATATATATATATATATGTACATTATATATATGTATATGTATATATGTATATATATATATATATGTATACATATAAATATACATATATATATATTGACATTTACACACACATATACATATACATATACATATATATACATATATATGTATATATATATATATGTATATATATGAAAATGTGGTAAGGAACCAGATGGACCATAACGCACCAGAGAACTCAATACTTAGTGCAATAGAGAGGGAAATAGGAAAATGTATGACCCCGACGGCAGAGCTCAAGCCATTTCGACGGCTATTTCTGGACTAAATTAGAATTTTTAGCCTGGTGAATAAATAGCCGAACTTTTCAAGGGGGTACTTCCTTATATGGGAAGATTGTAGTTGTCAAGAAGATTGGTTAAAATTTGTTGTAAACACAAATAAGTCTATCATGGCATTTGGTGGGAGGTAGGGGTGGCTGAACTTTCCTGTAGAACAATAGGGGGGGGGGGGTGACCCCGAGGCTGGAGGTAATTTGTTGTCCATCTCGATTTATGTCCTCGATAATTGAATGGTTAGCCTTTTTATAGGTGGAGTTTAGGCTGCTTCTGATCAGTGTGTGGTATCTGTCAGGGTAGACGAAGTAGAGGTTTCCTGTGCGAAGTAGAGGTTTCCGAGTGCACCATGATGTCGTTGGTGTTTTCATACTCTGTTATTTTGCTACGGAGTTGTTGTAGGAATCTCTTTGTCTGGGTTTGAATTTAATGCTCTTGACCAGGTGGAAAAGGTCGTTCTCGAAGGGTGAGAGCATAGGGTTCGGAGGGGGAGATTTGTAAGTATTGATCCGAATCTCTACTTGGTGTCGAAATCCTGATTGTCGCGGTATCTATCGTAGAAAAAAGTTCTCCATCTTAGTCTTTTCGCAAAAAGTAGGATTATTCCTACTATTTAAACTCACCGAAATGTTTCCTGCATTTGGCGGTGGATTGTACCGGGATGATGGGCTCCTCACCCCCAAAGGGTCCAACCCCAGTTGTACAGACCGGGTCCGTAAACAACTAATCAACTTCTTCCGGGATTGGGGATTTAAAATCACCCTATAAACGTCCCTAACCTGAGTCGATTAAATGGACGTTACCCTTAACCTCAAAAATGATCTGTACTACCCATACAGGAAACCAAACGACAACCTGCACTACATTCACCGCCGCTCTAACCATCCTAGAAACATCACCAATAACCTGGTTAAAAACATCTCCCTCCGCATATTTCGTTTGTCCGCTAATGAGAAGATATTCGACGAACACGCGTCTCATTACAACCAGGCGCTGAAGCGGATCCAGCAGGCGACACCGCCGCTCAAGCAACGTAACGTGGTTCAATCCTCCCCATAATGCCGAGGTGGGAACACCTATCGGGAAAATCTTCTTTAGACTCCTCGAAAAACATTTTCCACTACAACACCGCTACCACAACATAATCAACAAAAACACTATCAAACTCTCCTACAACACCACACCTAACTTTGCACAAAACATCGTCAAACAACAAAAAACTCAACCCCTATGGAAGAAATAACCTAGACATCAGTGGAGAGCCGACCAGGAGGTGTAACTGCCCTGCTAGATCCCTGCTTGCTCCTCTCAACAACAAATGCCGAGAACGTAACGTGATCTACCAGTGCAACGTGAGGACGGACACCTCCAACAAAGCTTATATAGTATTAACCGCGTGTGACTTCAAGACCCGGCTCTACCAACACCGACATACCTTCCGAAACCCGGTCCGGCGACATGCCACTACACTTTCGGGCCACATCTGGGACCTCCAAGATAATAATATAACCTACAATCTCACTTGGAGCTTACTGTCCAAAGCTAACTCTTACACGGGAGGACGCCGTCCGTGTAACTTATGCTCGGAGGAAACATTACAAATGCTGTTTTCGAAGGACCAACTCCTAAACAAGAAAGAGGAACTGGTAACCGCATGCAAACACAGATTGTGTAGGACTTACCTCGCCCTCAAACCCCATAACGACCCGGGTGGGTAGACAAGGGCTGATACCCCCCTACCTGCCGAATAAGTTAGGGTAAACCCCAGCTTACTTAGGTAGATGTATCTCTTTTCTTTTCTTTTCCTCTTTGTCTTCTTCTTCCCCCTGTCTCATCCTATCACTTCCTTCCACCTCCTATTTTCTACCTCGTCTGCTTTTCCCCTTCGTGTACCCCGATGCAGCCCATTGGGCCTCTGTAGCATCAGTTCCCCACCCCTGTAATCTTAAGATAGAATTGGCCGAATACGTTTTACTAACTACTTATAGCAGACGTGTTAAACCCCTTTAATTCTGTATCAGTTCTGGTACTACTCAATTTCTACAAGTTTTTTTCTATTCTCAACTTATTAACCTGTAATTGTAAGATAGCATTGTGATTTTTTTAATTCTTTTCTCACTATCTAATTTTATATATATATTTTTTTCTTTCTATTATCTTTTATTGTCTCCTACTCTCATTCGATTTACCTATCCTATAACCTCCCTCCTCCACTTCATACTCTATCCTCAGAATCTGCTGTATACATATTACTTTCAACGCTTGACCGCTGCTGTCACCCACGCCCCGTTATTGTTCTACAGGCAAGTTCAGCCACCCCTACCCCCCCACCAAATGCCATTATAGACTTATTTGTGTTTACAACAAATTTTAACCAATCCTCTTGACAACTTCAATCTTACCATATATATACCCCCCCTTGATAAGTTCAGCTATTTATTCACCAGGCTAACAATTCTAATTTAGTCCAGAAATAGCCGTCGAAACGGCTTGAGCTCTGCTGTCGGGGTCATACCTTTTCCTATATATATATATATCCGTATGTGGTTGACGGCTGAGGGAATGTATTACTCAATACCGAAGTAGAGTTTTAACATTCATTTCATTAAAGCTTGTTATTCTGGATGAACCTCCAGAGTAGCAAGACTCACTATTTAGCCTCAATGGAATGAATATATGTGTGTGAGTGCATGTGTGATATATGTGTGTCAGTGCGTGTGTGATATATGTGTGTCAGTGCGTGTGTGATATATATATATATATATATATATATATATATATATATATATATGTGTGTGTGTGTGTGTGTGTGTGTGTGTGTGTGTGTGTGTGTGTGTGTGTGTGTGTGTGTATTAATATCGGGGTCGATAAAATAAAGTACCAGTAATGCACTGGATAATTGCTGGCCTTGTGCCAAAAGTAGAAACAATTATTAGAGCCATTAAAGATAATTCATTGTATTTTAAGTTTCCTCCCGAGTTAAACTTATGTAATCTTCAGATGTTAAACGAATCAATTTTGAGGGGAAAAAAAACTCCGGTGTTGTTTAAAGGGCATACCGTATTGCATATCAATATTATTAGTATTAGTGAGTTATTTCATTTCAGTATTTATAGAATTATATTATGTTATGAAATTAAAGTAAAAGTTATATTTGAAGAAAAACAGAATATTTTAAAACATAAGAAATCGAAAAACAGAAAATGTGTGAAAACTTAAAATATAATAGACTTTCGTCAATTGAACAGTTATATCAGAAAAGTGAATTAAATTATACTAGATGAAGGTGAAAATATGTGATGTGTGAGAACTCTATTTTCACTTAGAAATATGATAGGGGTTGTGAAGACATAAAATAAAAGCCGTGTGTGATATTTAACTATTGGTCAATTTAATTGGACTGTGTTGTTCATTATTATAGAAAGTAAAATAAAGTACCAGTAATGTACTGGCCTTGTGCCAAAAGTAGAAACAATTATTATAGAAGGTAAATAACTTGTTTATTATTGTTTTTTAATAATTGCGGATCTTGCAATTAGATGATTTGCAGAATTGCCAAGGTTTTAAAATATGAAGATCTCAGCGATGAATAACCAGCAAACATTTATTACATTTTCATATGATTTCTAATATGTCAAGAATCGTGTACTTGATGCTGAATTGAACAAAGAAGTATTTCATATTCCAGATATGTTATCAAATTTCTTTTGTATGTCTTTCTATGTGTGTTAACGAAAAACTTTTACCTGAAGAAACTTATTTCATATTCACGCTAAATCCCTAATGTATAGAATTAAATTAGCGTTATATGAATGCTTAAGGGGGAAGGTTTTCTTGTTTGCTCTGTGTGTTCAAATAGATTCAGTTACTTTAGTTACTTCAGTTGACACTATCCGGTGTCAATATGGTAGTAATATATAAGAAATGTATGATACTACGACTCGTGCTGATATTTATATTTAGGCCGGAATAATTGAAGTTATTAATTTTATTCCTAGAGTTACCTGATATGGGTCCAATAGTAGGTTGGGATACAACTCTCTCAATATTTTAATGTAATATAAGATATAACGTGGAAAACTTTCTTCTGAGGGCATCTACGATATAAAGACTACAAGATAAGGTCACATTTCTGCACAGTTAAGTAATTCCATACATATCCCTAAGATAACACCCGGCCTTAGAATGAGATACTGCTACATCATATTTCTCGCAACATAAAAGTATTTACACTGCATTCTTTTGAAAGCCAAATATTCTGATTCATCAACTGTAGTTACTCTATAAAAGAATTATCTTAAATCGTCTAATATACGTTATGTTCTAGCAAAGTTATACATTATTTCAATGCTACACCAATTCTTAGCACCTAAAATATATTAGAATTTTTGTGGGGAGGAGTGACATGCGTAGACCGATATGATCGAAATAGTTAATCAGTAATTCACATCTGTTCGTAATAGAACCATCAACCTAGTGATGAGAATTGCATCTTTGATTCTTAAGATTCCGATGTTTGGTTAGATCATTTCGATGAGGATTTTGATATTTTGGGTGTTGCATGACTGTGTTTCTTAACGGGGGAAACATTTGTATAGTTGTGGTCTTTAATTCTTGTATTAACAGAAGATGAGAACTACATAAAACTGATTAGGTATGGGCTGCGCTTGATAAAACCTCTTTGACGTTTATATCGGCTTAGAGGAACCGAGACCTTCACCACCATCTTACTCCATTCAGATTTTCTTTTGAAAAGATATCTTAAACCCGAAATAAAACGAAGTATGAAATAAAAGTGTAAACTCTAGTTTTAGTTTGCTTTATTCTACCTCTATATTTACTCTATATTTCTAACTTGTTTTGAATTTCCTAAAATAACTTTAACGACAAACCTCAAAATAATTAATATATATATATACATGTTTGTGTGCGCGCGTGCGTGCGTGCGTGCGTGCGTGCGTGCGTGCGTGCGTGTGTGTGTTTGCGTGTGCGTGTGCGTGTGTGTGTGTGTGTGTGTGTGTGTTAGTGCCTGCGTTTGTTCGTACACATATATATGAATGTATGTGTGAATGGCATTTTGAATGAAAAAGATCTAAAGCTATGGGGTTCGATAAATGTACTGAAACTTAAACATTAAATGAAATATTTATATTGTTACAAATTAAACGCTTTTCGTTTTGAATAAATAAATTACAAATTAATAAATATAAAATATAAATACAAATTATGTTAGGTTTAATGCGTTCAGTGCAGAATATACAGCATATATAGTATAATTATCGATTATTTGTTTTTACATAGATGCACAGCGTCAGATATATAATAAGGGGAATCATTCAGATTGTATGTTATTCAAAACTCTCTGAGGTGAATTCCAGACAGATAGAACAGCACTCAGATATAACTATTAAATTAATTTAAATTCAGCTATGTTTAGATAATTTATAAAATAGCTTGGTCCAGCTCTAAAAGAGTCTTCTGAGTAAGAGAAATGAATTGATATTTTGTTCAATGAATTACTGTATAATAAATGTATATTCAATAATTTGATATACTGATATACTATATATGTTGGCAGAGGCTAAATTTATTGCCACCACCGTGTTAATCTTGTTCATCCTATTCATCATATCAATCTTCCCGGTTATCAATGTGGATGTAGTTTATTTATTGATAGCTTAGTCGGGTGAGGAAGGGCATTTCTTTTGATTATTTTCAGAGCCACCGAAACTGGTATAGGGGAAGGGAAGGCTGACGTAGTTATTCGATGTCTGCTGCTGTAACAATATGTGTATCAATATATTGAGTTTTTCGCCGACCGGAGATAAATCTAGAATGCTTGCAACAGTTTAGATTCAGCTAAAGGGACTTAAGAGCCAAATGATCATGTTAAATCGGATGTCCGATTAAGTCTACTGCCTAAGAATAGATACAGTCAATCTCATAGTTTCCTTTTGCACATTTTCAATTACAGGATTATGATAGGTTACAATTGCAAAAATCGCCACGCTGTGGGATTTAACCCGGAACAATATAATTACAAAATAAATATGTATTATGCAGGATATAAAACTGGGGTATTTTGCACATCCGTATTGTTGATATTCATAATTAACGTATCACATTTAGTCTGGACAACAAAGTAGAATATGCCTAGCTGAAGAGATCAAATGAAAGCGAAACATGCTTGAAATTCCTGGATTTTATGTTAGACTCTAAATAAAGCTAATAATGCAGACTGCTCCCGTAAACATTATAGGAAGCTTTCAGAGAAAACACAAGCATCAGCAACCTATTATTCTTTCTATTTTTGAAACATGTTTTGCTGTATCATCAATCTTAATACAATCCTGCGCAATCCAACGGTGGCACCTCTTCACATTCACAAACCTGCTATAAATAATAACAGCATCTCCCTCAAACCACATGCTGCTATGTTAAATAAGGAAAGATGCATTTGACAATGTAGATACTAGTGTACAAATCAAATGGGATATTCATAGATGGCAAGTTATTGATCATAGGTATTTTTAAGAAATGGATTTGTATAAAAGTTTCATAGAAATAACAACTAAATTAGTATAATCACAAAATCACTAATTATAGCCGTTTGTATTTTAAAATAAGGACATTGGATAATATTGTATGAGATAAACTATGGACATGGCTAGAATGAAGTTGATTACGGGTCTGATCCATTAGAGGTTGATCAGAAACAAAACAAAACAACAACATGGTCTTCTAACTACTTATCCAACCTGCAGTTTACCTTTATAATCTTGTTATTATTGTTCTGTAACCCCTAAGTCAATTTGTTTGGAAAGTTCCCATACACAAGTGATGTTCCAGTACACAAGACTAGATTATCTGATTTTTCATGCTGAAAGAGCTGATTTAAATAGGACGCGATTGCTATTTTAAACAGGTCAAGTACTTTACGTTAAGACACCTTAGATAGGTCGTATTCGAATATAATGTTCTTTAACTGATGAACAGAAAGATGCATTGGACCAGATATGGACATTAAATGATATTCCATCAATTCGTCTACCTCATTTAATTTTGAAGCTCCGTTCTTGTTGTTGCTGCTGTTCATTTTTAATTGTTGTTGATCTTGGTGTGTTTACCCCGAGTAAAACCTGACACGGGGTAGACCAATGATCAAAAGCATTCTGGTTAAAAACAGCAAGTTTTTAATGGTATTTTTTTAGATGTATTGTCTGTATATGTGGATTTAGATGTATGTATATGTAGATATATAAGTCTGTAGTCATGTGTATCTATGTACATGTGTAATAAACAACAAATTAGTCTATGATGAATTCTTGTGGTAAATATATATGTACCTATACACCAGGTCCGAACACACTGGAACCAAATTCCCACTGTCACAGCCACGTCTCTCCCACTCTTTCCATCTCTCACTATTATAAGCAAAAAAAAAAAAAAAAGAGCCCACACGCTGGATCCCCCGTGGCCTGGATGTTAGAGTGAGATTTGGCAATTATTTCTGGCAGGGCAATCACAAGTAGTAGCCCTGTTCGTTGTCAACGCCTTCATGCTATGATTCAGTCTTCAGTATTCAGTTCAAATAATGAAAGAATTTAGCTCTCGTATTGCTAACACATATACGGGGATAAATCTGTAAGATTATGCAATAAAATATATTCTCTTTTCAAAACGAAATGCTATCTCGCTACTTAGGGAGGAAATATGAACCAATGTAACTTCTATATGGGATATTATTATTATTATTATCATTATTATTATTGTTGTTGTTGTTGTTGTTGTTGTTGTTGTTGTTGTTGTTGTTGTTCATGTTTCAGTTGAACATTTATGGTTAATGTTTCAGGGAAATTTAGCACACACGTGCGCACATATTCACTAACAAACAGACATACACACACTAGCAAATACTCCCATACATAAGCAAGCTAACGCTGGTGCCTCTACATGGTGGTCCCGTCTGCTAGAATTAGCGACTAAATCTCGCTTTTATATAGAGATAGATTTAAAAACGTTATGGATATGTACAATTCGTTCGAACCGCTGTTCGAAATGTAGATATCCATACACGCTTATATATATATATATATATATATATATATATATTTATATATATATATATATATATATATATATATATATTTATATATATATATATATATATATATATGTATATATATATATATATATATATATATATATACATATATATATATATATATATATGTATATATACATATATATACATATATATATATATGAAGAGAGAGAGAGAGAGAGAGAGAGAGAGAGAGAGAGAGAGAGAGAGAGAGAGGTAGGGGTGTGAAAAGGAATGTTGAAATACACTTGGTGTCTTTAAGAAGTTTTATTTACAATAACTTATAACTTAACTTAACCGGTTTCACAAGTTTCATAATTTTCAAAAGTTAAGAATGATGGAGAGCAATGTGGCTATGCCGTGTGTCTCTGATCAAATCATCAGAATGATTTGATCAGAGACACACACTGTATTTAAGGTCGAGTGACGCAATTTCGAGTGATCAGCGGCCTTTAGAATCACCTGACCAATGAAACGATTGTTAATACTGTAAATAAAACCCTTTTTGTACAGCCGACCATGTTATTTTTCACTCTTTCACTATATATATATATATATCTTGAAGGCGGCCACCCGGACTGGCAACTGCTAATTTTTTGGCCGCCGTCTCGTCTTGGGCACCTCTCTGCTTTTCAGCCCCTTGGATTGTATCTATTATATTCCTTTGTTAAATTTCGGAATACATGATGATGTTACCGGATTCACACTGAACCCGGTCATTGAAATGTTCATAGTATAATAAACCTTTAAAGAATTATATCAGTCCAGCCTCCTGTTAGTTTATAATTATATATATATATATATATATATATATATATATATATATATATATATATATATATATATATATATATATATATATATATATATATATATATATATATATATATATATATATATATATATATATATATAACGAAGGAGTTATGGTAAGGAACCAGATGGACCATAACGCACCAGAGTACTCAATACTTAGGGTAGTAGAGTTGGTAATAGGAAAATGTATGACCCTGACCGCAGAGCTCAAGGCGTTTCGACGGCTATTTCTGGATTAGTCCAGAAGTAGCCGTCGAAACGGTTTGAGCTCTGCCGTCGGCGTCTTACATTTTCCTATATATATATATATATATATATATATATATATATATATATATATATATATATATATATATATATATATATATATATATATACATACATAATGTATTTTAGATCAATAGGTTTCACATAGTTGCTGATCAAATGTCAGCCTCTATTTTAAATTTGTATTGCAAGTAACTGCCACTGCGCAGGTCTCTAATGAATTTTTCTAATGCATTATGAATTGGTAATAGACTATCCGATTAGCAGTGCATGATACTCTTTTCTAATATAGGCACATGATCTCAATGTTGATGTTGATGTAGATGCATGTTGATGTAGATGCATGAAAATCCAAATAGTTGATCAGTAATTTATTTTATCTTCACATAAATGAGGAAAAGAAAAAATCAACCGGATTGAGGTAGAAATATAAAACACAGGAAATTGTAGCTAAATAATCATATCTGATTTAGACACAAGGCCAGCAATTTTAGGGGAAGGCAGATTAAGTCAATCCCAGTGCATTACTGGTGCTTTATTTCTTCGACCCGGTAAGAATGAAACGCGAAACTAACTTCCGCGGGATTTGAACTGAGAACAAAAAGGGCTTTAATGTTATTCTTAATCATTTGCTCTACTTACTTAGTATATAATATTGCCTTCTATATTTAGCATAAAAGCAAATCATATTTTAGCGGAATGTGGAATGATGTTTGCAAGATTTTCGTGTATTCTTAAACAGTTTAGTGGTGCATTTGAAATATTATGAAATATAGTCAAATAAAAACGAAAATAGGCTACGATACACTCGTAGATTCATTCTGCAGTTTTACAATGTGAAGACGCCATTGAATGAGTGAGACTCAGCATGTTCGCCTGGCTAGAACTTACTGTGATATTTTCTTCAAATAACACACTACTGCTAAAAAATGTGTACACATTGGATAATGTAATCTTAGATACACTGTATGAGGAGAAACTCACAAATATTCACAGCTGGAATACCTTTCGATAATGGGTTTGCTTGGTCAGAGTTGACCTGGGGTTAAAAATAAATAGCAACATAATATTCTAAGAATTCAATAAATACAAAAAGAAACAATGAAACGAAGAAACAAATGAACCATAAACGGAAACACAGACAGAAAATTAAATTGAAACAATCACTGTTCCGTTCTGTGATAAATTCTTGGAATATATCTCGGCTCTTTATCTGAGATTCTTCTGTCTTCGAGAGAATAAACTCATCTCAAAACTCTATGTAGCTTCAGAATATGTTTTAACATATAGAAACAAACATGTTTAACCCCCCTCCTTCTCCTTTTTTTATAGATATTTTCTATTCATCCAGCTAGTTTCGCGATTCTTGGCATTTTTTCACAACCATGCAGTCATTCTCTCATTCCCATTTCCCCTTCTTTCTCTTTCCTTCTTCACTCACTCTTTTTTTCTCTAACCATCTTTCTTTGTACCCACATGTATACACGAAAAATACATATGTACACAATACCCCATCTCATTCACTCTAATTTTCTCTTTCTCTTCCATTAACTCGCGTCGCTTTTTGTTTCTATACATACTTCGAATGGAAAGCAAATACTGTGCGTATATTTGACGAATAGCATTCCTCTATTCTTACTTTGCTATACAATTGACAAAATCTCGGTCAGAAAAAAAAAAGAAAAACTCTTTCATCTTCCTGTAATAACTATTACAGATGATGTCGGTAATTCTCTCTTCAAATGAAATGTGATGATAAAATGAGAATTATACATACTTGTACGTCTTTATGTAACGCTGTTGCTTCTTTAGAGCCTTAACGTAAGTTAAACGATTCAAACCGGGAACCAATAACGACTAGACCTGAGTCTAATTACGGATTTACACTGGTGGTGCTTGCTCCTTACATATTGATTTCTACGAGCCAACGACGGAAACTTCTGCATAGTCACTCAACCTTCTAGAAATAATAGCCAACTCTTCTTAACGTCTTAGAAACAGCGGATGCTGGTTGTAGATGGAGCTCTTTACGTCGTGGGTCTGATTCATTAGAGCTGAACTGAATCTTAAAGATAAACAACGTATTTGTTTCTTTTAGAAAGTCACAATACTAAGTTTGTATCAGAAAGGTTAGGGTAGACAATCAATTCGACTCTTTGAATACAGCAAAGAGATGAAGAACAAAGTGAAACATGGTGCGATTTGCACAAATATTGTAAGATAATTTATCATGCACTTTAGTGTTACTACGAAATCACTACTATACTTAAAATTTCAGTATGGATTATATATATTTCAATACGCTCCTGACAACAACAAAAAATCCACTGCCTCCAAATATAACGAGAGCTCAATAACTATGCAGTCGAACAAAATGTATATTAAACAATAGATCATCGACAACACGTTAATATAATTGTTTCTACTTTAGGCACAAGGCCAGCAATTACCCAGTGCATTACTGGTACTTTATTTTATCGATCCCGTAAGGATGAAAGGCAAAGTCAACCTCGGCGGGATTTGACGCGTTAATATGATGCTCACTTGCAAGAGCAATTGAATAACTTATGGTAATTGTCCTGTAAGAGACTGCTGACCAATATTCTGGTGTACAATACAGAGGATACTATGATTTTTTAATATATATCTTCATGAAAACCTTTGTTAACGGATGATGCATCAAATATACGTTGTTACGATTTTAACATTTCTTTCCACCATTCAAGAAATTTTATATAGAAAAAGGATACTTTCTGTGATAACTAAACAACTAGTTTCAATATGCAATTAATGAAATCGCATGAAATAATACCGTTAATGGGACATGAATGTAAGACATAAGAATCTGAATGTCAATATTCCGCAGCTTTGCAACGAAAACAAGCGTTGCAAAAAATTATGTATCTGTCTTGAATCTCTCCGTCTTTCCTTTGACATTTGCGACTGTCCTCTTTGTTACAATTCTTACAATTCATCATGTCAAAAAATGCATCACCATTTGCAATCTTTCATTACAAATATATATAAAACAGCGGACACTAAACAACTTGTTTTCAATAGGGCTCACATCACATTATCAAGAGCAACAGCACAGGATGATAGATGTCAGTACCATCAAAATCACTTTCTAGTCCAGATCCTTTCTTTGTCTTGCTTTATGATGTCGCTTGATAATTTCTTGTTCTCATTTGTTACGACAACATTTATACTCAGTTAGAAGCCAACACAAAATGGCAATATTAGTTTTGAAATCTGTGAAACCTTTGGTTTTAAATTTTCAAGAGCAGAATAGTTTGAGAGATATGCAAACTCCTTCAGCTACGTATACAGGACACACGGTGAAAAGAATTAGTATTTTCCATACATTTGTCGAAAACTGACGTGTAAATTATGACCATCTTTCGTAAACATCCATAACAGGGTACGTTGGATGATGGGTAACAATATCTTGTAAACCTTTGTTCTGTAACTTAGATATCAATCAAGACATTCTCAAATATAACAACTGTTAAAAAGACGAGAGATGTTGTACCTTTTGTATATGTCGTATGTATATAAATGGTAAATGTTTCACTGATGATATCTGCAGTTTTATATGCTTAATCGTAGCTCCAAGGTTTTACAATGTCAGATATCGTTACCCCCTCTTCACGTAATCTCTCCACATAGAAATCCCATGCTGTGTATTTAGCGTGTCATATATCACCCTATCTATCGCATTTATCATTTCATTGATGAAATATTCACACCTTCTTTAATGATGTCTGGGAGCCTAGCATGCAATAACGACAATCTATGCAAGCAAATTATGTAATCATATTAGGAAAAAAACCAGCAACGATTACACTTTCTTGTAACATCTTTCAGTAGTAGATTTACTGAGAGTTAAGATGAAATTCATGATCAAGTACCAACTCTAGTATATCGCTATAATTTTATGATCAAATCAGAGTGTATTGATTGGCGTTCATTTCTATTAAATGTACATTCCTGACTGGCAAGTATGTTAATACAGGCATATTTCGATATAATGCAGTACGGTGTGTATGATATGATGTTACATTTGTTTAAATTACTTTATAACGTAATAAGATATTTCAAACTTTATATTGAGAATTTTGAACATATAACAATAATTTACCGTTCAATAATTTTAAAGTGATATAGTTTATGTATAAATAATATTTCGAATGATATTTAGAATACAACAGGCAAATAGTAACGGATTACGACGACGCAAAGCAACTTTCAAAGATATCTATATAGAAACTGTATTCTTGTTCATGTGGCTAATTATTTTTACATATATTTCATTACTGCACTAGTGCTTGATGAACACAACCACAAGGATATGATCCGTACGTGGAAGAGCCGAACTTCCATTGTCATCGCCTCCACCCTCCACCCTCCACCCCCATATCTCCGTATGGTGAGCAAATGGGGTCCCACGTGCTGGACTTCCCACAGACCCGGCGGACAGGATGGAGAAGGCGTTTTCCCGGAGGATGGTAAGGGAGCTGTGCTGGAAGAGCCATTCCAACTCGCGAGGCTCACACGTGCGTCTGGCCCAGCTCAGTGCCTATGGTGGTGTGTAGGGAGGTAGCCCTAGGGCCAAGGACACCAAAAGTCTCCACTCTCAAGGGCACTATCGCGAACCTGTCGGAGAGCGACCGGTATTTGGAGAGTTTGGCCTCCTCAGCCCGACGTGCAGCAGAACCTGGGTTAGTCGCAGACTGCACCAGGTTGCGGCTGGAGAAAGTGTCGCTGCAAGTGGTATCCCAGACGAGGCGTTTGCCACCGCGGAACGGGAAGATGGTCATGCCTGTTGGCCTTTTGCCGTCCCCTCGGTCCAATGTCCATTAAGGGATGACAATATAGTTTGACAGCAGTAGGTATTATACCATATACAAATTTCGTCAATCTGTCCCTACAAATTCATAGATATTTTTACTTACATATATTTCTATGCCAAAGATCGATATACCGTTGTTTGACCTATCGTGCAAGAACGTTATGACTTCATTCGGTGAACGCTGCAATAATTTTCTTTTATTCATTTCACTGTGCATTTTAAAAAAATGGGTGGCGCCTATTTTGTCATGAAATTATAATTCAATTAGTGCCGTCTTTTCCTCTTTCTCAGACATAGTGTTTTTCACAAAATTTATATGCATGTGTTTATGTTATTATGCTATTGAGTCATTTCTTTTGCACAAAGTGCAACATTACATCACAATCTGATGTACATTCCATGAAATGGCAATGATTTATTTTTGTTTCTATTTCTTCTACATGCTATGGTCTATAATTTTATTTCTTCATATATTTCTCATTCTATCATCTGATGAGAGACGAACGTCCGAAATTTTAAGAGACTTTTCTTACTTTATCAAACGTTAAACTAAACTAATATGTATCCTCGTTGTGGTGTATTGTTTTCCCCTGCATTTATTCGGTTACTTTTCGCATATATATATATATATATATATATATATATATATATATATATATATATTTATATATTAGTAGTGGTGCTCTGAAATAGCGATATATACATGAATCTATGTATAGTATATTTGGCAATATACTGTATGTTTAATTAAAAACATTTAGAAGACCATTCGCTATTAGTTTTAAAGTAGTGACTATGTCACTTACATATTTTCAGCGAAAGTAAGGGAGAGTGATTGACAGACTATTTCTAGCTGGTTGTCGTTTATCAAAACCACACACTCCCCTGCTTTCGCCGAAAATTATAGAAATTTTATTCTTATAAAATTCCTGTAATAATCAGTAGCTGATTATATAGAGCGATTGTCGGTCCAGCAAAAATTAGGTATTAGGATTGGTGCTCTAAAATAGCGATGTATGCATGAATGTATGTATAGTATATTTGGCAATATACCGTATGTTTATATATATGTGTGCGTGTGTGTGGGTGTGTAGGTGGGTGTGAGTGAGAGAGGGAGAGGGGGGTGTAATTTGTATATCTAATGATATCTGGTTTGTTTAAAAATAAACATTTGAAAGCCAAAACCATTAACTATGAATTATGGAAGCTGGTAGCTAGTTACAACAGAAACGAGTAGGAAATTACCGACGGCCGTTTCTGACTCATGGTTCTTATCAAGGTAATGCTCCCCTTTACCTTGCTTTCTGCTAGAACTCAATGTAGGTGAATACGTTTAGGTTTTACGCCTATGTACATGGTCTGTTGTTTCCTTGTGCACATTGTCCATTGGCCTAGATTCTCAACCGTTGGTTTATTTACATTTTTTCTGATCACCAAGTTTAAGTTTAAAGTAAGCTAAGCATGCTCTTTTCACAAATTCAATAATGTTCATTCTTTGATTTGGTACTGAAAAAATACTGCATATATAGCAAAAAGAGTCACAGGATTGCAAACATTTTCTTCGTAATGTACACTACTGCCATTTCTTAAAATCAAACTGAAAAGAGGGAAAATAATTATGAGATATGGTATATTTATATATCTATGTGTATCTAGATAGATAAAAAGATGTCTAAATACATAGATAGATTAAAATATCAACATAAATTATTATCTATTGTATCACTTGTAGCTGTGGGCTGGTCCAACATGGACTAGCCCATAGATAAAAAATTTGACGTGATAGTAAAAATAATTTTCATTTTAAAATGAAAATTATTTTAGCCGCCCCAAATTGCTCAAGGTCAGATCTCAAACTTAGGTCTCCAGCAAAATTTTGTTGACCACTGTAATCATCCTGATACTTGCATATATATCACGAAATATGTATTGACTGAATCATCCCCAGCTTCGTTGCACGAATCAACAGCATAAAATGTGCTTTATATAGCACTACATCTAGACGTTTTGCTGACACAGACTATCATCAGTAATTAGTTCTGGTTTCCGAACGGGCATGTTTTTCTGCTGCAGTCACCACGAGTAAAAATGTATTAGTTTCCTTTTCAGCAATTTTTCATTTTCTTTTTCTTCTTCAATATTATATTTTTGTATCCCAACAGGATTTGCAGTGAAAACGTACAGTGGTGATTTCCAGAATTGTTATGCCATGCCCTACTTCGATACATCAAAATGTTTGAAGCCCTCCAATCAATACGAAAGAAATTGATGTTGAAATATTATAATTTCAAATTTGTGTACATTTAATATGAGATATTAAATGCGAGTAAAACTAAACACATAAATCATTTCAGTTCATATGTTACAGTTTTGAATTAACA
>OZ024743.1:118675772-118680772 GCA_964016885.1 Eledone cirrhosa
ATATATTTATTTATTTATTCATTTAAGTATTTTTATATGATCATATTTCTTTGCAGGTATCTAACTATTAACCAATTTCAGATTGCTGTGACACAAAGGCATCATTCGTGGCATCTGGCCTGAGTGTTTCAGTTATTGCAGAGTTACACACACAAACGCACACACACACACACACACACACACACACACACACACACACACACACACACACACACACACACACACACACACACACACACACACACACACACACACACACACACACACACACACACACACACACACATATATATATATATATATCTGTATATATATATATATATATATATATATAAATATATATACATATATATGTAGTAGGTATGATGTCTTATTTGCTTGTTTCTGAGTTGGCAACCCTCACTCATAGTCTGTTTTCATTGCTCTAGAGGCTGGTCAATGAAAAATATATATGTAATGTAGAGGGTTGATTGTGATTTTTATTATAATACTGGGACAAATGCAACTAATACTACCCTCAGTTGTGATCTGTGTAGTTGCTCTAGATAGGCTCCATAAGCCAGGATCCGGTTACTGGAAGCTGAACGCTTTATTCACGGCGCAGAAAGCCAACAGAGACTGGATTAGGGAATTAGATAAGCGGGCGTTGACGGAGGAAATCGTCAACAACAAATGGTAGTTCGTCGTGAAAAGAGCGATTAGAATAGAATCTATAGGGTTTAGTAAAGTTGTAGCGACAGAAAAAAGTTTAGGGAGTGTTAGAAAGCCTAACTTGCTTGTGAAATGATTGACCCCCCCATGACCAATGTTTCAACTATGCACCAAGGCTGCGTTATGAGAGTTAGAGCACGTGATTTGGTCCCCAAGTACATGAGGTGCGGCGTGGCAACAAACTTACAATCCGGTCTTTAGTGCATCAAGAGTGGTGCGTGTTACACGATCCCAAGCAGAAGTTTGCGTCTTTTCGGTTGTTTGGGAGCAGTGGCACTGGTGAGAAGGAATTCGAACAATAGGGACGACATGGATAATTTTAGACACATAATTCTACTAAAGACTTTGGGATAAGTGTTAATACTTTTGGCCAAGGTTAGTGTTTGTCATGGGAGTCTGGTGGGAGAGGTTCACACATGTACTATTCCAAACAGATGCATCAACGCCAACCTCCTCCTCATATGATACATCATAGAGAGGGTGGAGTCTTTCATTCAAAAGCATTTTATAGTGTTGACCATCTTTTAGCGGTGTTTAGAGTGAACAGTTGACCTCTCGGAACCATTCCACATTATCCGAATGGTCACCAACGGGATCCACTGTCGTTTCTCTTGTATGCATTGCCTCTCGAACTACTGCTGTACAGATTGGAAACCTTAATGGAGATCCGTAAACGTAGTGATATCGAGCAACAAATACATCGAGTTGATAGGAAATGCTCTCATGCATTACAAAGCGGTGACAAAACTCCTCAAGTAAGCAATTTTCGGACACTGGAAATTATTTACTTGTGTGTGTCGAGAACCAGCAATGCCCCTCAGTAGCATTGCCAGGCCTAGGATTTCTATAAATTCTCCATAGTCCCCGGGCCGAAAATTTCCCGGATCAGTTTGCTGGTCATTATGTTCATGCGTTTGAATTCACTCAATTTCCAATTTATGACATTAAAGCATAGGCACCGTACAACAGGCATAGACATGCAGTTTATAGTTTTCATTCTATTCCAGGAGTTCATCTCAGTATTCAGGACCTTTCGATTAGGTTTATAATATTTTTCCTGATCTTTTTCATTGAACCGTTTACATCTATATACTAAAAAAAACTTTCTTAATTCAGATCCTTGATAGATATATTAACATTATCAAATTAGGTCGAGGTAGTTCCGCGTTTAAATGTAGCTTTCACACACTTATCTAGGCGAAATACCATGTTGATACCATCACTGATTTTTTTTCGTAGTTACCATAGCCCTTTCAAATCTTTTGTCCTCTTTCGCATATAATTTCAGATCAACCATGTAGAACAAGTGTATATAGGAAATAGATAGTCTGCAAATCAAGCCCACATACAAAATCTAAGAAGGTAGTATATAGCATAAGAAGTACTGTGGGGCAATGTAAGAATAAGAACACAATGGCATAGAAGAACACAATGGCATAGAAGAAAAGGTAAATGAATACTGGTGAGAGCTTCAAGTTGGGAAAATCTAGTCAGTACTCCACTAGCATGTCAAAATATAACATAGGGGCGCACTACAGAACATAGAGATAAAAATGATATCCACACTCAGATAAGACGCAATACTCCGACAAATTACAAAAGCGATAGACATAAACGAACTCCAACCAAAATTAAACAGGAAGCATGATGGCAATAGCAACAACATCACAACTAGTAATTGAGGACAATATCGAGACATACAGAGACTGACAAGAACAAAACTAATAAAACAAACACGACACACACAGATAGAACAAGCAAGCAGCAAGTGACAAGTAAATAAACACATAAATAAAAACACACATACACACAAACACACACACACGGATGTAACGCATGCGCAAACCAAGTAAACAGCACGCAACACACAAAACATGATCGTGTGGGACAAAACAAAGGAGCGACACAAAATAAGAAATTAGTCACTGAGGAGGTTACAGAATGTGTGACGAAAGAGCTTTGGCAATATATAAAAAACCATCTGGTTATTGAACCAACCAATCGGAAATTTATGATAAATTGAAGTGAAAACCAACAGGTGTGTGTTTTATTAACAGCATGACCCCCCCAAAGTTTAACAATATATGTATATATGTATATCAGTTCGGGGTGTAATGTTAGTTACAGATGGTGCACCAGTTTGAGTACCCAATGCTGTTACAAAGGTCTAACTGTCGTGGTGGGTTTTTAAACACGCTTTTCCACCGGCTGTAACAACGAATCAAATTGCATCAATCTTCATACTTTGTTCCAGCCTCCTTATGTATATATATTCATATAAAGAGAGAGAGAGAGAGAGAGAGAGAGAGAGAGAGAGAGAGAGAGAGAGAGAGAGAGAGAGAGAGAGAGAGAGAGAGCGAGAGAGAGAGAGAGAGAGAGAGAGAGGGAGAGAGAGAAATAATGAAAGGATGAGATACAGATAGGGAGGGTGATAGTTAGATATATTGAAATGTTATATTTAATTTCCTTTGAAATATCATATGAAAAATACAAAATGCTATAAGATTTTACGATAGGTCATTGTTAATTGAAATTAACGGAGCTGGTTTTTGAAACTTCTGTATTCAAATGATAAAAAATAATAATTTGCAAATATACATGAAAACCAATATGACCTTTTATTGTTAAAGTTGGTGTTTTAAAATCAAATTCATTGGCTATATTTCTATTTAGTTAAGATGAAGTACAATTTTACACTTGAAACAAATACCTAGAAAATAAGGTGGTAGTGCAATGTTAAGGGTCTTCTTTTCTTCCTACTGATTTTCAACTTAGTCAAGTACTTTGTATTATAATTCAATAGGCAAAAACAAACCGATGGATGGTTGATAATATAAGTGTTCAAAACAAAAGCACATAATGACTTTTGTGACAAATTTTCTACTTACTAGGAACTTTCAATTGTATATAATTTGACCTTATTATCAGTACTATAGTTTCGCTTCATGAACTTACAAAGAATGTCTATGTTTGGAGAATTTAGAATGTAATATATCTATAAGTAAATTTGATTTTCTTCTTTTGTCTCGACAATTCACAAGAAAATGAATACAAAGATGAAAACGGAAAAAAAAGAGACTGTCGTGATGAACTTTAGAGAAAGGTTCATTTCCGTATTGCCCCTGACACGCTACAGAATCAGTGAAAACAATGTCGATAAGAATACGCAAACATCCAACTTTAACAAATGTTATTTCATACATATTACTATAGAACCAGGAATTATCAAGGATTTTTTTACATTATATTTAAGACAGAATTTCATAGAGAAAAAGATTATAATCATTTTCAATTATACAACATATATATTACTAGCAATTACTCGATTCGCGGACTAATGAAAAGCCTCAGTGACTGTTGTTTCTAATCAATTCAGTAACCAAAATGTCCTTGTCATTGATATAATATGGAATGTAACCCAGAATAAATGTTGGTACATTTACTTGGTGAGTGTCGGATCACAAAGTCGATAAATACGATGATGAGGTTATAGTGATACCAAAACCCCTCGAGTTCTCTCCTGAACTTAACGGTACAACGAAAATAATGTTAGTTATTGATTAATAATGTTCTTTACTCACAGCAAAATGTTTTTCTATTCTTTCATTTCAAACTACTCGGCATTAAATAGGTTAACAGAAACTTAGCAATTTTATCCTAGATTGCTTTTTAATGTTCCTTTCATTAAATGTGTTAGCACTTATACAACTCAACTATTCAACAATATTACGACCAAATAAGAATAAAAAAAACTTAAAAAGATACTATTGACACTTTTATTTTTTCGCATGTTAGTGCATAACTTCACATTATTACAAAAGAAATAGTAAGACTCGCCGTTCATGATTTTCCTACGTGACTTTCAATGACACATAACAACAGATGTAATAGCTTCAAATGGATAGCTGGTCATGTATTCAATTTATTGGAGCTTACGTTCTCACTGAAGGTGCACGCCAGTAGGATGATGATGATGATAATAAATACAATAATAATGATAACAATGACAATAAAAATAATTCTAGGTTTTCTATCAATACCCTGTATTTTCTCATTTTCTCAAAGTTTCAGTTAATGATACCAGCCCCGTTGATATATATGTTGAAATTTTATCTCTTCAAGTCCAATTTAAACAATTTCTTCATCCATAATACTATTGCAGTATGTCTCATATTATTATCCTTTAAGTTTACTAACAATGACCAATAAAGTTCATAAGAAAGAGATATAAATGGAGTGAATATAAAGCGATGTGAGGTGGAACAGATTTTATCAGTGTTGCAATGCAT
>OZ024743.1:118685772-118700772 GCA_964016885.1 Eledone cirrhosa
ATATATATATATATATATATATATATATATATATATATATATATATATATATATATACTTAGGTTAATAGGAGTTAGGTATTGTATACCCGTGTCCTATAGACACCAAAGTTCAACGTTCGGGCGAATAGAATTGAATCCAACCACCGACAACATAGCTGGATGACCGATAATCACACCAAACCGGAGTACTGTGATTTCCAGATATACAACCACTGATACTGTTACGAAGACCAGAAAACCATGCTCCATAATATTGAACCAAGTGATTGATTTGTGCGGCAAAACACCACACACATATTGAACTAGGAATATTGGATCCTCCGTCAATGTCCGGGTGAGCAAAAATAGATTTCTATCTGCATTGGAATTTACGAACTTGTGCATCTGCTGTGGTGTCAAAAACAAACGCGCATGACCGCACAGATAAACAATGGACCACGCCACGTGGCTTGAACCCGTAAGTGAATTGAAGGTTCTGCAACTCTGATACACAGATTATTTATTAAGATGTATAAACTTGACATAACTATTATCATCTTATATTCTCTCAACTAATCACACTTGATCATATTTCTCTATCCCGTTTTCTCCTCCCATAATTATTATATTTTTATTATTATTTGAAAAAATCGGTTTTTTTACATTGTTTTCCCCTCCAAATATTCGCTTATATTTCTTTATATATTCTCTATATATTTTTTTATCTTTATATCCTCCTTTATATTTTACCTTATTCTTACTTTTATACCTTATTATAGTGTAATCTTCCCCATGCCTTATTATACACTATTAATTATAGATTGGCGGTGGATTGGCAGTAACGTTAGAGGGTCGGACGCCATGCTTTGCAGTACAGTTACTTCCCTTTACGGTCTGAGTTCAAATCCCGCCGAGGTTAACTTTGCCTTTCATCCTTACGGGGTCGATAAAATAAGGTACCAGTAATACACTGGGATAATTGCTGGCCTTGTGCCAAAAGTAGAAACAATTAATTATAGATTATTATTATTACTCTTTTTCCATTTCTAATTACCTCATGTACTTTCTCCTCCGCTATATATATATATATATATATTGTATGCCCTTTGTGTTTGTGTAGCCTCTGCGCACCCTCTGCACCATACTATCGACGCCACCCCATCTATGGTTCAGCTAACCACCCGACTCCGGGAATGAATATGACCGCAGCTAGTAAACAAGGACCCACACCCCACCCTCCCGCACCAAAATTAGACTTATCGTCCCCTACTTTTGCTCTTTACTCTCTTTACTCTTTGTTCTTGAATGTTTGGCTGGTAGAGTCCATAACACCAATCAAACCCCTTTTATAGCTCTGACGAATCTTACGGTTACGTAAGGAAGAAACATTGTAAGACAATAAAAATCTTTTGATGTTGTAAACGCTCTTGTGTTCTTTTTCATATATACGGCTCTGCTCCAAAGCATAGAGCTAATTATTATGCTGTCAATACCTTAATGGGACACGGGTATACAATACCTAACTCCTACTAACCTAAGTATATACATATACATATATATATATATACATATATATATATATACATATATATATATACATATATATATACATATATATATACATATATATATATACATATATATATATACATATATATATATATACACATATATATATATATATACATATATATATACATATATATATATACACATACATATATATATATACATATACATATATATATACATATATATATACACATACATATATATATATACATATACATATATATATACATATATATATATACATACATATATATATATACATATATATATATATATATATATATATATACATATATATATATACATATATATATATACATATATATATATATGTTTGCTAGGTGCGTAACTGCAGTTACAGGCGGAGCGCCGTTTGAAACACTCAATGCTGACGGGATGACGAAAAGGGTCAGGCCTCGCCATTTTGATATCAAATCAATATTTAAGCTTCACGCACCATGACTGAACAAAGTCTGATTCACCGCCTTGGGTCCTATTCTCCTCTTGGACTCAACTCACCTCCCCAATTTCTTTAATGCGTTCTTTAGATGCGCTCCATCATCCACTTTTCTAAAAAATATATCATACTCAAAACGCCAGCACCTACGGTTTTGCAAGAGATGTCAACATGAATGGGACCTGTTATTTTTATCTAAAGACATTTATTTTCCAATTCCATCCCGCCCATCCCCTCAATCTATCTTATTCCTCATTCTTTCTTCTGATGAAGGACTAGCGTCCGAAACGTTAAGACCCTCTGCCTGCTATATGAAGCGTTAACCTAATATATCCCTTATACTGTACCGATCGTGTTGTTATTTCGGTTTACTTTTTACATACATACATACCTACATACATACATACATACATACATACATACATACATACATACATACATACATACATACATACATACATACATACATAAAAAAGTGACCATTTTACAGAAATAGTTGTGCATGGATACTTGAGACGTAAAACACAGACCATAGAGGAGATAAACCACCGAAAAAGCCTGGAATGGAGTTCCGACAAGTTTATGACATCACACCTTGAGGGATATCTCTATGCAATACAGGAACAAGAACTCCCTACCAAATATCTGCTGCACAAAAAAGGAGGGCCATCAGCTGACAATAAATGTAGACTATGTAAAAGATCGAGGATGTAAGCCACATTTTTGCCAGCTGCGAAAGAATGTCATCTCGCTACTACCTCCCCATGAGACACGATGGGATAGCTAGAACCATCTGGAACGCACTTCGGAAAACAAAATTAACAACAAACGAGGAAGAATATATTGAGACAGATGGCAGTAAGGAATACTGGTGGAACCTGAAAATAAAAACTGCCACCAAATTAAAGCACAACCGGCCTAATATTGTTGTTTGGGACCACACGTTGAAAACGTGTTCTGTTGTGGAGATCACCTGCCCACTTGATGTAAACGTTGTCAGAAAAATACAGGAGAAGGAGGACATCTACGGACCATTGATGAGGAGTTTACAAATCCAGTATCCAAGATACACCTTTAGCTTCATACCCATCATTATTGGAGCTACGGGTTATATACCAACCCGCTTGGACCAAAGTATGACTGAACTTGCATTTGCGGACAAAGAGCGCAGCTCCCTAATTCATAATCTACAAATGGCTGCGATAGCTGGCACCTTCAAAATTTGCAAAACATTCTTGCGATTCAAGGGATGACAATTTCTTTTCTTTTACAACCTTGCCACCAGGAAGGTGGCCGGTCAAAAAAATATACTCGAAATTAAGAGAAAGAGATAACACATACATACATACATACGTATATATATATATATATATATATATATATATATATATATATATATATATGTGTGTGTGTGTGTGTGGTTATGTGTGTGTGTGTGTGTGTGTGTGTGTGTGTGTGTGTGTGTGTTATGTACGAGGGCAATCCCAAAAGTAAGGTCTCCTTCCGATATTGCAATTTTTCCGTTTAAAATCCTGTGGACACTGCTTCGGGAAACCTCAGGAACCAAAATGCAGAGAGCGTCCAGAGTGATCCGCCGATCTTTACGCATGTTTTCCTCGGAAGGAGACCTTACTTTTGGGATTGCCCTCTATATAACAACTGCGCGAAATTCGCACTTGGTGGTAGCGTTCAACGGGAGCTCCATTCTCAACGGCTGCCAAGCCAAGATTGAGCATCCCAGCGAAGCGCACGCATGCTTGTTTGGGAGTGAAGGAAGCACCAATCACAACAGTGTTGCCAACAGCTCTACGAACAGTTTCTCTACGTCCCCATCGCTTTGTAGACCTTTTTTTCGGATTACCCTCGTATATTGGCCGCAACCAAAAAAGCCGCAATTTCAAATTAGCTTTAAAACCATTATTGCGAAGTGATTCTAATGTTAAAAAAAACACAACAACCTAATTTCGATAGTTGGCTTTAGAGGTACACACCTTACAATGAAAACAATGAATTTATATGAAGAAAAAAAACCTTATTTCAACTCTGGGTGTAATACTGCTGAGAAGTTACTGAACAAATAACATTTAATACTGGATGCATCGTTGTATACTGCTACGATATACTTCTTATATACCGTTAGCAAGCTTCTCTCTTTTTCATCCCCATTTGATAAATTCCTTCCTCAATCTTTTTTTCTCTATTTTTATATTCCCCTGGCTCTCACTCTCTATCCATTTCTACCCCTTATATGTATCACCTCACCTTTCAATCTCATATGATCCCTAAGCCCAGCCCCAACTGTAGTTCCATCCAGCCACATCACTCAGTTAAGCTCTGGACATATAGGCATCCCCAGCCCGCGACCCTACAGGATGTGGAGCAGTGTCGCTCGGGTGGCATGTACAATATGCAGGGGAAAGAAGGGTTCCTACTGTAGCAAATTCCTCCAACTTATTTGCGTCAAACCTACCCGCATTAGTGGCACTGTTGGTGATGCCTTGCCCCTCGACACCATAGCTTGATCCAGAGGGACATGTGAAAACAGATTCAAGACAGATTGAATTCCTGTACACCCTCAGAACGGACGAGGTCTTGCTAGCGATCTCCCACCTCAGACAGTCGCCCAGAGTCATCATCATGATTCATGCCAACAGCCCGCAGACTGTAACAGACTCTTGAGTTTCGTACTGCTCATACTTGGTATCCCAATGTCGGGAAGGGTTCAGACCTCTCCGTAATTTTGAGGTTCAGCGGCAACGTCGTTTCCTTCGACCACCTTCACGCTTCTCACATACAGTTCAGCTCGACCAACTCTGCACACGCAATCCGATTGTGCGAAACGGCTCTGTGGCCGAGTCATTCGAAAATCAATCGAAGGTGACGTTGGGTTGTGGTGCGTGTGGTGGCCTCGAGTGACATAGTACTTCCGTCTACGGCGGGGGTCCTGGCCGTTCTCTATCCCAAAGCATCCGGACCACCCGACCGATATAAGACACTTCCAAAACTCTAACAGTATTTCTGCCTTGTCCAAGTCTGTCGCAGATGTGACAGCAATCCTGGGATCCATGTCAGGAAGCAGCAGGTGGAGTGGATGGCCTAATCTCGCCACACTCCACTGAAGCACGGGCAAGGATGCTCCGATCCATTACCACTCTCACCAATAGTCTTCCTTGTGGTGACTTTCCAAGCCATGCTCGTGATCTTCACTTCTCCGTCAACTTAACTGCGTTCGAAAAGAATGACGGTGGCATATGACCTATTGCATTGGGCAACATTTTAAGGCGACTTGCGGCCAAGATAGCCTGTAGGTCAATCATTGACGACTTGAGTGTTCACTTCGAAGTGGGAGTTCAATATGGATGTGAAGTGAATGCTCATGTGGCCAGACTCGTTATAGAGTACACGCCTCCTTCGCCGGCTGACGTTCTCGTAAAGCTGGACATGAGTCACGTCTTCAAATGCGGTAGGTGACGTCTCGTTTTAGATACGTGTTTTAGATGTGCACCTTTGTTGCACACTCATGGTTGCTGAGAAACTGATCTCCTCCGCAACAAGTGTCCAGCAAGAGGACCCACTTGGCTCACTCCTTTTCTTGTTGGCTGTTGATGATATCACCGACTCCGTCCGTTTCCACTTTAATGTCCGTTATTTGGACGATGCGAATCTGGAGAGCTCGGTTGAGTCTCATTCTGAGGACCCCCGGTGGAACATCCCTGCCCTAAGACACCTACGACTGGAGAACCACCCATTCCAATTCCGAGATCATCAGTGTGAGCTATTGTGAAATCGAATACTAAGATTCCATACTCGGCATCGTTCCTATCCTGACTCGGAACAACGCTCTATGCATTCTCGGCTCTCCAATCATCTCGAAATCTATTCGTCAGTGCCAAATATGCAGACCTGAGGAGGATGACGGGGATATTACCCCTCATTGATACGCATCCACTACAGTTCCTCCTGATAAACTGTTTTGCCCTCCCAAAGTTTACGCTACGAGGTGTGACCTACCAACCTCCAACATATTGACTCGTTGAACTCAATGCCATCATCCGACGCTGTGCCGAACTCATCTGCAATGTTTGCTTCATCTTGTAATGCTTGCTTCACCTTGTGTGACTCACCCTGTAAGATTCGGTGGCTTCAGTTCCGATCCACACATGACTTAATATTGCCGGCCTATCTCGTCTCAATCTCCTCCAGTCTCATCCTCATGAACACGATCATCTGCAAGACGATATATCCTGGCGTGACCCGGGATATGGAGACAGTTCTGGCTGAATCAACGGACGAAGGCCTTGTCGACCCCAAGTGAACTGATGTCTAACGTAACTTGGACTACGTCAAATGCAGCTCCACCTTCAGCCAGATTGGTCCTTATCGAACCATCATCGTTTCCTCTACCTACAGTCCGCCTTGAAACCAAGCATTGGCGGTTGGCTCAATTCAGGCCTAATTTATCAACCTGTACCCTTCATGTTGAGGCGTGCACTCGCATTGGAGTAGAACAGCGTGTGCGATCCACACATATACCGGTTTGTAGCCGTGGTCTACAACTTTGGTCCGCAGCTGTTATCTCGCCGCCTTAGTGCAGACCGGCTCCCCCTTCATGCTACTCTAAATGGCATGGGAAAAAGCCTCGGTGCAATCGGTTTCCTGTCACAACTTGAGCCAACAGGCCAAGACCTCGTTCATGGCACGTCCCTAAAAGTATTAACTATATCCCTTTTCGAGGAGGGCAAATCCCTATTTCGGTACACCACGTGCTGCGACATTACTTGAAACTCATTAATCGTATAGAACTGCTCGATCAGAGCTTTCCTGGGGTTAAACAACGCCATCAACAGCAGAACAACAAACGATATAATGTTATTCTTGTGACTGAAGACATATTTCAATTCTGTGTAACTTTATACCATATTTCGTTAAATCGACATATATACTAAAATGACCAATTGTTTTCATTTTAGATTTTTTGTTTTTCTATTTATTATTTATTGCCTGATAATACTCCCTCTTCGTAACATTTTTACGGGAATAAGTTTATTTTCGTTATACAAACAACATTAATACTATAAACTTTCTTTCTAGCTTTCTAATCTAAAATCTAGCTACAATCTTCATTAGGACTCTATATTGTTGTTCTCTCTTAAGATATAAACAAGAACATGATTGTCTTCTATTTATCTATTTTTTATTTTGAAAAATCCCACGCAAAAGCTTTCTTCCGTTATCACGTATCTTTGCCGACAGACATGTTTCATTAGTTTGATATCATCCCGAAACTTTGAGGGTTTTGTGATGAATGTATAGGAAGCTGATTTGTCTGCTTCAGAACGAAGCAATTAATAAATATTATTTGTATGTTTTTGTCTGTGGTTTCTATCTTAAGATCTTGAAGAAGAAGAAAAAAGAAAACATTTTCAACACATTCTAACACTTCGTTGTTAATGTCGTTGTATCACTATAAAATATGCTGTCTACATGTTTCCGTATCTGAATGCGTAAATGTGTGATATGCTTATATGTTTACGCCTGTGTGTGCATCCTTGTGGATGCGGGTGTATGTATGTGAATACGCTTGCTTGTATATATGGGTATCGCCCTGATAACAGAACAAGATGCCGAGCCAATGTCAAAAAGTAAATGAAAATACCAAGCGAATGTGAGGTTTGTGGGGCAGGTGTCGTGTGAAAATGAAAGAGACATGTATATATATGTATATATATATATATATATATATATTGTAATATATATATATATATATTGCTTTCACTCCTATTTATTATAACTAAGCACACAACACACACAAACACAAGATGGCGTAGGACAGAACAAAGGAGAAGCACAAAACAAAGAAAAGAATCCCTAGTCACTGAAGAGGTCACAGAATGTGTGACGAAAGAACTTTGACAATACATGAACAACCGTCCGGTCGTGGAACCAACCAACCAACCGGAAATTTATAAATTCTTAAATTTATAATAAATTTGAGTGAAAGCAACTGGTGCGTGTGTTTCTCATTGGCAACATGACCCTCCCAAAGTATAACAATATCGGTTTCAACACACGTTTTCATATATATATATTTATACATATGCTACAATATATATATATATATATTAATATACTCATCTTCTATATGAGCGGCATTAATATTGATGATTGACAGCATATAACAATGCTACTTCCCTCTTGGACCAACAGTTTTTCTAACTCAAACCCATCATTTCTCGCTCCTCTGATAAGTTTTTGCTTTTTAACTCTTCTATTCGGCATGTTTTTTTTAAATTGCTAGCTTTTTTGAGCAAAATGAATAAATGAATAAATTAACTGAAACACCCATAATTAATCGTTATGTATGATTGATAGAAAGCTTACCAGCCATGATTCTCTACTACTCAAAATACACAGATGATGAAGAATACATATTTGCCTGTTTTATTTATGGACTATTCCAATATTTTGAAACATTTTTTTTCATAAACAAAACGAAATGTACTTGAGATAATATAATTATTTTTAACAATCTCCTTTATTTTTTATTTCTATATTTATTATTATCATTATTACAGGACGATGAAGGGCGGTGGGTTTGGAAGTATCGGTAGAGGATCGGACACCATGTTTTGCAGCATAGAATTACGGCCCTTTATGATCTGAGTTACAAACCCGTCGAAGTTAACTTTGCCTTTCATCCTTACGGGGTTGATAACATAAAGTACCAGTCACGCACTGGGGTCGATTATACGACTTTCCCCTCCCCCAAAATTGATGGCCTTGTGCCTAAATAAGAAACCATTATTACAGGATGATGAGAGCGGTGGATCGGCAGTATCGGTAGGGCGTCAGACAACATGCTTCGCAACATAGAGTTACGGCCCTTTGCGTTCTGAGTTCAAATCCCGCCTAGGTTAGCTTTGCCTTTCATCCTTACGGGGTCGATAAAATAAAGTACCAGTCACGTACTGAGGTCGATTTAATCCACTTTCCCCTTCCCTTCAAATTACTGGCCTTGTGCCTATGCTAGAAATCATTATTACAGAGCGATGGCCTTTCATCCTAACGGGGTCGATATAATAAAGTACCAGTAATACACTGGGATAATTTCTGGCCTTGTGCCAAAAGTAGAAACAATTATTACAGGGGGATGGATTGGCAGTGCAAGTAGATCGTCGGACAATATACAATATACGTTTCGGCAAGAGTTACTGTTCTTTACGTTCTGAGTTTAAATCCCGCCGAGGTTAGCTTTGCCTTTCATCATCACGGGGTTCGATAAAATAATGTAACAGTAAAGCAAAGCGGGTCTATTCAATCGTCTTTCCCCTCCCCCAAAATTGTTGGCCTTGTGCCTAAATGAGAAACTATTAGGGAGGTAGATTGGCAGTATCGGTAGGTCAGACGTTATGCTTCACGGCATAGAGATATGTTCCTTTACGTTTTGAGTTCAAATCATTATTATTGTTATTGGAGGCCATGCTTTGCAGCATAGAGTTACGGCCCTTTACTTTCTGAGTTAAAATCGCGTAGAAGTTAGCTTTGCCTTTCATCCTTAAGGGGTCGATAAAATAAAGCACCAGTAATGTACTGGGTCGATTTAATCGACTTTGGCTTCCCCTCAATATTATTAGCCTTGTGCCTAAATCAGAAACGATTATTATTATTATTATTATTATTATTATTATTATTATTATTATTTATTTTTTAACCATTTATTTCTTCTTTATCTCCAAACAAAGTTAAAAATAGTGCAGTCCAATTAAGCTTTCTACGAGTGAGATAAGCAGAGTTATTAAGCCTATTCACGTCGCCATCAACGACGCCATCAAAATAGTGTCTAGCCTAGTCCGTTGGGATAACAGTTGGTCCGCGGATCGAGAACAAAGCAGCCTGTTGATTTCTCCAGTTCGATATCGTGGTCTTTGTAGCCTTCCATATTGACTCCCTCAAAATACAGACGCATCTCCATTAATCAGCTCTGTACAGAGACGAAGGCCTAGCAACAACAAACCATATGAATGGCCATGGTATAGACATGTTCAGGAAAGATCTAATGAGGATCATGAAGGATTTCGACTGAAACCTCACGGTTACCACAAATTTAACCCTATTCGACTTTCTTGACCATAAAACAGACAATAAATGAGAAGACAGCATACATACATATAAACACTCACCACTCTCCAGGTATAATTGGAAAGCTAAAATCTATCAACAAAAGAATATCTAGCTTATCATACGACAGAGATAACTTCGACGGATCTGCACCCCAATACATTGAGACACTAGTGAGAAGTAAATTTAAGGAAAAGCAAGCAGACATGGAGAATCCTCACCCAGCCCAAAGAGACTAAGTAAAAGAAAGATAAGTTGATTCTATCCGCCACGTATCGACAACTATAGCTAAGACCTCACTATTCATGATTAGACGACATACCACATACACCAAATATTTTATAACTCTCATAATACTACGTTTAGCTAATCCTGACTAGATTTCATACATTACCTCACAGTATGCACGAACATATAACAGTAGCGTTCTATAGAAAATAACTAATACCACAAGATAGAATGGAGAGGAATTACTCGAGCCTTGGTAAATCAAGGGAAAATTGATAAAAAATGTACCCTCCTTTAGAGGAAATTCCTACTCATTGTTCTGTGACAACTGGATGTTTGAAACGAAGGGAGAAGCAAACCTTAAATACCATACATCCCTTACACCCTCAAACTTACACACACACACTCACACACATATGCACACAAACTCAGGCAACTACACGCACATATATACATATATGCGAAAAGTAAACTGAAACAACAAATCCAACAATTCATTACAATCAAGAAATATATTAGTTTAACGGTGAAAATATTATGAAAAGAGTCGTTAGGTATGGATACTATTTTTCATTAGAAGACAGAGTAAGAAAT
Organism: Eledone cirrhosa; assembly: GCA_964016885.1. NCBI lineage: Eukaryota > Metazoa > Mollusca > Cephalopoda > Octopoda > Eledonidae > Eledone > Eledone cirrhosa. The sequence continues at coordinate 118,696,723 of OZ024743.1, forward strand.
AAAAAAAATAGAAACAAATATGTAAAGAAGAGGAAGAAACTGACAAAATTTGGAGAGAAGGCACGTGTATGTTCAGTCAGCCATTTTTGGGAAAATGCTGGTCAGTGGGTTTCTTAGATATGGGAGAGGTTTTGAAAGGGAGATTATCTTTCTATATTTTAAGAGTACAAATGCGTGTCTATGTGTGTGTCCGTGTTTGTGTTTGTGTGTGTGCATGTGTTTGTTTATTTGCTTGTGCAAATCTGTAAATGGATGTGCGTTAGACCGTAACACAGTTGGCTGCTGTGAGAATGTGGAGGTGCGTGTTTGCACGCCGGCTTGAGATGATTTTGCGTACACATACAGACGCACACACACACTTAGAAACAGTTGCAAGGGTCTCTCGAGAAAGGTGACGCACTTGATCATAGTCTCGTCTCATTTCGTGGTATGGTCGTAACAGAAACTAGTTCACTTCGGGTACGACGATATAGTGGTACAAACCCAAACGGCTAAGCTACGAAGTGTGTTGTCACTGCGGGCGTTGAGAGGGATAGAGCTGAGAAGGGGTTGCGGAAGGATAGCGCTCCAGCTCTAGCACTGCATGCCACACGAAAACAGCTGCGCGCGCAAGAGATACAAGCAAGCATGCACCTCAAGCAAAAGCCATAGAGTGTCGTATTTCGGTGTTGTGATGCCTAAGTGCGTGTATATAAGTACACATATTGCCGCGAACACACGCAAGCATATATCTCAATGTGTAGAGCGAGTGATGGTGGAAGGATTGGTGCAGGTGGTGTTATAACGAACGTGGATGCAGATGTATGCGTATCTGATCCGACCGTATGTTTGTGTACGCATGTTTTGTGCATAGAAAGCTAAATATTGTGCGTGGTGGGACTGATGGTTCCATAAAGGTGAAAAGGCATGTGTTTCAATAGTCATTGGAGGGTTATATGAGCGCCGAGGTGTATTTGTGTTTCAGGTGGTATATACGGCTATTGTGAAAGTGAATGCGTGTAGTGGGGTGGGGCTTTGCGTCTTGTCTGTGTATGTGTGCGCGTGTGTGTATGTGGGCGCGCGCGTGTGTGCGTTTGGGGCGAGGGGGGGAGTTGTCAAGGATAAAGGGAGTTTAAAGAATATATGGGAGGAATCTGAGGCCATTAAGCAAATACAACTAAAGCCATCAATTGCCTTAATGAGAGTGTGTCTGGTTTTCTTGATCTTTTTTAGCCTGGCTCTGAAGTTCAGCAACACTAAGTCATGGTCACTCTCTCTATCTGAACCTGGGAATGTTCTTGTTCTGGTTCTGCTTATTCCTAACCAAAACCAGTTCTCCTCCATAATGTAGTCGATCTGGTGGTATGTACCATTGTGGCAGTGCCAGGTCTATCTCACCAAGGGTGCTAGAAAGCATTGTGTCCTTGATACTGGTAAATTCAAGCAGGAGTAATCCTCGCTCGTTGGTTACAGCATTACAGAAAGGTCTACAGAACTCCTGCCAGTCATTCCCTCCATCTTCGGCAACCTTGGCATTCCAGTCTCCATGTACTTCTAGGATAATTATATCTTTCTTATCAATCTTTTCAATGTCCTGCAATTTTTTGTAGATTTCCTTCACCTGATCAACCTCATAGTGCGTTGTTGATGCGTAGGCCTGTGTCACTGTAATGTTGAATGCTGTTGCTCGAAGGTCAATTGTGATGAACCTGCTGGATACGGGGCGGCAATCGAGTAGTAAATTTTATAGAATAGATTAAATATTATTGCATAGGCTTGAAGAAAGATACATCAATAGTTTCGGGGGGGGGGCGGTTAATCGGAGGAAGAATGTCAGTGCTCAAATTATTTCAAAAGCATATCGTGGTCATCCTATGTGTATGTATGTTTCTGTGTATGTGTGTTTGTTGGTTGGGGGGGGGGACTGTTTCTTTTACTACAAAGAGCAATGTAATTGTTAAATCGAGTCCACAACACAGTTGAAGCCATTACATTTTTGCTGCTCTTATACTCAGAAAAGACACGTATCTTACAATATCTTATTTTCCTTCGCATGGAATATATATTTAAAGATCCCTCGTTTTTTTAGCCCTGAAAACGCACACAAGCATACATACACACACGCAAAAGCACACACACACATATATACACACACACATACTGACACATACACACACCTACACCTGTGTGTGTCAGGGTGAGTGTGTGTTTGTGTGTATGCTGTGGAGAGACGGAAAGACAGAAATAATAATTAAAAAAAAAAAAAAACATGGACTTGGTGGATGATGAATTCAGGACCATGTGCGTATGTACAATTGCATCCAAATTAAAAGAACTCCTTAAAAAAACAGAGGACAGTGTGGAGATTGTTCAGCTCAGTTGTTTATATTTCTGCTGTTAAATGATATGGGGGAAAGAGGCTTGGTGAGGCACATATAGTTCAATCAAGTGGGCAAATTAAGAAGAATCCCGCTCAGGATGAAATCAATGGCCACTGTGTGACATATTTAATCTACTTAATATGTTGAATGCCTGGTATCGGCTGCTCTCTGATAGATTTGTGGCTAATCCTGAAGTCTCAAGACTTCCAGCGTTCAAGGCCCTCAAAGCACACTCCTGATCACTACTATCAGAGCTAGATTGCCTGTTCCAGGACGTCTCCCTCGTTGACCTCCGGGAAAATGTCTTCTCCATCCTGTTTGCTGGACCATTAGGCAGACGAAAAAATAGAATTACATCCCTTAAGAACTAGCATTTTACTGTGTGCCTTATTTAACTGTCACCTCTCTCCGTTCTGCATAGGAAATCCTTTGTTATTCTTATGTATATATACATTTATATATATATACGTATATATATATATATATATATATATATATATATATATATATAGGTGTGTGTGTGTGTGTGTGTGTGTGTGTGTGTGTGTGTGTGTGTGTGTGTGTGTGTGTGTGTGTGTGTGTGTGTGTGTGTGTGTGCGTGTGTGTGTGTGTGTGCGTGGGTGAGTGTATGTATGTGTGTGTGTGTGTGTTCGTTTGTTTGTCTTTGTACCCAATATGTATGCCTCTAGGAAGTTAATTCACTTTTGAGTACTTCACGATATATTTTTCCAAAAGGAGATAGATTCTTCTGGGTGGATATAAAAAGTCTGTCTTTCGGTACATCATTCCATTCCGGGTAGTTAACTATTAAACCATGCGTGACTGATAACATTATACTACTAGCCACAGATTCTGTTCATTTTACACTGCATGATGAGTGATAGAATTCTCGAAACATAACGTTCAGTAGTGAAGAACGACTACAAGGTAAGGTCATGCATATTTCCTTTTTATAGGGTATTAGAATTTGATTAATCCCGTTTACTCATACAATTTCTATACTTAATGTCATAACGCCGAATATTCCGTATTATATACGCATAATTATTGAGTTCATTTCACAAAAAGTGCTTCAGGACAACTCATTTTAATGTACGATGAATAGTTTGTCGGCGACTTCTTGTACATATATATATATATATATATATATATATATATAGAGAGAGAGAGAGAGAGAGAGAATGTAACTGAAACGGCCTCATCTTGTATAAATATATACACATGTCTAATATTTAGGTATGTAAACATGCCAGATTATACGAATTTCCCTGTAAATTGTAAAAAATGATAAACATATTTAATCTGATTGAACACTCATCAGAAGACGTGTATATCATCCAATCAACAAAGAAATATGTATTTGATCGGCATATATACCCTTTCCCTTTTAGTATTATTCTGATTGGACGTAGTAATTTGCATACTTTTAGGAGTCATGTTGGTAATTAATTAAGATATACAGTAAGAAGTACGCTGTATATATTTACATATCTAATATGTAGACATGTGAACATTCCCAAAAGATACGAATAAACCAGAAAATCGAATGATTGCTATGCATCTTTAATCCATTTTCAGATCTAATATATGTTTTCTGCTGAGCGTCAAGTTAGATCCGAAAATCGATTAAAGATATTTAACATTTTCTTTTTCCTTTCTTTTTTTTTTTTTGCAATTTACAAGGAAATTC
>OZ024743.1:118703272-118720772 GCA_964016885.1 Eledone cirrhosa
AGCGGCTGCTATAATGGTAGTGAAAACAAACCCCTCCTAGCCACATGTTATCCACAGGTCTGCAACAACTGTGAATATTATAACCGATACTAAAATTAACTATATAAGAAATAGATTAAAATACAATAAATATACTAATTAACTAATTAAGAACAAGAGGAAAGGTTATATTAAATGGGATATATAAGAGGTGATCATAATTACAACGAAAAATGTTTTATAAATATGGATGAGTACATTGATTCTCACTATTGTCTCCGAGTACATTTAAATCAGGCCAGGTAAACTGCTTCTGCTAGCGGGCTAAACTTTCTGGGGAATTTGATGCTTGGGGAGGTAATGGGCACCGCAAAGCCTTCTAAGACCCGCTGAAATGCCATAATAAACAAACTGTCGTTAAGAGAGAGGCAGAAGAAATCCCGACAGAGAACAGGCATCATCCAGGAGTAAATAAGCAGATATATAACATCAGACTGCTCACTGAGAAACACCTGCAGCAATAACCTGACTTCTATAAGTTCATCAACATTAAAAAAGCTTTTGACCCTGTTTAGCATGAGGGTTTGTAGGAGTAATGAAGTATTACAACCTTGACGCCAATCTCATTCAAATAAAGCTTTGTATGACAACTCAAACAGTGCAAAATAGTGAAGGTGTGAATAATAACATCGGAGAATACTTCAGGAAATCAGTGGGAGTTCAACAAGGAAGTCTCCTTTCTCCCGTGCTTTTCAACGTCTTCTAGGAAAACATCATGCAAGAGACTCTCCAAGAATTTCACACCTTTGTTTCTATTGGAGAATGACCTATTTCAGCCTGTAATTTGCTGATGATATTTACCTGTTAGGAAAGAAGTGAAGCAGAACTCAAGGAGCTCACCACCACAGAGGAAAAAAGTATCAGGAGAATACGGAATTGAGATCAGCCCCCAAAAGAACAAGATTCTGATTAATAGTCATAATAAGAACATCATGCTGAACGGAGGAAGACTTGACGAAGTGGACACCTTCAAGTTCCTAGGATACCCTCTGATCAAAGACGGCAGATCTGAAGAGGAGATACTGACACGACTCGACCTGGCCATTTCTGCTATGGTAAAGTCCATCAGTTTTCCAATGAAGCTCAAATTATACAAATACTTGGTAACCTCGATCCTATTGTATAGGTCTGAGAGTTGAACTCACACAGATAGCATGGAGCGAATAATCCAGGCCTTCGAGCATAAGTACTATGGAAGATTGCTACACATCCTCTAACATGGAACACAAAGCATACAGCTTTGTTAGGTAGCAAGTAACAAATATACTGGTAAACAGTATCTAAGGCAAATGTAATCTGTGAATACTTTGCTGGTGAATTTGACGGTTAGAATTGCACATCATCAGAACGTATATTAATTACGTATATTAATTACGTGTGTATGTTGTATACGTGTTATTTCTACATTTTGGTGTATTTTATAACTAATCGTCTATTCTTGAAGAGAATTCTTTATAGCATTGCTGTAATACTCACTAATATTTCCATAGATTTATTTAGTGGTATGGATTACTAGTGGTATGGTCTGCTGCAATTAATTGTGGTATATGTGTATGGTAAACCGGTGGTGAAGTGTATCTGTATGGCCAATGTAAAATTTGTAGTCATGAAGTGAACAATCTTTACTTTTATAAAGTGCATATATATATACATCACCATGGTCATATTTAGCATGCAGCCACACAGTACGACATATTCACACAAGCACAATATACAAATGAAGCACTCGACACAATAGAAAGCTAAACAGGAAAACATCATTGGATAAAACAACCATACTATATAGAAATCCAAAACAAAATATACAATAAATTGTGGAAAGAGTGACATATTAATTAAACGGTCAGATATGTGTGTTTGTATGTGGACATGTGTTTGAGTAAGTATGCTTGTGTATGTTTGTGTATGTGTTTATTTTATGAATAAAAGATGAATAACGTAAATACTAAAATTCAAAAAATGTTTACCATAAGTTTGGGCATATAAAAATATTATAGCCGTGGACATATTAGTTTATGGGAGTGATCAAGAACCGAACAGTTGAATCTACAGTTACTTTTAATAAATATCAAACCAATTTAGTTAACCGAAATGTTATTAGATGAAAGCAATATTTTCATTTATTGTTGATCTCCTACTGTGAAATACATATAACAACTGAATTTTAAATTTGCTATAAAATTTCGCAAATAACCCACACGATGATTTTATCCTTTGTTTTCTTTTATACAATAAAAACTAACAGAATCTTATCGCTACAGTTATTGTCTTTTGTGGGTTTGGGTTCTTGTTATTATGTATGATTACATTCTATAAAATGACGGTTAGGGTATTTAAAGGGGATTGACTTTAGTGTATCATGTTTGAAGGAAAAACGACAGTCAACATCTCGATTGTAGAGATAACCAGATGCAATCATACAGACTTTCACTAGGATTAACTCTGTAATTTTGAAGACGTTGCCAGACACTTCTCCTTTTGATGCGCTTTTGGAACACCAACAAATATGTTAAGCTATACGATATCTGTTAAGCTCTAATTTTTGTGCGTGCGGATGAGAACCGAGCAGTGATAGTATGGGAATATTTGTGAGTAACATTCAGACAAGGAAATTCATTTTCAAAACCAACGACGTTCACTCGAAGAGTCATCCCACTAGTTACTACAACGAATATTCTTTTAAGTCACATCAAATAAAAGAATGGAGTGTTATACGTCTGTTCCGACAGAGCTAGCATACGGTTAAACAATAAGAAAACTCAGAATTACAACTGCGAAACAACAATAGGCGGAGATAATTTTAATATTACAATACTGATATAATTTCAACCCGCAAAATTGTGATGTTCCAATTTAGCCTTTACCGAGATGGATGAAAAAGAAACACAAAGCACAAAAGAACAAATAAAACAATTTAATTTATTATTTTTCATGAAGGATTTATTCCATTTTGTCGCATTATGTTTAACAATGGAAACTTGGAATTTACTCAATGTTGAGTGGAGGAACATCACTGCACATAGCATTTCGATTGTGCAGAAAATCTGGACTCCTGTAAGTAACTCAAGTGTGGAAATAAACATATTACACTTACTGCCCAATTAGAAGACATTACATTTGAAAATATAATTGAGTGAACAAAATAAGTCTTATATATGTCTATGAGCCCAAACATTATGCAAGTATATTAAAGATTCTACAGACTGGAGAAACGCATCCTAATAGTTAAAAACCACATATCCATAAATATCCTGAATGCCGAAGGAATGTACCGTCTGCCAGCTGTCATTCTCCGGCACATTCTGAAAATGTACTCGGAGCATGCTTGCGTTTCACACTCATTTTTCAAAACATTTACAAGAAAGTTGTACCCCTCTCTTAATACGCCCTTTTTTCTCCCAGTGAAACCTAAAGTCGACGATAAGGGTTTCGGCGTTCAGTCGCGTCCGTCACAAGACTATTTGCACTATAGCCACGAGACAGAAAAGCAAACTTACACTATCCGGACGAGGAAGACAGTAGATATAATTATATACAATGATCAGTTCTACAGAGGCTGTCTGCAAAAACTTCAAAAGTCAGCAATAATCAAAGCCCGAACAAGTGCATGTAGAGCAATTCCGTCACTCTGGCCCGGCTGACAACAATTCTATGGCTGTAGCTGTTATTTATAACCGACAATACTCTTAGAAACACTACTAGATACACAAGAGATTTTGGGACTTATCTATATTCTCCCGATCAAAAGTCCATTCAAACAAAGCAGCCAATCGATTCTCGTTTGGCGTACAAAAGTACCCTTTCTCACCACTAGTTGTCTATATAGAGAAATATAGTATCCGACTGACAGAGGACTATGGGCTATGTGTTCCCTTCATTTAGGTTTCATTTAAATTTAGCTATATTCCTCTGCTGTCAGAAAACCGGTTAACGTCTTACTGGCACAAAATCCAGTCAAATTTAAACCACTTTTCAGCTATACAGTTTTCACGTTAAGAATCATTCTTTACCCTAAAAATTAGCAATTGAAAGACCCAGAGTTTGAACTGATTCACTTGGTAGTATGTTTTGTGAATCACTAACAGTAAACTCTCTGAAAATAAGTTTGCTGGCGTTAGCGTAAACAAAGCCGAAGACAAAAATCACTGACATGTCAAATAGCTACCGGAGAATTGCATGTCAATATCTAATATATAAATTGCACAATATTTGTCTGTAGCTGGTAAGTCAACAATATCATTACATATTAATAAGCAGTTGGTAAGAAAATAGTTTGTGTATGTTTGAACAAATTCTAATCAACAAAGCTGCGTTGTCACAGATACGATATAGGTCTGATTACAGACAAGCTAATTGTCTTGCTAAAATTCCCATATAAATAATTGAAGCCGTAGACAACATGGGATGCACCAGACAAGTTCATTATATATAAATATCGTTGTCGGCCAATACCATATATGGTATGTAATGTTTATACTAGTTGTGAGCAAAGTGTATTTGTATATACAAAATCTAGAGATTGTGTGATTGACCGAAATAAAAAAAAAATGAAATATGAAACTGGGCTGGAACGTAATGTTTTCGTGGGTTACGACAAATGTGTGTTAAATATATGAAACCGAGATTTAATCTAATTTCAATCAGAAAAGGATATATATATATATATATATATATATATATATGTATATATATATATATAGGTAAATGTGTGAAATCCTTGGTACAGTTAGGTATATTTGCAAAAGGAGAAGAATGACTTCACTTGTAGTTCTAAACAACTTAATTTTATAATTTTACAATTCTGTTTTGTAGATCTACAAAGCAAAACTGTAAAATTATAATATTATAAAATTACAATGTTTAGAACTACAAGCGAAGTCATTCTTTTCCTTTTTTCAAAATACCTATATATATATATACGAGGTGTGTCAGAAAAGTTCCAGGACTGATGTCATAAAATATTTATTTCAAACCCAAACTTCACACTAAGAGTTTTCTCCTTCAAAGTAATCCCCTGGTGTATGTAACTAATCTTAGCTCTCTGCAGCGATCAAACTTTTTTCTTCATAATTTTATATACATGTCCTCTCTTTCAGGTCGTCATGCAATGAACACAGAGCAACGAACAAACTTGGGTTGGGGAAAACTACGCTGCAGCAAGTGTATGGAGATAAGACGCTGTCACGCTCACGTGTTTTTGAGTGGTGCAAGAGGTTTAAAGAAGGACGCGAGGACGTGGAAGATGGCCTCAGGAGCGGAAGGCCCTCAACAACCGGGACTGAGGTCAACGTTGGGTGTATCAGGCAGATGGTGCGTAGCGATCGTCGGCTGACTGTTCGACTGATGGCAAATGAGCTGGGCATGAAACGGGACAGCGTCTGGAAGATTCTCACTGAAGATTTGGACATGCGGAAAGTCTGCGCGAAGATGGTGCTGAAACTGGTGAACGATGACCAGAAGGGTCGACGTATGCAAATGTGCCAGGACATCCTCGAGCGTTTTGAAACCGAACCAGACTTGCTAGGGACAGTCATCACCAGTGATGAGTCATGGATCTTCGAGTACGACCCGCAGCGGACCCGTTTTGAAGACGTGGACGACATCAAAAAGGCCGTGACGACGGAAATGCGGAGGATCCCGGAAGAATCCTTCCAGGAGTGCATGCAAGAGTGGCAGAAAAGGATGGAAAAGTGCATTAGACTTCAGGGGGATTACTTTGAAGGAGAAAACTCTTAGTGTGAAGTTTGGGTTTGAAATAAATATTTTGTCACAAAATATTTATTTCAAAGGAGTGTCATAGTGACATGCGGTGTTTTTGCGCATTTTAAAAGGAGTCGAGCATATCACCAGCTTAGGTCTGAACACAGCGGATGAGAGAGAGATGCAGATAGAAAAGTAACAAGAAAGAGATAAAGAAATACAATCGACTCCAATACGACATTGTTACCTATTTTCAACCTATATATATATGTGTGTGCATGCGCGCGTGTGTGGGCATGCGCGCGTGTGTGTGCGTGTGTATCATAGTAAATTATTACATGCAATGTTGCTCTTTCTCTTCTTTAGCACTAGGTTAATATTTTTAGAACATCGACGACATAATGTGTTTCATTCGTGATCATCACAATTAAAAAATATTTACATCTTAGATTAAACCTTCCAAATTTAAAGGAGTGGAAACTGTTTTGATGGCGATTTTGTCTGCTGTTCTAACAAAGTCAAGCCAACGCGTTTGTTCTCCCACGTCGATTCATTAAAGTAATGTAAGTGAGAATGGGAAAAATATTTTATTAAAATCAAAACACAAAATTTAATGCATGAAGTTATGGATTTACTAAATTGTTTTTCTGGCGACTACATACTTTTTTCTTCTGCAATAAAATAAACTTCATTAATTAAATAACTATAAGTATGAATGGTTTTAGATTTCCGAAAATTAATGTGTACAATTATGATATATCATTTGGTATAACGTTAATTTTCGAAACTTCGCAACAAAATATTAATTTTGTGAGTCATGTCATTTTTGCGATAGTTTAATTCTAAGGAAATGAATAAAACTAGACAAATAAAATAAATGAATACCACCCAGGAAAAATTCGTAAATTTTTTCAATTAAATATATTATCATATTTTGTAACACTATCAGTTTCAATATTTTGTGTCAAAAATAATATTTTACGGTAGGAGGTCTATCTTCAGATGGTGATACATAACTATTTTCACTAAAACACGCAAATGCTGCGTACATACATTTATACATACATATCAACGCGTATCGTTGCTAATAGTTTCAAGTGTTATGTGAAAAAGAATGAATCAATCTTTGGGAGATAATAGATCATGAACGGATTAGGAACGATGTTTTATTTCACATAGCAAATAACACTGAGGCGGAGAGCCGTCAACAGCCACTGATGTACGGGAGGCAATGACTAACTGCACGGTGGGTAAATCGCCTGATTTGGATAGTCTGCCTTACAAGCTTTACACAAACATGCGAGACATGTTCGCCAACCTCTTAGTTGACGTCTACTCCATCTCGCAGCAGAACAGGAGAATGGTCAGTTATGTGAGCCGAGGAGCGGTGGCGCTGCTGAGAAAGGACCCAAACAGGGGGGACAACATAGATAATTTCAGGCCCATAACTCTGCTGAACGCAGAGTTCAAGATATTGGCCAATGTGGTAGCGACGAGGTTGGCACGTACTGTTGGAGGTCTAGTGTGAGATATCCTGACATGCGCTATTCCAAATAGATTCATCCACGACAACTTCAACCACATATGATACATCATGGAGAGGGTAGCTAGGGAACCAGGTTCGGATGGGGCCTTGATCAATTTAAATCAGTCGAAACTTTCGATAAGGTTGACCATCGGTATCTGGCAGTGATCCTGAAGGCGATCGATTTTAGGCCCGTCTTCAGATGTTGCATCGCTGTCATGCACAGCGACTTCTGCTCTGTGGTGAGAGTGAACGGTCACGTTTCGGAACCGTTCAACATCTTGCGCTCGGCAGCCAATAATGTCCCTTCTCGTCCCTGTTGTATGTATTGACTCTTCAACCATTGCTGCGCAAAGTGGAGATATTGATGGGCTTCGCAAGCGAACTGGGATGTGGGATGACTGTAAAAGCTTATGCCGATGACGTCACCGTAGTATTATCGAACTCTAAACACGGGAGCAAAAATCAACCAGGAAAAGTCGGTGTGCCTACAGCTCAGCCTTTGGAAAGGCAGCTCCATGCTGTTGAACAGCGTCGTCAGGCGCTGGACGGACGGATCGGTTACATAACTAGGAATCTGGTTTGTTCCCGACCTCCAAATGGACAAAAACTGGAACGAGATGACAAGCAGGGGTGCCTGTATCACCCAAAAATGGGCCGAGAGCAAGCTGTTCCTGAAAGAACGGACGGAGGTAGAGAACGCATACATCGCGCCCGTCGTCTACTAACACCTGACCGTCGTCCCATGTCCTAAGCCTCGCCTGACAGCACTGGAGCGCCTACAATTTCGCTTTTTGTGGAAGAGACACGCTCCGATTGTCAAGCGGTCCATCTACTGTAAACACACACTACGTGGAGGGCTGCGCATGCTACGGCTAATAATTGTTTCTACTTTTGGCACAAGACCAGCAATTACAAAAGTACATTACTAGTACTTTATTTTATCGACCCCGTAAAGATGAAAGGCAAAGTTGACCTCGGCGGGATTTGAACTCAGAATGGAAAGGGCCGTAACTCTATGCGTCAAAGCATGACGTCCGACCCTCTACCGATACTGCCAATCCTAATGCGCAAACATGTGCTGACGCTACGGCCTCTCCAACTCTTCTTTCACGGTGAACAGGTGTGGTCGCCGTTTGCTAAACTCATTTTTCCCAAGATCGTCTTCTTGATGGATCTGCAGTCCTGGATCAAGAAAAGACCGAGTAGGAGCGCTTGGAGACTGGAAAGTCTTCAGGCGCTAACACCCTTCAGCCAATCGGACACTGCGTTCTATTGGCTGTTAGTAGAGGGAAAGAGCGACAACTTCTTTCTGGAGACTCTGGGTTTCGAAGAAAATCAACTAGCCAATCTCTTCCGGAGAATATTTGGGCTGGGCCCATGGATAAATTCTAGAATTCCCTGGCCTGGCAGTGCTACCGTGGAGCTTTGCCAGTTTGGGATAGACTCTACATGCATGGAACTGTCCGAGATGCGCGCAGCACGACGAAACTATCCGGCACGCAGTCACCCAGTCTCTGGGCATTGCTGACTTGTGGGTATATGTCAAACACTTGATGTCGCGTGTAGGACAGATCCGATTATCAACTGAGTCCATTGTGAAGGTGACACCGCCGTCCTCCTATACATGGGAAGGACGGGTAGTTTTAATCCGCCTGGAGGCCTTGGTGAAAGAGATCGTGTGGTGGATACGTTTGGAAGGGTTGAAGACGAATACTTATCACTTCCACGGAGACCTGATTAAATTTTTCAAATTTCATTTGAAAAGGAAAATCAGGGTGTTGAGGGTAGTGCGATTTGTTGAAAGATGGGTGAGAGAGGCAAGCATGGCCTGAACAAATGGCCTGCTCTGAGTATGCGCCTGTAGATTGAAAGTGGAAAACTGGGAGATAGCGCTTGCTCCGGTGGTCAGTGTCGCCGTGGCTTTTATGTGGGTTTTTTCCTCGAGTGACCTTTGGAAGTCTTCCTCCTATTAGCTAATTTTCCTTTGTTTCGATTTTTTTGTTACATCCTATATTTTTGTATTATGTATTGGTTTTTTTTTACACGCACAAACCGTGCTGTTATGCTTTGTGTAAACCCTTGTGGCTAATAAAAAAAACATTATTATTATTATTATTATTATTATTATTATTATTATTATTATTATCAAAGCAAAGTTAACCTCGGCGAGATTTGAATTTATGATCTGAGTTCAAATCCCGCCGAAATTAACTTTGTCTTTAATCCTTACGGGGTCGATAAAATAAAGTACCAGTATTACACTGGGGTAATTGTTGGCCTTGTCCCAAAAGTCGAAACAATTATTATTATTATTATTAGTAGTAGTAGTATTATTATTATTATTATTATTATTCAAAGCGATAAAATAGAAAAGCTTTTATATGTCTATTTCCATAGCGTTCAGATATGAAAACGGAAGAAATAACGATTAGGTATCTCGTCTGCCCAAAATTCATCTTATTTCTTTCTTTCGTAAGAGAACTTTCGAGGAACATCTGAAGAAAATATTGAATAGAAGTAAGTATTTTTATAGTTCGTTAACCGGAATGTTGAGCCGGAAATATATACGAAGAGGAAATATAAGCAAACGTTTGTCACTAGGGCGGATTCATCGTTTATGTAATATCTGTTAGATTTCTTATTGTATATATGTATGTATGTATACATGCATCTATGTAAGTATGTATGCATTTATGTTTGAATGTATATAAGTCTGTATGTATGTAATTGTGTACGTACGAATATATGTATATATTTACGTATATATGTATGTAATTTATATATATATTTAAATATGTATATATATATATATATATATATGCGTTTGACTGTATGTGTGCGTGTGCGCACGCATGTGTGTGTGAGAGAGAGAGTGTGTGTGTGTGTGTGTGTGTCTGTGTCTGTGTGCATGTGTGTGTGTATACTTATGCGCTATAATAATACTTCTCATGTTATCTATATGACGTATATAAACGCAAATATGCATATATACTGATATACGACTACGATATAACTGCCAGTACTTTTCGTTCTATGAATAACAATAGAGAAATAAAACACCTGTAATGTTTTATAACAATGGTTGAAATTGTTCACATATATATAAGTGCTGACAGGTTATCTAAAATATAGTGTTTTTAGCATTTGAATGCGGGTACAGTTTAGTATATATTTTGAATGCGATTAAAGAGCTGATAAGCAAAATTCACAACACACGTTAATGAATGAACTCGAAGATTTGAGAAACGTCATGGTGAAGGATTTGTAGTAGGTTGTCCTCAATTCGGTTATGTATGAGCAAACCTATGATGAACTCCGTCCTGTCTTTAGCATTCAGATTCTATATCACTGACTGTATTCTCTTTGTTTTTCCTTTTTAAAAAGCGTATATATATATATATGTTTTATTTCTATTTATGTTTTATTTCTCTATATTTCTCTGTATTTCTTTATATGTTTTATTTCTTTATTTCTCTATTTATATGTTTTATTTCTCTATTGTTATATATATATATATAAAACAAAGCACATTTTAAAGTTTAATAGATATGTACTTCTCCACTAACCATAGAGATACGAATCTGTTATATATATTTTTTTTCACATCTCCTGCTGTTTGTCTGTATTTCTCCCTCTTCTCAATTATCTATATGTTCGTTTCTTCTTACAACATTCGTATCTGGCTCATTCTTTCACTCATTCTGTCCTCCACTTTATATTTAATATTTCTTTTACTTCCTCGCTCTTGTTCCCCTGTTTCTTCACCCCTACACCGTGGCTCTCCTATGCATATTATCTCCATAATGTATCCATTTTCTCTTCATATCCTATTCCCACAAATGTTCTCTCTATCTCACGCATGTCCAGATACACACATATAAAGTAACAGCTGATATTTTTGAAGCCCCGTAACATTGTCTGTATATGTTTGGATTCAAGTTTGACAAAATTTGACCTTCCAAATTTTTAAATTTGAGAATCTTGATAATCAAGTAAATCTGGAACAGTGATTTGGGGAACGGGTGTGCAGTAAAGTATATGTACGAGTAGTTTCTGTCACGCTGTTGATTTGATCGACTAAAACTCTTGAACGCAGTGCCCCAAAATAGCCCTATTGAAGTCACTAACAGAAGCCACGGACAGTAACGTGGTAAATTTAAGAATTAATGAACATCTCATTATAAAGATTCCTAAGCCGAGCATGAATAATAAATAGATCAGAGATCCGTGAAGCACGATGGCTGTTATAACTGGTCACATTTCCAACAACGGTCAGTAACACAAGACAGACAGAGTACGTGAGAACAGCATATTTCATTTTTCTGTGTCCATCGACCATCTTTTGAAAAGATATAATGAAATATATATTATAAAAAGCATTTTTTTTCTCATGTACTTTAACTCAGTTCCATCTTTAGATTTGTATCTGCATTGTACGGTCCTCACAACACCTCTTTGTTATTTATTACACTATATTCAATTTTTAGAGAGGATATTTACTGTGAAATCTAAGATATAACTCAAGATATAACGCTTTGTAATTTTCTCACAAGGCCAGAAATATGGGATGGTTGTGAGGGGGAAGTCGATTACACCATAACTTTACTGGTAATTTATTTCATAGAACGCGGAAGGATGAAAGGTAAGTTCGACCTAGCTTGGATTTGAACTTAGAAAGTAAAAAGACGCCAAAGATGCTGCTCTAACGGTTCTACCAACCCACCGTGATATAATGGGAGTAGGAAATGCACTGTCTCAGCACAGTTAAATAGAGTGAACATTTTCTTAGTGTGTTGTTGTGATAGTAAAAAATTGTTCAGTGAGTACCTTAAAAAAACATCAGTAAGCATAATATTGAGTAGTGATTAACTAAGATAAAACTCAAGTGGAGTAGGCGCTGTATCTCATTACCAAAATAGGGTTTAAAGGCATATTTATGTTTAATGTGCGGCTATCGAAAAAGAGGCTAAACGGATTGTCTGTGAACTGTGGTATCTTACGCCGAGTGCAAAAGTGATAGGGTCATTGTAACGAACAGTGAGATATTGTTTTCTACTGTGCTTACATCTTTGAAACTGTGGCAAGGAGATTAAACTCGTTGACATCTTGCTGATCTGAAAATCTGTAAAATAATAATTTAGGGGAAGATCTATCAAGTAAGAACATTTTTAAAAGTTTATCTACTGTCCTATCCAAGTGAAGATATATCTTTCATACATTTAACGGAAAATATCTGTGCCTTATGTTATTTATTCGAAAATGCATTGATTTTACACCAATACATATTAATTAGTTTTAGCCATATATCGAATTAGCAGTGTGTGACAGCTTTAGTCCGTTGTATGGGATCAGTTGCATGTAAAGGAAACGACTGTGCTGCATGTTATAATGGATCTTCTATAGGTTTTATTTGATAAAGTATCTACTTGATAAATCAATGTCCGAGGTTCAGTATTCCATAAACACATGCACCCTGATCATAATCCTCAATTCCAATCAGAGCGACACTTTATGGGAATGTATAGGCACAATAAATTAAAGAGGCTTGCACACAATTTCCCTTCATAGGGCTTGGGTTGACTTGATCACACTTACGCAAGTATCCTAGCGGTGGGATCGAAATCCGTACAGGATGATTTCGAAGTTCACTTCTTTATCATCCGACCACGTATGCAACCCTTGATGAATTGTTAAGAAGTACTGAATGTTTATATAGCTATTACTGTGTGAATAATTGCACGCCTGCTAAATTGAAGCATTCGCTTTGTGAATTCCTATACGTGAAACAAGATTGTGTTTGGAAAGTTATTTTCTATGTGTGATTGTACGGCTATTTGAAATAGGACACTTCAACGTTTCACTATGCTGCTAGTTTAAATTTTGACAGCCATTATTTGTGAATGCACAAATCCCACCGAGGTTAACTTTGCCTTTCATCCTTACGGGGTCAATAAAATAAAGTACCAGTAATACACTGGGATAAATGCTGGCCTTGTACCAAAAGTAGAAACAATTATTAGTGAATGCTCAATGTATTGTTCATATGATGGAGATATGAGCGTGTGCGAGTGAGTGTTTTTGTGTACATTCGTGACTGCATGCGTGGGTTTATGCATCTATTTGTATGTATGGTATGTATTTATGCAAGTATAAATCGGTTTGTTAGTTCGTCAATTATTGTGCGTGAGCATGTAGCTGGTGTTTTGAGTTTGTTGGTGGGATCGGTATTAACATTTATATATATATATACATGCGTGTGTATGTGTGTGTATGTATATGTGTCTCTGCGTGTGTGTGTATATGTATGAGCATGAAAGAGGTGTATCTGTTTAATGTTATGATAAAGCAAGTAGATCGTCTCCACCTATGAAAACATGAACTTCATTTGCTCGAAAATGTCTAATGATTATTCTACTAATGTCTTCAGCCTTCACTGAATTTTGCATTAAATTTGCTGGGCTATTTATGCTTGACTTAACTTCCTGGGGTTTCATTTTTTGATGACTTTAATTTTGTTTTATTGAATGTATTTCATTTCACTTCCTAAAAGTTCGACTACATGGTTTTTTTTTATTTGTTAATTTATGCACCGTTATTACCAGAGCACGAACAGACATACATACACACAGACAGACACAGACACATACATAGACACACACAAACTCACACAAACAAACTTACCTCATATATATGAGTAAGTTTGTGTGTATGCGTGCGCTCGCACACGTGCGTAAGCGTGCTTTACACGTACGGACAAACATTTTTACAAATGTCTGCATACATGTATTGTTCACGTCCCCGTCCCCCCCCCCACCATGTATATATATATATATATGTATATATATATATATATATATATATATATATATATATATATATATATATACACACATACACACACAGACATATATATATATATAAATATGAAAGCGAGATATAATTGAGTGAGAAAGAGAAGGAAAAATATTGTGAAAAATAAAGTTAGCCGGCTATGTATGAGTGTATTTCAGATATTCGTCAATATACATACATACATACATAGATATACGTCATGATATATATATATATATATATATATATATATATATATATATATATATATATATATATATATAAATATATATATATATAAATATATATATATATATAAATATATATATTTATATATAAATATATATATATATAGATATATATAAATATATATATATATAAATATATATATATATAAATATATATATATATATATAAATATATATATATATATATAAATATATATATATATATATAAATATATATATATATATATAAATATATATATATATATAAATATATAAATATATATATATATATATATAAATATATATATTTATATATAAATATATATATATATATATAAATATATATATATATATTTATATATATATATAAATATATATATATAAATATATATATATAAATATATATATATATATATATATATATAAATATATATATATATAAATATATATATATATATAAATATATATATATATAAATATATTGTTATACTTTGGGAGGGTCATGTTGCCAATAAGAAACACACGCACCAGTTGCTTTCACTTCAATTTATTATATATTTATAAATTTATAAATTTACAAATCTACAAACTTATAAATTTCTGGTTGGTTGGTTGGTTCCACAACCAGATAGTTGTTTATATATATAGTCATAGTCCTTTCGTCACACACTCTGTGACCTCTTCAGTGACTGGGGATTCCTTTCTTCGTTTCTGTGCCTTTTCTTTCTTCTATCCTACGCCATTTTGTTTCTGTGTTTGTGTTGTGTGCTCAGTTTGCGCATGTGCCACATCCGGGTGTCTGTGTGTGTTTGTGTTCATTTTTCTATTTGTTTATTTATTTATTGTTGGTTGGTTGTTTGTTCTATGTGTGTGTGTGTTTTCATTTTGTCCTGTGTGTGTTTTCATTTTGTGTGTGTTTTCAATTGTAAGTTGTTTGTTCTATGTGTGTGTGTGTTTTCATTTTGTCCTTAATTGTAAGTTGTGATGTTGCTGTTCCACTCATATTTTCTATTTAATTTTGGTTTTAATTCTTTTATGCTTACTGCCTCTGTAATTTGCCTAAACATTGCGTCTTTTCTATGCGTGGATTCTATTTTTATTTCTATGTTCTCTAATCTACCCCTGTGTTCTATCTTAGCATGTTGGTAGAGCACAGATGATTCTTTATTATCTTGGAGGTCTCGCCAGTGTTCATTTATTCGTTCCCCTATACTACGAGCTGTCTCACCTATGTACACTATATTTTTGTTTCTACATTGTCCTTCAGTACATCTTATGCTATACACTACATTTCTAGTTTTACAGTTAATATGGGGGCTTATTTTACAGGTTATACATTTCTTATCTATACATGAGGGTCTTTGGAACGGGTATGTCTTGCTAATAAGTGTTTTCACGGAGGTACCAGGTCTTTCTACTATCTTAATATTGAGATTATGTTTATTTAGGGCCCTTCTAAATTTGTAGGCTAGTTCGCCTCTAGGGGTTGTATTGATGAACATTACACTCTGGTATTTATTGCTATCAGCCCATGAGTTTATTCTATTGGCCTTGTTCCTAGTTCTTTCTATTCTATTCCAAAATTTGCTCCTATACAAGGGGCAGGTCCCATTTATGTCATTATTTACCATTTGTTCCCATTTAGTTCTGGCTCCTTTATACACTCTGATTCTATCTCTCTGATTGTAGCCAGAGAACTGCATACGGTGGATTAAGTGTTGTATGTGTCTCTCTAGTTCTTCGGGGTTGCACATGCGGGACACATTTCTCATCACCCGTACCAAATCCGCAATCAGTATGTTGATTTTGGTATGGTCCGAAATGGCCGAGTTTCGGTGGATCAGATGTTTGGAAGTCATGGGTTTGGCATAATGGGAATGGAGGATTTGTTTTTGAAAAAAATCCTCCATTCCCATTATGCCAAACCCATGACTTCCAAACATCTGATCCACCGAAACTCGGCCATTTCGGACCATACCAAAATCAACATACTGATTGCGGATTTGGTACGGGTGATGAGAAATGTGTCCCGCATGTGCAACCCCGAAGAACTAGAGAGACACATACAACACTTCATCCACCGTATGCAGTTCTCTGGCTACAATCAGAGAGAAAGAATCAGAGTGTATAAAGGAGCCAGAACCAAATGGGAAAAATGGGAAATAATGACATAAATGGGACCTGCCCCTTGTATAGGAGCAAATTTTGGAATAGAATAGAAAGAACTAGGAACAAGGCCAATAGAATAAACTCATGGTATGATAGCAATAAATACCAGAGTGTAATGTTCATCAATACAACCCCTAGAGGCGAACTAGCCTACAAATTTAGAAGGGCCCTAAATAAACATAATCTCAATATTAAGATAGTAGAAAGACCTGGTACCTCCGTGAAAACACTTATTAGCAAGACATACCCGTTCCAAAGACCCTCATGTATAGATAAGAAATGTATAACCTGTAAAATAAGCCCCCATATTAACTGTAAAACTAGAAATGTAGTGTATAGCATAAGATGTACTGAAGGACAATGTAGAAACAAAAATATAGTGTACATAGGTGAGACAGCTCGTAGTATAGGGGAACGAATAAATGAACACTGGCGAGACCTCCAAGATAATAAAGAATCATCTGTGCTCTACCAACATGTTAAGATAGAACACAGGGGTAGATTAGAGAACATAGAAATAAAAATAGAATCCACGCACAGAAAAGACGCAATGTTTAGGCAAATTACAGAGGCAGTAAGCATAAAAGAATTAAAACCAAAATTAAATAGAAAATATGAGTGGAACAGCAACATCACAACTTACAATTAAGGACAAAATGAAAACACACACACACATAGAACAAACAACTTACAATTGAAAACACACACAAAATGAAAACACACACAGGACAAAATGAAAACACACACACACATAGAACAAACAACTTACAATTGAAAACACACACAAAATGAAAACACACACAGGACAAAATGAAAACACACACACACATAGAACAAACAACCAACCAACAATAAATAAATAAATAAATAGAAAAATGAACACAAACACACACAGACACCCGGATGTGGCACATGCGCAAACTGAGCACACAACACACACACAGAAACAAAATGGCGTAGGATAGAAGAAAGAAAAGGCACAGAAACGAAGAAAGGAATCCCCAGT
>OZ024743.1:118748272-118750772 GCA_964016885.1 Eledone cirrhosa
TATTTATAAAAATAACAGATTAAAGTTTAAGCAAAGAATCGCTGCTTTCACACTTAACGGGATCTTCTGGAACTAACAAAGTCAATCTGTAAACGCAGAACTGGATATTTCAAAAAACGTTGCAACCGGAGGAAGACAGGAACACGATACTTTGGTTCATGGTGACGTTCGCTGGCAAAGAACGGGAAAAAACGAATAATACGTCATTAATAGGAGCGGTGAAAAACAATTACGCGCAAAGACAGAACCACGTTTATGGTATAAAAGAGGTCGTAGACTAATGTTCTCTAAGTGGTGCATAGAGACGTTCTCTGGCAATGAACGAAAAAACGAAGATAATAAGTCATATGTGGAGCGTGGAGAACAATAGCACGCAAAGACAAAACCACGTAAATGGTATAGCAGAAGTTGTAGACTAAAATTCTAACTAGGAGACCGAATGAATCTCCGCTACAGAGTTAAGAACAAAGTAAATAAATACAATACAGAAGTAATAGAAACAAATAAATACATACACGCAAACAGATACGTACATACACAAGCATACTCAAAACCTTACTATAGGTATACAAAACCACGCACATATAAATATGTGTATGTGTGTATGCTTGTGTACAAATAAATAAATAATTATATAAACGTATATAAGTAAATAAATACGTATATAACAAACGCACACACATACCTACAAATAAATACACGAAGGTTAATATATATATATATATGTATATATATGTATATGTATATATGAGTATATATATATATGTATATATATATATATATGTATATATATATATATATATATACATATCTATACATATATATATATATACATATATATATACTCATATACACATATACATATATATACATATATATATATATATATACATATATATATACTCATATATATCTATAAACATCATCATCATCATCATCATCAACGTTTAACGTCCGTGTTCCACGCTTACATGGGTTTGGACGGGGGTAGTCCCACTTGAGGCAAGAGTGATTGTCTTGCTCGCATAGGACTGTCTGGCAGGTTTTCTACAGTTGGATGCCCTTCCTAACACCAACCACATTTACAGTGTGGGTCTGGGAGGTTTTTACCGTGTTGCCTACACGGCCACATTACAGCGTGGACTGTGTGTTTTTTTGTCGTGACACCTACACGATCTCATTTCTTTCGGCCTACACGATCTCATTTGTTTCAGCCTGGATGGCGCGGCACCAACATAACTTTACATAGAACGGGGTGGTGTGGATGGGGTGGGGGTGGTGGTGGTGGGACGGGGTGTATTTTGTTAGAGATGCCTACTGGCTGGAGTAGGTTTTACTATATATATTTAGGTAAGGCGGGTCTTCTCTGTTACTGAGTACCGCCAAAGGTCTCGGTCCAGTGACATTGTCTTGGAGAGGTGTAAGTGTGTGATGTCGGAGTTTATCAGCTCGTCCCAGGTTTTTCTAGGTCTGCCTATTCCGTGACTACCGTCTATCTTTATTGCCCTGCACTTTGTTATACAGCTATCGACTTTCATGCGCATCACGTGTCCATACCAACGTAGCCTTCTCTCGAGTAAACAACATCTGATCCCTCTTATCTCTAATTTTTTCCTTAGTTCGTTTCTGCTTTGCCGTTCACGTATATTACTGTTACACATCCAGCGGAGCATGCAAGCTTCGTTCCTCTCTAGTCTGCGTATATCCTCTGCACACAATGCGCAGGTCTCACTGCCATGCAACATTGCTGTTCGTATGCAGGCATCGTACAACCTGCCTTTCATTTTTAGGGAGAACCCTTTAGCAGCTAATAGTGGTATAAGCTCTCTGAACTTTTTCCAACCAGTTATGACTCTAGCTACAGTACTTTCAGAGCACCCTCCCCCACTGCTGATTTTATCGCCCAGGTAACGGAAGCTGTCCACTATTTCTATAGAACCCTCTGCGCAATTGAAAGAGCTAGTATTTTGTGGGCACTTGCTGCTACTTATTGCACCAGAACACCGGCCACATGTAAAATCTATGTTCTTAGTTAGCTTACCTGTGATCCCACTACATCTTTTATGCACCCATACTTTGCATTTAGGACATAAAATGGAGTTTCTACCTACGCCTTTCCTACACACCGAGCACGACCATTTCCCAGAAGGGACCGCCGCCTTGTTTTCTTTCCTACAAACTAGAACTTTGGTCTTAGCCAGGTTCATTTTAAGTCCTTTTGACTCTAGGCCGTGCTTCCATGTTTGGCATTTCTTCTCTAGCTCGGCCATTGATTCCGCTATGAGTGTCAGGTCGTCTGCGTATAGGAGTTCCCATGGGCAGCCTGTCTTGAACTCCTGTTATAGCCTGAAGGGCAATAATAAATAGTAGGGGGCTGAGAACAGAGCCCTGATGGACGCCAACTTTTACGCTAAACTCTTCACTATATTCGTTGTTAATTCTAACCTTGCTGACTGTTTCTTTATACATGGCTTGTATAGCCCTCACAAGCCATTCGTCA
>OZ024743.1:118758272-118768272 GCA_964016885.1 Eledone cirrhosa
GTTCTTACTGCTTCCTCTTTCTCTGTATCTTTACCCTCTCTAGCAGTCACTCTCTCTGTTAGCCTCTTCCTCACCCTTCACTCACTCATTCTCTGTTACTACCTCTCCTGCTCCTCATTCTTCCCGTTTGACCTGTGCGTAATTCTTTTCTTTCGCACCCTTGGTCTGGCAGTTCGCTTTTTTCTCTCTCTCGTCTACGACTTCACAGAACTTACGTTCACCGAATTCACAGCCTAGATCCCTTCTTCCTCCCGTTAGACCTGTACGGAATTCCTTCCTTGCTCACATTCCAACCAGGTTTGATAGTCTTTATTCTCTCACGTTCACGATTTCACCGAATTTATATTCATAGAAATTTGGGACTTGACTTCTTCTTCTTCCTCACTTTTCGTTGTTTCACCATCTTTGTTTGTTTACACTCGTGTCCCCTTTATTTACGTGTCCCAACGACCTTTTTTAGCCGTTGCTCGCACCAACCGGAGGTATATGGTCTTTAAAGCGATGAAATACCAATGATGGTTGGAAGATCACTGATGAAGGACTAAATTTATTCATATATATATATATATATATATATATATATATATATATAGATAGATATTAAAATAACAAATTAAAGTTTAAGCAAAGAATCGCTGCTTTCACCCTTAACGGGATCTTCTGAAACTAACTATTATTATTATTATTATTATTACTATATATATATATATATATATATAGAGAGAGAGAGAGAGATAGAGATATATAGATATATATATGTAATCTCAGTTTTTCGAATATTAATAATGATTTCCAGTATAGGCACAAGGCCAGTAATTTGGGGGTGAGAGGAAAGTCGATTAAATTGACCCTAGTGCGGGACTGCTACTTTATTTTATTGACCCCGTAAGGATTAAAGGCAAAGTTATCCTCGGCGGGATTTGAACTCAGGTCATAAAGAGCCGTAACTCTATGCTGCAAAGCATGGTGCCCGACTCTCTACCGATACTGCCAATCGACCACCCTTTTTTCAATATTAATAATAACATTCGATTCGTTAGCAATTATGCAACAGCCTAATTTTTAAAGCCATGTGAGTAGAATGAGCCCCTCATTCTTGCTCTTGTGTTGTCATGTAAACACAACTGCAGACACTAATGTTTCTGGGTATTACCCTTCATCAGTACAGTTCTCATTTCCCCTGCCAACTGTCAGAACTAGTTAAAAAATATTATATTTTCTGAAATATACTTTCTGTCTGATTTGCATATTAACAGACTGGCTGATTAGTCAGATCTACATATTAGCAGATCCACTAATCAGCCAGAATTGTATATTAGCAGACTGGCCGTTCAGTTTCCTGTATACGAGCGATTGATGACCATCTTTGCTATATAAAAAAAATAATAATAATACATTTTGCTCTACATGGCTGAATACAATAAATGTAATCTGAGTTTTTCAAACATTATAATAATATTTGATTCGTTTGGAATTATGAAAACAGCCTCATTTTTAAAGCCATGACAGTAGAATGAGCCCCACATAGTGTGGGGTATAACCCTTCATTAGTACAGTGAACTCTACTGATGAAGGGTAATACCCCACACTAATGTTTCTGGGTATTACCCTTCATCAGTACAGTTCACTGTTCACCTGCCAACTATCAGAGCTAGTGAAGATATATGATATTTTCTAAAATAGACAGTGACTGATCGGCCTGATTTGCATATTAGCGGATAAACTGATAGTCATATCTACATATTAGCAGATCCACTGTTCAGTGAGATTTGCATATCAGCAGACTGGCCGGTCAGTTTCCTGTATACGAGCGATTAATTGCAAACGAATCGAATATTATTATTAATATTCGAAAAACTCAGATTACATTTATTGTATTCAGCTTTTATTATTATTATTATTATTAATAATAATAAGAATAAATAAGGGCGGTGGGTTGGCAGTATCGGTAGAGGGTCGGACGCCATGCTTTCCAGCATAGTTACGTCCCTTTACGATCTGAGTTCAAATCTCGCCGAGGTTGACTTTGCCTTTCATCCTTACGGGGTCGATAAAATAAAGTACCAGTAATGAACTGGGTAATTGCTGGCCTTGTGCCTAAAGTAGAAACAATTATTATTATTATTATTATTATTATTATTATGGTGAATTGGCAGTATCGGTAGAGGGTTGGACGCCATGCTCTCTAGCATAGTTACGTCCCTTTACAGTCTGAGTTCAAATCCGGCCGAGGTTAACTTTGCCTTTCATCCTTACAGGGTCAATAAAATAAAGTACCAGTAATGTACTGGGTAATTGCTGGCCTTGTGCCTAAAGTAGAAACAATTATTATTATTATTATTGTTCTTTGAGTCTCAGTCATTGATGTTAGTTAACTGGAAAGATTGTTGAAATGAATATCAAGCCACTATCTGCAGCCTCAGATATTCAGGACGTATCGGAGGGTTCTTGCTGTTCCCAGCAAGCATGCCTTTTGTAGTGTTGCAAAAAGCGAGGCGGGGCCAATTTTCTTTAACCATCGCTGGAAACTCTTTGAGATAGTACCTAGTGCGCCTATGACAATCGGGACCACTTTGACTTCATAGCAGTTCCAAATCCTTTTTACCTCCAACTTTAAGTCCTGGTAGCGGTTAATTTTCTCCCTCTCCTTCTCTTGCACTCACGTGTCGAATGGGCAGGCCACATCCACAATCAGGCACGATCTTTTTTCCTTATCCAAAACCACCAGGTCAGGTCTATTGTGTTCCAGTTTCTTGTCCGTCTGTATCCTAAAATCCCACAGCACCTTCACCTGATCGTTTTCTATCACCGACTCTGGCTTATGCTCTTACCACTTCTCAGAATGTGGTAAATTGTTTACTTTGCATAGGTGCCAGTGGATCAGCCTGACCATCACATCATGTCTCCAGCCTTTATAGTGAGTCTGGGCTAGGTGTTTACACTCGGATACAATGTGAGCCACAGTCTCCTCTCTCTCTCCACAGATCTTGCACAGTTGGCTAGCCTCATCCTTGTAAATATGGTGTTTCAGCCACTTCGTTTTGAGAGCCTGCCCTTGCGCAGCCATTAGCATTCCTTCTGTAGCCTTTTTAAGGTCTCCTCTTTTCAACCAGTTCCATGTCTGTGGATCTCTGAATTCAGTTTTCTCAAAGAAGGTTCTATGAAGGGATTTTTCATGAAGGTTGCTCTTTCTTCTTGTTGTTATTTCCTCCTTGGACATCCCCTGGTCTATTATCCTCTCCTTCAGTACAATTCTGAGCATTGACTCCCTACTATCAGTCACATATTTGTCTAGGTTGTTTTTCTCCATCTGAACACAGTCCTCTATGCTGATAAGACCTCTTCCACCTTCAGATCTCCTTAAGTAGAGTCTATCGACATCACTCCTCTTGTGGAACATGTTGTAGATAGTCAATAGCTTCCTAGTCATCCTATCCATTTCTTTTTATTCAGCAACATTCCATCTCAGAATTCCCGCACTCTACCTAATAATAGACACAGCTAGGGAATTTACTGCACTTATGGCATTTCTACTGTTCAGATGTGATTTTAATACGCTTCTTACGCTCCGAATGTATTCAGATCTTATCAATTCCTTCATGTTTTTGTTCTTGATGTCATCAGCCTCCAGAACACCCAAATACTTGTATCCTTCTTCAGTGTCAATTTCCTTTATCATCTCACCTGTTGGTACCTGGATTCCGTTGCTTCTGCTCAATTTATCCCACTTCATCACAAGGACTCCACACTTACTAATACCAAATTGCACACATATATCATTGCTAAAAATACGGGCAGTGTCAACAAGCACATCCAACTCCTTCTCACTCTTCCCGAAGAGCTTAAGATCGTCCATGAAGAGGAGGTGATTGATGGTAAGCTCTCCCTTTCCCAACTTGTATCCTGCTCTCACTTTTCGCAGTATTATTAGTATTATTATTTACGGCGGTGGATCGGCAGTATTGGGAGAGGGTCGGGCGCCATGCTTTGACATATAGAGTTACGGCCCTTGCCATTCTGAGTTCAAATCCCGCCGAGATTAACTTTGGCTTTCAACCTTACGGGGTCGATAAAATAAATTACCAGTAATGCACTGGTTTATTGCTGGCCTTGTGTCAAAAGTAGAAACGATTATTATTATTATTATTGGGATTGGCAGTATCAGTAGAAGGTCGGACGCCATGCTTTACAGCATAGAGTTACGCCCATTCATGGTGTGTGTTCAAATCCCGCCGAGGTTCACTTTGCCTTTCGTCCTTACGGGGTCGATAAATTAAAGTACCAGTAATGTACTGTACTTTAATTGCGGGCCTTGTGCCAATAGTAGAAATAATAATAATTATTATTATCATTATTACACACACACACACACATATATATATACATATATGTATATATATATATGTATATATATATATATATATATATATATATATATATATATATATATATATATATCTATATATATATATATATATATATGCATATATATTAATATATTAATAGTATATATAGATATACTTTTATTTCAAAAGATTTTGAAGACCATTCGCTATGAGTTTTGAAGTAGTAACTACGTCACTTACTTGATCTCGACAAAAACAATGGGAAGCAATCGACGACCGTTTCTAGCTTGTTAGCGGTTGTCAAGATTACATATCCCTTCGCTTCTGCCGAGAGTTATAGCAGCTGGATTCTTATAGAATTCCAGTGATGTTTAAGACCTGATTAAACAGAACGATTGCCGGTCCAGCAAATGTTGGGAATTAGTATTGGTACTTTGATATAGGGATGTGTATATGAACATACGTATAGTATATTTGATAATGTACTCTATGTTTATTTTAAAACATTTTGAAGACCATTCACTATGCGTTTTAATGTAGTGACTACGTCACTTACTTGGTCTCGACAAACGCAAAGGGAAGCAATCGGCGGCCGTTTCTCGCTCGTTAGCGGTTGTCAAGATTACATATCCCTTCGCTTCTTCCGAGACTTATTGAAGCTGGATTCATATAGAATTCCAGCCGAGACCAAGAATTCTATATGAATTCAGCTACACACACACACACACACACACACACACATATATATATATATATATATATATATATATATATATATATATATATATATATATATATATATATATATATATATATATATATATATATATATATATATATATATACATAAATATATTATGCATAATTAAAAATGTCACGAATATACATAACATCTCAATGAAAAGAGGTAGTTAAATGATCTTATTCAGAGAAGTAAATGTATATAGAGAGTATCTTATACAAATCACTGAAGGGCAGATAAAGCATCATTCCCAAGTGATATACTCACATTCAAGCAACCTAAATATAATGAGCCTGAACAAAAATCCCTGACCGTAATTACAGTTTATGAATTGAAAAATCAATAAATCAGACCATTTCACGCGATTGATGTAGCCATCATTACTAAACCAATTCTTCGACCGTAATTACAGTTTCTGAATTGAAGAAGAAATCCGAACACATCAATAGATTAATATGGCCATCATTACCAGAACCAATTCTTCATCGGACGGTTTCTAATGTATGATAATAAATAAATATAGATACCTGTTGAGGGAGATTTTTTCACCTCTCATCGATCCAGCATAGTCCAATAAAGTTTAAAATAAATAATACCGTACATATGCGTGAACCGTACAAATAAATATTTGTACAATTTGACTGGCATAAAATGGCGTTAGAAATTGCAGTCAATACGGGTGGTCCAATCAGCTCAGCATTATATAGGAACACTATTTATTTTTTATACATAATTAAAATTGTCACGAATATACATAATATTTAATGTTTTATTATTCAATTCAGAAACTGTAATTACGGTCGAAGTATATATTAAAAGTTCAAGCACAAACCCCCATGAGAAAACAGAGATTACGCCCTTAAACTGTTCAAATAATAAACATTTGCACTGCGCCTTATATATATTATAGGCATATATATATATATATATATATTATTATTATGTAATAAACAACATAAGGCAATTATTCCATTTACCAGTGGTTTCTTAAAAGCAAAAGGTTTTGCTTTCAATCCTCAGAATGAAAAATCCTGGTTTGTTTTTAAAAAAACAAACCAGGATTTTTCATTCTGAGGATTGAAAGCAAAACCTTTTGCTTTTAAGAAACCACTGGTAAATGGAATAATTGCCTTATGTTGTTTATTACATAATAATAATAATTAAGCTCTGTTGCATACATAGAGCACTCTTTTTTCCTGGACTTTTCCGATGGAATTACTTCATTCACACACATATATATATATATATATATATATATATATATATACTAGCATTAAAGCCCGACGTTGCTCGGGGTCAGTAAGTTACCAAATTTAGGTTGCACCACCCATTTTATGGCAGCACTTTTTTGTCTGCCAGGCACTGGGTGAATGAATTGCAGACCTGGACTGCCGAAGCAGGAGCTGCAGCAGCAGTGACAATTGTAGTTTCGCCTATGGATATTATCTCTGCGCAAATAAGTGTTGAAATTTATTGTTTCACAGTACTTGCGCAACACGCGCGTAGACGATGCCAGCCGAACAACAGAGCTGCGATGGAGTTGTTCTGCATAGTTGTCTAATGTGTGTTTTCTAAATTTAAGACAGTAGGGAGGAGTGTGATATGGGGGAGAGTTAGCTGCTGTTTCTAGCAGGTTTAGTGACCTCATAGAGGATATTATTGTGTATAGTAAATAAACTGATACTTCTTTCTTCCAAGTTCGTTGAGAGATGTTTTAAAAAAGATTTATCGCTATTTCTTTTGTTATTGAATAAATGTATCTGTTGCTTTTGATTAATTGTTGTTTCGACTCAAAAACAAACGTTCTCTCTCTCTCTCTCTCTCTCTCTCTCTCTCTCTCTCTCTCTCCCTCTCTCTCTCTTCTTTCTTCGACGTTCCTAAAGGAAGTTTGGAAGTTTAAGCGTATATAAGAGAACGTTGCAGCATGTATGTAGTTTTATCGAATTTTAAGGTGAGTGGAGAGAGGTATTAGATTGTATTAGAGGGGTAAAGCGTCATGTATTTAGTTTTATCGATTATTTCCATAATTGTAGGTGAGTTTGAAATAGATAAATAGTCGGTGACCTAAGTTAGACCATTTACAACATTCTTACAGACGTTGAGTCGAATCGGTTTGAAATTGTGCAAATGTATAAACATGGAACATGCACACACACACACACAACAATAATCTGCCTTTTATGATATATATATATAAAGTATTAATATATAAATGAACAAAGAATGAGTGTTGCGTCATATTGAAATACACATTACATATGTTTCACTGTCGATCAGCTCGAGGAACGATCTATTAATGATCGAAACTGACACTGCACGCAATTAAATTGCACCTTAATACGTATATATATACCTATATATATATATATATATATGTGTGTGTGTGTGTGTGTGTGTGTGTGTGTGTGTGTGTGTGTGTGTGTGTGTGTGTGTGTGTGTGTGTGTCTGTGTGTGTCTGTGTGTGTCTGTGTGTGTCTGTTGTGCGTGTGTGGGCGTGTGTGTGTGAGTTTCTAAATGTTTGTTTCTAAATGTATGTCATTTTCTCCTCCATGTCTACTCTTTTCATACAACAATCTTTTGTTTCTTCTCTTCTTTACTTCGGAGGACTATGCGTGTTTGAGCTCTTTCCTCTTTTCTCATTCATTTTAATTTATCATTTTTTATTGGTCTGTATGTCCTTTATGTATCTCCCACACTTTTTCAAATTTTTCATTTACCTCAGACGCTCTGTTTTATTCATGACAATGTGTCTCTCTTTCTATAGACGTTTCGTCGTACATATTTCACATTCTGTTCTCTCTCAAGAAATGTGGCAATTGTTCATATCACTAATATTAACAGAATTATTTGGTCATAGGACAAATAACTTTCGTTATTTCTTCTGGGTTTTTACGTTCTGAGTTCAAATCCCATCGAGGTGAAATTTTCGTTTCAACCTAGCAGAAGCCGTAGGATGAAGTATCAGTCAAGTACTGGGTAGAATTTAATAGAGTTATTCTTCTCTCAAATATCAGACCTTGTAATTGAATTAGAAATAGTTATTGCGTTGGAGACTACACACACACACACACACACACACACACACACACACACACACACACACACACACACACACATATATATATATATATAATATATATATATATATATATATATATAGAAAGATTTGAATGGATACAGTTTAGTTGAAAGGAATTTATTGACACTTGTTTATATATATATATATATATATATATATTGTAAAGAGTCGGGAACACGGCGGCTAAGCTCCTGCCGTTTCAACAACTAGTTCCATATATATATATATGTATTAGGATTAGGATTTAAGTTACATATCTAAACAAAAGTTTGTCCACTAATACCAAAAATTTACCCATACAAAATTGCACAAAATGTTTCAAAACTCGTACATCACTGGCCGAATCGAGGCAGAAATCTAGAATTATTTCGTATTATGAATTTCATACATATATATAAACATATATAGAGGTTGTCTTGAAGTTTCCCCTGATATAGGGAAATATTGAAACCAATCGATATTAAAAAAAATTCATCGTTTGATGCTTAACCAATTATGAATAAAATCGAATGGATATTTCAAGCGGGATGTGAATAACATTTATCGTTGCTTCAAGGAACGCTTCGAACAGGAAGAGCACTGGCGTAGGGACACCTTAGCTTCGTACAAATAAATATACTCTCCAATAAAAGTGTTCTTTTTCTCCTCTTCCTGAAAATCTAATGTAAAATATAATATAATATATATATATATATATATATATATATATATATATATATATATATACTCAATATATTAATAAATGGAAACTATATTTATAAAACCATAATTATTTTATTATATATATTTCAAGGGCAACCAAGGCAAATTTTGGTGCACTTTCATCAGATAAAATACAAAATTTGTTGTATAAATGTTGACATACCCATAGAAAAACAACCTTGATCATAGGTTGAGTTATACACTCAAAATAGTTTTTTACAATTAAATAGCTCAAAGAAGGGAAACTTTCCGAGCCGTGTAATATAATTGGATATATGAGAGGGATGAACACAGATATAAGTATACATGTGTTCCAATTGCAAATTACCTTAGTCTCATAAACCCAGCTGCTATTTTTAGCGGCATGAGTATGACACGCGATAGGCGCTGCGACATGTGGGTTTATAATAACAGCATATCTCTCAGTCTTCTTAGATCCTTTGAAGTGAAAGGTACGAATTTTCCTGGATACCCGCAGATGAGCGCAGGAGTTCTGGCTTTCACTTAATAATTCTTGCGAAACAGATTTTGGGTCTGTCCAGGTATCAAAGGCTATTGCCCGATATAGGTTTGTTATTTTTATTGATTTATTACTTTAAATCGAGT
Source organism: Eledone cirrhosa (assembly GCA_964016885.1). Lineage (NCBI taxonomy): Eukaryota > Metazoa > Mollusca > Cephalopoda > Octopoda > Eledonidae > Eledone > Eledone cirrhosa. The sequence continues at coordinate 118,767,748 of OZ024743.1, forward strand.
CAGGCAACCCATATTGTTTTAAATTAGTATTTTTTCAACCTAGCTAACTTGGTCATTTGCAATTGGAACACATGTGTACTTATATCTGTGTTCACCCCTCTCATATATCCAATTATATATATATACACACACAAAGAAAAATAGAGCGAGAGTGATAGGGGTATAGATATGTAAATATACAAGCGTACAATATCTCACTCTCTGTTACACACACACACCACACACGCACATACATCATGCGCGCGCACGCACGCACACACATTCTTTTATTCCAGTACTTACACATATATATATATATTATCTTTTATTATTTGTTCTATACTCTCTGTGTTTGAGCAAAACTAGGCTGGAATTTGAGTTCTTTCTAGTACTCCTGTTACTTGCCAATTCTCCATTTATTGCTACCTTTCATGCCGACATTTTCACGTGACATTTTCCCTTTCTAAAACATCATACGTAGTGGTCACTTGAAGATGTCTTTTCCTTGGGGAAGGTCACCTGAAGAGACGTTGCAGCTAGGAATTT
>OZ024743.1:118773272-118790772 GCA_964016885.1 Eledone cirrhosa
TTGGAAGTCTAGCAGAGGGAAGGATCCAGTGTCTTCAGGATGTTCCATGATGAAACTTGTGTCAACGTCCATGCCGGAGAAGGCCGCCTATATTTTGTCTGTTTCTTCACGGGATGGTGTAAGAATGAGTATGTCATGTACATATCAGGCGAAGAAAGCACAGGAGTGGCCGGTGTTGAGGGCCTAATTTCCAGCTGGTTCATATAAGTGATGGCCAGCAGGCCCAATAGGCTGGATCCCATAGGTAGTTCAGTTGTCTGTCTGTATGTGTGGTGGTGGAAGGTGAAGTAAGTATTATTCACCGTGAAAGTTAGAAGCCGGTGCGTGGCTGCCGGGTGGAGGGCGTAGCAGTAAATGTTTTCGGAGACTATGCAATCAGTCCAAAAATTGACAGCTGGGACTGTAGTGTAGAAGGAGACAACGTCGAGGCTTCAGTGGAGACAAACACACACCTCTTAGTTATACTTCCTTAATTTCTCAAAGTCCTACCGCTGTGTGAATATTTTGGATGCAATTGTACCCACATAACTTCCTTATCTACCACCGCGTCATACTTTATCTTTTAGGTTCAGCTGGACATACAATCGTTACGGGCTTTCTTGGTTTTAGTTTGTCTCAGTTTTCAGATAACGTGATGTCAATGGGATTACACCTCAGTTCCTCATTTATCATAACATCCAGCACAAAATCGGAGAAACGATAACAAAATCAATTATTGCTCCCTGTCCTAATTCCCCTTATACGATGTATAATTAGGGATGTATTTGTGCTGGAAGACGGTGTTCATAATATAGTTTATTAATAAAACAGACGTCTAATAAGGCATCTCTATTCGTACTTAGATCGGGATCAGCGTTCCTGCCAATCACTATATTCCAAGTCAGGTAGTCAGTGCCAACATTTTCGTTGGAGTATCTCATTAAGATATATGGCTCCGTCTTAACTACATCTAGCGCTGCAGTAACTTCATCAAGGAAGAATTTGTATTCGGACTCTCTATTTGGCGCATAAACTTGCACCACCCACAGAGATTTATTTCTTCTTAAGGTTAAAGAGGCAAATCTTCCGCACTACCAGGGGGATCCAGTCCATAACACAGTTTGACAGCTGAGGGCTTGTGTGTATCCCCACACCTGAATAGTGAAGTTTCCATCCTCCATCCACATTTATAGTACCAGAGCCACAGATTCTCTTTTAGGAAACTCCGAATATATCGAACAGGTAGCATCTGGCATCCTCAACTAGTTCCTATTCCTTACCTCTAAGGGTTGTAACGTTCCAGTTACAATTTGTCAAGGTTTATTCCATTGCCGACCATCTTCGGAGTGCCAGGTTGCTTGTCCGTCGCCAATTCCTGCAACATTGGATGGAAACTGCTATACATTTTTCGAACAATACCCCCTACCCAATGGCTTTTATTTACTAATTTTCATGTGGCACTTAAGAATTCTCTACTAGTACGTTTTAATAACTCCAATGTTGCTATGAGTAAGTTACAAGTCATCGTCTCGAAATACACCGATGCTGAACTTTGATAGCACATATTTTAAAGCATCTATTATATATACTGTACGTTTAAAAGAATAACTTGAAATATTATTATATACATATTTATGTATGTATATTTGTATGTATGTATGTATGTATGTATTAATGTATATATATATATATATATATATATATATTATGCGTGTGCGCGCGTATGTATGCGCGTGTATGTATGTCGTACGTATAAGTGTCAATAAGTGATTTTTTTTTGATTTTTTATTTATTTTTGCGCGAGGGGACATAGAAATAATCGGGCTGAATGCCCGATCGCGCAGTTAAACCACTGGGAGTGAAGAAACCCTAGCCCTTGTCAGGGCATTCTTCTAGGAGAAGGCATCTCAGGAAACTGGGTTAACTCCGACATAAAACCTGTGGCTCAGTAGTTACCGATGATGTTGATCTTTTCTTCTTTCTCAGAGAGTGGGATTGGCTCAGTGCACAGTCTTTCCTCACTTTAAAAATATTCGTCACGCACAGGCATTGCACGAGTGCATTAATAATTATTAATAGTGTATTACTATTATTATTATTATTATTATTGGCAGTATCGGTGGACTGGCAGTATCGGTAGAGGGTCGGACGCCATGCTTTGACGCATAGAGTTACGGCCCTTGCCATTCTGAGTTCAAATCTCGCCGAGGTTAACTTTGCCTTTCATCCTTACGGGGTCGATAAAATAAAGTACCAGTAATGCACTGGGTAATTGCTGGCCTTGTGCCAAAAAAGTAGAAACAATTATTATTATTATTGTTACTATTATTATTACATTTTTTTTTTTTTTTCCAAATTCAATGATGTTCCAGAACAATATAAAAGGGATACATGGCAATTTAGGTTCTGGAACAAAAAAGATAATTGGCAATAAGGGCAGGGGCCCCAGGTTATCACAGCCTGGGCCCGCTCATCATCGTGCCATTGTAATAGAACCAAACAAGGCATTTAGTCTTGGCTGCTGGAACGTACGGACGCTGCTTGACAGGGATTCCTTGGAGCGTCCTGAACGAAGGCCCGCTCTTGTTGCAAAGGAGCTTCGACGTTACGATCTTGACATCGTGGCTTTATCTGAGACGAAGTTAGCTGGAGATGGTCATCTTACAGAATTTTGTAGAGAATATACATTCTTCTGGAAAGGAAGAGATGACGGAACCAGAAGAGAGGCTGGGGTAGGATTTGCTGTTAAGACTGTTCTTGTGAATACATTAGAGGAATTCCCAGTAGGGATTAGTGAGCGTCTTATGTCCATGAGAATTCCGCTGGACAAAGGAAGATATGCGACCCTGGTGAGTGTGTATGCTCCAACTATGAATTCTGTCGATGAAGAAAAAGTGTCCTTTTACCATGCCTTGAAAGGTGTTTTAAGAAATATCCCTCAGGCAGACAAAGTCATCGTGCTTGGTGACTTTAATGCTAGAGTGGGTAGGGAATTAACACATGGAATGTAATCGGAAGGCATGGGGTGGGAAAGTGTAACAACAATGGTATGCTCCTGCTGCAGATGTGTGAGGAGCTGGATCTGTGTGTTACCAACACCATGTTCCAACAAAAGAACAAATTCAAGACCACACGGATGCATCCTGCATCTAAGAAATGGCATCTTTTGGACTACGTCCTAATCAGGATGCGTGACAGATAGGATGTGCAGTGTGTTCGTGCTCTTCGTGGAGCTGTGTGCTGGACGGACCACCGCCTGGTACGCGCAAAAGTGAAACTAATCACTAAACGTAAAATCCGGGCTCCTGGTGTTGCCCTGCCCAAAAGATTGAATGCTGCTCGTCTTAAGGATAAAAATGTGAAGAGGACATTGGAAGAAGAGATGCAGGCTGCAGATCTTGGTGAGGATTGGCCGACCCTTAAAAAGTCGGTTTATGATGTAGGCAGGCGTGTTCTGGGATTGGTGCAGAGAAAACATCAGGACTGGTTTAATGAGAATGATGTACATATAGAAGACTTGTTGGCTGATAAGAGGTGTGCTCTGTCACGCTACTTGACGGCAAAACCACAGGCGAGGAATACGTTGCATGAGGAACTCAAGGATGTAAAATCACGTGTTAGGCGGAGTCTTTCTCAGATGAAGGATCAGTAGTGGAGTGAGAAGGCTGGTGCGATACAAACTGTGTCAGATTCCAATAACACGAAGCTGTTGTACAGTCTCTTGCGTAAGGTTTATGGACCGTCTTCTTCTCTGGTGACACCGCTTCGCAGCAAGGATGGCAAAGAACTTCTTCGTGACTCACAAGGAATTCTACGAAGGTGGCGAGAGCACTTTCATGAGCTTTTGAATCAGCCATCTGTCGTCAGTGAAGATTTCCTCAATCTCATTCCAGAAAGTCCTGTGAAAGTAGCTCTCGCAGAACCTCCGACGCTTGTGGAGGTTGCAGTGGCTATCTCGAAGCTGAACAGTGGAAGGTCTCCAGGTATGGATGGCATACATGCTGAGCTCCTACAATATGGTGGTGAGAGACTCCTGCAACATCTTCACTCTTTGTTTGGCAGGATATGAGCTACTGAATCCGTACCTGAGGACTGGAGAGATGCAGTAATGGTGGTGTGGTACAAGGGAAAGGGTAACAGGAATGATTGTGGGGACTACAGAGGTATATCATTGCTTTTTGTCGTAGGGAAAGTTTTATGTAGGGTGCTTCTGGACCGTCTGCTGACACACATTGCAGATTGTGTTCTTCCTGAAAGTCAATCTGGTTTTCGTGCTGAACGCGGCACTACTGATATGATCTTCTCAGCTAGACAGCTCCAGGAGAAGTGCATGGAACAAGGTTTGGATCTGTATCAGGTTTTTGTCGATCTGACAAAAGCTTTCGATACTGTTAACATAGATGCATTATGGAAGGTTCTCCAGAAACTTGGTTGCCCTGATAAGTTCCTTGCTTTAGTTAGGTCTCTCCATGACGACATGAAGGCTTGGGTTAATGTCGGAGGTAACATGTCGGAGCATATCTCAGTAAAAAATGGAGTGAAACAGGGGGATATTCCAGCACCGACCCTGTTCGCCATATACTTTGCAATGGTTTTCTGTATTGCATTCAGGAATTGCGAGCATGGTGTTTACATCCGATATCGAACCTCAGGCAGCATATTTAACATCAGGCGCTTTGCTTCAAAGACAAAAGTATTTACATCAATCATAAGAGACCTCTTGTATGCAGATGATTACGATCTTGTAGCGCACACAGAGAGTGACATGCGGCACATTTTGAATGCATATTCTGACGCCTGCACTGCCCTAGGATTGACTGTCAGTCTCAAGAAAACCGTTGTCATGTACCAACCTGCCCCTGGTAAGCAGTACACTGAAACAAATATCTATGTGTATGGTAAACGACTTGGAGTGGTTGATCAGTTTGTCTACCTGTGAAGCACTGTCAGTCGATACAGAAACCTTGACAGTGAAATCTCAATTAGGATTAGGAAAACAAGTGATGCTTTCGGAAAGCTAGAAAGGCGACTCTGGGGTCGGCGAGACATATGCAGGAGCACAAAGGTAAAGGTGTACAAGGCATGTGTGCTCTCTTGTCTTCTTTATGCCTGCGAGACCTGGGTCATATATCGACACCACCTTAAGCAATTGGAGCGTTTCCATCAGATGTGTCTCAGACGGATCCATAGCGTTCACTGGAGGGACCACATCAGTGATGTCGAGATTTTGGACAGCTCTATGTGTGACAGTATAGAAGCTCTTATGCTTAAGCAACGACTCCGTTGGAGTGGTCACCTTGCCAGGATGAAGGATTCTAGAATACCAAAACAACTCTTTTATGGAGGGTTGGTTAAAGGAAAACGACCGCCACATAAACCAAAAAAGAGGTATAAGGATTCCTTGAAAGCCTCTTTGAAAGACGCTAACATCTCTGCTGATACATGGGAAAATATTGCTGCTGATCGTAATAAATGGAGAAAGACTGTATATGAAGGAAAAGTTGCCTTTGAGGCATCTCGAATCGCATACGAGAAAGTAAAGCGGGATGTGAGGAAGGGCATTGTTGTTGCACTTCCAGACGGCGAGGGTCCTCCCTCCTATGGTGCTGACATGTAGCGTCTGTGCGAGACTCTGCCTAAGCAAAGCTGGGCTCGAAAGTCATCTTCGCAGTCATAAAGTAAGACCAGTGGTTGTCTACCAGGCTGCTGTTGGAGATGCTACTCATCATGCTTGCCAAACATGTGGTAGAGAATGTAAATCAGCAGGAGGGCTCAAGCGACATGCAAATTCCAACCACAGCCGGCTATTCCCAGTGAATGTTTTGGTTGCCGACTCTGTGCAAGACATTTTAGACAATTGGCTGGGCTAAAAAGCCACATTCGATCGCAGCGCTGTTAGTTGCTATCGTGTGTGTGTGTATGTATAGATATGTTTATGTGTGCGCGTGTGTGTGTGTATATATATGTATATGTATATTATTATTGTTGTTATTATTATTATTTTTATTAATGTATATGTGTGTGTGTATATATATATGTGTGTATATATGTATATGTATGTGTGTGTATATATATATATATATATATATATATTTCTTTTTTTTATTTTATTTTATTTTTTCTTTATTTACTTTTTTTTTTTTCTCCTCGTGCAATAGCCATACTCGATACTATTAGTACGGTAGTTACTTAAATGTAAGTATGTATGTATGTATGTATACGTACATACATATATGTATACAGACGTACAGAAATATGTATATATATATACATACATACACACATATATATATGCACGTATCGGTTTACCGGACATTTATTATAATGCTCGGTTTGTTTGTTTAAACAAACAAACAGCCCGAATTACGCCGTAGTGTTTAGGCAACCACGTCACCTTTTTGTTCAACACTGACACAGGAACGATGTACTAGTTTCAAGCTTATTAGCTATCGTCAGCATCGTATACCTTCCTGCCAGATGGTTGAACGTCTGAAAGTATATACTTTCCTTATGCATATTAACGGCTGAGCGGCCTAATTTGCATATCGAGTGAGTTTAGTCGGCCGGGCGCACCGAAAACGATAAATGGAATAGAATGAAACGAAATTTCATTTCTCACTATTAGTACGGCAGTTACTTAAATGTAAGTATGTATGTATACGTACATACATATATGTATACAGAGGTACAGTAGTATGTATATATATACATACATGCACACATATATATATGCACGTATCGGTTTACCGAACATTTATTATAATGCTCGGGTTGTTTGTTTGTAACTGTTTGTTTACAAACAAACAAACCGACCATTATAATAAATGTTCGGTAAGGTAAACCGATACGTGCATATATATATATGTGTGCATGTATGTATATATATACATACTACTCTACGTCTGTATACATATATGTATGTACGTATACATATATATATATGTACGTATATATATATATATATATATATATATATATATATATATATATATATATATATATATATATATATATATATATATATATAAGTAGTATTCAGTTTGTATATAGTTTGTATAAAAAGCAAAAACGTTGTTAGATGAATGTACATATCTTTCATATATTGAAATTTAATATTTAGTCACTATGTCACATTTATTATGAGTAGCGGTTATCTAGCGACCCTCGTGTACAAATGTAGGTCGGATTTTGTTGGGGTATTTTCCTGTTGCGTTTATGTTAGATGAAACCATTTACAGATGTTTATCAGAAGTAATTTGAACAAATCTCGTAGCTAATAATTAACATTCACCTTCTTCGAGAAGCCACCAAAATCTGCTAGAATTAGCAGCCAAATTTCTGTCACGATCACATTGGATATATGCCTGAACATCAAAACAACTAACAACCCTTCGATCAAAGTTCTGCCCTATCAAGTGTGACGTGGATCGAAACAGCAACAAAACGATTATCACTTTTGTCCTCATGGAGTATCAAAATTCCATTAAAAATTAAAAGCGTTAAAAGGATTAACGTTGATCCACTTTGCCGCTAAAGTGTTTTTTTGTCAATCCGGAAGTTACACTGATTTGACGTCATAGGTACGACAAGTTAACTAAAATGCTCTTTTTTTTCTTGTTGTTGTTAAAGTTAGCTGTGCCGAAGCAATAAAGAATATGTTTAAAAGGAATGTTATTGGTAATGACTACGGTATTCGCTTTCATTTTCTGTTAGCCGCCATTCTGTCTCTATCGTTTTCTGCTTCTCTATATATTTCAGTCACGTTCTCCCCTCTCTTTTTCACACATATAAAACACACTAACGATACAGGCGCATACATATTCACTCTCTCTTATTCTGTCTTTCTCACTATGCCTAAACCTTTCTATATAATATATACACACACACATAGGCACATATTATTCCTCACTATGTTTATATATAATTCTATATCCACATCCTGATCACTCTATCTCAGACATATACAAACACACACACACATGTACATTCTCTTTCTCTCACTCTCTCTCTCTCACTCTCACACTTCCTCTCTCTCTTTCCCCCACTCTCTGTTTCTCTCTTTGAATCTCACTTTCTCTTCCCGGTGTCGATTTTCATAAAATAATTACATATCTACTTACATGCGAGAGTTCGACTCTGTAGATTTGAGAACCATCAATATAATTTCCTCTTCCTTGAAATTAATTATTTTTGCTTCGTATGAGTTTTTTTACCGTGAGTCGGCAGGATTGAGCTGATTAATTTTCCCAAATTTCATTTAGTAGAGTTCTTTTTATAATCAAAGCAAAAGGAATATATTGCATGCCGACAAAGCACGACATAGAATTCTTGTAGCATCCGGTTAAACGCTTCAACTCTCTTCTGTTCCCTCTACCAACGGCAACTGGTTTCTTATCTTATTAATTACTTATATAGACAAACTGAAATTTAAGACAAGGGAATAGCCGATTAGATCGGTCTCAATTCTTGATTGGTACTGCATTTTATCGATCCATGAAGGATGTTGGCTCATAACGTTAAAAGCCGTAAAAATAACACACGGTATTTTTCTGACGCTCGTTTTGTATAATGAAACCTTCAAATTCTTTGCCCATTTTTGCTGTTGTCCAAGATCTTCGTGAGTAAGGTATCATATTTAGGTTTTATATTACAGCATTGAATAAACTGACTGGCGACTATTTCAATTAGTTTAATTAGATATTTTTAAATACTCTGCTTTGATCTATTTTATCTTTTTTTTTTTTTTCGTTTCCTTCATTTACATTACTATTTTGTATCTCTAAGGTCACAAAGTTGGAAAAGACATGCAATATCTTTATGTACAGAAAAGAAAAATGAACCGGATTATTTCCGATCTTGTGTTGTGATGTCCTCAGCGGCTGTTAAATTGTTAAGAGAGACATCGCATTTACGAACCAATTGGTTGGCTATTATCTTAATCGTTTGACCTCCTACCTTTTCATATATATTGATATTTCATATCATACATTACAAAAACTTACTTTTCAAGAACATATATTTTACATCTCTTATTATAAGAATGATTACACTTTTAATCGCCCATCTGGCTTAATTTGAGTAAGTTATAAATTGAGTAATGTTTTAACCAAACAGATTTTAATACAAATAACTAACACAGAAAATGAAATCCAACGCAATAGTTAAAAATATAAAACCCTAATCAGATGTAAGCTTTCTGATACCTTATTAGGTAATCTAAGATATTTGTTCTTCAACAAGTTAAAGACACTCCTTTTTCACCAGTGTGGTCAGAAATGCAGGGAAAATTTATTAATAAACAAGATAGCAATATAACGTGATGTTTTTCTGTGACAAAGTATCATTAGAACTCAGAAATTCCCTAGAAGAAAGCTCCGTGACTGAGTTCCTGGTAATGGTGCCACCACTGTTGATGATGTTGTCATTGTTGTTTATTTTGTTATGGTTGTTGGTGTGTTAGTTGTTCTGTTTGAGCATTGAACAGACAACCTTTAGGGATAGTTTGCTGAGTTTAACGAGTTGAATTACCGTGACTAGTAAAGAATTTCCTGTTTCGCAGTCTTGCTCAACTTTTGAGGATGGGCAATATCGATAAAGTGTCGTTCTTGTTTAAAATGGTGTAAGTTTGAGCTGAAGGAGATTTAGCTTCTATTTCTAGCATCTCAAGCAATCACATAGAGGTACATTACATTGACGTTAAACTACACTATGAATCCTCGGGCTATTTCATTATCCTAAGATAACTAGTGCTAGTAAGAAGAGCATTTCTCCAGATTTCAAGAAAGTTCGGTCACTTAACCTATTAAACATAGAAACAACATTCCTTTGAAACCTATAAAAGAATGCACGCATTGGAGAATTTCGTCCCAGATATATAAAAATGCCAATTCTGGGTTCAGTTTTGCTCCTGACAACCTTTCATGTTCTTCTAAGATGGTCCCAACCACCTCAATTTCGGAAGTTTTCAACACCACAAAGTAATGTGTTCCGGGTATACCGACGCGGCTCTTTGCGTTCTGTTTCGAGCGGGATGTCCTGTAACAGCTCCAGCTCCCACAGTAAAGGATTGAGAGTCAATACGTACACACGAGAGGAGAGGGGGCACCGGTTGCATTATCTAAAACGGTTCTGAAAGGTGGACATTTATTGTGGCCATATCGAAAGCTTTCGATGGATATAAATTAATCATAGCCCCACCGAAGCCAGGTTTCCATCCTACCCTCACTATGATGTATTGCATATGTGGAGGTTGTCGGTATAGATCTGGTCGATATTGCGCAAGTTTGCGCCTCCCCTACCAAACCCTCGACGACAAGCGCCAACCTCTTCGCTAACACCTTGGCCAAAATCACGCACGTGAGCTGAATCGGTTTTAATAGGTGGTCATTTTCTCTGATTACTGAGCAGATAGTGTTATCCATTGAAGCGACCCAGTCTCTAAAGACTGGACCGAACCCGGTTGTCATGAGCACAGACACCAACAATCAATGTTCAAACCATTCGAAAGCTTTCGATTGATCCAAAATAATCAAAACTCCACCAAAGCCAGCTTTACTTCCTACATTCACTGATATGTCTTTCTTGAGGTGGAGCTTGTCGTGTATAGATTTGGTTGGGATTGCGCACGTGTGCTTTACCTCGATCACAATCTTGACCACAAGCAACAACCTCTTTGCTAGCATCCTGACCAAAATCTAAAGATCTAGCAGAGGTATGGGCCTGAAATTCTTAATTATGAGCCCATGTTCCTCTTTCTTCCCGTCAGTCCTACTACTCTCCAACTTAACAAACAGATTTCTGCCATTCTGCTGCCGTTTACAGTAAACATCTGTAAGCGAAAAAAGATTGCGTAAATTTCGTAAGGTAAGCCATCTAAACCGCGTAATCTGCATCTCGTAGAGCCGCTTAGGTCTTCAGATATTTCTGCTGTGGTTATTGGCTATTCAGAGTGATATACTTCTTCTATCGAATGCCGTGATAGGGTGTCGAGCTATAGTTCACCACCGTCTCACCCTTTCTTTATGCCCCAAAGAGTTGTTCAAACTGCCGCTGAAAAACTACACACATCTATTTGAAATCGAGGAGCACTTGCTTATCATGTCCACAAAAGACAGAATTAGGGGTTTATTGCTATATTGCTTCTCTTCTAGGTGGGACCAATGAACAGCTTTCGTTCCCTCTGATCTCAAAGCACGTGCCTTGGTTCTGATACTGCATCCTTCGTGTTTCACAATAAATGAATGCTCCAGTGCCATTCTAACAGCTAGCACGTCGCTTGCAATGCCACTCCTAATCGCCTTTTCTAGTTTAACTTATAAATACCCTGCTGCACTTCACTAAAAGCTCTTGGTTCTACTGTAATTGCTCTTTTGTATCTAGCTAGGGTTCCTTTGGGAAGCACTTTAAAAATCTACTGCTGGTTTTTACATTTATATCCCCACGCCATGTTGTAAGCACTTCCTCATGATGTTTAAATTTCTAGAGACATCTGCGCCATTTTTAATGTTTGTGGTAAATTAAAAGTGCTGGTAGAAATTATCTCTTCCACTCTTCCTCATTTTCTCCTCACTATTACAACGTTTGGTATGTGTGTGTGGTTAATTGTTGCTGTTTATGTATAACTATATGCTTGTATTGTTTATGTGTTCTCTTTTCGTCGTTAGTTGTAATTGTAGTAATGTTGTTGTTTGTGGTAGCAGCGATGGTTGTTATTCGGGCGCGGGGGGGGGGGTTATTGTATATAGAGGTGTACTCGGTGCATTCTAGAATTTATTGGACGAGGCAAAAGGATTTTTTTTAAAACGTTTTTGTGTCTTTTTGTTTTGGGTTCCTTCTCGTCGCTGCAAAATGAGGAGGTACCCGTATCTGGGAAATCTGACTCGGATTTGTTGGGAATCTATTTGTGATGATATCTATGTTTCATGGCAAATGAGTAAAACCTGGTGGTCAACCATAAGAAAATCGAACCATCGAGGATAGGCTTAAATTATTGCTTGACCTGCTGGAAATAAGAGCAAAATTTTCCACAAATCACACTCTACCGTCTTAAACAAGAGACGAAATATTGGAGAATGTAGCAAATATTGGAGAATATATACTATATCAGAAATTTCAAGACCATGACTAGGAAGCATTTGATCATTTGTTAGCCCAAAAATCTGGATAGATTTGTGCCCAACAAAGCAAAAAGTCCTTTAATAGTGAATATTTCTGCAAACTTATGCGCCATTTATGAAAAATTAACTAAATGTTGGTCTTCATAAAGAAATAGAGGGTGAATGAGAAAACTGATGCAGTAATATTGTGAATAAAGGAGCAGACTATCACCCATAATCATATTGAAATAATTTCTAATATTCCTACAATATAAATGAAAGATGTCTCTTGTATGATATATTTTTCTCAGAGAATGCACAATATACATGGCTGAACTACACTCCCCATAACAAATCACACATAAGGGCAAAACAATAGCGTGATAAAAATAACTCATATGAACATAAATATCAAATTTAAACTTCTTCAAAGAAAAGCACTGTTACACATATGAACCGCCATCATTTGTAGTAAGTGTCAATGCGAAAAGACCATGTAACGTGAAACTAAACACAGGTGACTTGAGTACCAATCAGTTACAATATTGTGCAGAAACGAGTTGAAAAGCTTCTTCTTTTTCTTTGCTCTCTTATTCCTGGAAGGATCGTGAGGGCTGAGTCCTTAAGCACGCTTTCCTGGAAAGTGTGATTAAGGACTCATCCTTTGAGTCAATTGATCCTGCTGGGTCATCAAGCAAGATCAGCCGAGCTCATGGATGTTACCCAACCGTCGATTCGTTCTGTGACATTCTAACTACATGTCCGTAATATCGGAGCTGTGATCTCTCAATTTGGAGACGTAGCGGCTTTACCAGTAGTAATTCTTTGATCTTCGAGCTACGCACTCTATAGACTAACATTACTCTAAAGAACCTCGGGAAGAACTGATTTCGACCGCTTGTATTCTCGGCAGAGCTGTTCTGAGATGAAACGAGTCATAGATGGCGGATAACGGTAAGGCCACCAGATATGAATGTTAATTTCAATATGAGTGGGGTCCTCCCGGACAAATAAGCCGCCCCGAACAAACAGCGGTAAACTACTATGGGAGTTGGAACAATAGAGGACACTGTTATATCACAAGAAAACTCTCACAACACACTGATGTAGCTATGATGAGGCACGTAAAGGCCGTTTAAAAATGCCTAGACTTCGGGGTCTGAGAAATGTACGAAATTGGTAACTGGCGCGAATGAGACCACCAAAACATATGGCCGGACACAATAAAGTCATCCATACCACATCGTCCGCACGCGGAATAACAAGCGGTGTGATCAAGCCTTAGGTAGTGGGATCTGTTCAAAACTGCTTTTTACAGTTACCACCCAACGCGGCAACAACTGGTGATGGGCCTGCGACCTGTCCTGAGATCGAAGCCCACATGTTACGCATCCCGAGACGCCAGAGAGTATCCGGAAGGTAGTAAATCTTGACAATTGGTACCTGTAACGTTACAACCGTTACAGGCAATGACCAGGAACAAGTTTCGGGGGCCAGGTGATACGGCAAAATACAGATTGGTTTTCCTCGACAAAGTTCCGTGTCTCTGGTACTGTAGATTTGTGTGGAGGAAGGAAAATCCATTATTCATACATAGCGCCAGATATGACTGTGAGGAAAGATTTGTGATATTCATAAACTGCTGGTTTCCAGAATGTGTTTTGGATTCCATCTCATTGGGAGGGAGGATTTGCATCTTGGAGCTTAATCTGGAAGAAAGGTCTCCATAGTAGATACACATTTATGCACCAAACATAGATCCCGAATACTGATACTTCATTGATGAAGGCACTGCAGCCTTAGACATAATTATGAGTGAGTCATATATCGTAATGGGAAACTTCAATGCACAAGTAGGTTTTGACTACGTGACATGGAATGGGGTGATTGGAAGGAACGGCAATTCCCATCTAAATATGCATGGCGAAGCCTTATTGGACTACTGTTTTAGTATTTCGCTCCCTATTACAAACGCCTTCGTCAAACACAAAGACATCCATAAATACACATATTATTAGTGGAGTCGGCAACAGAGACGTCTTCAATTCTGTTCTGGATGTTCGTATTAAGGGGCTGAACTGTTAATTAATCACCATCAAATCATCTGCAGCCTGTCCCAGCTCGACCTACAGGAAAAAGGGGTAGATAAGGAAGTCAGGAACGGGTTTGCGGATACTATAGCATCCAAATTCTGAAATTCGATTTGAAAAGCTGTTGAAGTAAAACCATAACTACAAACATTATTTAATGTGAAAGCAGAAGAACGCGTCTATGTTCCCATAGATAATGGGTCCATCTGGAATAATACACAGCTAAATTTGTAAAGACATTGAGAGATGAATTATCAGGAGAAATATCAGTGCGCTGTAGCAAATAGCAAATCTGTAAATAACAAATCTGTAAATATTGTTTCGGCATTCTCACACTTCATTTATTGACCTTGAATACGTCTTAAAATTGAAGAATTTGATGATTATTTGACACGATCTGCCTAATTTCTAACTAAATTGGAAACACTTGATGTATTCCTCAAATTATGTATAATGAAGACAATAATAATATAATATAACATTTTGTGATTATTACAAAGAAAAAAAACGTCTGAGTGTGGGTAGTGGGATAAGCTTCATAAGGAGATTAACCGGTATTGGTCATGATTTTCAAGGTCACATTATAATGGTAGTGGGGTGATTTTTCAAGTATCTTTCACATAGAGCGCGGTATAATATAAATTCATTTCCGACATCCATTTAATAATAAATGTCGAATAGACTTCTAACAAATTTGTGTCACCGTTTTTAACATGTGTCACTTTATATTATAGCGTGTCATTTAATAATGATTTATAGCTGGAACCTGACATATTCATGGTTCACTTTGGATTTGTCCAGCAGTGCATTGGCTCAATGCTTGTCCCTGTTGTTTGCTTCTTAAGACGGAATAAACACTTGAAAATACAGTACACAGAGGGCCTAATAGCTATTTCTTAATTCAATAATAATTGAAAGCGGTATATTTAAATTTTATTGATATGACTGCAATGTGTGGATGGAAGACCTATAAAATATTATATATATAGACAGAGTGGAAAGAGGAGATGTATTGATTTTCTCATGTGTTCCTCTCTTTACGTTGCCTCACCATTCGTGTTTGTTTACCTGTCTCTCTTTCTCCACCCAACTCTTTTTATCCCAATAACTTAATTTAGTTATTGCATTGCCCTAGCCGGAGGTATATGGTCTGTAATGCGAAGAAATACCTATGATGGCTAGTAGACCACTGATGACGGATAGTCTTGGCTTCTATTTCTAATCCTTCATTTATTATTTATATCATATTTGCAACAACACAGCTCGCCATTTTTCATTTATATATATACGTATATATATATATATATATATATAATTCCGGGTGTAAACTGTATATATATATATATATACAGTTTACACCCGGAATTCGTGGTCCCGGTTATTCGCGGAATTATCCTTAGTAATAATTGATCGTGGAAACCACCGCATATTCGCGGAATCGTACATATCTTTCGCGATTTTTTTAATGGCTTTTTTCGTGGCAATATGTATATTGTTTAACGCTAAATTATTAATAACAATATACCGTATTTGGATGCTCCTTCGCGTAAGACGCTCACTCTTTTTTTATTGTATTTACGTTATATTTTGAAGTTTATAGGAATTTTTATGGACCACGTGCACTATTCGCGGTTTTTCACTTTTCATGTATGCTCTAGGAACGTAACTCCCGCGAATACCAGGGGTAAAACTGTGTATATATATATATATATATCCTAAACCCCAGCTACTTTTGATAATATTTCTCCCCATTTGCAGAATAACCAGAAATGTGAGGAGATAGTATTTTCATAATTTCTCTTGCCTCTGTATTTCTTTGCAATCCTGTTTTATTTTATTATATTTTAACTGGTTACGATTTATAACTGCTTTAAATTCAAAATATATCTCATTTCAAAATTGACCCGTGACGTCATTACTTGCTGTTAACGGCCTTGGCTATTATAGCAGTCATTTCTCGACGCACGGAATGGACAGACTGCTTTGCCCCCTCTCGCTATTTTAGTTTCATCCGCTGATGAAGCAATACAGAAATGGTAGTCATAGATGCACGATACTGCATTGTAAGTGGCAAACTAGAAATCGCATTTTGTCAGTGGAATCTGTACATGCAGAAACTCCGGAGACCGGTATACCCTGTGCGACTGCTTCATTACAGATTATACACTTCGTTACCATTCTGAGACTGGATCGCTCGCGTATGTCTTCGAACCAAACCCCATTCACCGAATAATGTGAGCAAACGAGATTATAGTGAATATTTGCTATAACCCAGCTACTTATATATATATATATATACACACACACACACACGCACACACACACACATATATATATATATATATATATATATATATATATATATATATATATATATATATATATATATATATATATATGTCCGAAAGGTTAAAGGCTTTTCCTACTATGTGAAGCATTAAACTAATACACATCTTCACTTTACAGTATCGTTTGCTTTTCGTATATGTGTATATATATATATATATATATATATATATATATATATATATATATACACACACACACACATATCCGAAAAGCAAACGATACTGTAAAGTGAAGATATGTATTAGTTTAATGCTTCACATAGTAGGAAAAGTGCTTTAACCTTTCGGACACTAGTCCTTCATCATAAGACAGAATGAGAAACAAGAAATAAAATAGAGAGATTGTTGAGATTACTTTACTCTGAGTTTCGCAGATCATGCAACTGAATATGATTTTACAAGACAATTTATATGGCATATATTAAAGGAGTGGTCATTGCAATAACAAGATGGTTTTGGCAGTCTTAGTAGGGGAATGATTTATATTTAAGCAGGGCCCTTCTAATTTTTATCCGCATACACACACATCTACACGCAGACATACACACACATACTCACACATGCACATGCATACATGTGTGCATATATATAGGTATTAATCACATATATGTATGTAGGAATTAAGTGTTCAATCTACTGCTCGGGACATTTTATATGTCACTTGTGCATTTGCAGGAAGGTATGACCTACTTTTTCCTTCTCCTAGCATATAAGAAGTGAGCATGTTAGTGAAAATCACGTAAATTATACACAACTTCAGCTAATATGAGAAAATTGTATCTATACTATGAAGGTTCAACGAGAGATCCATTGTGGTATCACTAGTTCTGCTCGGAATAAAATAGATAGATGGACACATAGTAAATCATGTAGACATGGCTGAAATTTCTTTGAATATAAGTCTGCACGATCTGGATCAAAACAAACACAACACTGACGACATAGTCTATCTAAATAGGAATTGGTTATTTCAAATATTATCAGATGT
>OZ024743.1:118795772-118808272 GCA_964016885.1 Eledone cirrhosa
TATATATATATATATATATATATATATATCACTCTCTCTCTCTCTCTCTCTCTCTTTATATATATATATATATATATATATATATATATATATATATATATATACATATAGGAAAAGAATCAGGGTCCGTGACGGCTGAGTCCCAGCCGCTTCGACAGCTAGATCCGAACAGTTCGGATCTAGTTGTCGAAATGGTCGGAGCTCAACCGGCAGGACTCTGACTATTTTCCTATTAACCACTCTACTACCCTAAGTATCGAGTACTCTGGTGCGTTATGGTCTACCTGGTTTCCTACCACAGTTTCTTTGTCATATATATATATTGAAACATCATAATAAGAATGTGTATAACCATAAAAACGATAAGAATATAAAATACCAATAGTATAGATAATAATAATAGTAATAAATATAATACGGAGATTAAAATAAAAACACAACATATACCTAGATCTATAACCCAACATAATATTAACATTTAATATAAACCACATGAAACCACCTGAATATCTACGCACATGATTAACCAAAATAATTGTTTCTACTTTAGGCATAAGGCCAGCAATTACCCAGTGGATTACTGGTACTTTATTTTATCGACCCCGTAAGGATGAAAGGCAAAGTCAACCTCGGCAGGATTTGAACTCAGATCGTAAAGGGACGTAATAATACTATGAATATAAGCTAGAAGATTAAATACATATTTTAACACACCATTCAGTTTAAACATATCTAGTAACATACTTAAGTTCTTCTTCTATATAATGGACGTAGATACCATAAACAAAAATACGATTGAACTCTCATTCTCAACCCCACATAATATAACCGCACAATTAGCTTTAAGCAACAATAGGAACATTTAAAAAAATAAATTAAATCCTTTGAACTGAATAATAGCACACAACTATTGAATATATCTAACCAAAACAAACAAAATAACCTTTCGAATAATTTGATTAATAAACCACTACATGTTACTATAAATAACATACAAATTACTTCTAACTGTATTAATAATATTAACACACACTGCATTCAATAATATTAACCTAATATCTATAATTCCTCATTCTAAATCTATAATTACTCCAAATTGTAATTGTAGATATAAGACACTAGGCCCACTTAGCCGTAATTGTTTAATTGATAATATAGTATATGGTTGCACAGTTAAAACCTCTCAATAGTCCAAACTTTATATAGGAGCTACCTCAAATAGTTTCAAACCAAGATTTAATTCCCATCTTCATTTTTTTTAGAAAGCTCAAATTAAAACATATGACTTCATTAGCTAGTTTTATCTGGGAATTAAAAACTAAGAATAATAGACAATATACATTGGATTGGAAAGTATTAGGCAGATCTTCCGCTTATAAACCTAACAATATAATATGTAGATTATGTTTCCTTGAATATCAGCTCAACATTAAATCCAAAAGTAACATTTTAAATAGGAAATCAGAAATCTTTTCCACTTGCCCACATAAAAAACATACAATCTTTTCAACTAGTGCTTAATTTTATACTTACTCCATAACAACGGAATCATATATCATTAGTCTTTAATATTTATATAGATTATATGATACATTTGTTTAATTAATACAATATATTATCTTTTCTAACCTCCTCGTTTATTTTACCTTAATAATAATATATACATCAATAGTATTACTAGTGATATTTCATTCAATTCATTGCCGTACATTTGATAAATTTAAAGGATAGATATGAATTAGATAGACATAGAACATAAACACATATAAATTCAACTATGCCTGTATGCTTCAACTAGTACTTAATCGTATGATAAAATCATAATAATGTAATAATCTTTCAGTAGTCTCTCACATTTATATATAGTATATTATATAGATATATTATTAACACTATATATTGATTTATTTAATACGATGTATTATTTCATCTCATCTCCTTTAAGTTTGACCTTTATAACTATTTCAATATTAATTTTCGTAAATATCTCATGCACAGATACCTCATTGCCTTATATAAGATAAATATATATGATAAACACATTAATTCAAATATATTTACTTAGCAATAATATTTAGATAACGCAAAATTAAAAGTTTACTTTGTAATTCTAGCACCGGTATAATCCCTTGAATTACCACCCGTCCCTAATATTTTGAAATACGTAAATATTACAATATTTATTTATATTAATATATATTTTACATCTAGTTAAATATAATTAATTGATTAATTAATAAGTATTATAATCTTTACAACATCTCTGTTACAACTTAAAACATTAATATATATATATATTCACTCCGTATAATTTCATGTTTTCTGATACAATGTTTATCCTGCAGTAAATATATTTCAACTTTAACCCTGTTCAATTCGATGGATTTCTTTTTACAAACTATAATATTGCTTTGATAAAACTGTATGACATCCAATTCATTATTGGAAAGTTACTACGCTTCTAGATAACATTTAAGTGTGTCAATACATCTGACACACTTGTTATTTTGACCTGCTACTTATTTAGATAAGAGATGTATATTATCTGTTGTTCTTTAATGATGTTTATTAATATTGTTTTGGATTTTAATAAAACATTTAATGATGATTCCTACGGTTTGTGTTAACTAATAGGAAATTGTTAAATAAAATAACTTGCTGTCGGTGATATGTTCCTATGGTAAGAAACAATTGTCAGTGATTCAATCTCTTGAACTTGTGTGTGTGTCCGTCCTGTTCTTATCCTCTTAGCTCATTGCTGCCACTGGTCTTTCTCTATCTATATATATATATACACATAACACACACACACACACACACACACACACACATACACACATACACATATATATATACAATGTTGACATACCCATATAAATATATATATATATATATGTGTGTGTGTGTGTGTGTGTGTGTGTGTGTGTGTGTGTGTGTGTGTGTGTGTGTGTGTGTGTGTGTGTGTGTGTGTGTGTGTGTGTGTGTTCGTGCGTGTGGTTGAATATGTGTGCGTATGTGTGTCTGCATGTGTGCGTATGTGTGTGTGCATGTGTGCGTATGTGTGCGCGCGCGTAATAAATAGTAAAGCGAAAATACCTGTATATTACAAATATAATCTCGTTGTCTGAATATAGCGTATGGAGAAGGACCTCCATTAATTCTAGACTATCTTTGCAATTTCACGACCGAAACTTTTCATGTCTTGTAAGAAAGATAATTTATATAGTCTAACCCAAGCTATTTGGGGCCCTTGAAAACAAGTAATTGACAGTGGAACTTGTCTATATGCCAACTTGGTGAAATCATCAGACATGTTTCGATGTTGTTATATATACTTAAGAGGGCGGTGGATTGGCAGTATCGGTAGAGGGTTAGACACCATGCTTTCCAGAATAGTTACGTCCCTTTACGATCTGAGTTCAAATCATGCCGAGGTTAACTTTGCCTTTCATCCTTACGGGGTCGATAAAATAAAGTACCAGTAATGCACTGGGTAATTGCTGGCCTTGTGCCTAAAGTAGAAACAGTTATATATACCTAACGAAGCCTGTTCACTAGAGTAATGCAGACAATCAGGCAATTTCGCCTTACCGTATATTGGCATATATACTCACCGCTTTATTCCTTTCCCCTTCGCTATATCTCTCTGACTATTCCCAAAATGAATACGCTTTACTGAAGATACCTAAGATCGAAACATTTCAGTTGCTTACACCACGCTGTATACAAGATACACTATTACTAAATTGCCTAAAATTGTTCCAACAACCTTGAAACAGTCGGGACTATAGGAGTTATCATCATTGCTTGCTTCCTGTGGTTTGAATGTACATAAAGGCAGTTTATTTTTGAAATTGTGAGGATAGTCACGGTTGATTGGAGTTTTTCCCCACTAGCTATATCCAGACAGCGAGATTCGATTTGTGTGTATATATCTATACCTATCACTCTATGTATCTATCTACCTCTAAATAAAAACTGCAAGTGCATCACAACACAAATGGCCATAACGATGGTTGTTCACAATAAATAATAATTTGGAAAATCGCATTAAGCACATCTGGTGACAAATACACACGCACAGACGCACACAGACACACGCAAACACACACACACACACACACACACACACACCAATATATATATATATATATATATATAAATGCATGTATATATATATATCAAAGGTATATATTGAGTTAGAAACTCAAAATAGTCTCTTACAATAAAATACCTCTAGGAAAAAGATTTTTCCGAGCCGTATATCATAACTGAATATAAAAGAAAAACGAACACAGACATATACATATATGTGTTCAAATCGTTAGGGACCAGATTCGCTAAGGTAAAAAGAATACTAACTATAGACAATAGGTTTTTCCAGACTCAATTTAAGAATAAATCAAGAAAGTAAATACAAACCGGAATTGTGGTAACTACCAATCACCCGGACAGCTTTGATAATGCTGTTTCGCAAAATTAATTGTGAAGAGGAATACCAATTCTTGCTGATGAGCGGGTGAAGAATTATTAGTATCCTGCTCACTTCTAAGTATATTAAAAAACTGAATATTGTGCGTATATATAATAAGGCACATGGTATCTGAACTTAGCGTGTCTCACAAACTCACAACATATATATATGTATACATGTTTTTATATATATATTGTTGCTTTGGGTATCTGTCAAACAATATAGTTGTTTGTCTTGCAAAATCTAAAACGAATCTCATTCCATTTTTCTTTTAGTATGAATTTAGATATGCAAGGTCTCTCTCTCTCTCTCCCTCTCTCTGACACACACACACACACACACACACGTTTTCATATATGTATGTATGTATATATATATTTCTCCTGTCTATGTGTGTGTGTGTATGTGTATGTGTGGTTGGGGGTTTGTTTTGATCGTGATAGAATTGGTGATAAGAAATAACATCTTCTTTATCTAAAGAGATTTATTAAACTAATCTACTCAGACATATTTCAGATTATTTAATTTTTTCATGCTTCTGTTTTCTTTCTATATTATTTTTCTTTTCTTTGTTAGTTAGTTTCGTTTTGGATGGGGCTTGTATCATTTTGAAAAAAGTACAACCGTTGTCAGGATATTAACAACTTGGTATGGTCGCCGGATTTAGACAACAGATAATCTTGCATCAGGCAAATTCATTGGCCTAGTTTCAAGAAGAAGAAGAATGACATTTATTATAGAGTATAAACCTTCTACAGAATTATATGTGCTTTCTATTATTCAACACCTATTTCAATGTATAAACAGTTAGCATTTCATCTGACTACCCTCTACGCCCACGATATCGTCTCTCATATCTCTCCATTCGTACCTATTTTTCGATATATTTGCTAAAACCTGAAACGTTTAACTGCAATATTCATGAGTTTGTGTGATGTATTTTCTTACGTAAAAAAGGGAAAAGTTTACAATTAGAAATAAAGACCATATATCAGACAACGTGTCTTAATCCACCGAAAGTATTATAATAGTATCATTCCTGATATCTATTTCCAGATAAAAGGGTAATGATTGCATAATTTAATAGTTAATCCTTAATAATTTATGTTTGTATCTCACTTGATTTACGTGATCATAATTCGCTAAATCTGAAATATTTATTAACTTTAAATTGGTCATTGTATATTTGATTCGGTTTAATGTTTATGAATTATACACGTTTTTTATTAATTTTATTGATGCATTCCAGCTGTACTTTCATTCATATCATTAATCTTCAATCTTCTCTTATTTAAGTATATTTCTTCCCGTATTTTATCTACATTGAGTATTTTGTCAAACAATCGATTCTAACGGTTTATCGCGATAAAGGAACTTTAGCTTAGTTTTCCTTTTTATCTATAATAGAACAGAAAAAACGTCTGAGTTTGTTCTACAATAGGTCCATTTTGAAGAGGTCGCATCATATTCACGTTTCTCCGTTTTCGAGAGAGTAGGGTGTAATTTAAGCTAGATTTGACTACTGTTTCAAGCAATTTGAGAGATCATGTAGACATTTTCTCAAACGGCCTGTCACAACTAATCTACTCCAGATAGTCAAACTTCTAAGAATCGGTTTTTGATACAGATGCCATTAATGAAAGAATCGCAGCTGTCGCTAAAAATAATAACTGTTCTAACGTGTATGGATATAGTCTAAAAACATGTTTACAATTAGGTAATCAGATGTTAGAATTTGATATTTGGTTTGAGGGGAATTAACAATTGATAGTTTGTTCGAGGTCACTAAATCTTATTGTAAATACTCATATTTTCTTCAGACAATATTATTACTTACGAAGGGGGCAGTTTAGAAAAAAATGTGTGTGCTGACAGTTGTGAAAATATTTTAGTTTTAAATTATCCCCGGTTTATGCAGTTACGGATTGTATAATTTGATTCATCGTTGGTGCCTCTGTTCACATTTTGCCATGTCCAAATATACTGTAACCGATTTTTTCAAATATTATTCATAGGAAGCGATTATTATTATGGGAAATTCAATATTAGAATTCTCCCGATTCTTCTAAACTTACCAGCTTTGTTTACACTTCTCTTGAACATGGACAACATTTATCATCGTGGTGTTATCCGGTGACTCGTTTTTTTGGCTCAGGTGGTTAATGGCTTCTTGACCGCCTTCTCAGTTTGTATGGCGTTTATAACCTATGTTTATTGCTCTGGTCTCTTTAGCCTATGGAGCGCTTGCCAGCATGACTCGGAATTTGCGTTGCGTTCGCTGAATTTATATACATAATTGTTTCTACTTTTGGCACAAGGCCAGCAATTACCCAGTGCATTACTGGTACTTTATTTTATCAACTGCGTAAGGATGAAATGCAAAGTAAACCTCGGCGGGATTTGAACCCAGAATGGAAAGGGCCGTAACTCCGTCCGTCAAAGCATGGCGTCCGACCCTCTACCGATACTGCCATTATATATATATATATATATATATATATATATATATATATATATATATATATATATATATATATATATATATATATATATATATATATATATATATTATATATATATATATATATATATATATAAAAACAAATAACGAAACGAAATTAAATTTCGTTTCGTTTGTAACTCACTTTTGTATGACTGACGCTTAAACAATTAAGTTAAAAATGTACATCCACATATGTATACTGAAATACTAGTATGCATATGAATACACACACGTATACATATGTAGATGTACCAAGTTTTTCACTGGTCACTTTACTGTGAGTGTCCAGCTATTCTGTATGTAAACACACAGACAAACCGGTTTTTAGAGTCATACTGGTTTTTGAGGAAACACCTTTCCTCTATTCTCCAGAAAGCCAGACAAGGAATATTGAACTAGTTTCGTTGTTGTTACAACTCATCAGCAATATTTACCTATCTTCCGGCCTTTCTGGAGAATCGTAAAAGCACATATCGTTATATGCTTTTTCTATGAAAATTAGTAGTGGGCAGACTAATTTGCATAGAGCGTGAGTACGTACCGGTTCAACGGAGACGATAAAAACAAATATATATATATATATATACAAAATGTCAGCAGAAAATACATGTATATCGAACTGACAGCTTCATCTTCCCCTTTTCAACCATCTTTCTAATGTGCAATTTCGCACAATAAATTGATTTTGTACTTGTAATAACAGTTTGCCCAACAGATTGAAGAACAGCTCTATTAGTACGGTGCATGAGACAAAATCAGAGACAAATACGTAAAAAAATCCGAAAAAAAACAAAACAAATGTCTTATTATGTAAAATGTGTATCAGGTTAACGCTGGTGAGATTGAAACATTGAAAACATTCGGCTTAGTTCAGAAGGAGGTTATTGTGTTTAGCTGCTTAATCGCAGGATTTTGGCTATGAAAATAGTTGAACAAGTTGGGAATATAAGCTCTTATAGTCTGAAACATGTGGACAGCGTCAACTGCAGGATTCAAATATAAACTTGGTGTATACCTTCCAATTGCGCTACCATTACGGCCAGTAGATGTTAACGAATCGAGCGAGGGTCTAGAGGGTGTCTGCGTTTCTTCGTGACTACGTACGCTGTAAAATGCATTATGCAAGCACTCTACATACTACCAAATCATACTCGATTGCGAGTGATGGGTGTAGTATTATATATATATATATGTGTGTGTGCGTGTTTGTGTGTGTGTGTGTGTGCGTTGGTGTGTATATGTGTGTGTGTGTGTGTGTGTGTGTGTGTGTGTGTGTGTGTGTCTGTGTGTGTGTGTGTGTGTGTGTGTGTGTGTGTGTGTGTGTGTGTGTGTGTGTGTGTGTGTGTGTGTGTGTGTGTGTGTGTGTGTGTTGATGTGTGCGTGTATATGTAAAAATCAGGGAAAAAATTGATTAGGTGGAGCTCTTTCAGCAACTTTTTGCGTTATTTGTTCTGCACCAAATTCCAAATGCACGTTTGCCATTCTCGTAGTTAGAATATGATTGGCCCGTAGGGAATCTTTCACAAATTGTTCTCCCATTAAGACCTACAGTAAACAAATAAATAAATATTGGGTATTGCTTAATTCTTCTATTTTTGATCATATATGGATTATCAGAAACACCCTAGTTATGAGCATGTCATCTTTTTTTGTAGGTTTAATGTACCCGGGGTTACATTATCCAATGTGTCTCTCCTCTCATATATAAGGGAAAGCTACGATATGTGGGTGATCTCTACTGCTATTTCTAGCAGGTCAGGCAACTACATAAAGATTCTCGCTATGATAGTATTAAGGAAAAGACTTGCAAACACTCCCAACAGGACGGCTGCTTGTTTAACACTTTTCTATTTACAAGACAAGAGAATATCTATTTCGAAGTATGAGACCAATAAGCTGCCTATTTTAGATTTTCTTAATTACATTACAAATTTGTAGATCTGAATAAATGACTTTGCATCAATTAATGGTGAGTTAGAAGTTAACGATTCAGCGGGGCTTTTTGTGTGTGTTTGTGATAAATAAACAAAAACAAAAAAAACATATGAAATTGAAATCTTGATATGTTGCAGCTTAAGTTCCCACAGAAAAAAATATGTCAAATTGGGCAACATGTAAAGAAAGAGCAAACAAATCAAGAACTTGATAATTTAAGAACCATCACTGATACAAGCGGTTTTAATGAGAGACTGAAATCTGCAATATTAAATTACAACTAGTCATAAAATTCCGAAAACTTAACCTAATTCCGTCAATAAATACGCATTTATTAAGATTAGGTCTTATACAGGTTGACATAAGTCGCTTCATGTAGAAACGTTCTGAGTTCTTCAACATTTAGACGTGTTGCTTTAAAGAGGCATGTATTTTACGGTTTTTTTTTTTTATTTCTTAGTAGCTCTCCTTAAGAAATAAGATTTGAAACATTTCCTTATAGTGAGAGCTTTACAAACAATTCATTTCTCTAGACATTAGCAAATAAAACGATTGAAATATTCTTAAACAGAACCTTTCATAGTTTAACTTCAGAAGAAATGCTTTTACCAGCTTGTTGCATGTAACAATCAAATTTTACCTACTATTGTAACGAAGGAAGAAGGTTTTAGCTAATGTTGTATTACACACTCTAAAAAGATATGTTGGTCTTAGCTGCACACTTTGATCATGGATTAGTTCAATCAGAGATGTCGCACTAAATAACAACAGCAATCATCTGATTTCAAAGAATCATTTCACGGAATATTTTATTATTGTCCTTTAAAAGCTAGTGGAAAAGAAATAGAAAAGCGTACAACGAAAACATCAATGAGATATTGCAATTGTGAAACTATTCTGAGTTTCTTCCAACCAACAGGTGTGTGAATGTGTCAAACAATGAGTGTGTTTTGGTGTGTGTTTCCTTCTTTGATAGGCTTTTGTATGCTTCAAGTTATATCAAAGGTCCCTTTTTGTTGGATTTACTTACATTATCAACGATATATAAAACAAAAAACAATTTAGAGCTATGTCAGTCGATGCAGCTTATCTATTCTTTTGTTAATAACCTCCACTCATTGCAGACCTTCCTCCAATTCTGTAGAGATAAAGGGCAGGCATGAAATGTTCAGGCCAATAATTCATTATAAAAGAATCATATAAAACATCTATAAAAATCTCGTTAGGTAAAAAACAACAAAAATTAATAAATCAAATAAGAACAAGTGAAATCGTAACTTAGCAAGGAATTATGCTCTCATTATCAAATATGTCATCATATGCATATATTTATATACGCGCGCGCGTGTGTGTGTGTGTGTGTGTGTGTGTGTGTGTGTGTGTGCGTGTGTGTGTGTATGCGTATGTGCGTCTGTGTGTGTGCGTGTGTGTGCGCGTGCGTGCGTGTTTGTGTGTGTGAGTGTGTGTGTGTGTGTGTGTGTGTTTGTGTGTGCGTGAGAAAGAGAGAGAGTGAGAGAGAGAGAGAGGGCGAGAGTGAGAGAGAGAGAGAGAGAGGGGGTGAGAGAGAGAGAAAGAGATAGAGAGTGAGAAAGCATGAGTGAATTAGAATACGGTGGTGTTTGAAAATTTCGAAAAGGGAATTAGCATCTTTCACGGTAAATTGACTACAGGTACAGAAAATAGCCTAATTATGAACCCTCAAACTAATGACCATTTTTTTTACCGTTATGGAGGATCATATGCCCAAATATTAAATTATTTTCTGTAATCAATTTGCGGTAAAAGAGTGATTTTAGCTCCCTAAGGAACGTGATTTGTGCTGTCGTGCTTCGGAGATATGTTTCCTAGAAATTTATGGGCTCTGATTTAAAAAATGAAATCCCTTTTGCTCTATAACGTCAAGGGTTTTCACAAACCCAAATGTCCATTTTTCAGCATTCATGTATTGTCACTACGGATAGATTCGGTTTCATCAGCTTGTCATAACTTTTTGAAAACAGTTTTTCAATGCCATTTAAAGTAAATGAAACTACAAAACTGAAAACAATATTTATAATATAAGTATCTCCAGTAAATAAAAAGCATCAAACTTGAGTAACTTTCATTATTTTCAATCTAACCAGTTTTAAATGATATGATTATGAGATAAACATATTTTAGACAATCAGATGTTAATAAACAACATATTTTTGGGGTTCTTGGCCTATCATATATCTCTCATATTTGTGGAATATGCTGTTTTTGTCTGCAGAAACACCGCGACTCTGCTTGATTTAGTGTGACTATCATTGCAAAGTAGGTGAGACATGTTTGTTAAACATTTATCTATTTTTTATGAAAATCGGTATTTTGAATGCAATTGTGAGGTCACGTGGTTCAAGATCACTTTAACATTCTGTAACACTAAAAGAAAACTACGACTAAATGAAAATAGTGCTTGAAAAGATGCGGTATGGGGAGCACAACTAGACTATATGTAGGGAATTGAAATTCATTGAATTGCTTCTTGGATTACAAGTATTCTTGCGTTTTGTGTCTTTGGGACAGTCCAGCAAAAAGTTGACATTTGATACGAAACATGACCAGACAAAAGGAAATTAAAAATTTGAGAGAAGAATTCTATAAACAGGCTACTGGTTAATAAAACCATATCTGGTGATGCAAGATGGTGACTGTTTCAAATACATATGTAGAATGTTTTTAGCGTTGTCGTTTGAGAAAATTAAGGCTGGTGTGTTCGGCGGGTCACAGATTAGGCGGCTACTGCACGACGATCAGTTTTTACAGATGATATCTGGCGTTGAAAAATAAGCATGGAATGCTTTCATTGCGGTTGTGTTTGATTTCCTGAGAAATAAGAATTCATCAAATTATTAAGAGGTTGTGCAGATCCTGTTAATCAGTTTTCGAGCATTGGGCTGCAACATGTGTGTAAAAGTACATTTCCTGCACACTCATCTAGACTTCTCTAAAAATCTTGATGTAATGAATGATGAGCAAGGAGAAAGTTTTCACCAAGACAACACGACCATGGAGTCTAGTTATCAAGTGGGACACAGACCTGATGCCTGTGTACTGCTAGAACCTGTCGTAATGCAAATTAATCACGTAAATCAGCAAAGAGAAAGTTCACTTCTTAAGTATCTGGGACTCCAGTTTGACGGAAATGCCTATCCTAAGATGTGTAATTAAACATTTTGTGTAATGTATTTCTTTAACAACAATAAGTACTAATTTATTTGTGTTCGTTTCTCATTTAGTTATTGCATTTAATGGCGAAATTGACATTTGTTTTTGGTAAATAATGAAATCCTGTTTAACAAAAGATTTCACGTGATAAAATATTTCAAAGATTTAACACCATCAGATTAGGTAGGAACAATTGTAAAACAAAAGATAACTAAAACATTTTTTGAGAATGTTCCTGTACTATTACACAAAATGTTTAATTACACATCTTAGGATAGGCACTTCTTCGAGTATATGTGTGTGTGTCCCCACTCACATATAACTATATATATGTGTGCGTATATATATATATATATATATATATATATATATATATATATATATATATATATATATATA
>OZ024743.1:118810772-118843272 GCA_964016885.1 Eledone cirrhosa
ACAAAGATGGGACAAACAAACACGAGAAAAGTGTCAGAGAATAACAAAGCAACTATTTTCTGGGATATGCCAATACATACAGACAGAGAGTCCAAAGCCAACCAATCAGATTTTATAGTCAAAGACCACAAAGAAAATAATGCCTTCTAATAGATGTATCAATCCCCACAGACGACATAAAAATCGAGTATAAAATAGTAAAACAATAATAATAAACAAGAAAAATACAACAATGAAAATTCCCCAATAGGGGTGTTAACCACCCAGGGATGATTCAGGGACCCTATCAATCTTGAACCATCCGACGCTTTGAGGGCACCCGGAGGGCACCCATCTCATCCTTAAATTCACCAGCATACAGGCGCATGATCACTCACAGGGACCATTCTCACCACATTCACCCACCTTTCAGCAAATGTACTGGGAGGGGGGCACTTCTCTCTCCATCCTCACCTTTCTTTCCAAATGAAATTTGAAAATGTTGATGAGGGATTGGCCGAAGGGAAAAGTGTCTGTCTTCAGTCAATTCAACCTGGTCCACTAAACACTCTCTTTCGCTACTGCCACCAGACAGAGGAAAATTGTCTGTCCTTCCTGGCCAAAAGAAGGCGGTGGGTCGATCTTTACTATGGACTCGGCCGATAGCCGGATCCGTTTTACACGCGACAACAGCTGTTCGACATAACTCCACAAGTTAGTAATGCACGCACACTGGACGAATGCGTGCAGAATGGTTTCGCCGTTCTGCGTCCATCCCGGGAAGGTCCGTATGACAGCACTTCCGTGCCTGTAGAGTTTATCTCGAACCGACAGTGTCCCCCGGTAGCACTGCCAAGCGAGGGATTTCTGGAAGTTATCCATCGACCCCGGCACGAAAGTTCTCCTGAATAGACTGGTCAGTTAGACTTTGTCGACGCCCAGAGCCTCGCCGCGTATGGCGTCGCATTTGCCCACAACTAATCCTCTATAGAACTCGAGAGTGGAAGTTCCACTGATCGCATTGGCCGCCTGGTAGAGGGCAGCGAGTGCCTGGCAACATTCCAGATGCCTGTCAGCCAGTCTCGGTCTCTTCTTGATCCAGGACTGCTGCCCAGTCAAAGAGATGAGCTGCGGAATGGCCCGTCTGACAAACGGTGACCACACCTGTTCACCGTTTAGGCAGAATATCTGGAGATGCCGCAGTCTCAGCGTATGTCTGTGCATCATTAGTCACAGCATTCCCAGCCCTCCGTGTAGAGGGTGCTGGCAGTAAATGGACCGCCTCACCAACGAAACCTGTCCCTCCCATAAGAAATTGAGTAGGAGCCGTCCCAACTTGGTGAGGCGTGGACGGCGGCAGGCATGACGGTTAGGCGATGGTAGATGTCGGACGCAATGTACGCATTCGCCACATCCACCCGACCTTTCAGTGACAGGTTCCTCGCAGCATGTTTTGGGGTGAGACTGACTACCCTGATCACCATCTCATCCCAAATCTTATCCACCGGGAGGTCTGGTCCGAACTAAACCCCTAGCAGCTTTACCGGTCCGTCCGTCCAGCGCCCGACGACGCTGTTGGACGGCATGCACTTGTCTCTCCAGGTACCAAGCTGCAAGCCCACCGACTTTTCATATTTCTCCAATAAGGTGCCGACCACCTAGATTTCCGAGGTGTCCGACACCATCACGGTGATGTCGTCCGCAGAAGCCGACACAGCCTTTCCGCTGTTCGAGCGGGATGCACTGCAACCGCTCCAGATTCCGCAGTAAAGACTTGAGAGTCAATACGTACAGACGGCAAGAGAGAGGGCACCCTTGACGTTCCGTATGGGAGATCTGAAATGGTTCTGAGAGATGGCCATTAACTTTGACCACCGAGCAGATGCCGCTGTGCATTGCAGTGATCCAGCTTCTGAAGACGGGACCGAAGCCAGTTGATCCTGTCGAATGCTTTCGATTTGAGCTAAATTGATCAGAGCCCCACCGAAGCTAGGTTTACACCCTACCTACTCTATGATGTATCACACAAGGTGTAGGTTGTCGTGTATGGACCTGGTCGGGATTGCGCAAGTTTGCACCTCCCAACCAAATCCTTGACGACAAGCGCCAACCTCTTCACTAACACCTTGGCCAAAATCTTAAACTCTGTGTTGAGCAGAGTTCTGGGTCTGAAAACAACAATAAAATAATAACAAATTACATTACCCGATAGGAGGAGTACTACCCAGTGGCGACTCATGTACCTCACCAATCCTGAACCACCCGACGATTCGTGGGCACCATGGAAAGGCACGTCTCTCCTCCATGCCAGTAGAGATTATCTCGAACTAGCAGTGAGCCCGCTAACACTGCCAAGCGACAGATTTCTGGAAGTTATCCATAGTCCCCGGCTTGAATGCCCTCCGGAACATACTGTTCAGTTCCACTTCGTTGAAGCCCAGAGCCTCTCCGAGTGCATCATCGCACTTGCCTATCAGTAATACTCTATAGAACTTGAGAGTGCGGGTTCAGCTGACCACATTACCCGCCTGTTGGAGGACAGTGAACGCCTGGCAACATTCCAGATACCAGACATCCAGTCTCGTTCACTTCTTTACCCAAGACTGCAGTTCAGTCAAAGACACAAGCTGCGGAAAGGTCTGACTCACAAACGGTGACCACACATGTTCCCCTACAAAATCCTTGACGACAAATACCAACCTCATCGCAAGCACCTTCGCTAAAGTCTTAAACTCTGTGTTTAGTAGAGTTATGGGCTTGAAGTATCAAATGTATGCCTCTTGTTCTCGTCTTTCATTATCAACGTCACTACGCCCCGGCTCACAGAACTGGGAATACTCCTTTTGAGGTAGGGACTGAAGTCCGCTACCGACTCCGGCCCGCCACTCCCACTGAACAACCAAGCAAAGTGCTGGCGAAAGGCCTCACAAATCTGCCTGTAATCGCTCAGCTTGTGTCCGTCTCGGTCCATCAAATACCGAATTGTCGATGTATTACCACGCTGCGCCTCTACCACGTGGGACCATCGAACAGCTTTGGTTCCCTCATTTCTCAGAGCACGCGCTTCAGCTCTGACAAATCAACCTTCGTGTTTCGCATTGAAGAAATCGTCCAATGCTATTCCGCCGCTAGCACGTCAGTTGCAATTCCACTACTAATAGTCTCGTCTAACCTAGCTACTAGCTCCCCCTCCTTTCTATTTTTCTCTAACGCTATTGATATTACTCTAATCTCTCTTTTGAGAGTCTCCCAACACCTGTTTTTGACTACCCCCACCTCCCTGTCAAATTTTGCTTAACTAAATTGTTGACCCGGTCCCTGTAAGCCTTACGTGTCGGAAATGACACGTTCAGCTTCTAGTAACCAGCTCCTAACTTACGCGTCTTATATAGGTCTACCATAGAGATAATCTAAATTAGCGACCGTTTTAAAACGTGAAGAGCCTACACTATATCTATCTATTTTCCTATTGAAAATTCTGTCTATATACGATCTAGATAACCCTATGCAGTTGGTCCAGGTCCACACAGGCGCATTAGGGAAATCTAGACGGTACCTATCAAACAGTTGGAACTGGCTGATCAGGTACTTGAGGCTTTTGCACCCCACGTTCCTGTAAGCCTCTCCCACAAAATCCCAGCACGCGTCTAAGTTGCCGTTCCAGTCCCCTTCAACAGTAAAAGGCGAGACGTACACAGAAAGGCTTCCAGGCGCCTACAGACGTCTGACTGCAATTAAATCCATATCTAGAGACCTGATGTCATTGGGAAGGCGACCCTGCTTCCAGGGCGGCCCCAGGTCTCGAACGTTTAAACTTACTACTCTTAATATGGTCTTTCTGGCAGGCTAAAAGAGAGAGGAAAGGTTACCTACCTCCCGGGGTCTTGTGGAGGTTGGGCGGTTCGACCTCCATAGTTGGTGTTGTTTCTTTTGTGAACCACTTTAAAAATTTCGATGTGTGTTTCAGGTTCGGGGTTCCAACGCACCGAGGAAAGCTCTCTCTAATACCTTTATAGGAATCGAGCGACATTCTTACCAGAAACACATCTTCTGGTACGCGAAATGTGCTCGATCAGAGAATCCTCCTCTCTGTTTCAATTTCTTCACTTCGTGCTACGAGGGCCATCAATTCCATGTTGGCCCTTCTGACAAACACAAAGTTTTGTATGTTTTGATGGTGCGGTTTTATTTGTTTGCGTGACCGTGAAGGTGTTGATTTTGTCGGTGTTGTTTCGGTTGTGTCTGTGTTTGTTGTGGGTATGGTGTCTGTGGTTTCAGATGTTTGTTGTGTTGGTGTTGTTCGGGAAATATTTGCGTGGGTGGTGTCTGCATTTTTATTGTTGGTGTTTTTGTGTTTTGTTTTTTGTGGAGTTTTTCTTTGTGCGTGTATTTTTTAAATTTTTTTAGGATTTGGGTTGTCCCACATCTTCACTACTGGAAGAGGTGGGACAACCCACAGTCTGTGACTGTAAGTGTGTATGTGTCTGTGTGTTTATGTTTTTGTTCATGTGTGTGTATTTTGGTGGGGAGGTGAATGGGAGAGCTTTCCTCGTTTCCTCCCTGGGTGGCCAACGTTGGTGTTGTTGCTAGTGGTTTTGCACCTCCACAACCACTCATCCCAGGAGCCACCACATGTCAAGTCCTGGTGGAATCCCGGGAATGTGGACACGAGCTGTTCGTTTTCCCATGTGGGATGGGTACATAATGACCTTGGTGGTCATCGCATGTTTTATAGCGAGAGCTTCTGACTTAATCAGCACCGAAATGGTGCTGTATTGTCTGCACCTCACTATGTACTCGGTGTCATCCCTGATGCAGCTCAGTGCGGCTTCAAAATCTGCCTAGGCAATTAAAGCCGCCCTCTTAGTCTCTGCTGAAATGCATGTGAAATGCACCGTTCTACGCCCCACTTTTTCAATGGCTTTAAGGGACTGTTCGATGAGTCTCCAGGCCTGAGCCAACTTTTCATCTATATCCTTGGCTCCATGCTGAAGAATAGCCTCTTTTTGGCTGCTGCTGCAGCGAAAGTGTTTTTTGTTGTTGGTGTTGTTGGTGCTGTCGTTGTTGTTGTTGTTGTCGTTGTTCTTGTTAGTATTGTTGCTGCTGTAGCTGTTGCAGTTGGTATATATTTGTTCCGCTGTTGTTGTTTTCGGTGCAGTTGGTTTTGTTGCTGTTTGTGCTGTTGCTGTTCATGTTCTTGTTGGTGGTGTTAATTTCGTTGTCTTTGTTGTCATTGTTTCTGTTGTCTGTCTTTTGGTCGTCGCTGTTACTGCTGTGGTTCGTGTTGTCATTTTTGTGTAGGTTAGTGTTCTCACTGTTGCTGTTGTTGTTCATGTTGTTCGTGGTGGTGTTACTAAATGTGTTTGTGGGATAAATTTTTGTATTCGCCGTATCCCTTCTCTGAACGTTTAAGCCGCTGTCCCACGACAGCAGACTTACAGTTTCGTGGTGTTCCTCGATATTTTTTTTTTTCACATACTTCAAATATTTCAGCCAAAAGGCCCAAATATTATAGTTTTCCCTTCACAGGGCAAAGTCCAAGGTTTTATGTCCCTTTCTCGACAACAAAATTTAACATTAAATGCTTTATGACAGGTAAATAGACTTGCGTTAGCGAGCAAAAAGATGTCCGATCACACCAGTAAACAATAATGATAATAATGATGATAATGTTGATGATGATGACGATGATGATGATTTATTTATTCAAACCAGAGTGTTTTCATTAAGAAAGCATTAGGACCATACAGTACGAAAACATAATATGTGTAGGTGTGCGTCGGTTTTGCGTGTTACAATGTTTAACAATAATTGTTTCTACTTTAGGCACAAGGCCAGCAATTACCCAGTACATTACTGGTACTTTATTTTATCGACCCCGTAAGGATGAAAGGCCAAGTTAACCTCAGCGGGATTTGAACTCAGACTGTAAAGGGACGTAACTCTATGCGTCAAAGCATGGCGTCCGTCCCTCTACCAATACTGCCAATCTAACAATAATAACAGAAAAGTAATAACAGAAAATTATAACAATGGGGATTCTTCGTTGGGGAGGAGTCGTTCGAAGGCTGCGCATAAAAAATAACATAAGAACACGGGTTCCCTAATTTCTAAGGCAAATGCGTTTTCCCACTTGTTTTTCTCCAACCTAAAGCCGCACAATCAGAGCAGCTATGTTCGCTTCTCTCACCCACCTTTCAACAAACTGGTTTGAAGCCAGCACTTCCCTCTCTACTCTGATATTTATCCTCAAGTGAAACCTGAAAAAATTAATCATGTCTTCGCCGATGTGAGAAAGAGACAAAAGGTGAAGGCTACTTAAGCTACGCGTGCCGTCTGAGACGCTCTCTATTTCTGGTTTGTCTTCTCTCAATATTTTTACTCCGTGCTATGATTTTTCGTGCCATTAATTTTTCGTAGGTCCTCCACACTATCTCGAAATTCTGTGTCATTGTGGATGGTTGTTTTATTGCGAGTGTTTTTTTTTTTTGTGCGTAATTGTGATACTGTTGGTGGTGCTGGTGTTGATATTTCTAGGGATAAAGAAGATCGACAACAGAAAAATAAAACCTATTTAAAGTTAGATGAATTAAAACTGTAATGATTTTGGTCTCATCAATGAATGACTAACGCTATCCAGATTTTTTTTATTATTTAATTTACTATATTGAGTTTACTGATTAAAAACCTACTAATTACGCTGTTTATGACAGTATACATATATGCAGTATTTTGTACAGAGGGGCGTAGTGTAGACACAAATCTTCAACATCTTGGGTGGTATTCAGACACCATATTGATTCTGTCATACGCAGCTCTCCCTCAAACATATGGTGTCATGTATACACATTAATATAGATGGCCTTTGAAGAAAATTAAACAGGGTATTTCAGTTTAAAATGTTTATAACCTGCTGCTTAATCGTTGTTTCGATCATATATATATATATATATATATATATATATATATATATATATGTGTTTGTATGTATGTATGTATGTATGTGTATATATATATATATATATATAAACAAAATTTGAGTGAACGGTGTTCATTTGAAAGTAATAAATTCATTTTCTCTCCGGAATCCCTCGTGTAAAAAGAAAGACACGCTTGGCTAAATTATTAAAGAACTTCCACGAAGTTAATATTGTCAGTAACACGATTTTAACGAGGCCATGCTTTATGCAATCAAAATTTAATATTTCAATGTTTCTTGTTTTCTTCTTCGTCTTTTTCAGAATATAACAATTTTAATGAAACCAAATTTCTGATTAGCAATTCATAATCTCAACGGTTTTAATGATGAGGAAAATTAAAATCTAATTTAGAGAGTTTCTGATTCTTCATCGTTAATAAAATTTAGATCGTTTTAAAGTCGATATATTTCACCTTTCTCCGACCTTTGAGAATTTGTATGTGTGCGTGCGTGCGGGTGTGAGAGCGTGTTTCAGCTGCAGTTGTGGCTATTACAGTCGATCATAAAGTCGAAGACAATAATACTGCTGATAATGATCATGATTTTAATAATATACTATTTAATAATATACTATTTTTTAGTATATTTTTTAATAATATACTATTTTTTTGTTAGTTGCAGAATTAAGAGGACATCATTATCAATTTGGTGTAAACTGGAGCGGAAACTTCTTTTACAAAAATTACCCTACTTTTTTTTCGTAATACAAACATACACTAATATATATATATATATATATATATATATATATATATGTGTGTGTGTGTGTGTGTGTGTGTGTGTGTGTATATATATATATATATATATATTTATATACATACATATAGAGGGTGGCCCAAAGGTTTACACACATTTTAACTCCACATAACTCATCGAAAGCAGAGTGATGTAGGAAAATATTTGAAGAGTGTATATTTCGGGTACACCCACTATATATATATATATATATATATATATATATATATATAGTGGGATGTACCCGAAATATATATATATATATATGGCTTATGGGTGGCTGGTCCAGTCAGTACTTTGTTCCGGGGCCCAAGATCTAAGAAGGTCCCACAGCAACTATGCTACATCCATTTTGAGGAAACATCTTTGCCTGCTTCGGGCCTCAAAGTGGTCTTGTACCGCCTTGGAAAATTTATTTTGGATGTCCTGTATATATATATATATATATATAGTAATAATAATAAATTTGAAGACTAAATAATCTGTTATTTTAATAAATATACATATATATATATTTGAAGACTAAATAATCTGTTATTTTAATAAATATATATATATATATATATATATATATTCATAAAGATGTCTATATTATGAATATATATATATATATTCATAAATGCAGATCTATGAATTCCAGTCTTAAATATATATGTATGAAATACTAGCCATCTATAATGCTAATATTAAATTTGAATCTAGAAACCCATACTTGAATGCAATCTTGGAAACTACAATTTAAACACCAACCTGAAAATCCTATTTTTTTTAGAAAAATTCATCTAGATATATATTATGCTTTCAATCCTAACTTATTTATTAATAAAAATAAATATATTCTCGAGTTTTAATTCTTTTGAGTAAGAAATGTAGAATTTAATTCATTAAGAAAATAACTTGAAAGAAATTATTGATGCCTGAAACATTGATTGTTCGCAACAGGCTCTCGATGTAAGGCAACAGCATACAAATACAAACATAATACAAGACTTAATGCATATAAAATACGCATTGAAACATGGACAACATTGCAAACCGATAGCTGTCGTTTGTAATGAGACCCTGATCATTGTTGATCCAGCAGAACTCGAAACAATATCCTACGAAGTGTGACAATCCTACTTTTTTCACCTAGTATAGCGGACTAAATTGCAGATCTTGTCCATTTTTAAGATGGAAGTGTGTGGCACGAGAGTGATCTGGCTGCCATTTATAGATTAGCACATTGGTATAGCTTCCTACGATATTTCGACCATGCAAACCATCAATAACAATACAAATATTTCCACCTTGTCACACAAGAATCTGATAGGGAAAATGCTACTCACAAAATATACATAAAACGTAGGTATTGAGAAGAAAGAAAAACGGGAATGAAAAATAAAAGAATTATAAAAAGATTTAAATAAAGGAACGCACTACGATCTAAGGATCTTCTGACTACCAAGATCAGTTACCCTCTCTCTATTGGTGCATCTCAGAAGAGATCCATTCTGAAAGGCCATACTCACTGCTTCCACCCTCTTACTAAAATGTACTGGAATGTAGCATCTACTTTTTTTATAGTAACTTGCCTATGCTGAGCCGAAGAGAAACATTAATCTTGGATTAAATAAATCTTGTTCATGAGGCTATTCACACAATTTACACAAATCCACTAGAAACAAACAAACTGTCAGTCGTGCCCAGGAAAACGTAGGCAAGAAGGAGATTCCAAAAATCAACTTGGCTAACAGCTTTTCGACATAACTGTACATATCGGCAATAATCGGATATTTTACGAGTACATATAGGGCAGTTTGATCGCAGTGCAAATGTCAGATACAACTGGTTGTCACCACTACCTTGCATGTAAAGTCTATCATAAATTCTTCACGCCCCTCCCCCCTCCAGATAGTACTACCAGATCAAGGAATATTGAAAGTCATCCATATTCCATAGGATCAATATCGTTTGGAATATACTACGCACATGATACTCATCAACAACCAAGGGTTCCACAATATTAATCACGGCAGCAAAAGTATCACGCTTATCTATATATATAAAACTGTCTAAAAGGATGTCTGTCTGTGTGTGTGTGTGTGAGTTTGAATCCCTAAAACTCGAGAAGCACCCAACTTTACACATGTAATACTTATGTTTCAAACTTTACACATGTAATACTTATGTTTCAGGGATTGTTCTGTGTAAACACAATTTCGAATTTTCAATGCCCTAGGGACCGCATTAGGCGATTTAGCGATCTCTCTCGATAATTCTTAGTCTTTCTCTTTTTAGATAGAAACATACATATAACGTCGCGCCCTTATAATATCTGTCTGTAGGTCTGCTGTCTGCATTACGTCACTTCCCTGAGGATGTATGTCTGTGTGTGTGTGTGTGTGTGTGTGTGTGTGTGTGTGTGTGTGTTTGAATCCCTAAAACTAGAGAAGTACCCAACCAACTTTTTTCAAACTTCACATGTGCATTACTTATGTTTCAGGGATTGTTATGCACATAGAGAAATTTAACATGTTGATCCCCTATGACCCGCATTAGGTGAAAAACTGCGTTTTTCAGGTTTTTAGGGGTTTTTTGAGGCGTTACGTCAGACTGATTTCTTTGAAATGTTAACTATGTATTAGTCAGTCTCTTCTTCATATCGTGAGCAAAGAAAATCAAACTTTTTCATTAGGTGAAAAACTTCATTTTTTCAGCTTTTCGGGGCTTTTTTGAGGCGTTACGTCTAGCCGATTTTCCCGAAATTTCAAGGCATATTATGCACATAAACAAAATTCAGGTGAAAACCTG
This sequence comes from Eledone cirrhosa, assembly GCA_964016885.1. Classification (NCBI taxonomy): domain Eukaryota; kingdom Metazoa; phylum Mollusca; class Cephalopoda; order Octopoda; family Eledonidae; genus Eledone; species Eledone cirrhosa. Next base: position 118,821,259 of record OZ024743.1, read on the forward strand.
CATATTTCCTGCTTCATCGAAGAAAATCTTAAAGATTATCCAGTCATCAGAGTATTCGGTTTATTTTCTTTACATATTGTCCAGGCATGCAGTTTTTTCACGATTAGGTCAGTTGGCGGCCCACGTTCCAAAATACCTTATCCCGTGCAACGCCGGGTACCACTGCTATTTTAAAATAAATTTGGGTATCTGTTGAAAATAACTGAGTAAAAAAAATTATGAAAAACGGCGCATAAATAGTTGAAAATAAACTTGATTATGTGGGTGCTTTAAGTTGTCGTTATATGTGCTGGTAGTGGTGGTGGTGATGGTGATGTTGTTCTTTTAAGTAGTTCATAAAAAGAAATTCATAAAAGAAATGTGACTTTGTAGTAATCGTACCAATTGACCTCGCATAACGAAAAGATTTAAGAGAATGGGGAAAAAGTGAAAGCCGAGAGAGATATCCAGGGTGGGAAAAAAATAAGGAGGGGTGTTAGTGAGAAAGAAAGAAAAATGAAAAGTTTGATGGTGAAAGAAGGAGTAGGAGAGAGAAATAAGAACGAATATGGATGGCAGCATAGAAGAGAAAAGTGTTGGTATTAAGTAAATATATGAAAGGCAGATGGAAGGTATTCACTAGAGAAGGTATTGAAAAGAAAGAAAGAAAAATGTTTTTGTTTGTATTTTGGTTCGAAGCAAGATGGTGGAAAAATTATTTTCTCCTTCATCTTTTAAGAATAACTTAGGTATATGTCTCATTAAAAGGTTTATATACATCTGTGTTAGCTATTTGAGGAGCCATGGTGCCAAGAAGGCGAGTATAGGTTGATTACTAAAAGAATATGAAATTCAGGCGTATATTTACATTCAATTTTTAAATCCAATACATTATGTACTAATATTCTTGTTTTCGTTTCCCCATACTTGTGTCAAATGAGCAGACAAATGGTTAACGTCGTTTCAGCCGTGATCATCCAGTCTTTTGACAAGTATCTATGACTAGTTTCTGTAATTGGCTCTTCCATTCTAAATCGCCTATACCAATAAATTCCACATCTGACACCATATCTATTACAAAACCATTTTATTAGACATTCCTTTCTGTTCAATAGTCACCACAGCTACATATCAAGCGATATACCCAACTACCCACTGACTATAGCCATGGCAAATGAATGTATAAAGACAAATCACTTTAACGACCAATGAAACCTTTTCTACAAACACAATAAACATTCTACAAGATTTCAAGAACAAACATCATTATTGCAGTACATGAATTCAACAAAGAAATTGTAGATGCGTCCCAAAATTATATACCACAAGGCAGGACCAGATTTAGCCCTGGGGGAGACGGAGTAGTTCAGGGTTGGTGGTCGCCTCATGTGTGAGAGAGAGAGAGAGAGAGAGAGAGAGAGAGAGAGAGAGAGAGAGAGAGAGAGAGAGAGAGAGAGAGAGAGAGAGATATTAAACAATATTTAATCTGCAAGTGGTTTAAATATGTTAGAAGGTTACACTATTGCAGTTGCAGGCTTATCTGAAAAGGACAGTGGTAAACAACTGAGTGTAATCATTTCCATGAAATAAGTCCCAGTCAAGTGTTGGGGTTGGAATGTATGAGAAATCATTAAGTGAAACAAAGAGGTAAACTTACTGTAATTACTCGACATACTATATATAACAGTCAAAACTCCCTTAAATCACACCTTGAGTTATGTTACTGACTTTGACGAAAGAAAGATAAATTAGAATAATATAGTCACCGGATAATGTTATATGTAAAAAAGATATTATGGTCATGAATGGTAAGCCTTTGATATAAAATTTGTTCTATGATCAGGGGAAGCTAATCACCAACAATCATAACATCATTATTTGGTCATATGATTTGGTAGATTAGTTCGTCAATTTCAATGTTCTCTTCTCTTTCTATAGAAACATGATGTAGATGAATTGAATTATGGCTGATACAAACATTACACCAGATTCTATTGAAGTTGTTATTTCGAGTTTACACTTATGTGTTTATATACATAAATACATACATACATACATACGTAAAACATACATACATACACACACATACATACATGCATACATGTATATATAATGCATATATATATATATATATATATATGAGGCAGCCTGTGTGATTATATGTATGTATGTATGTACGTATGTATGTATGTATGTATGTATGTATGTATGTATGTATTTATGTATGTATGTATGTATGTGTGCATGTATGTATTTATGTATGTATTTATATATGTATATATTTATATATATGTATGTATATATATATATATATATATATATATATATATATATATATATATATATATATATATATATATACATACATATATATAAATATATACATATATAAATACATACATAAATACATACATGCACACATACATACATACACACATTTATATATGAGTGTGTATGTGCATGTGTGTGTTTGTGTGTGTATGTATGTATATATATATGTATGCATGTTATATGTATGAATTTATGTATGTATGATGTTTACACATAATCCCTCACTTTTTGTAAGAATATCACTGAATTTCATTTGTTTCATGTGGAATGAATAAATTAAAAAATGTAGCTGCTCATGAAACATGACTTCATTTTCTGCTTGACCGTTCTATTTTAGCATTTATTTACTTTTGATAAACTTTCATTGAAATCAATATTTATTATTATTTATGTATTGTTTTGATACAGCTGCTGTTGGTTTCTTCCTTTGTTTCGGTGAGTGTGACTTTTGTAGTTTTATTTTCATTTACTTTTGTATAGTTTAATAAGGTATTTGGCTGGCTGAAATCTAATTGGTTACGCTGGAAGATCATCAGTTAAAAAAATAATAAAACGTTTGTCGTGGGTAACAATAGAATTAATGACAGTATATTTACGCTTCAGGTGACAAAATAAGCTAAAAACATTTGTTTTAAAGAAAGATGAAGAGAAAAGAAAATACATTTTTCAATTTGAATTATTTTATTTATTTTTTATCGTAATTTTTTTTAATGATAATTTATCGCAATCATATTTCCTTGTTCTATTGGATTGATTTTCGTATTTTATGTTCACTCACACTCACATAGGCATACACATATATAACCACACATAAACTCTCTTTCTCTCTTTCTCTAACTCTCTCTCTCTCTCTCTCTCTCTCTCTCTCTCTCTCTCTCCTGTCCGCTTTTCTCTCTCTTTTTCAATATATATATATATATATTATTTCTGGGAATATTATAACAATATGACCCTCCCCAAATATAACAATATATATATATATATATATATATACATTTATATATATATTTATGTCTGTATGTGTGTGAGTGTGTGTGTATTTATATATATATATATAAATATATATACATAATACAGTTGTCATTCTTGTTATTGATATTGCTGTTCATGTTGTTATTGTTGTTGTTAGAATTGTTACTGAAGTTATTTTGCGAAAAAAAAAAAAGATCAAAGACTATCTGAAACAGAACCAGTTCGATTATTTGTTGGCATAATTTGCCAAAGATCTGTATATATACAACCCATATGTCATCGAAATGTTTTACAGAGATATTGCTTCTCAACTAGAATGATTGGATGAGAAAAACAAATCATTTTTCATTCTGATCAACATCATCGTTATCATCATCGTCGTCGTCATCATCATCATCATCATCATCATCATCATCATCATCATCATCATCATCTTCATTATAACTACTGTTATTATTATTATTATTGAAGAGGAAAATCAGGGTTGAGAGGGAAGTGCTGCCTTCCAACCAGTTTGTTGAAACGTGGGTGAGAATGGTGAGCATGGTCTGTGTGAATGGGCCTACATTGAGCATACGCCTGTAGAGCGGAGTAGAAAACCTAGGAGAGGACGCATTACTCTAATGGACACTGTGACCGTGGCCTTTGTGGGATTTCTACACGAGTGAATGGGCCTACTCTGAGTATGTGTCTGTAAATTAAAGGTGGAAAACTGGGAGAGGGCACTTGCCCTGGTGGTCAGGGTCACTGTGGCTTTTTAATGGGCTTTCTCCACGAATGTCCCTCGGAAGTCTCCCCCCTATTGGGGAATTTTTCATTGTTATTTTTTTGTTACATCCTCTGTTTATGTTTTTTTTTTACACGCAGAAATGCCCATTTGTACCGCCCTGTATTGTCCTGCACTGTCCTTAATGTCTACTTTATGTAAACCCTTGTGGTTAATAAAGAAATCATTATTATTATTATTATTATTATTATTATTATTATTATTATTATTATTATTGGTCTAAGCGGACGTATTTTGCTCGCTCATGGTAAGTCGTTTATTTGCCTGTTAAAATTATTTGTTGTTAAATATTTCTTGTTGTGTAACGGATATAAGCCCTTAGACTTTGCCCCGCAAAGGGGAAAGTATAATATTTGGGCCTTTTGGCCCAAATATTTGAACTTTTTATACATGTTAAAAAATTTACGAAAAAAAAAACATGGCTGAGCCACGCCCCCCAGCGATATGTCGGCTGTCGTGCGACAACGACGTAGAAGTTGAGAGGGGCACTAGAGCGAAATTAACACACATTGATAACACAAACACCACCACAAACAAGGTAAACAAAGACAACAATGATACCAATGAGAACTCTAATTTTGAAAAAAAATGACAGTAACAGCGACACCAAAAATACAGATAACAAAAAAAATAACAAATGCAACAACAATATCAACACCACTAACATGAAAACAAATAGCGACAACACCAACAAGAACAACGACAACCACACACCCAACGAAAACAAGAAGAACACTTTCGCTGCGGCAGCAGCAATAAAGAGGCCATGCTTCAACGTGGATCTCTCAAACAAAGATGAAAAGTTGGCCCAGACATGGAAGCTCATCAAGCAAGAGCAAACCTGGGCCAACTTAACTGTGCCGGTAGAAGCTATTGAGGCGGTGGAGCGCAGAACGGTGCATTATAGATGCATCTCAGCACAAACCAAAAGGGCAGTTTTAATCCCACAAGAAGATGTCGATGTCGCGCTTAGGTGCATCCGAGAAGACACCCAGTACATAGAGAGAGGCAGACAGTACGGCTCCATTTCGGTGTTGTTCAAGTCAGAAGCCCTCGCTAAGAAACACGCTATGACTCCTTGCAAAACCAGCAAGGTCATAATGTACCCCTCCCACATGGGAAAAAGAACAGCCCTTCTCCACATTCCCAGAATCCCACCAGGACTTGACATGTGGTGGCTTCTGGGATGTGTGATTTTGGATGGGACGGATACCGTCCCTATAGAAGTGACCAGAACGGCCAGAGAGGACTGGTCCGGGGTTGACCTGGAGATCCTTCTCCAGATCAGGCCCGAGAATGTGAAGACAATCCCGGACCACATCCGCCTTCAGAATGGGACGGTCATTCACATTATGACCGAAGGCAAAAGGCCGTAGTGTTTTGTTTATGGGGAAAAAACCCATTTGCGAGCCTTCTGCCCTCAACTGCTGAAAGAGGCAAGGGGTCCAAAGGCTCCACTGCTGCCGACGCCGGGGATAAAACCACAACCAACTCCAGCACCGGCAAAACCACCAACAACAACACCAATAGAAAGACCACCACCAACATTGACCACCCAGGGGGGATACGAGGAAAGCTGTCAAATTCCCCCTCCCCCAAAATACACACACCAATAAAACCATAAACATAGATACAGACACACTTACAGACACAGACCCCTCATCTACCAGTAGTGAAAATGAGGTAAAACCAAAATCCCCCAAAATACAAAAGATGAAACACAAAAAGAAAAAGAAAACTCAACAAAGCACAAAAGCACCCACAATAAAAAACGCAGACACCACCCATGCAAACATCTCTCCAATAACACCAACATCAACACCACCATCACCATCACCAGAATCCCCCAAACGCAAACAACCGAAACAGACGCAAGAACAAATATACACACAAACATCTGAAACCACAGACACCACACTCTCAACAAACACAGATACAACCGAAACAACACCACCAAAACCATCACCACCACAGCCACGCAAACAAATAAAATCACACCAACAAAACATACAAAACTTCGTGCTCGTCACGAGGGCCAACAAGGAACTGATGGCCCTCGTAGCACGAAGTGTAAATATACAAAAAGAGGGGGAAATTTTTAAATCGAGCACATTTCGCGTGCCGGAAGATTTGGTTCTGGTGCGAATGTCGCTCGACATATTCAAAGAAATACGAGACAGCTTTCCTCGGGACGTGGGAATCCCGAACGTAAAACCCACTTCAAGACTTTTAAAGTGGTTCCCAAAAGAAACCCCACCAACTATGGAGGTCGAACAACCCGACCTTCACAAGAGCCCGGAAAATAAGTAAACCTTCCTCTCTCTCTGTTTAACCTGCCAACATGGCCGTATTAAGAGTAGGATGTTTAAATGTTCGAGGCCTGGGATCGTCCTGGAAGCAGGGTCACCTGCTCAACGACCTCAGGTCTATAGAAATGGATGTAATTGCAGTCAGCGAGACCAGGATTTCCGACACGCGCGCACTAGCCCCCATTTTCGACGACTATCAGATCTTTGCATCTGTTAGCCGGCCGGGAATGGGAGGTGGGGTGGCAGTGCTGTTTAGGAAAGGCCTGGATCTCGAGGTAAGGTCGATCTTCCGGGACCCGGAAGGGAAGTTGGTGGTCCTGGACGTGAACAATAACGAAGGTGGTGCCTTTAGACTGGTGGCAGTTTATGCTCCTACTGGGGAAGGACGGCCGGACTTCTTTAGACGCCTGGAAGCCTTTCTGGGTACGTCTCGCCCTTTACTATTAGCGGGGGACTGGAACGGCATATAGACGCACGCTGGGACTGTGTGGGAGTATCCGATAGGAGCGGGGGGGGGGGGGTGCAAAAGCCTCAAGAACCTGATCAGCCAGTTCCAACTGTCTGATAGGTACCGACTAGATTTCCCTAATGCGCCAGTGTGGACCTGGGCTAATCGCATAGGGTCATCTAGATCGTACATAGACAGGATATTCATTAGGAAAATAGACAGAAATAGTGTAAGCTGTCCACGTTTTGAAACGGTCGCCTATTCAGATCACAAGTTTGTGATCTGTATGGTCGACCTAGATAAAACGCGTAGGTTAGGACCTGGTTACTGGAAGCTAAACATGTCATTTCCGGCACGTAAGGCTTACAGGTACCAGGTCAACAATTTAGTTAAGAAAAAATTGACAGGGGGAGTCGTCAACAATAGATGGTGGGGGGGGGGGGGGGGGCTCTCAAAAGAGAGATTAGAGTAATGTCGATAGAGTTTAGCAAAGAAGTAGCGTTAGAGTAAAATAGAAAGGAAGGGGAGTTGGTAGATAAGTTAGACGAGGCTATTGGTAGTGGCATTGCAACTGACATGCTAGCGGCGAGAATGGCATTAGACCATTTATTCAATGCGAAACACGAAGGTTGCATTGTCAGAGCTAAGGTGCGTGCTCTGAGAAACGAGGGAACCAAAGCTGTTCGATGGGCCCGCGTGACAGAGGCGCAGCGTGGTAATAAAACGACGATTCGGTCTTTGACGGACCGAGACAGGTACGAGCTGAGCGATTCCAAGAGGATGTGTGAGGCCTTTCGCCAACATTTTGCTCGGTTGTTCGGGGGAAGTGGCAGACGTCAGTCCCTACCTCGATGGCTTGCCGCAACTCACGACGGCTGACGCTGGGCGCTGCGACAGGTCAATTACTTCAGCCGAGATTCAGGATGCCCTTGTCGGCTGCATGAGGCGCAAGTCACCCGGTTTGGATGGTCTGCCCTACGAGCTTTACGTAAATATGCCAGACTTGTTCGCCAATCTCCTTGAAGCCCTCTACTGCAACTGGCAGCAAAACGGGAGTATTCCCAGTTCTATGAGCCGGAGCGTAGTGACGCTGATAAGGAAAGACGAGAACAAGAGGGACACATTAGACAATTTCAGGCCCATAATTCTGCTCAACACAGAGTTTAAGATGTTGGCCAGGGTGTTAGCGAAGACGTTGGCGCTTGTCGTCGGGGATTTGGTTGGGGAGGCGCAAACTTGCGCAATCCCAACCAGGTCCATAGACGACAACCTCCACCTAATGCGATACATCATAGAGAGTGTAGGGTTTAAACCTGGCTTCGGTGCGGCTCTGATCAATTTAGATCAATCGAAAGCATTCGATAGGGTCGACCATCGGTACCTGGAGGCTGTCCTCAAGGCGGATGGCTTCGGCACCGTCTTCAGAAGCTGGATCGCTGCAATGCACAGCGGCACCTGCTCGATGGTCAAAATTAATGGCCACCTCTCGGAACCGTTTCAGGTCTCCCGATCGGTCCGTCAAGGGTGCCCTCTCTCCTACCTTCTGTACGTATTGACTCTCGAGCCTTTACTGCTGAAGCTGGAGCTGTTGCAGGGCATCCCGCTCGAACCAGGACGCGGAAAGACTGTGTCGGCTTATGCGGACGACATCACTGTGATTGTGTCGGACACCCCAGAAATCGAGGTGGTCGGCAACTTGTTGGAGAAATATGAAAGGTTGACGGGAGCAATACTTAACCCGGAAAAGTCAATCGTAAGGCGCTGGACAGACGGACCGGTAAAGTTGTTAGGGGTTTGGTTCGGGCCAGACCTCCAGGTGGATGATAATTGGGACAGGTGACGGGCAGGGTAGCCAGTCTCACCCAGAAATGGGCTGGGATGAAGCTATCACTGAAAGGTCGGGCGTCCGTCATCTACTACCGTCTGACTGTCGTCCCTAACCCCCGTTCGCGCTTCGCCATCTTGGAACGGCTCCTCTTCAAATTCTTGTGGAGGGGTCAGGTTCCGCTGATGAGGTTGTCCATCTGCTGCCAGCACCCTCTACGTGGAGGGCTGGGCATGCCGTGGCTAATGATGCGCAGGCACGCACTGAGGCTGCTGCATCTCCAGATATTCTGCCTAAACGGTGAACAGGTGTGGTCGCCGTTTGTCAGACAGGCCTTTCCGCAGCTCGTTTCTTTGACTGAAGAAGAGACCGAGACTGGGTGACTGGCACTCACTGCCCTCTACCAGGCGGGCAATGCGGTCAGTGGAACTTCCACTCTCGAGTTCTATAGAGGATTAGTGGTGGGCAAGTGCGACGACGCACTCGGAGAGGCTCTGGGAGTCAACGAAGTCGAACTAACCAGTCTGTACCGGAGGACTTTCGAGCCGGGGACGATGGATAATTTCCAAAAATCTCTCGCTTGGCAGTGCTACCGAGGGGCACTGCCGGTTCGAGATAAACTCTACAGGCACGGAAGTGCTGTCAGACGGACCTGCCCGAGATGCGCGCAGAGCGATGAAACCGTTCTTCACGCACTCGTCCAGTGTCCGTGCATTACTGACTTGTGGAGTTATGTTGAACGGCTGTTGTCGCGTGTAGAACGGAACCGGCTATCGGCCGAGTCCATAGTGAAGTTCGACCCGCCGCCTTTTTTTTTGCCAGGAAGGGCAGGCAATTTTCCTCTGTCTGGTGGCAGTAGCGAAAGAGGTTGTATGGTGGACGAGGTTGAAAGGACTGAAAACAGACACTTTTCTCTTCGGTCAATCCCTCATCAACTTTTTCAAGTTTCACTTGGAAAGGAAGGTGAGGGTGGAGAGAGAAGTACTGCCCCCCCCCCCCCCAGTACATTTGCTAAAAGGTGGGTGAATGTGGCGAGAATGGCCTGTGTGAGTGGGCCTACTCTATTCATGCGGCTGTAGGTAGGTAAATTTGAGGAGGAGAGGGTGCTCTTCCAGGGTGCTCTCGAAGCGTCGGGTCGTTCAAGACTGGTGGGGTACCTGAGCGAACCCTAGGTGGTCATCCCCCCTATTGGGGAAATTTTTTCTTGGAATTTTCTTGTCACTTTATTGTTACTTTGTTATTGTTACTTTGTTATTGTGATTCATATTGTTTACTCGATTTTTCTGTAAAACCCCACTGTCCCAGTCTTTTGTATTGTCGGCCAGTGTGGCCAATAAATGAAATCATTATTATTATTATTATTATTAGTATTATTGGGTAATTGCTGGCCTTGTGCCTAAAGTAGAAACAATTATTATTACAGCTGCATTTATCTTACTTTATGTTCATACGAGTTATCACCAAGTCACAACCAGTGACCTCAAGAGACATAAAGGTCCGCCATGTTAAAAAAAGAACATACATACACACACATGCATCTTTAGGTGTTTAGACTTGTGATGTACTTATATTAACAGAATCTTCCTTAGTATATGGGCAGTTCCCATTATTACTATCTTTTCTATTTCTCCTATACGTGGGTTTCCTGGCATTTGCGATAAGTAATCATTAGGTATCATTCCTATTATTATTATTATTATTGTTGTTATTCCTTGAATCTCAGTCATTGATGTTGGTTAACTGGAAAGTCCGTTGGGATGAATATCAAGCCACGACCTGCAGCCTCAGATATTCAGGACGTATCGGAGGGTTCTTGCTGTTCCAAGCAAGCATGCCTTTTGAAGCGTTCCAAAAAGCGTGAAGGGGCCGATTTTCTTTAACCATCCCTGGAAACTTTTGGAGATAGTCCCCAGTGCGCCTATGACAATCGGGATCACTTTGACTTCATGGCAGTTCCAAATCCTTTTCACCTCCCACTTTAGGTCCTGGTATCGGTTAATTTTCTCCCTCTCCTTCTCTTGCACTCTCGTGTCGAACGGGCAGGCCACATCCACAATCAGACACGATCTTTTTTCTTTGTCCACAACCACCAGGTCAGGTCTATTGTGTTCCAGTTTTTTGTCCGTCTGTATCCTAAAATCCCACAGCACCTTCACCTGATTGTTCTCCATCACCGCCTCCGGCCTATGCTCATACCACTTCTCAGAATGTGGTAAATTGTTTACTTTGCACAGGTGCCAGTGGATCACCCTGCCCATCACATCATGTCTCCAGCCCTTATAGTGGGTCTGGGCTAGGTGTTTACACTCGGACACAATGTGAGCCACAGTCTCCTCTCTCTCTCCACAGATCCTGCACAGTGGGCTAGCCTCCTCCTTGTAAATATGGTGCTTCAACCACTTCGTTTTGAGGGCCTGCTCCTGCGCAGCCATTAGCATTCCTTCTGTAGCCTTCTTGAGGTCTCCTCTTCTCAACCAGTTCCATGTCTGTGGATCTCTAAATTCAGTTTTCTCAAAGAAGGTACTATGAAGGGATTTTCCCTTAAGGCTGCTCTTCCTCCTTGATGTTATTTCCTCCTTGGACATCCCCTGGCCTACTGTCCCCTCCTTCAGTACAGCTCTGAGCATTGGCTCCTTACTATAGGTCACGTATTTGTGTAGGTTGTTTTTCTCCATCTGAACACAGTCCTCTATGCTGATAAGACCTCTTCCACCCTCAGATCTCCTTAGGTAGAGTCTATCGACATCACTCCTCTTGTGGAACATGTTGTAGATAGTCAATAGCTTCCTAGTCTTCCTATCCATTTCTTTTTGTTCAGCAACATTCCATCTCAGAATTCCCGCACTGTACCTAATAATAGACACAGCTCGGGAATTTACTGCGCTTATGGCATTTCTGCTGTTCAGATGTGACTTCAATACGCTCCTTACTCTCTGAATGTATTCAGTTCTTAACAATTCCTTCATTTTTTTGTTCTTTATGCCATCAGCCTCCAGAACGCCCAAATACTTGTATCCTTCCTCAGAGTCAATTTCCTTTATCATCTCACCTGTTGGTATCTGGATCCCGTTACTTCTGCTCAACCTACCCCTCCTCATCACAATGACTCCACATTTACCAATACCAAACTGCATACATATATCACTGCTGAAAATACGGACAGTGTCAACAAGCACATCCAACTCCTTCTCACTTTTCCCGAAGAGCTTAAGATCGTCTATGAAGAGGAGGTGATTGATGGTAAGCTCTCCCCTTCCCAACTTGTATCCTGCTCTCAATTTTCGCAGCATAATGGTCAAGGGCATCAGGGCAAGGACAAACAACAGAGGGGACAGGCTATCTCCCTGGAAGATACCTCTCTTGATCTTCACGCTTCCCAAGGATACTCCAGTTGATGTCAACTCTGTCTCCCAGGACCCCATACTCCTGCCTAGCAACTGTCTGATGTTATCTGCCACCCTGAAGATCTCCAGGCTTTTGGTGATCCAAGAATGAGGCACCATGTCAAATGCCTTTCTGTAGTCTTTCCATCCCATGGCAAGATCAGTGTGTCTCCTCCTGCAATTCCCCATTACCATCTTATCAATAAGTAACTGGTCCTTTGTACCACGTGACTTCTTTCGGCATCCTTTCTGTTCGTCCGGTAACAAGTTGTTTGTGTGGAGGTGATGGTAGATTTCCTCAGACACAATGCTCGTCAACAGTTTCCACATTACGGACAGACATGTGATAGGTCTATAGTTGGTAACATCATTACCCTTGATTCGGTCTTTCATTATCAGAACTGTGGTACCTTTTGTCAACCACTCTGGCACCTCACCCGACACCAAGCAGTCATTGAACATGGCCGTCAGCTTCGGGTGGAGGGATGTTAAATGTTTAATCCAATACCCCTGCACACCATCTGGGCCTGGTGATCTCCAGTTGGTTAGTTTTTTGGCCTACCCCTTAAGAGTTTCAACTGTGATACTCAAATCAGTTTGTTGCTGTGCCTGCTCACCGATCTCCCTCTGTACTGTCTCAATCCACCCTGCCTGGACATTATGTCTAACATCCTGCTCCCATATTCCTCTCCAGAATGTTTTAGTTTGCTCCGCCCCAGGGATCAAGTCGTTGCCTCTTTCTTTCCCCTCAAGCTGTCCAAACAGCATCTTCTGGTTGTTGTCGAACATGCGGTTCTGTTTATACTGACTGACTCTGTTCTCGTATCGCCTGATTTTTGCACTCTTTGCTACAATGCGTTGCTTCAGTTCCTCTATGATAATATTTAGCTTTTTACTCCTAGTTTTGTATTTTATTTCCAGTCTATTTTTAGTGCCTATGTTTTTTAGTGTCCCATTCAGTAGTGACTCAAGCTTTCCTATGTCATTTCTCATTTCCCCGATTTGCCCACTCAGTCGCTTCTTCCACCACGGCTCTGCTCTTTCTTGTCTGTTGTTTCCTCTCGCTTTTATACCAAGTAGTTTCCTCACCGTGTTTGCTGTTGCTTTGAGGATATTGTTGCACTGGTGAAGGCTCCTCGCCTCAAGGTATGGGATGACTTTGTTTACCTTAGCTGTTGTTTCTTTTAACTTTTTCCTGTCTACAAATCTTAGGTTCATAGGTCTCCCACTATCATTGTTCAATTCATCTACCACTAAATTTAGGATGTCAACCGAATCTTGTCCTAGCCCGTCAGCATTCATCTCCTCAGTGGCCGTATCTCTGTTCCAGGTATTATTTATCTCAGTATTCAGATCATTGTCTGCTTCGGGTGGTTCCTCCGTTCTCAGGACCTCTTCACCTTCATTTCCCACTGGCTCGCTTGTCTGGCATACTACACCCGCCATCTCCAAGCCATTCTCTCTGCTCAGTTCCTCCAGTTCCAGCTCGCTTATCCACCCATTAGTTCTTATTACCCGAGCCTGACCGGCCAATTTTTGTTCATCTAATTTAAATAAACCAATCTCGTTCCAGATGTTATGCATCCGTCTCCTGTAGCCCCTCTCCTTGGGGTTACTTTTCAGGTAGCATTGCATAACAGTTCTATTCAATTCTTTCGTCCAGTTGGTTCTGGCCCCTTTCCTTCTTCTTCTTCCTCCAACATCAGCAGTATTTGGTTGACAGTCAGGTTCCTGCTGCTGAGCCAGGGGGCACCTGTTGGGTGAGAGTCTGTCACATGACGTTCTAGTCTCCATTTTACCGTTATTCGAACTGTTTATGTTCGATATTTAAACACTCTTATCGAGGATTGGCGAATGTATGGTTACATAGCCAACTGTGGATCCGCCATCCCACTTGGCCCTTGTGTGGCATTATCACCACGCTGTATACGAACACACATAAACAAACAAACACACAGGTAGAAAGGGCCCCAAAAATAAATAAGCATAAGTTTCATTGTAATGTAGTGTTCGAATGTCTGACTTAGTTTTTGTTTTTTAAGTTTTAGTTTTTCCCCCCTCTTCTCTGTCCGTCCGCCTGCTTCTCTCTTCATTCTTATTTTCTTTACGTTTTTTTGGGTTTTTTTTGTTTTTGTTTTTCTCTGTTTGTTTTTCTCGTTTTTTGCTGTTGTTGCTGTGCTGCTTTGGTTTTGTTGTTTGTTTTTTCTTTTTTCTTTTGAATCTATCTATATATTTTGATGCCTTCTTCTTTGTTAGTAGTAGGAATTCTATAATGTGGTGGTAGCAGCCAGCTGCAGAAGTGGGTGACTGGCGGCGGTAGCGATACTGAGACAGTGGTGGTGGTGATGTCGATACCGAGGCAGTTGTGGCGGTGATGTGACCGTATTACTGTAGTGATGGTGCTGTAGCGGTGGTAGCAGTGAAGGAGTGAAGGGGTGGTGGCGGCGGTGATGGGATAATGGTGGTAATGATGGCCGTAGTGAGCGGTGGTGGTGAAAATGCCGTTATCTGGCTGTTGTGTTTAGTGTACACAGATGATGGGGTGGGTGGTGTATCTAGTTTCTGGTGTTGGTGAGTTTGGCTGTTCTATATAGCGTAGACAGAGGAGAGGAGGGGGGGGGTTCTTCTTCCATTTATAGCCATTTTCTTTTTTGGATATACAGTGTACAATACAAAGTTGAATATTTGAATATTGGAGCCTTATAACAATATATTTTGGGTCCGAATTTTTGGGGGCTCAAGCCGGGTGCTTTACGTAGCATTTGTACTAAGAGTTGTTATTACACAAATGATTTAAATATGTTAAAAATTCAAAACTTACGGGAGCGATTTCATGACCTCCGTCACCTCGTGCGTCTTCTTCCCTTATTATTATTATTATTATTATTATTATTATTATTATTATTATTATTATTATTATTATTATTATTGTTCTTTGAGTCTCAGTCATTGATGTTATTTAACTGGAAAGTTTGTTGAAATGAATATCAAGCCACTACCTGCAGCCTCAGATATTCAGGACGTATCGGAGGGTTCTTGCTGTTCCCAGCAAGCATGCCTTTTGAAGTGTTCCAAAAAGCGGGGCGGGACCAATTTTCTTTAACCATCCTTGGAAACTCTTGGAGATAGTACCTAGTGCGCCTATGACAATCGGGACCACTTTGACCTCATGACAGTTCCAAAAACCTTTTTACCTCCAAATTTAAGTCCTGGTATCGGTTAATTTTCTCCCTCTCCTTCTCTTGCACTCTCGTGTCGAATGGGCAGGCTGCATCCACAATCAGGCACGGTCTTTTCCCCTTGTCCAAAACCACCAGGTCAGGTCTATTGTGTTCCAGTTTCTTGGATGTCTGTATCCTAAAATCCCACAGCACCTTCACCTGATCGTTTTCTATCACCGACTCTGGCTTATGCTCATGCCACGTCTCAGAATGTGGTACATTGTTTACTTTGCATAGGTGCCAGTAGATCACCCTGCCGATCACATGTCTCCAGCCTTTATAGTGAGTCTGGGCTAGGTGTTTACACTCGGATACAATGTGAGCCACAGTCTCCTCTCTCTCTCCACAGATGCTCCACAGTGGGCTAGCCTGCTCCTTGTAAATATGGTGTTTCAACCACTTCGTTTTGAGGGCCTGCTCTTGCGCAGCCATTAGCATTCCTTCTGTAGCCTTTTTAAGGTCTTCTCTTTTCAACCAGTTCCATTTCTGTGGATCTCTAAATTCAGTTTTCTCAAACAAGGCACTATGAAAGGATTTTTCATGAATGTTGCTCTTTCTCCTTGTTGTTATATCCTCCTTTGACATACCCTGGTCTATTGTCCTCTCCTTCAGTACAATTCTGAGCATTGGCTCCCTACCCTCAGTCACGTATTTGTGTAGGTTGTTTTTCTCCATCTGAACACAGTCCTCTTTGCTGATAAGACCTCTTCCACCTTCAGATCTCTTTAAGTATTATTATTATTATTATTATCGGTAGAAGGTTGGATTATGCTTTCCCTTTACGATCTGAGTTCAATTCCCGCCGAGGTTAACTTTGCCTTTCATCCTTACGGGGTCGATAAAATAAAGTACCAGGAATGTACTGAGATAATTGCTGGCCTTGTGCCAAAAAGTAGAAACAATTATTATTATTATTATTATTATTATTATTATTATTATTGGCAACCTACGTAGTAAAGCGTATCATCGTATGCTCCGCAAAGGTTGTTATTTTCAGTTGTTTAAAATTGCCATTTATGGAAATTTTTTATTGTTAACTGTATATAAGTACACATACATTGTTATCTGAAAATGACACCCAAAAAGATTGGGGCCTTGAGCCCAAAATTTAAACTTTTATAATTATCAAACAAAAATTTTTCTTTGAAAAATCATGGATGACTCAGTGTCACTCCTTCCTCACAAACTAACACCTCACACCGACACCACCATTGTAAATATTACTACGTTTGCCAACACTAAAAATATAAGCAGTAGCAATATTTAAAATTTGTCTCAGGCAGACATTCATTTCCCGCGATTACCAATGACTGCAGGTGTTAAAGCCGCCACTACCACCACCACCGCGACAACCACCACCCTCACCACCACCGCGACAGCAGAAACAAAAGAAAAGAATAAATTAACTCGTGATATCGAAATGAATTCAACCAAAATGAACTCTTCCACACAGAACACCACTGACGCCACCACCACCACAACTAAAAGTAAAATTAACAATAACAAAAATAACGATAACAACAACAACAATGAAATTAAGAAAACCACCCTGAATTTTGCCAGAGTACCAAAACAGTGCGAAGCATTTCAGGTAACTCAGGAGGAATTAGAAGAAGCCAAAAAAGTGGTAAAGAAAGATGGGTACAGGGTCAGCCTCATCCCCCCTCACACACGTAATAATATGGAGCATCGGCGACTATGCACCGTGTCTTATCGAACAATTAATATAAAATCGCGCCAAGTGGAACGGGCATCCGAGTCCCAAATCCAAAAAGCTTTGGAACATGTGTGGGCAAAAAAACCTCACATCAGATGTGGGCAGAAATATGGAACCGTGGACGTGTTCTTTGAAACACCACAGGAGGCTAGAGAACACTCCATGGCGCCATTAAGAAGTGACGACTTCACACTCGTCCCAAGCTATTGTGGCCAGAGACTCGTAAACATCAGGGTGACCCACGTTCCACCGGCCATCGAAATTCCCTGGCTAATAGCTGCCGTCCTCGCCGGCATCGAAGCCAACACAAAGATAATCGAAATAGCGAAAGAAAAGCAGGAGAACTGGTCCGGATCAGGGATGGAGCTCCTGATCCAAGCGGACCAACAAAGCATTGAGGAGATCCCAGAGGTAATAGACCTCACTGACGGCAGCCACCTCACCTTAATCGTCGAGGGCAGAAGGCCTATGTGTGTCGTTTGTGGTGAAGGAACCCTCCTAAGGGCTTTCTGCCCTCAGGCTAAAAGGTTGAGGCCACCTCTCTTACCCACCCTAGTGACTCAACCATCAACAGCACCAGCACCAGAGATGGCAGCAACAACTGTAGCAGCAACAACAGCAGCAATTGTAACAGCAACAGTAACAAAACCAACACCACCACCACCCAACGCGCCAGAACTAGCACCAGCGCCTACACTATCCACCACGCCACAACCAAAACCAACGCCTGTGGAGGATTTTCCACTCCCCGGCCTATCACAACTGGAGACAGATTGTGACGACGAGGAGTGGGAAACGGTATCAGGAAAAAAGAAAAAAAGAAACCAAAAAGAATAAATTCTCTTCCCTCACCCTCCAAAAACAAAATACAGAGGGAAACAAATAAACTATCAAACAAAAAAGTTAGGACAGATATGCCACCATCCACACCAGCATCACCAACTCCATCACCATAAACACCAACACCATCACCATCATTAACCCCAACACCACCATCACCAACACCACAAAAGTCACCAAAAAGCGAAACATAAACAAACCCACAACAAACGCAAACAAAACAAAACAACCAAAACGATAGACACTACACAGCATTAAATTTGAACACCAACCAATTATTACACTACATCCAACACAACACCAGCATCACAGTAAAAGACTACACAACAACCCAAAATTCACACCACCTCAAATCACTCGCATCACACAGAAAACGTACACGACACTAAAACAAAAATTCCCCAAAGACATCGGAGACTTCCGACAAACACTCTCCAGGAGGATTTATATGGACATCCTTCCGGAGGAGGCCACAAGCGGTGAAAAGGATGGACAAAACATCCTTCCTCTACGAGAAGTTAGGTAAGTGGTCTTTCCCATCTTTTCCACTCCATTTCAACATGACATCACTCAGAATAGGCAGCATAAATGCGCGTGGCTTGGGGTCGTCATGGAAGCAGGGCCATCTGTTCAACTAACTCAGGTCACTAAACAGAGATTTAGTGGCCATCAGCGAGACCAGAATCTCCGAAGCACGGGCCTTCGCACCGATCTTCGGCGGTTACGATGTGTACGCATCTCCCAGCCATCCGGGATCAGGGGGAGGAGTTGCTGTGCTTTTTCGGAGAGGTTTGAATCTCGCCATACGGGCCATCTTCCTGGACCCAGAAGGTAAGTTGGTAGAGCTGGACGTGACCAGCGGAGACGGGCAAGCTTTCAGGCTAGTGGCCGTCTATGCCGCGACAGGAGCAGGGCGGCCTGATTTCTTCCGGCGTCTGGATACCTTTCTAGGAACGTCCCGCTCTTTAGTGTTAGTGGGCGACTGCAACGGGATCTTAGATGCACGCTGGGACTGTGTGGGATCAGCGGATAGCGGAGGAGGGTGCAAGAGCCTCATCAGCCTGCTCAGGCGTTTTCAACTGTCTGACAGGTACCGATTGGATTTCCCGAATGTGCCAATGTGGACATGGACAAATCGCATAGGGTCATCCAGATCATCTGTGTGCTTGATTTAGATAGGCTTCATAGATGAGGACCCGGCTACTGGAAGCTAAACGCGTCCTTACCAGCGCGCAAGGCCTACAGAGACCGGATTAGCGAACTAGTTAAGCGGGCGTTGACGGGGGCCATCGTCAACAACAAGTGGTGGTTTGCTCTGAAAAGAGAAATTAGAATAGAGTCCATTAGGTTTAGTAAGGCTTTAGCAATAGAGAAAAATAGAGCAGAGGGAGAATTAGTTAGAAAATTAGAGGAGGCGCTTAGCAAAGGCATCGCGACCGACGTAATTGCGTCGAAATTGGCCCTTGACCAATTCTTCAATGCAAAGCACGAAGGCTGCGTTGTCAGAGCTAGGGTGCGTGCTCTCAGACACGAGGGGACGAAAGCCGTTCAGTGGGCCCGAGTGGCGGAGGCGCGTCGTGGCAACAAAGCCACGATCCGGTCTTTGGTGGACCACGACGGGCGCATGCTACTCGATGCCGGGCAAATGTGTGAAGCTTTTCAGCGACACTTCGCTCAAATGTTCGGAGGCAGCGGCGGGCCGGATCGAGGGATGGACTTTAGTGTCTACCTCGACGGACTGCCGCGGATCTTGGCCACTGAGGCGGAGTGTTGCGAAAAGCCGATAACAGCCGCTGAAGTACGGGAGGCAATGACTGGCTGCACAAGGGGTAAATCGCCTGGTTTGGATGGTCTGCCCTATGAACTTTACGTACAAATGCCAGACTTGTTTGGAAGCCTCTTGGCGGACGTCTACTGCAACTGGCAACAGAACGGGAGAATTCCCAGCTCTGTGAGCCGAGGAACGGTGGCGCTGGTGAGAAAGGATCCGAACAAAGGGGATAACATAGATAATTTTAGGCCCAAAACTCTGCTAAACACAGAGTTCAAGATTTTGGCCAAGGTGCTAGCAAAGAGGTTGGCGTTTGTCGTTGGTGGTCTGGTGGGAGAGGCGCAGACATACTCCATTCCCGTCAGATCCATCCACGACAACCTCCACCTCATGCAATACATCGTAGAGAGGGTAGCTAGGGAACCTGGAACGGGTGGGTCCTTGATAAATTTAGATCAGTCGAAAGCTTTCGATAGGGTCTAACATCGTTACCTAGCGGCAGTCCTGAGGGCGGCTGGCTTTGGGCCCGTCTTCAGAGGCTGGATCGCTGCCATGCACAGCGACATCTGCTCTGTGGTGAGAGTGAACGGTCACCTTTCGGAACCGTTCAACATCATGCGCTCAGTCCGCCAAGGATGTCCCCTCTCGTTCCTCTTGTACGTATTGACTCTCGAGCCATTACTACAGAAACTGGAGACGTTGAGGGGGGTCCCGCGCGAACTAGGATGCGCAAGATCAGTGTCAGCATATGCGGACGATGTCACCGTAGTGGTGTCGAACGCCAAACACATGGAGGCGATCGGCACTACACTAAGAGAATACGAAGCGGTGACAGGAGCAATGATCAACCAGGAAAAGTCAGTGGGCCTGCAGCTCGGCACCTGGAGAGGCAGGTCCATGCCGTCCAACAGCGTCGTCGGGCGCTGGACGGAGGGACAGGTTAAATTGCTAGGGTTCTGGTTCGGTCCGGATCTCCAGACAGACAAAAACTGGGACGAGGTGACGAGCAGAGTGGCTTCTCTCGCCCAGAAATGGGCGGAGAGGTCGAGCGGAGGTGCCTAACGCGTACATCGCGTCCGTCATCTACTACCGCCTGACCGTCTTACCTTGTCCTAAGCCCCGCCTGACTGCGCTGGAGCGTTTGCTCTTTCGCTTTTTGTGGAAGGGACGCGCTCCGATGGTCAGGCGGTCCATCTGCTGTCAACACCCGCTACGTGGAGGGCTGGGCATGCCGTGGCTGATGATGCACAGACACGCGCTCAGGCTACGACATCTCCATCTCTTCCTCGACGATGATCAGGTGTGGTCGCCGTTTGCTAGACACGTCTTTCCCCAGCTCGTCTCCTTGACGGAGCTGAAGTCCTGGGTCAAGCGAAGACCGAGAGAGAGCGCTTGGAGACTGGTATGTCTTCAGGCGCTCACTGCCCTCGACCAATCGGGCAATGTGATCGGTGGAAACTCCACCTTGGCGTTCTATAGAGGATTAGTGGAGGGGAAGGGCGACGACGTACTTGGAGAAACTCTAGGCGTCGACGAAAATCAACTAGCCAATCTCTTCGGAAGGACTTTCGGGCCGGGGCCTATGGACAACTTCCAGAAATCCCTGGCCTGGCAGTGCTACCGAAGAGCTTTGCGGGTTCGGGATAAACTCTACAGGCATGGAGGTGCCGTCAAGCCGGGCATGTCCGAGATGCGCGCTGAGCGACGAAACCGTCCTGCACGCACTCATCCAGTGTCCGAGCATTGCTGACTTGTGGGTTTATGTCGAACACCTGCCGTCATGTGCAGGACGGATCCAGCTATCAGCTGAGTCCATCGTGAGGATTGCCCCGCCTTCTTGCTTTAGCCGGGAAGGGCAGGCAGTTTTTATCTGTCTGGTGGCCATGGCGAAAGAGATAGTATGGTGGACACGTTTGAAAGGGCTGAAGACGAGCACTTACCTCTTCGGTAATGCCCTGATTAACGTTTTCAAATTTCATTTGAAAAGGAAAATCAGGCTAGAGAGGGAAGTGCTCTCTTCCCAGCATGTTGTTGAAAGATGGGTGAGAGAAGAAAGTATGGCCCGTGTGAATGGGCCTACTCTGAGTATCTGTTTGTAAATTAAAGGTGGAAAACTGGGAGAGGGCACTTGCCCTGGTGGTCAGGGTCACTGTGGCCTTTTAATGGGCTTTCTCCACAAATGTCCCTCGGAAGTCTCCTCCCTATTGGGGAATTTTTCATTCTTATTTTTTATTACATCCTCTGTTTTTTTTTACACGCAGAAATGCCCATTTGTACCGTCCTGTATTGTCCTGTACTGTCATTAATGTCTACTTTAGGTAAACCCTTGTGGTTAATAAAGAAATCATTATTTTTGTTATTATTATTATTATTATTGTTATTATTATTGACTTTTCATATCTTCTCTTATGAAATTATCAGAATTGAGGCT
>OZ024743.1:118848272-118858272 GCA_964016885.1 Eledone cirrhosa
AGAATGTGTGCGAGTGTCCAGTCGATTAAGTCTGCTTAAGCTTACAGAAAATGAGAACATTTCTGTTAAACTAACGAGGAATTTGCAGATACTCCACGATAACAATACATTTACATTTGTATCTGTGATCATTACGACTGTGTTATGTTACAAACTGCCTCAGTACAAATCTTGAGATGCTGGGTTTCACAGAACCAGAAAAAGCACGGCTACTTAGGAAAATGCACGTACACTCCAGCAATGGAAGTTTAAAATTATGTAAAACATTTAAGAAATTCAGCATGTGATAACTGCATACACACTTGCGTAGATAGTGAAACATATTCGCGTGTACACATATAACGCAAAACATACAGATCGACATATACAATGTCATCCATACCTGCAACGCACGGGTGCACACACACGAACGCACACACACACGCGCGCGCACACACACACACACACACACACACACACACACACACACACACACACACACACACACACACACACACACACACACACACGCACGCGCCCGCGCACACACGAACTTATATATGTATTTACCTAGTTGATGTCCTCTGCATTCCAATGAAAGAGTTTGGCTTCTGTTAATAACCGACATTCTCACTATTGGTGGAAATTTATTAATTATTGATATCCAAAAACATACATACATCATACACATATATATACATACATACATAAATACATAATGATGGCTACCCCCTCGTTATCGAGTATGGCCATTGCACGATATAACATTATTAATAATTATAAATTAAGATATCGTGCAATGACTGTGCACTGAGCCAATTCCACCCTCTGAGCGACAATAGCTATATCCAGAAAAGAAGAAAATATCAACATCATCGCTAACTACTGAGCTGCAGGTTTTATGTTAGAGATATCCCAGTTTCCTGAGCTGCCTTCTCCCAGAATAATGCCCTGGCAGAGGTTCATCATTTCCAGTGGTTTAATCACGCGATCGTGTATCTGGCCGTTTATTTCTATGTCCCCGCGCATATAAATATATATATATATATATATATATATATATATATTTATATATATGGGTAAGTTATTCCGGGTTGAATATGAGGTAACCACAGTAAGTAAGGTACTCAAAACATAGCAGAGTATTTGATAATTTCTCAAGAATGAAACAGTTCTAGTCCTGTATATTGAAACTTATATATATATATACATATATATATATATATATATATATATATATATATATATATATATATATATATATATATATACATACATGTATATACATATTTACACATTTTTGGATGACCGTTGACTCTTGTGAGTTCCTCCACCCTTTGTTGGGTTTTGTTTTTTTGTCCTTGTCCTGCAGGATGTCCTAAATCACACTCCTCACCAAATAATCTTGGTGGGGTTGCCGGTTTAGTCACCGACAACACGCGCATGCGACAGGTTGTACTGGGTTTCATGTTACCAGTACCATACATGCATACATACATGATGGCTGCCCCCTCGTTATCGTGTATGGCCATTGCACGATATACCATTATTAATTATTATTAATTAATTCTATCGTACAATACCTGTGCGTGAAGATTTTTTTCAAAGAGAGGAAAGTGTGTGAACTGAGCCAATCACACTCTCTCAGCGACAGTAGCTATAACCCGAAAAGAATAAAAGATCAACATCATCGGTAACTACTGAGCCGCAGGTTTTATATCGGAGTTATCCCAATTTCCTGAGTTGCCTTCTCCTAGAAGAATGCCCTGACAAAAGCTAGGGGTCCTTCACTCCCAGTGGTTTAACCGCGCGGTACATGTGTATATACATATTTACACACATTTGGATGGCCGTTGACGTTTATGAGTTCTTCCGCCCTTTGTCAGGTTTTGTTTTTTGTCCTGCAGGGTGTCCAAAATCACCCTCCTCACCAATTAAACCTGGTGGGGTTGCCGGTTTCGTCTCCGACGACCCGACCATGCGACAGGTTGTATTGGATTACATGTTACCAGTAGCACTCAAGAGTGACTCGACACACATACATACATACATGGTGGCTGCCAACTTGTTTTCGAGTACGGCCACTACTTTATATCCATGTAGCAGAACCCCTACCGATGCGCTGAACGAGTGACTTTTTAGTCCAGCCAGCGACTTGAAAACTCTGGTACAATCACTACACTTGTGACAATTATTGACACATAGTGCTGGGCTCATGGTACCATGTGACGACAAGTGCAGAGAGATCTCCAGATACAAAGCAATGCCTGTGCCGTGAAGCTTTTATAGTGAGCAAAGGCACTGCACAAAGCCAGTACCACTCTCTTAACCAAGATGATATTTACCAAAAAGAAGAACAAGTCAACATCATTGGATACCATCTGGGTTTTCCTTCTCCTAGAATTCTGCCTTGACAAAGGCTAAGGGATCATCTCTCCCGGTGATTTTGGATGGCCATTGACTCTCAAGAGCTTCTTTGCCCTTTGACATGTTTTGTTTTTAGTCCTGCAGGATGTCCAAAGTCACCCTCCTCACCAAGAAACCTTGGTGGGGTTGCCAGTTTAGTCGCCAACGACCCGACCATGAGACAGGTTGTACTGGGATACATGTTACCAGTAGCACCAACTGGTGACCTGAGATACATACATGCAATGATGAATGCTATATGTATGTTGGAAGTTGGTGAGAACGTTGGGTATGTCGGAATTGTGATAACGCTATATTGGCATAATGGCATATGTCAGCATGCTTCGAAATGTATGGACGTTAGGCCTGTCTGTCTCCATTAAAACAATATCCTACATAAACTATGTAGCATAGTTGCTTCGGGTTTGCTGTAGCGTAGAATTAGGCTATGGACGTAGAGGTGATCAGCTTCGATTAAGTCACCTGAGTAAGAGGGTAAGAGTGCTTAATGTTGAAACTCCCAATGAAACCAAATAGCACCACTGATTATATATATAATGTGTGTGTGTGTGTGTGTGTGTGTGTGTGTGTGTGTGTGTAACTCAAACGGTCTTGAAACTTGATGGAATCGTGGGGACGTCTTCCTGAATCAAGGCGTGTCTTGGCTACATTAATCCTAGCAGCGCCCATCCCTCTCAAGGTCAGGACACAGCCGATTGCTTCCAGACTGAGAGAGAGGGAGAGGAACGGGCAGAATAGCAACACGTGGGAATTTGTGTTTACATTAAGGTGATTATTATATACGGTAGGTATTCTTGTTTTTTTTTGTAGTATTCTATTCTTCTCCACATGTTTTCTTTCTCTCAAAGTGTTCTTACATTTTTTCAGATAATTTCATTTTTTCAATTTTGTCTTTACAATCTATTATCGTTTCTCTGTGTGCCAATAGTTTCGTTTTCCACCAAATAGTTACTTTTGAACCTTCTATTTATAAAATAATCTCGACTTTTAACACATTTCCTGCCTTCTTTGTTTCTTGTAGTCTCTCCTTCCTAGCCTTTTAAAAAAATATTCTATCATTCTGATTTTCTTTCTGTTTTCTTTTTTACTATTCCCATATTCTCTCCCAGATCGTTCCCTTTTCTTTAAACACCTGCCTTTCTATTTCACTTTACATTTTTCTCAATGACAAAACGAAAAAAGAAACGGGGAAGAAAGAGGTAAAGGTTTGTTACCTTGATCGGGCAGTATATTTCAGACAAGATCGCGTAAACGTTACAGCAGTGAATAGTCAGCGATATTCACTGCAACAGTCATTTCTCAAAGGAGGGCTCCTTCTTCATGAGTGAGGCTTTGTAACGATTTTGCCAATTCTATTTTCAATTTTGTCAATTCTATTTTGTCAATTCTATTTTCCCCGCTCTCTAGCTTTTTTTTATTTTTGTTCTTTTGCATCTTCCTTTCATACCCCTTCTTTCTGTCTTTCTCTCTCTCATTCTTTCTCTCGCCATTTTTGTTTTCGTCTCTCTTCAAACACAATTGTCCTTCTACCTTGCATGTAATATTTTTTCTGTCGTCCTGACTGTCTCTCAGCCTATGTATATATTTTTCTTTTTCATATATATATCTGTGTGTGTTTGTGTTACCGTGTATGCATGTGTATGCATGTGTGTATTACAGTGGATGCATGTGTGTTTATTTATACTCGAGCGTCAGTGTGAGTGTGTGTGGTGGGGAGTGAGTGTCTGTGTGGATACGCATGTGTCTATGCGCGTGAGGTTGCAGATGTCAATCCCCTTTTCTATTTGCATTTTGTTTTTCTATGTTTACACTCTGCTTCATTTTCTTCCATCACATTTCTAAATATACTCCCAACACTTTTATAACTTTCGTTTACGCTCCTTTTTGTTTTAGGAATTTATCATTCCTTCTCATGAACTACTTTCTTTGTACTTTTCAGCTCCATTTAGAAATTGACAGAAATTCCGTGTTATGACAATGAAATATCAACAAGCATCTTTAATAAAAAAAAAAGATGGCTATTTTCTGAATTAATTTTCTTTTCTTTTTGTATTTTGAAAGGTTTATTCAAAAATCCAGCCGCCGTCAACACATCTACTGAAACAAGTATCAGTATAGTTACTAAACTATAATTATAATTAGTAGAGAATCAATAATTTAGAATTCTTACTAAATATAGATTCATGAAGCTGATAAATAAATTGATAGTTAAATTCTGATTATTTCAGGAAATAAATTATCTAAGCTCAAAACTTTCTCTCACAAGTTACATAATTGGCATTTGACATTTGTTAAAGAATCTATGCTATTTAAGTGCGAGCTATTACCACCAACTCCGACCATGTCCTTAAATCTGATGTAGAAATTCTTTCTTACTTTCCGTATATAACTTAAACTTGATATTTGATTAGATAGTGATCCACATCTATCTTAGTTGATAAGTCTTCAAACTACCAACCTAATAAGTTCTACCAATAATTAGTGTAGTGTTGTGAGTGATACAGTTTGCCACTGTAATCAGGTGTAACAATTTGTAATGTTGTTTAAACATCTATTTAGCTTATGTTCAAGTCATGGTATGGTTATGGAGAAAGTTTAGATTCCATTTTGATGTTCAACCAAACCTAAAAAGGCTATGTCTCGGGAGACGGACTAAACATGCAATGGACTAAACATGCAATGGACTAAACATCCAACGGACTAAACATCCAACGGACTAAACATCCACAAATCAGGTCAGTTGAGTGCCAGAAAATTGAGCTTTTCTTTTGCGAGACAATCTGTTTCTTCCCAAATAGATAATTGTTTCTACTTTTAGCACAAGGCCAGCAATTACCCAGTACATTACTGGTACTTTATTTTATCGACCCCGTAAGGATGAAAGGCAAAGTTAACCTCGGCGGGATTTGAACTCAGATAGATAATGATTGCTCTTATATACCATTCTGATTCTACATCTAAACTGTTTTTTGTGTTTAATCAGAAACATTATGAAGCGAGAATAGGACCATGGAATATAGGGGAATTGATGCCAAAGGATTTCCGGTTATAATTTGTGGAATTGGGCTATATTGGCGGCTTTCGCTAATTTTCAAGACTGCAAGCTAAAATTTATTTATTTATTTATTGATTTACCTAGTTCTCCTTTTGAATATTATTAAATTATAAGCTAAGTAACATAGAAACAATCTAAAGTCAATCCTTACATATATAGACATACATATATGGGGAGAGAGCGTAGAAGCAAAATTTACAACGAGATGCTTTCTGAAAATCGGCTGGTACATTTTTCTTTTTTGAAATTGATCTAATAACCGGAAAAACCGTTCCAATAGCTGTAAAAAGGGTATTTGAAGGGATAGACACAGAAATATATATAAGGATTTTGGCTTAAGTTTAATGTATTTTATTACTTCTCTGAGTAGATCATTTATTCATATATCTTATCTCTACATTGAGATGTCTAAGTATTAGAGAGTTAACTTTATATATATGTGTGTGTATATATATATACGTCATTTTTCCTATTTTCTATATATATATAAAGAGAGAAAGAAGGGGGAGAAAAGGCGTATGCGTTTGTGCGCTGTTATAGGAAAAATGGTGTATAGATAGACATGAAATTTTGTGTGAATAAATACATATATATGTCTATTTGTGTGTGTATGTGTGATAGTAAAAAGGTTCAATTTTGCCTTTCATCCTTACAGGTTCGATAACTGGGTTCGGTTTAATCGACTCTTCTCTTCACTTCAAATTGCAGGCCTTATGCCAAAATTATAAACAATTATTATTACACCCAGTTTACGACTTGCTAAGTGGAGGACAGAGTAACTTGATAACTGTTAAGTAATAATTATTTGATGAAATTCTTTCAATAATCCTGAATTCCCTTTACATCTAACATCGCAGATTATATATTATTAAACGAATCTAAATTCCACCCCTTTCTCTCTTTCTCAGATCAGACACATTAAGCAACTTAAGCTTAGCTTCAAGGATAAATTCTCTCATTTCACGACCCCGGCTAAGCGTTTATTAAAAATATTTCAAATACTTAATCCGTTAAATTATATTTAAAAATATCTAAATATAAAAATAAAAGAAATATTTGATTCCAATTTTACTAAACTTGAATGTTTTAATCATTGAATTTTATTATTATGTATATACCCGGATGTGCCAGTGTTATTAAGAGTTTCCTTTCTCAACTACGAAATATCTCAGATTAGTGGGCGGAATTTTGTGGAGGTCAGTTATATATATATAACACATAACATTATTCAACTTCATATTTTAGGATAGCTAATGGCTAAACATGCATATATACATGTATATATATATATACATATATATACATGCACACATATATATATGTACGTATGGATTCACCGAACATTTATTATAATGCTCGGTGTGTTTGTAAACAAACATCCCGTATTAAGCCGCAGTGTCTAGCAACCATCGTTGCTCGTTTGTTCAACACTGACAAAGGAACGCTGTACTAGTTTCAAGCTTATTAGCTATCGTCAGCAACGTATACCTTCCTGCCAGATTGTTGAACGTCTGAAAGTATATACTTACCTTAAGCATAGTAACGGCTGAGTAGCCTAATTTGCATATCGAGTGGGTTAATCGGCCAGGTGCACCGAAAACGATAAACGGAAAAAATGAAACGAAATTTCATTTCCCACTCTTAGTACGGCTGTTACTTAAATATAAGTATGTACACGTATATACATATATGTATACAGACGTACAGTTTATCGTTTTCGGTGCACCAGGCCGATTAACCCACTCGATATGCAAATTGGGCTACTCAGCCGTTAATATGCATAAGGTAAGTATATACTTTCAGACGTTCAACAATCTGACAGAAGGTATACGTTGCTGACGATAGCTAATAAGCTTGAAACTAGTACAGCGTTCCTGTGTCAGTGCTGAACAAACGAGCAACGATGGTTGCTAGACACTGCGGCTTAATACGGGTTGTTTGTTTACAAACACACCGAGCATTATAATAAATGTTCGGTGAATCCATACGTACATATATATATGTGTGCATGTATGTATATATATATACTACTGTAAGTCTGTATACATATATGTATGTACGTGTACATACTTATATATATATATAGGGAACGATCGACTCTCGTCAAATCGGACCGAGGGAACAATGTTTCCGTTGGTCTTTCCAATTGCTAATACTATCTATCGGTCGCAACTCCAGGTAGAAGGAGCAACGTGAAATATAGTGTCTTTCTCAAGGACATAACGCATCGCCTGGTCCAGGAATACAATTCTCTAACCACTCAGCCACACGTCTTCACTATATATATATATTATATATATCGGTCTTTTACTACATATCTTAAAATACTTCGTGTTAACTACACTACTCTATTTTCATCACGTCTAGGCCAGGCTGATTATCATGTTGAAAATGTTCAAATTATCAGAAAAGCGAGCAAAAATCTGTTGCTGCACCAACTTCCTTAACCGATCCCAAAATACATCATTCCTAAAATTATAAGGAAAATACACCTACCCAAATGCTTTGATCTAAGTCATTTCATTTCTTCACGTAACGTCATACACCTCTTCGTAAAAAAAAACAACTAATCAGTCAACTACATAAAGAATTCAACCAACACAGAGTAGCAATGTCTACTGTACAAGCTAAGCTTCATCGCCATTCCTAACTACACGAAATGATTAGCGTATGCTATTAAACTGATTTACAGACGAAAAAGAAAATGCTTATACACAAGTTCCAGCGGATTGTAAAAATACATTACAATCGCCATAGTTACTACGGCACCAAGAGTAACACATCCAGCGCCAGAGACCAGCGTTCTAACGGAAATTACGACAACCACAATAGAACTACCATTGAAACTACAAACAAACCCCGTGTAACCGATGTATCTGACTCACTAACATCCAGAGAATTGGAATTATTAAGGTCAAAGCTACATTGAGAAGATAAAGCTTGGCGTATAGGTCAAATTCTGTAGAAGGGCAAACCAGTTAAAATAGGTGATAGCTTTAACATCTATTCCTACTTATACCATAGCTGAACCCACTACCACACCAAACATCACCAACAGCACTGCTGTCTAGACCAGACATGACAAACTAAGGGTCCCCCGACGGCCACATGGGTCACAATGTGTTGTCTGAGGGCCACACACGACAACTAATTGCGCACATTACAACACATTTTTTAAATTTTATATTACGAAGATAAAACATGCTCGCGCTGTAAAAACTTTTGTGCGGACCGCAGGTGTACTTGTAAACAACTACAACTACTACTACTACTACCTCTTTCCACGCTAACTTTTGGTATTTCCCCATATTCCACCCAGACAACCAACTCTTACCCAAACCAGGAACTTAACGTTAAACTAGCTACACCTAAGAATTTCGTCTCTTAGATCTTACAGAAGCACTCTTCCTCTTCCACAATCTCACTTTTTCTCAGCTCACCACTCTAAGAAAACTATATTTAAAGCAATTAATATGAACCCCACCCCCCACCCTTTAGACAAAAGGAGAGCATTCTGAGTCATTGAGCAGAACATTTAAACACAACTAGCGCTAGAACACGTTAACAACACAACGCTATGTAATAAGGTTAGCAACAACATCACACCTAGCCAACTAGAGACCACCGATAATACTAGGACTAATATCTAAACTCCGAAGCCTCCTTCACCAGAAACAGTAAGCTCCCCAACTTCTACCATCATATCAAAACAAATAAAATAGGATGCAACTTGAATATTAAACCCATTGTTTCTGACATAAATGGTTCTTTCTATTAAATTTATTGACTTCTCTCCAAAATTCTCAAACCTCTCCTTCACACTTCCCGCGGATACGTGGACAGCTCACAAGAAGTAGTTTTCTTCTTCTTCTTCTTCTTCTTCTTCTTCTTCTTCTTCTTCTTCTTCTTCTTCTTCTTCTTCTTCTTCTTCTTCGTGGGGGAAGAGTCTTCAGACACTCCTTTCTATTGGTCCTGTCAGAAGCATCTGGCTTCAACTGTTCGGGCTTGATTGCCAAGTGAGACCAGCCAAGCTCATGGATGTGATCGAATCATCTTGATCGGGGTCGACTCATGGGCCTCGTAAAATCTGTTCAGCGATTCTTTCCTGAGATATTCTAACCACATTCCCATAGTATTGGAGCTGTTATATCTCAATTCGGAGAAGCAGCGACTCTATCAGGAGTGATGTTACTCCAAAAACCCCTCGGAGGCACCCAATTTCGGCCGCTTGTATTCGCTATCATATTCTTTCGATCATTACCGAAGATTCATGACCATAGGTAAGGGTTGGCACGAATACTGAATTGATGATAGCGAGTTTGGCTTTTACACCTACCTCCATTCTTCTGATGACCAAATGCTGAAGCTGGCGCCTTACTGCACCTGCTCCCGCAATTCTTGCACTTAATTCAGCATCCTGCCTTTCATCATTTGTGAAAACGGTCCCGAAATATTTGAACCTCTCCACCTGCTCAGTGGAACTCCGTTCACATATAGAATGCACTGCGCAGGCTGCTTTGTGAGGTCGAGTGTTACAGT
>OZ024743.1:118863272-118878272 GCA_964016885.1 Eledone cirrhosa
ATACAATCCACAATGCTTATATATAGACTTTGTGTGTGTGTGTGTGTGTGTGTGTTTAAGCGATGTGGTGTGTGACGGAAATAGTGATACATACAGACAATGCATATTGGAAACGTTTAAGAAGAAAAGCTATATAAATAATTGTTTCTACTTTTGGCACAAGGCCAGCAATTACCCAGTACATTACTGGTACTTCATTTTATCAACCCCGTAAGGATGAAAGGTAAAGTTAACCTCGGCAGAATTTGAACTCAGTCTATAAAGGGACTTAACTATGCTGGAAAGCATGGTGTCCGACTCTCGACCGATACTGCCAATCCACCGCCGTGAAAAGCTATGGTTTCAGATTTAGGCACAAGGCCAACAATTTTTGGGGTGGGGAAAGTCAATTAAATCGATCACAGTGCATTACTGGTGCTTTATGTTATCGACCCCGTAAGGATGAAAGGGAAACTAACCTCAGCGGAATTTGAACTCAGAACGTATAGTGCCGTAATTCCATGCTGTGAAGCATGTTCGATATAAATAATTATTTCTTGTATAGGCACAAGGCCAGTAATTTGGTGGGGAGGGGAAAGTCGGTTAAATCGACCTCTGTACGTTACTGGTGATTTATTTTATCAACCCCGTAAGGATGAAAGGCAAAGTTAACCTCGGCGGGATTTGAACTCAGATCATAAAGGGCTGTAACTCTATGCTGCAAACATGGCGTCCGACATGTTCGATATAAATAATGAACAAAATTAACCTGAAATTCTGTGCGCTGAAGCAATAACAAAAAATATGAGAAAAACACATTCAACAAGGTAAGTGAATTAGAGCAATAGCTACAGCGAAAGTATAACAACAACAATGACAAATATAACGCCCACTGCCATATCGTTATAGTGCTGGCCTCTTCCCACGTCTTGCTGCTCTCAACGAGATCATAAAACATGGCCTAGATGACGCAGGCTTCCCTTCCCAGCTCGAGCGTGCGATATTGGAACGAGGGAAAGGTAAATGGCCAGACAACCTGACAATTTTCTGGCTCTGCGGGGGTAGGATCCTTAGCTGGGATGCTACATGTTGTGATACCTTCTCTAGCGGCAACCAGCCAAGATTCGCTGCTCGCAGGCCGAAGAGGGCAAACTGTAAAATAATTTGCAGCTCTCTGATAGGTTTGTGGTCAAGCCTGTGGCAGTGGAGACTTCCGGCGTTCTTTGCCCCCGGACCTCATCCTTTCTCACTGCTATCTGAACGGAGTTACCTTTCCACAGGTGTGAGGCCCGCTAGGTGTAGAACTATTCCAGCGCGCCTGCCGGGGCAATATCTGTTCCATCCTGTCGGCTGGGGCTACGAGACAAACGACACATTAGGGAAAGAGGAATGTGTCAGTCTTCAGATGAAAGGTTTAATAATGCTGACAAAAACATACACACACACACATAGACACACGCACGCGCACACACACACACACACACACACACACACACACACACACACACACACACACACACACACAGACACACACACACACACACACACACACACACACACACACACACACACACACACACACACACACACACACATTGAGGTTTGTTCCTTTTGTAAAGAATATGCCGAATTTTGTCCTTTCCGTTTAATGAAACGTCAAACATTTTATTTTCTTAAAGTGCTTGTTCCACACGTCCGTATTTAAGAAAACAAACGTCTTGTATTTCAGCTTTTGAGATACAGGATAAGTATGTAATTAAATTATTCCCAATATAAGCATTAATATTATGTAAGTTAATATGTCGTTGACTCTACCATTTTTATGGGTTCAAAAATGTATATGCGTAATCCTCCGTGAACGATAGAAAGCTTACATGGTGACCCAGAATACCTCCCTTTTTGCGTCCAACATAAAATATAGATACGTAAAATACTCACATATTTATATTTGTCAGTGTGATATTTACATTTTACATAGCTTCGGTGTACATTTTTCTGTACGAATATGTTTATCGAAAGAAAGAACGAACAAGTGAAATAAGAAATAATTTCAGAAACAACTTGCTTCATCAAAACCACGCACTAGGAGCCTACAAAACAAAACCTTGGTATTTAATGACTTAAACAACGTCTACTAAAAGTCATTCCGGAACTAAACCGAAGTTTTTCCTAATATTGTTATGATATACTTAGAAACTATTAATTTTAGCATTCAATATAAACCATAAGCTAAAAGACGAGAATAAAAGCAAGACAATGCCAACCAGACTGGCCATGCCAGACCGGCTCATCCGGCTCTGCGAAGAAAGCGCTGTCCACCTAATCTAACGAAACTGGCTAAGACAGTTCAGACATCCCAGTTCACGAAGGCCATACCAGCCACTGCAGCCAGGCCAGTTCAGCCCATCTGAGTAGACCACTGCAAGTCACTCATTCACGGTCGGCTGAGCCTGATCGGCACGACAGCTCAGCGAAGCCGAACTAAACAAGCCAATCGAGCCAGTCCAGCTCAGCGCCGCAACATAGGCTATAATCTATCTCGAACAGTGCAGATCGGTTATCCGTCGAACTAGCCTAATGAGACCATGTCATTTCGGTCAAACTCCCTTACTCGAAGAGGCCACCATGTGAAATCAATACAGTCCAGCCAGTTTGGAGCAGCCAGCCAAAACAGGCCAGCTTAGTCAATCTAACCCGATCATTTTAAGTCATTCCATTCAAGCCCAACCAGAACAGCCAGTCCAGCTCAACTAATTTAACATGTCCATACAAACTCCAGGTATCCGTGAAAAGCCAGTGACGTCACGCTAACTAACACTAGCCTGATCAGGCATAGTCAATCCAGCTAGCCTTATAAATCCATCACAACCAAACTCATTGATCCTAACCAACTAAGCCTAGCCGGCACCTGCAAATTTCCCAGGTATCCCAGGCCAGCCGTGCCATGTAAGCTGTCCAGTTCTTTCCAGGCCGCCAGTCATGGTGGCTAACAAACAACGTAGCATAGCAGGCTACGTTGGCACCGCTAGTGCAGTTCAACAGCCAGGATATAAATTCCAGATCAGCCCAACCTGATCAGCCAGGCTAGTTAACCCCAGCCAGCTCGGCTTGGCTATATCGGCCCAGGAAACGAGGCCATCTGAATCAGCAAACCTCAGCCTGCCACCCTGCCTGATCCCAGGCCATCTATCATGGATTTAACCAGCTCGACCATCTAGTTTAACACAGCCAGTTCATTCAGATTAAGTCATCCTAGCTGTCACATTCCCATCAACATGCAAATTAAAATCTTGAAAACAAATGTCACGTTGGATAATGGTTTCTTTATTAACCATAGAGGGTTCATATGATAAAAACATCAAGGAGGTTCATAGGACGGTTCAGTGTTGATTTTGGCGTGTAAAAAAATCTTAATAAAAACAAGGGAACACAGAAAAACATGTAAAGGTTTCAAACAAATAAATTCTCCATGAGTAGGAGAGAGTTCTGACAGTCACAAATGGGGAAAGCCGACACAAATCCGTGGTCGCCCTGAAACTGGGGAAGGTCCTCCATTTCAGTTGTCCTACACGCTACATGTGCACTCTCAGATCAGACACTTTAACTCGGGCCATACTCGCCACACACGCCGACCTTTCAACAAACTGGTTAGAAGGTAGCACTTCGCTCTCCAACCTGATTTTCCACTTCAAGTGAAACCTGAAATAGTAAAACCTTCAAAAACGATGTTTCCCCATCACCACCATACAGATAAAAAAATTCTTGCACTGCTCTGTTAAAGGAAGACGGTAGGGCAATCCTGACGTTGGATCTTACAGGCAGGTGTTCAACATACACACACAGGTCAGTAATACTCGGACATTAGAGGTGTACGTGCAAAGAAGGCTTCATCGTCCTGCATATATATCGGACGGGCCCGGCTGACGGCACTTCCTTGTATATCAAGTTTATCTCGAAATGACAACGCTCACCGGTAGCACTGCGATTTCAGGGATTTCTCGTAGTTAACTATTGACCCTAAACTGAAATTCCTCCGGAAAAGAGCAGCTATTGAATAGTCGTCGTCGCCTTGATTCACCCTAAGAACGTCATTGTTTTTACTCGCCACTCATCTTTTATAGAACGCCAAGGTTGATTTTCCAACGATCGCAGTGCCAGATTGGCCGAAGGCTGTGAACACTTGAAGACATTCCAATTTCCACACGCTTACTCTCGGTCTTCGCTTGACTAGGACTGCACATGTGTCAAGAAGACAAGCTGCGGAAATACGTGCCTAGCAAACGGCGACCACTCCTATTTATAGTCAAGGTAAGCTGCAGATGGCGTAGCCTCAGCTTATGTCTGTGCATCATCGGCCAAAGTATGCCAAGTCCTCCACGCAGTGGGGGCTTGCAGCAAATGGACCCCTGACCGTTGGTACGCGTTCCTTCCACAAACAAAAACGAAAAGCAAACGCTCCGGTGCGGCCAATTTATGAGTGAGAGTAGCCATAGTCGTATTTATCTTGTCTCAGTTTTTTTTCCAATTGCGGCAAATTAGACCCCGAATAATTTAACAAATCCGTATGTCCAGAAATCGATGACGCTGTTAAACTTTTCTCTCCAGTACCTAGACGCAGGCCCACCGACTTTTCCTGGTTAATGTGTTTTCCTGTTATCGCTTGGTAAGGTTGGATGATGCGAACCGAGATATTCCTGAAAAAACAAATGACGGAAAAGACAAAGGTTGATTTATTCTGATCGTGTGTCTGTGCGACCAACTTTTACTTAAGGCTAAAAGAGCAACAACATTCCCTTCAACACTACTGAATATTTGAAATATACAAAAGGCAGAAAATATGTGTGTGTGTGTGTGTGCAGTGCTTGTGTGTGCATTTGTGTGGTCGTCTATGCGAATTTATAGATATATGAACAAGGATGTGTACATACGTATGTGCTTAGAAACCATGTGAGACATAGGCCCTTATTTTTATTCCCAGATGTTTTCCTCGTTTATGTCAATGATATTAAAACTAAATAAGAATAATAGTGAGAAGAAGAAGAAGAAGAAGAAGAAGAAGAAGAAGAAGAAGAAGAAGAAGAAGAAGAAGAAGAAGAAGAAGAAGAAGAAGAAGAAGAAGAAGAAGAAGAAGAAGAAGAAGAAGAAGAAGAAGATGGTGATGATGATGATGATGATGATGATGATGATGAGGGGGAGGAGAAGAAGAAGAATGAAGAAGTGAACGAATGGAATTGTGGTAAGATGAAAATTCTCTGTTGGAATCCCTCGAAAGGAACAAGTTGAATAGATTTAAGGCAAGTTTGCGCAGCTTAATTTTTGTAATAGTAGAATTATAATGGCTCTCAATTGCTTCTTTGGTTCCATGTTGTTTAACGGAAGGAAAAGCAATAAAGGAGTAGGGTAGTATAACTCTTCACCAGAATGAAATTCTTACAATTGAAAACCTATTAAAAGGTAGGTCGCGAGTGACAAAAACCTCGTGTAATCTTTCTAGATTTACACTGATAAGAATATGAAAATAATCATGAAAATATGTAGGAATATTACTAGAAGTATGCACATATATATAAATACATACATATATATATATATGTGTACACATAGGTATATGTGTATAGATATATATATATATATATATATATATATATATATATATATATATATGTGTGTGTGTGTGTGTGTGTGTCTGTCTGTGTGTGTGTATGTATGAAGGCACATAGCTTAGTGGTTAGTTCATTGAATTTAAAATCATAAGGTTGCTCCAGTTCACTCGTGTGCCAAGCTGTATCGGCATTTGCCTTTGCCTTAGACGATATCGGTGGCATGGAGAAGGAAAACTGCTATGTATGTGTGACTGCTGCTCTTCCACAATCAAACTTTTCTAAACTTGTACCGCGTGGGGGAGGATTTCTTGGTGCAAATCCCATGAATATTCATGAATGAAGGGGACCCTTTACCCTATATATATGTATTATATAGATATATATAACAAAGAAAGTGTGGTAAGATACCAGCTGGACCATAACGCACCAGAGTACTCGATACTTAGAGTAGATGTGTGGGTAATAGGAAAAGAGTCAAGACCCCGACGGATGGTCTCCGGCCGTTTCGACAGCAAGATCCGAACTAAGCCAGTTCGGATCTAGCTGTCAAAACGGACGGAGCTCAGCCGTCGGTGTCCTGACTCTCTTCCTATATATATATATATATATATATATATGAATAAATTTAGTCCTTCGTCAGTGATCTTCCAATCTTCATTGGTATTTCATCGCTTTAAAGACCTTATACCTCCGGTTGGTGCGAGCAACGGCTAAAGAAAGTCGTTGGGACACGTAAATAGGGGGAACGGGCGAGACAGTAAACAATCAAAGATGGTAATGCAACGAAAAGGGAGGTAGAAGGAGTCAAGTCCCTGAAATCGATGAACATATGTTCTGTGAAATCGTAGACCATACGACCTGACGGGTCACAGCGGAGGAAATTATATGTTTGATCGTTTACTGTCTCGCCCTTTCCCCCTATTTACGTGTCCCACCGACTTTCTTTAGCCGTTGCTCGCACCAACCGGAGGTATATGGTTTTTAAAGCGATGAAATACCAATGAAGGTTGGAAGATCACTGATGAAGGACTAACTTTATTCATATGTAACCCATTTGCAACCACGCAGCACGCCATGTTTTCATATTCATATATAATTTCCTCCGCTGAACGTCAGTTCTTCTATACTGCTTCACCTTTTCTCTGTATATCTAACTCTACACTAACAGTACACCACAACAAAGAAATCACTATAGCCACTACCTCACATAAACTCCCTCTCAACTCTCCTCCCGTTTGACCTGTGCGAGATCTTCTCACACGCACCTTCGACCAGGTCGTATGCTCTTTATTCTCTCTCGTCTACGATTTCACAGAACTTATGTTCATCGATTTCATGGACTTGATTCCTTCTTCCTCCCGTTTGATCTGTGCGAAATTCTTACCTTACTCACATTTCGACCAGGTTTGATGGTCTTTATTCTCTCTCGTCCACGATTTCACAGAACTTATGTTCATCGATTTCAGGGACTTGACTCCTTCTTCCTCACTTTTCTTTGCATTACCATCTTTGATTGTTTACTGTCTCGCACGTTCCCCCTATTTACGTGTCCCAACGACTTTCTTTAGCCGTTGCTCGAACCAACCGGAGGTATATGGTCATTAAAGCGATGAAATACCAATGATGGTTGGAAGATCACTGATGAAGGACTAAATTTATTCATACGTAACCCATTTGCAACCACGCAGCACGCCATGTTTCCATATATATATATATATATATATATGTGTGTGTGTGTGTGTGTGTGCGTGTGTGTGTGTGTGTGTGCGCGCGTGTGTGTGTGTGTATTAGTGTCTGCCGTTCTGTTTATATTCAAAAACTAGAGCAAGAACGACGGTGTTATTCTATTTACATGGCTTAAAAGGCTGTTTGTATAATTGCAAACGAATCGAATATTCTTATTAATGTTCGAAAGGCTCAGATTTATATTTCTTGTATTCAGCCATGTAGAGCGATAAAGCTATTTGTTACTTATTTAAATATGGCAAAGCCGGCCATTAATCGCTCATATACATGAAACTGACTGGCCTATCTGCTGATATGAAAATCTGGCTGATCAGTGGATCTGTTAATATGCAGATGTGACTGACAAGCTGATCAGCTAATATGCAAATCAGGCCGATCAGTCACTGTATATTCCAGAAAATATATATTTTCACTAGCTCTGACAATTGGCAGGTAAGCAGTGTACGGTACTGCTGAAGAGTAATCACACAGAAACATTAGTGTCGCCGTTCTGTTTATATGCCGACACAAGAGCAAGAATGACGGGGTCATTTTGGCCCTTTACGTTCTGAGTTCAAATTCCGCCGAGGTTAATTTTGTGTGTGTGTGTGTGTGTGTGTGTGTGTCGTGTTCCATCTGGTTGTGTTGAGGCTGATAGCGTTGTTAGAATTCAATGTGTCCTTGGAAAGATGGCTGCAACGAGATTAGGCATTGTGACCGGTAGGTTTTGTGGAAGGTGATCACCGCTTAAGGTATCCTCAAAGAAGATCCGTCCAGGTTACCGGGTCATTTACATGTATGTGTTTGTGCAAAGAACAATGGAAAATATACGGAAGTCAGGCGTTGGTAGTTCATTGTTTTACGATCATTTCAGCGGATCGATTGATCATTAAGATCAGTATATCACCTAGCATTGTAGTGAATAAGCTAGTATCTATTTCTAGTGTCGAAATCCCTGTTCAATCTCCGTATATGTATACGGCCGATTTATCAGGGATTTGGACACTAGAAATGTATATATATAAATAAATTAGGTAGGAACATATGCTTACGCCGTATTTGACTAAATAGAATTAGTCTGTTTTGATGTAAAAAAAACCTGTGAATTAAAGAAAACAGGGATGAGTACACGGACCCACAGCTTTGTTAGGCCAGACCAATGTGTTACCATTACACCAGTACGCCAGTCATGCTTCCTTTCATTCAATTAGAAGCTATATAACCATAGCAGGTATATATGTATATAAATATGGAGACAAATATGTGGGTTCCTGTCAATACTCATACTTTTTTCCATTCACAGGGTTTTTTTTTATCCCAAATACGGCGTTAGCACATGTTACTACCTAATTTTCAAACTCGCTAGCCGTTTCTAAACAAAGCTTGCTTTGTGTCTCCATATATATATATATATATATATATATATATATATATATATGTATGTATGTATGTATGTATGTATGTACACACACACACACACACACACACGCGCGCATGCACGCACACATTCGCACACACTCGCACACACACACACACATATATATATATATATATATATATATATATTCGAGGTTTGTCCCAAAATGAAAAGTACTGATTTTCCTATACAGGACATAGTGAAACAGGACGTCGTTATGTCTTGGTTTTGACCTTGTTTGACGTACATACTTGTTTCAACACGATCGATGGAGTCAATCGTGAGTTATTGCTCTTTATGTAGAGACGTGTTTATAATTTCTGACCGTTTCCAGGAAAATATCGAACAACGGTACATGATCAAATATTGTCTGAAACTCAACAAATGTGCCACAAAATATTTAATTCGTTAACACAAACTTATGGAGTTGCCACTCTGACGAGAAGTAAGGTTTTTAAGTGGGTCGATAAAATAAATGACCAGTAACGCAATGGGGTGTATTTAATCGACTTTCCCCTCTTCCCAAATTGCTGGCCCTGAGCCTATAATAGAAATCATTATTTGTATGCAGTTGTTATTAACGATGTTTAGCTAAAGTTGATATTGCAAGTGAGTAGAAGAGGAAATGGCATAATATTAAATTGAATATAGAAAGACGTGACAAGCAATGAGACTAGATGCAGTAGCAATAACAAATGAAACAAAAATAAACAACAAAAAGACTACCGCAACCAAAAACAACAACAATAGCAAGAAGTACCCTAAAACAATCGCATTAACATCAAAGATGTTTATACATATATATAGACATGCAGCAACACAACCAACATCTTTCACAACCACCGCTTCTCTGAGATGGGAAAAGAAAAAATAGAGAAATAAAAATACAGTTTCTGCATAAATTTCCTTGTCTAGTATTGCTCAGATCAAATAATTTTAATATAGGAATGCCTGTTGGGCGTAATATCGGTGTTGAAGAAATTCGATTTATTTGGAGCCACAGGTAATAAAATGCAGCCTGTTTCACCATTTGATAATGTCCCCGATTGAAGATAACGGAAAAAAATTTCCCAGCAGGATTTAATATCTAAAGTCTAATGCCAAGTTTTAATGAATGCCAATGTACTGCACCATTTGAGATCTTGTGGTCCACTTTCTTGCTGTCGTTTATTATTTTTCTGTTGTTATTGTATTGTTTTAGATGTTTATTCCACTGGGGGAGATTGTCAAAATGGTAGTAAATCGTTCTAAACGTTTTCCAGTATATTGTTGCATTATTTTTTGTGTGTGTGTGATTTTTACGGCTAATTTCTCTCTTCTTGGACTTTTGTTATTTATTTTTATCTCTTTACATTTTATAAAGCGAATACCAGTTATATTGGTTTCTCTTTTATCGGCCGTGCTTATTTCTATTATTTCAACAATTAGACTAAGACATATTTATCAAATCAGTAGTATTATTTTGTTATTATTTTTCTTATTGCAGTTAGATATAAGGTATGGAATCAGTTCTCAATTCTTTGTTAGATTTATAACTTTACATGAGTGGTTCTTAATTAACGTTATGCGTAGTATTTTGCAAAATGAATGTTATTACCAATGAATTCGTGTATGATATTTTAAACTAATGAGCGTTTAATATTCCCAATTATTTTGATACGTCTGTTGAAGCTAAGTAAGCTAAATCAAGATGAGTTGAACGTGTTAGGTACTCAATATACGTAAGTAGAATAAAAATTTACAGCCAATGTTAAGATCAAACGAATAGAAATTACACTTCAGTTTTTCAGTCAATCATTAAATGGCTGGTTACTCAGCAATTGTTGACGTAAAGTTAAATACATCCGGATTTGAAATAGTTGGTTTGCCATTTAACATTTTATTGCTTCGTACGGTTGCTGCCGCCTTGGAGATTACGTTCACGTGCAGAGTGAATGATAATGCAATCATATAAAAATAGCAAAGACAATGTAATAAGCGATGCGAGCGAATTAGCAATAAACACAGGAATTACACACACACACACACACACACACACATACACATATATATATATAAAGGGAGAGAGAGGGGAGTGCAAGCGAGCGAGAGAGAGTGTGTGTGTGTCAACGGATTCCATGAATTACCTAGATTTGTTGTATGTTTCTATCTAATTTGCCTATTTCTAGAACTAATCTATTTTATAGATAGATAGAAAGAAATATAGATGCCTTTGAAGCCAAATGTCCAATAAAAACTCACTTTCCTTAAAGCCTGTGCCAGAGAAAGGAAAAACATGAAGCTGCCTCGTTAATATAGCCACATAATTATCTACAACCACAGTAGATATAAAGTAGTAGGTAACTATTGCATAAATTGCATGCATTACAAATCGTCCTTGCTTTATAAAATACATACATAGCAGGAGGAATGTCTTCTGGGTATAGATATAAATACCAAAGAATGTATTCGGTTTCAATTAGAGTTTAAATCAGTTTGCTCCAACTGAGCGATTAATACTTTAAGTAAACAATACTCATCAAAACTAATATTTCCATTCCTTTAAATCGTTTATAGATTCAACAGCAATGGATATCAGAAACATTCTTGTTAGATCATACCCAAGCTTAACAATGGAAAGTAATCATAAAAGTATGCAAACTTTGTAACATAATGGTTTCTGATTTAGGCAGAGGGCCAACTATTTTTGGAGAAGGGGAAAGTCGACTAAATCGACCCCAATGCATTACTGGCACTTTATTTTATCAAACCCGTAATGGTGAAAGGCAAAGCTATCTTTGTACCATAATCAAACAACATTATGTTGATTTATGCATCAAAATACAAATAAGTAAATTTATAGAAAGTGTAATTTTCATGGGTCCCACTGGTGTACATAATATGAGGATATATAATAACTTGAGTTATGTTGTGCAATCGTAGTCACCCGTAAGAGATAGAAAACGTGGCTCCAGCTCCCTTAATCAGCATATTTATCTTTTCTGGCTAAAATTGCTACTTTTAGTGTCTAATATCAATTCTTCCTCTTGTCATATTAAATTAAGCTGAAAGCATATATCGCCATTTTTATTTATATATTCATTTTTCCATCGTTAAAACAATTTAGATGTAGGACACATAATTTCTTACTATGCGTAAAGAGATATTATCTATTATTGAAGGAAAGAGTGCATTATCCCCTCAGAACGTGAATATTTAGCCTCAAATATGTCTATGAAAATCCAATGATTTATTTTAGACGAAAGGATTCAATTTCTGGTCGTGCAAAGTAAGTTTTAACTCATTCCTCTTTTTTAGTTTTGGTATAATCGTAACAACCACAGTCTTGCATATGTAATTATGTTACAGTTTATTTAGCCCAGGATTTGAACGTTTGATTTCAAATCTTGTGTTCAATAAGATATAGTTTCAATCATGTTCACAGATATAAACACAGGTTTAACATATTCGTTTTACAACCACGTGGATCTAAGTTGATTCCCATCCTTGATAATAACTTAATTTGGTGAGAAGCCAAGATTAGAGCCAGTTTTCTAGTCAGCGGCATATACAATTCGGTTTCAGTCTTAGTTATAACAATTTTCTGTTTAATGTTAGAGACTTAAACAAAAGGATGATCTCTATGCAATTTCATTTGTGTTCTTTAATTATTTACTTGCAATGCCCCTTTACGTTCTGAGTTCATATCCTGCTGAGGTTAACTTTGCCTTTCAACGGTCGATAAAATAAAGTACCAGTAATGCACTGGAGTCGATTTAATCGACTTTCCCCTTCCCCCAAATTACTGTCCTTGTGCCTATAGTAGAAATCATTATTTACTTGCAATATCTCATTGATTCGGAAGAATTGAGTTTGTATCATATAATGTGCATGCCTTTATGAAATAAAGTGTCTTGGTAAATTGTAAAAGACATCTCCCTCTGTTATTGTCCCTCACATTATAATCTCGTCTAAGCCGTTCAATTTATAAAGTCAATGCCAACGAATGCGACAAACGAAGAGAATTTTTTAACTGGATGCATATAAATATAGTTTTCACACTGTCGCAACATGTTTTACAAATAAACGTAC
Source organism: Eledone cirrhosa (assembly GCA_964016885.1). Classification (NCBI taxonomy): domain Eukaryota; kingdom Metazoa; phylum Mollusca; class Cephalopoda; order Octopoda; family Eledonidae; genus Eledone; species Eledone cirrhosa. The sequence continues at coordinate 118,876,068 of OZ024743.1, forward strand.
CTGTAATATTACAAAATCATTCATAAATGACATCTACAAAATTTGCTCTTTTGGTTACATATCAATTGACTAAATAAAAGTAGATCTATTTTCGCTAATGCTTGAATGCAGAGGGCGCAGTGAAATAAATATAAACTTTCGATGCGCTGTGTAAGTAACTTGATTTTGATAGTAAATGCAACAATCTTCTCATTCTTAAGATGTTAATATCGTTAGATATATAAAGGCTGAGGAGTTTGAAACTTCCTTCGCATTCATAGGAGAACATTGTGTCAGTAATACAAAGTTCCAATATTACCAAATACTCTGCTACGTCGGTTTCGGCTAATGATTTACAGTAAGGTTACACATGTCCGTGGAATCTTCGGTAATTTACACATTAAGTCAGATGTTCAGTTGATCGTATAAACGTTCATTGCATAAAGGGTTGGAGGATGCATTATCAACGTTTCCTTACCTCTTTCTCATTTACTTGAATTTTATAAATATAATCTATTGTCAAAAATCTGTTGATAGAAGCCGAGGACTACAAAGAGTTGTATAACAGATTCTGGATGCTGTCTACTTCACCTGTGTAAATATTCATAATATATCTAAATAGCAGAAAGAGTGATTATAGCTGATCTTAGCTCCATTTGAATAAATCAAAGCTTGAGGGTGCTGCTTCGAATCACACCAACTTCAATTTTACTTTTTATTATTTCAGAGTCAATGTCAATAACATATGAATTGGCAGTTTCTGATGACGATAAAAACAGCTTTCAAGCTGATATGAGATATCTACATGTCCTTGTCCGAATGGCTATTCACAAATCAGTAGGTATACACATACAAGGCCTAGGGTGGCCTACCGTAGGCGTACAATAATGCACCACATCCGAAAGAACGTGTAATATAGGGTCTGTTGAAATTATGCTTCCATAAAGATTAATCAAATACAAAATATTTAGATGTATGGTTAATTATATATCTTACTGCATTAAACTGTTGTGAATGTCACATACAGATCGAATTAATATCAATCTCTTGAATCCATATGTTCATTCATTTGAATGCATAGTGGTTGCTTAGTTCCGACTAATATGGAGATGCCAACTTGTAAATTTAAGTTTAAAAAACAATCTTTTATTTATAGCGTTTATCTGACATTTTATCTGACATTTTGACGCCTGATGGAGTTTGCCTCGTGACGTAGGATGTGTTGGGCGTTTACTCCTGATCAAACCCATCAGTCTCCAGCTTTGATCAGCCAATTTCTGCCAGTGAGAAAGACAAAGAAATGATAGACAGTGAAGAAGAACCAGCTCTAGTGCTGGACTGGAAAAAGAAAATCAAATTGACCTAATGTTTTATTTAAGTAAATAAAATAAAACATTTAATCCAGTGACCTAATTTCAACCACCCTCTATTCCCAATATAATATTTCTTTTTTCAATTCCGAGCCAAAGCTGTTACTCGATTTATTCTAAATAACAACCAAATATCGTTGAAATAAAACATCAGTGACCTAAATCCGGAAGGACTCATGGAATTACGGAGTCCTTTCAATTTAGCCATTTCTATTCTAATATGGATGAAGTTTCTGAAAGGCATTTCCTCCTCTACATCGGTGCAGACATACCAGCCTATGGTAGCCAAACGCTTTTTTTAACGGGGTACTTTTTGGGTGATAATAAGTTTGCTCAATCGAGGTTTGTCTAATCGACAACATCGTTTATAGTTTTAGAGAGACTGCAGAAAAGAAAACCAATGCAACTAAAAGAACTGCTTCTTGATGTCCATTAACGTAAAAGAGCAGAGGCTATCAGTACATCCCAAAGCAATTTATAGGTTTATGTTGCTAAGGTCCCTACTATTATAAAATAATTTACAACTCAGCTCTGTGGATCTAAGTCGTGTTGCAATTGTGGATTATGTGCAGGTTTTCGAATTGTGTTGTCAAAATAAAACTATTGGAGATCTCATCACACCAGTCAGTTACAAACTACTACCAAGCCTTTAGGGATGGTTAATATGTTATAAGGATTCACACCAGGGGTTCGATCTGAGTATTTAGAGATATGCCTCTTTTGTTCTGTCTCCAAAGAGTCATAAGAGTTGCCCTCATTCTCACAGCGCATCACAAAAAGAAATGAAAACGTCATGATGAGGAAACGGGTCAGAAAGTGCTATATATAATTTTAATAGGATTAAAAAAAAAAAAAA
>OZ024743.1:118883272-118885772 GCA_964016885.1 Eledone cirrhosa
TATATGTATATGTATGTATATATATATGCATATATATAAATATATATGCATATATATATATATAAATATATATTCATATATATATATAAATATATATTCATATATATATAAATATATATGGATATATATATATAAATATATATGCATATATATATATATATATATAGGTATGTATATATGTATAAATATATATACATATAGATATACGTTTATATATATATATATATATATTATATGTATATATATATATATGTATATATATATATATTATATGTATATATATGTATATATATATATATGCATATGTATATATATAAATATATGCATATATAATCATATGTATATATATATAAATATATATATAGGTATGTATATATATATATATAAATAGATATACGTTTATATATATATATATACATATTATATTATATATATATTATATATACATATTATATTATATATATATTATATATTTATATACATATTATATTATATATACATATTATATTATATATATTATATATTTATATACATATTATATAATATATATATATATTATATATTTATATACATATTATATTATATATATATTATATATTTATATACATATTATATTATATATATATATATATATTTATATTTATATATATTTATATACCATTTCTTGCTGTATATATAACATTGCTAACGAATAAAAATAACAACAGGAAACAGGCGTTCAGCCGGTTTCAGATCTATAAACATACACATTTTAATCAAACTTTAAAATAAATTATACATTGTTGCACTGCAGGATAATATACTTAATATTTATTTGATTTGAAATCAGCTTAATTATAAAAATGAAACTAAAGGAGAATGTTTTTTAAACACATCTTTAAAACAAGGTACATTACTATATATTTCCTTTACTTTCTTTCCCTTGGCTACTATATGAAAACACTTTTGTTGAATTTGAAGCTCACATGAGCTATATATATATATATATATATATATATATATATATATATATATACAACGAGGGAGAGAGAGAATGGGGAGAAAAAAAGAAAGAACAACTCTATGGTTGAGAATTGCAGCCGGGAAAACTCTAATAGGTGTTGAAAACAGATATTAATTTAATAACTCAAAACAAAAGGATCCTCTTAAAAGATATCATCGAAAGGCTATTCTTGGACTTTATTTATTTAAAAAATCCCACCACTATATATATATATATATATATATATATATATATTTATATATACACACGCACATATACATACATATATATATGAATATATATGTATATACACAAATATATATTCATATATATATATACAAATATACATACATATATTCATATATATATATATATATATAGACATTCATATATATACATTTCATATTTATACTTACACACACACACACATTGAGTTACACACCCACACACACCTCATATATATATATATATATATATATATATATATATATATATATATATATATATATATATATATATATATGCCAACACACACAAACTTTAATCTGTTATTTTAATAAATATATATATATATATATATATATACACACATTATTGAGCGATTTATTGATTTTTAAGAAGTAGTAAACATATAATCCCACATTTGTCTCTAGTTGTAGCTGATAATTGCCGAAAATATATGTCTCCCAGGTTCATCGTTGATATATGCGTTATTTCATTATTTTTCGCTTCAATAATTGTTGTTACTTGCCTCAATAACACTTATTTGAAGATAGGTATGAGTTATTTTAAATAAATGAAAATATTTGTATTAATCTAATATAAACATTATGAATTTACGGGAAGAGAATAATATATTTCATGATCAGCCTGAAAGCTTGCTTCAAATTCACAAGGATGTCGGAAAATTGATGTTATGGCGTTTATGCATTTTCCAAGTAAATGTGCCGGTAAATAATTCAAGTAATATGGTTTTAACTGATACTATAAAACGAAACCTTTTTGCAAGTACATTTCGCTGGTATATTTTTCTTAATCTATGATGTGCCATCACAAGTGGTTTAAACATGTTATAACCCACCAGCTCTTAAATTTAATGTTTCACCTGCCCCCTTCCCCATTATTTTAATATCAAATTCAACATATTTAACAAAAAAAAAAAAAAAAAATTAAATTTGTGTGGTTTTTATATTTTTACTCTTTCATCTTGTAATTAAAAAAAAAAAATGAGAAACGGAGAAAAAACATTTTCGCTATTGAAACACCCGTTGGCCCTATAACGTTCACCAAGTAATATTTACCTTTAAACCAGAATTATTTGTCATCCCACTATGTTGCAGTAGGGAGGGATCCATCGTTCAAGGAGTATTGATCAAGTAAACAATCTAATAAAGGTTGATTCATGTTATCATTTTTCAGTTTCAATAGATTTTTTTGTTTTCTTTTTTTTCACATTTCATCGGAAGAACAGAAAATAAAATAAAAATATTACGAATGTATTCACATAGATTTCTTCCT
>OZ024743.1:118890772-118903272 GCA_964016885.1 Eledone cirrhosa
TAAAATGTAATTGATCAAAAGAACATCTATTTTATTAATATTTAAATATTAATAAGTCCTGAAAATTATTTTCGTTGAGCGCTTCCAATCTACTGTAAAACTCATTCTTTGACATAATCATCGAATACTGTTTAACAATTTAATACGTGTGTGTGTGTGTGTGTGTGTGTGTGTGTGTGTGTGTGTGTGTGTGTGTGTGTGTGTGTGTGTGTGTGTGTGTAACAAGAGGCTGAATTGAATGGGTTATAACATGGATGAGAAGCACATTTGGCCTCAGCAAGATTTGAACTTAAAGAAACCAGAGATATTGCAAGTCCTTTAGTCTCCCACATTAACTTTTCTGCTAATTACACATAGTAATGATAATCATTTCTAACGGAGGCACATAGTCAGTAATTTCAAGCGAAAGGATGTTGATTATATTGACTTCCTTATTTCACTAGTACATTATTTTATCGATGAAGTCGAAGTAAACCACAGCAGGATTTGAATACAGCTTGTAAAGAGTTGGAACAATTAGCACAAAGCATTTTGTCCGACACACTCATAATTTTGCCAACAAATAGAATAATAATAATAATAATAATAATAATAATAATAATAATAATAATATCTATAATTAGTGATACTAATATGCCTTTTAATAACCCTTTGTTTGAAGACGCTTGAAAATTGACAGTATTTCGTTGTTTTGTAGTTTTATGTATCATGATCACGGATGTGTAATATAAGCCTAATATTCTGTTTGCAGAACAAATTCCATGTGCAGTGCTCTCAGACATTAAGCAAATAAAGCAGTTGGAGGAAATTGGCCCCAGAGACAAATCTTTCAATTCTAATCCTATCAAATCAACAAATCAGGGATCTCCTGAACTGCGTGACCAATTTACTGCTTTGAATTGAACGATACAATCCTCATGAGAATAAGGCGACAGTTGCCGAAAACAACGTAACATTTTTGATTGAGTGTCGTTGAACATATGCTGCATGCTCAGACTGAAGGTGACATGATTCTATATCTGATGATATTTGAATGATAACATTATGTCAAACAAAAGGAATGGGGCTTAGTAATTATATTTCAATCAGATGATAATATATGAAACAGAGAATATTAAAAAACAATTTTGTTTTATCTTAGTTCAAAGATCGATTAACTTGCTAGAAAACTAGAGAAACCAAATAAATTATTTGACACCAATTCTGCTTAATGATACAAGAGATTGTTGCTACCAGATAAAGTAGTTTTGAAAAATGATCATGTCCATGTTATTCTCAGTTTGTTTTTTACTATGGGCTGAGTATTTTATGGATTTTTTCTCTTTTCATTTTCCTTGTATTTTTATGTTGACAATATCACATCATAAAGATAGTGAATACTCTACTTCACCCAATGAAACATGTATGTATGTATGTATGTATGTATGTATGTATGTATGTATGTATGTGTGTGTGTGTGGGAGGGGGGGTGTATTTGTGTTCGCAAATGGTGAAACTTGAGATGACCTGATATGGCAAGTTTCGAACGATATAAATCATGTGTCTCGCTCTCTGGAAAAAATAATGTATTTATTATATGTCATGTTTGTATAAAATGAATGTGTCTAAATTTGCTGGGAAATATAGATATAATTAACTTTCAATTCTTTTGGAGGATTTTACAATTCAACACTTCCATATGAATTGCAATATATATATATATATATATATATATATATATATATATTGTGTGTGTGTCAAACATATGTTTAAGACATAAAAACAACAACAATAATAATAATAATAGTTTTTTATTTTGGCCCTAGGGCAATTATTTTGGAGTGGGGCTCTATTAAACCTCCACCGGTATATTAGTTGTAATTTATTATATTCATCTCGAAAGTTGACCTCCGTGGGATTTGAACAGAACGTAAATATTCTTAACAAATACCACAAAACATTAGTCTGGTGTACGCAATTTTGTGCCAATCAAAGAATAAAAAGAAATAATATAAGAGCCAATTATCATAAGTTTACTAACACTGAAAATATCACACGTTCGTAAATTAAAACAACATTCATTTTATTGGTATTAAAACATGGGTTTAAACTGCATTATAGCTATTGTTTTATTGAGAGAATATATACCTGAACACAGGGACATATTTACGCGATTTTTATAGTTGTTAAAGTTTATATATATATATATATATATATATATATATATTTATATATATATAAGCCACCAGACAGGTTTTTTTTTTCCATTGTTAAGAAACCTTTATTATAGCAGCCATTTAATATACAAGTAACCAGTTTACATTGATGATTAATGTTGCGTTACAACACAAGGAACTGCCCATGAAAATCTCGGAATCGCAGTATTTTACAGCCACCCACACACACACAGACACACACACACACACACAGAGACACACACACAATCTTATTTTATTTCTTAGGATTACTGTTATTAGTTTCATCTTTTCCATTCTTTTTTCCCCAGTTTTTATTACTCTTATTGTTATATCCCTTGTTCATACGTTATATATCAATGTCAATTCTACCAGTTGACATATAGCACGTAAAAGAAAATAAGTATGTTGCACTTAAACTGAATATCAAAACTTAATCCTTTTTATTCTGTTTTTGCCGCTTTCCCTTATTTCTTTTTCCTCATATATTTTTCGTGAATATAGATATTATTACACAAATAGTTTATTGCAGTTTTATCAACAGAAAATATATTGACTATATTAGCATTAAAATAGATACGACAGAGACGGGTTTCGTAAAATTAATATTCAGGTTTTTACGTAGAAAATTAGTTATTAAATGTAATTGTTATGCAGATAAAGATTGATGTGACGAGCCCTTGTCCAACAAATCTATAATCAAGTCATTGTTGCTATCTGTGACTTTCCAATCTTTTCAGATAGTTTTTCTGAATATACACTACCCAATACCCACCTCTACTGTTGTAATGTTTGTTTGCTTCTTTATAATTGTACAGATTTAGCTGCTGTTTCTAGCAACTCGAGTGACTAAGTAGGAGTTAATAAATCAACACGTTTAATTATTAGTTATATATTTAGATTTAGTAAACACTTTGTTAATTTAATTGTAGCAGATGTTGACCAATATTGTCACCGACAATATCTAACTTAAAGGCAAAGTCATTTCATATTTAAGTCATACATTGAGAAGTAGATATACATTTGAAAATAAAGCAACTAAAATGCGCCTTATGTCTGGTTCTAAATTATAGTTGTTTCTGAAATTCAATGCCTTTTCGTTAACTGAATACATATCTTATCTGTATCTATCTATCTAGTACCGTCTAATTACTGTGACTATCATCTCATTCGGTTAATACCGTTATAAATTTGACTGTAAGGACATAAACTATAATTATATCCTTGGTGATCTGTCGTAGAAGTCAGTGTTGCGTAAAGACGCTCCGTCAAATTGTCACTAGAATGTCATGTGAGAGACGATTAACGGAGGCCACCTCAACATGGTAAATACTAAAGAAGGCTTGTTATGCCAATAGCAAGAAATGACACACCAATTATAAAAGGCTTGTAGAGTACAATAAATTAAAAGATGTTTATAAGAGTATGTATGTATGTATATATATATATATATAATAATTTTTTCTACTTTTGGCACAAGGCCAGCAATTACTCAGTGCATTACTGGTACTTTATTTTATAGACCCCGTAAGGATGAAAGGCAAAGTTAACCTCGGCGGGATTTGAACTCAGAATGGCAAGGGCCGTAACTCTATGCGTCGAAGCATGGCGTCCGACCCTCTACCGATACTGCCAATATAATAATTGTTTCTACTTTAGGCACAAGGCCAGCAATTACCCAGTGCATTACTGGTACTTTATTTTATCGACCCCGTAAGGATGAAAGGCAAGTCAACCTCGGCGGGACTGCCAATATAATAATAATAATAAATGTGATGACTAAAATCCAAAGAGAGCTTGATAAGGATAAATATATATCAAATATATAAAGAACCCTAGAGCAAATATTCAAGCAAATATCTTCAGAAGATCCCGTTAAGGCTGAAAGCAGCGATTCTTTGCTTAAACTTTAATCTGTTATTTTAATAAATATATATATATTTATATATACACACACACATACATATAGATATATTCATGTATATACATAGCTATACCCACACATACACACATATATATATATATATATACATACATATGTATATATACACATACATATAGATATACTCGTATATACATATCTATACACACATACACACACATACATATATACATACACACACACACATATACATATACACACACACATATACATATATATATACACATATATATATATATATACACCCAGACACACATATACCTATATATATGCGCATATATGTATACAAAGAGAGGGGGAGGGGAGGGGAATGTTATGTCAGGAGAAAGGTCCTTAAACTATATTTCATAAAGATTTTTTTACGCCAGGCTTAAAAGAAAATTATTATGAAGTTATTGTCTTAAAGAAAATCAAGAAAGTAGAATGTAATGAACATTTTAAACTTTGATGAAAAGCCACGTATTTTGGGTGTCAAGTTTAACTGATTTAAGCAACGCTCCTGATGTGTTTATTTTAACAACACTGGAATAACGAAACCCCAAATCGACCAAAATGTCTCTTTCCCTATTCTACTAAACGTTCTAATAATATTGATTTTTCCATTCAATTTTCCTCATTAGTTGACTAGTATTTTACCTCATCGATCTGGGAAGAATGATAGGCAAAGTCCATATCAGCGTAACAAAATATCGCAGGGCAAATTGTTTGTCACCGTACCAGCTCTATAATCCAATCACTTAAATATATTGGTTTTTAATTTAAGCACAAACGAGTGGTGTTGTTTTTTTTATCAACCACTGAGTTATAAAAGGCAAAGTTGATCTCAGAACATAAATAGCCGTAACACATTACCACAAGACATTTTATCTGACTAGCTAATGATTCTACCAATCCACTTACTCTCTCGTAATTAGAAGAAAAAGAAAAAGAAGAAGAATAATTATCTGGGTTTAACATAAAGTCTAAAAACTCGATATTTGAAGGGAAAAAATAATAAACATTTCCGGCTCCAGCCCACCAACCTCACTAAAAAATTATATTTTAACAACTAGATTAATCGAACACTGAAATATTGAAATTATAAATTGTCTAATTTACATCGCTTTTGTTCTGAGAGTCAAAGCGTGTATGTGTTTTTATAAACAAAAGAAAAAAAAATTACAAGTGAACATCGTATCCTTGAATTGGAAAAATAGATAAACTTAATTAAATAAAACAAGAAAACTATTATTTTACATGACAATGTTGTCTGATAAAAAGTCCGACTCTCTGGATGATTACTAATGAATGATCATTGTAAAATAAGTCGAAGTATATTTTATCATTAATGGGAGTTAGTGAAACTCTTTCAAGCTTGGCTGTCTGAAGCTGTTTTCTTTAACCTCCATTTCATCAAACTTGATGTGAACTGTTGCCACTCATAAAAACTGTCGTAAATTTTAATTTTCAGAAATAATCTAAATTATTCTTTTTAATAAAATTTTAGAATGATATGATAATAGCTGTAGATAGAATGGTGTGGCTAAAATGTTCCCGCCTGAAACACGTAGCCCCGGAGATCGAAATCTAATACGTGTAATTGGAGACTTTCTTTTATAACATCGAGAGGGAAAATTTATAAACGAACAATGTGTACCATCAGTTGTGTGGGTGTATGTAAGTGGTTTATTGTTTACAATTGCTTAGTTCGGGGATAGCATTGGTTTTTCTAAATGTATTTACGTTTAGATTTAGGCAATTGACTGTCTTAATCACACACAGGGACACACAAGCAAGCACACACACACACACACACACACACACACACACACACACACACACACAAAACATGATGTAATTAGTTATGATATTATTATCTCTCTTACGCCTAGTCGACTTCACATTTTGTCCCTTTTGAGATAAAAAAATAAGTACCAGATAAGTATTATCTAGGACTACCTTATTCAATGCGTCCTGATATGTTAAAGGAGCATGTAATTCTAAGGATATACAGCTGCTAATTAAAGCCATAATGCATAGGTCCCTCGTTGGTTCATGTTTCTGTGAATGATGAACTTGTGTAGTATTTGTAAATAATATATATTCAAATATTGAAAACTACCCTTTTCCCAACACAGAAGCTTCGTGCAACGAAAATTTAATCTATTAAGATATAAAAGTATCCATGTGAGCCCAATGTTTATAAATGTCTAATAAGACATATAAGAATCAGTGGGTTATAACTTAGCGACTAATGTCAGATAGTGAGGAACAGCGATTAGCGATAAGAAATTAGTGGGTGGATGAATTGCTGTCATCACCAATGTTTCAAACTGTCTGTTAAGTAAAGTATAAGACCACTGTAGAAGTGTGAACAAAAGACGGATGGGGGAAGGAATGAAAAACGAGAACTCACAAGAAATAAATAAATAAGTAAATAGAATAAAATAATACAAAATAAATGGTGACCTCGTTAGTTATTCGGCGTAGTATTAGAAGAGAAGAGAGGTACTATCGCACTGACCTTTGTTTTTCATTCACCCTCACCCTCATGCAAAAAATGGTTTCAGTTAGAAGAGAATGTGAGAAAAAGCACCCACAGAAGAAAGATGGCGTGCTTACCTTTTTTTAGTGGGTAGGGGGAATGTTATCACAAACGTCAGAATTTATATTGGTGTTGATAAGGGCGGAAGCGAAGACGTAAAAACGGAAGGAAGAACGCTAAATAAAACAGTCGCGTGTCCCCTTGTTTTCACTTGGTTACAACTTGAAGCTTTATTTATAAGGAATCATAGCAATTCGTAGATATGTCATTTAGACGATGTTCTTTAATATATCAACTGACGTGCAAGAAAATGACAGTCTATTCATAAGTAACTACCTTACATGAGTTCATTGAACATTGACACGTGCAAGCAACCACACGCCGCATTCCATGGCCAGAAGAAGAATGAACTTGTGAATATTAATAGTTTGTTTGCAGTATTGAAATAAAATAATATATGCAAATGTATCAAACATTATTGCATTTAAAATGGTAATGATTTCTAAAGCTATTTTAGCAAACCCCCGAAAGATAAATAGTTTATGAAGCTAGAGTAAAATAGAGTTTATATATATAATGCATATTATATAACACAATATATAATACATTCTGCGTAAAATTATATATAAAGATTAAATATATGCACGAGAGTGAGTATGTTTGAATGTGTGTATGTATGTAAGTATGTATGTATGTATGTATATATGTACGTGTGTGTGTATTATATTAACATATCAGCAGCAACACTAATTATTGATTCTAAAATTAACCCGAAGCAGAAGATAATGTTCGTAAGAAATAAAACAATAAAACAAATAGACAATAGCAGCTAATATATTACTGCTACTGTATCTTGAAACAGATGAAAAAGGCAAGGACAGCAGGAAATTTAAGGATTGAACTATTTTTGACGAAAAATATGAGAAAGGTCGGAAAATATATGAAATAAAATAGAACATAATAAAAATAAAATGCGTAATTGTGAACGCCATTAATTTCATTCGGTGAAGTGCTTCCAATATCGACTAGTCGGAGCACAACTTCCCCAAATCTAATGAGTGCTGAAGATTTATCGACTGCCAGCCTACCATAATTTCTTTTCATCTTCAATAAAAGGAAGCGCCTTGTTTTGGCCGATTGAATCTGTTGTCCGCAGCTCCAGTCCCGCATACCCTCTTTCTACAAAATCCTCCATGCGTTTCAGAACTTTGTCGCTTTCAATTTACGGACAAGCCTAACTCGTGGCAATTGTATCAAAAAATGAATAACAAACAAATAAACATAATAATAACAATAATAATAATATTATTATTATTATTATGAATAATAATTGTTTCTACTTTAGGCACAAGGCCAGCAATTTTGGGGAAAGTGAATATTCGATTAAATTGATCCCTGTGCGTTACTGATGCTTTATTCATCAACCCGTAAGGATGAAAGGCAAAACTAACCTCGGTGGGATTTGAACTCAGAATGTAAAGGGACATAACTCTATACTGCAAAGCATGGTGTTCAACGCCCTACCAATACTGCCAATCCACCAATAATAATGAAAACAACATAGATTCAAAAATTAGAGAATAACATTTTATTCCACTTTGTTTTCCCATTAGAAACCAATCTTCCCTCCTACATTAAACATACAAATCTCTCGTTACTCCGTGTAAACAAGCTCCAGAATTGCACGCGTTTGAGTATGGGTACGTATTACACACACATACATATGCATATATACATATATGCTTACATACATAGATAAATACACACAAACATACATGCTTACATACATACTTAGGCACGCTCTTATGAGGAATGAAGGTTTGGTTAAACGCAGAATGCAATACGAATCATATCCTTGTGCAAAAGATTCTTTCTATTGAGAAGTTTAGTAATTTACCTTGTTTTAATAATAATCCATTCATTTCACTAATTATTTATACTTCATTTGTTTCATGAAACAGAAACCAAAAATCGCTCATTGCACATACTTAACGAAAATTGCATAAACATACGGAAAAAATTGGCATATTAACGGTTAAAAGATCTTTGATAATAGGTCTGCTCGATCTGCACTTATCAGAGGCTGAACAAAATCAGTGTTGTATATTTGAGGACTTATTTTTTTACTCTATAGCTTAAAATCAGTTATGTCAGCGGAAATAAAACTGATCGCACGTGATATACGCTCCTAAGTGTGTAAATAAGCTAATGTATTCAAAATGTAGGTGTGAATATAATTAAAGTAAAGCATTAGATTAATTGTTAACTTTTTAAAGAAATATTGCATCATGTACCGCAGTCAATTTCGGACATTTAACCTGTTACGCGAAGCATGGACTTCACTGTTATCACTGATTTAATGATGAAGGATTACAATATTACAACAGCAGTAAGCTTGCAAACCTTGTGTATTTAGAAAAACAAAGAATCAAAGTATAGTTAAAGCATTTATATTAGAGTCAGTCCCCTGTGGTCTACCGAACTAATGGATCTTCAAATAGGGACACTAAATATAGCACATTAAAAAAGCAATAACAGAGATCCTGAGGAAATAACATGAGTATTAGATATTTGTCAACCGTATTGTTCCTTCTTGTACTCCTTATCTTATATATATATATATATATCTGTGTGTGGAGAGAGAGGGGGGGGGGCGAGAGAATGGGAGGGTGGACTGTGGTACATCGTCTTCATTTAAGGAGTCTTGAATTTATCATTAATAACGTATTTACAAGTTGCTTCGGAAGAAACACTGAATACTACACTTCCTTTACCAGAAAAGAGGTTGTGGTGAGGTAAATACAGAGACTCGGCAGTAGGATTTACTACACTAACTTGAAATTTACTGTACAAAGACCGAAAGTTCTCACGCCAAAAGGAATGAATGATCTGACTGACATAATTTGTCTGACAGATTATAAATTATTTTTATTTTCGTGTCAATGATGGAGGGAGTTAAAGCTTGGGAGGTAAAGACAAAACCAAAAATAACATCTCATGCCGTTATATAAATAAAACATTGCACGGGGGAGATATCAAAAATAGCCAACAACCTAGAAAGCTGTTCCTGTTGTAGGGTGTATACTTGGAGAAATTGAAACAATAAAATAGTGTGTGCGCGCATGTGTATTGGAAAATATATTTTCAATCAACTTTAGTCCCTATTTAGAAAGACGAAATACTTGCAAAAATGGTTCCATTAGGGTTCAAGGAAGCAGGCTTGTTTTCGTTCAATTAAAAGTTGACATAGATACAAATGATAGATATCTTTCTTAATGCATATTTAATAAAGATATTCTAATTATTATTAAAAGAGGAAACAGATTTTAAGATGACTTCTTTCAGGTTTGTGCATCAGGAATGGAACGTTCAAACATACGGATCTCATTGTAGCCTAGCTGGATAAAACGACCAAGAAACCGTGGGGATTATTACCAACAATATATGAATATATATATATATACAGGTAAAGTTTCGAAAACGGGAGAGATGGAACAAGGTTTTGTCCCTTATGATTTGAACGCATAAAGTTATATGTCTCTCTTTATTTTGTTATATATATATATATATATATATATATATATATATATATATATATATATATATATATATATATATATATATATAAAGTAATAATAAATGCGGAGACTAAAATCCGAAGAGGGCTCGATAAGGATTATATATATATATTAAAAAAACCGTATCGAAGTTGTAGCTATCATATAGCAGGTACTACTTGAGTTGTTTCAAGCAATCACGAAATACTCGATAGAGTAAACACAACAGTTAGAAAGTGTGATACTAAGAAGTACGACCGAAGGCAGATAGGTTGAAATATATATATATATATATATATATGTATATATATGGAGAAGGAGAGAGGGAGAAAAAAATTAATGTTATAACATTTTATATGATTAATATAATAATTCATTTTATTTTGATATTTCATTTAATAAACAATTTTGAAAAGTATCGCCGCGTCTAGACAAACTGGGTGTGATATTGAAGCTATTAATCTAGGTTTTGATAGTCTCAATTGAAATGTACTCGGTAACTCGAGAAGAAACACACTCAAATTCATATAGGCACACACGAGATTTTGTTGGTCTTCACCTATGCTTCCAAAAGTGCTAGAAATTAAGTTTTTATAAATGGGAATTATTCAAACGAATGTGTTCTCTCTTCAGTTCTAAAGTGTTGGTAGCAACATTTATTAAACGCAGAACTACAGCGTATATGATCTCTCTAATTTCAAAAGAATCGTGCGTAGATAAGTGGTTTTCTTAATTATACGTATATTAATATATTGTTTTAATGGTTTCTCTCTTTGACTGCAACAATGCTGTAGCATCAGCTTCAATGATGTCGAGACCAGTACCGTGTTCTCTTAGAATTAAAAGGCAAGGTCAATCTGAGTTGGATTCGAACTTTGTATGTAAAAATTTGTGCACGAATGCCATACGATATTCATTCGAAGATCTACAGATTTCTGCTATTCCCCCTCTCAAACACGCATTTTCCGTTTGAAATTTTTTATCCAGGGCAATAAACACTTGCACACCGTGCTTCTTTTTGGGATGAAACACGGAACAAGTAGTACCGAAGTGAACATAACGACACTGTGTTTGTAAAACGTTGGGGTAGTAAAATGATGATCAAGAACGTAAGAATATAGACAGAAAGGTATGTTTGCCACTGTTCTAGTAAGTTTGATTACATATAGTTAAATAGAGATCCTGTTATTAATGAATATTTCTTTGACCAATAAGTCTTGAGATTTCCAGTAAATATCCTTTTACTTTCATGGCAGTACATTTGATGATTGAATTATATATTGATTTCTCTAGAAACTTCAAATGAGTGCAGTATCTGGCTTTAGTTAAATGGCTAGGTGCCAAATAACATGTACCGCAGTTATTTATGAATGCTATATCTAGCCAATAAGAGAATCACCACACAATCATTTGATCTACTATAATTAACAATCAAATCCTTCTCAAATAAGACCTATTTCATAATCCATTTCTCTTTTTCTTCTTTTTCGCCCACTTATGCTGACGAGGGTCGTGGGGGTCGTGGGGGCAAAGTACTCACACACTCCTTCCGGCGGGTCTTGTCAGAAGAAACACCTCCAACTGGTCCGGCTGGATCACCAAGCGTCTTTTCTGAAACATTCTAATGACATGCCCATATTATCGGAGATGTGATCTCCCAATTCAGAGAAGTAACGGCTCTAACTGGAGTGACTCTCTGATCTCCGAGATACGCACTCTAACGTTACTCCAAAAACCATTCAGAGTAATCCCATTTCGGCTGCTTGTATTTGCGATCGTGCTGAAAATTTCCTGGATTTTAGAGGAGCGCGAAAGGGTAGAGATGTTAACTTTACAGGGGAGGTAGAACCACTGCAATACGTGAGGGATTCTGTTGAATAAAATCTTTTATTTTGCCCAAAGCCAGGATCTTTACAGCTCCCCCTCGTATATACATATATATATAAAGTACCAATCGGAACTGAGGTCAAATTAATCAGCTGATGCTTCTACCACATTATTATTATGAGGGCGGTCGAATAGTAGATTCGTTAGTGCGTCGGACAATATGCTTAACGGCAACTCTTTTCGTTTTGAGTTCATATACCGTCGAGGTTAGCGTTGCCTTTCCTCCTTACGGGGTCGTTAAAACAGAGTACCAGTAATGCGCTAGGGTCGAATTAATCGACTTCCCTCTCCCCAAAATGTCTGGCCTTGTGCCTAAATCTGAAACCATTATTATAGTTATTGTTGTTGTTAATCCATTTTCCTCCATCCGAATAGATTAACCTCATTAGACATTAATGGTGTAAGTGCAAATATAA
>OZ024743.1:118910772-118973272 GCA_964016885.1 Eledone cirrhosa
AATTTTTATTGAGAAAGAGTCTGTGTCATAAGAGGAAGGGGAGGAAATGATGGGAGGAGAGAGATGGAGTAGAAGGAAAAGCAAGAAAAGTAAAGAAGGTAGAGAGTAATGATTTTTTGTTGCGTGCAGTTTGTTTTCATCGACATTATTGTTGTTA
The DNA here is from genome assembly GCA_964016885.1 of Eledone cirrhosa. Lineage (NCBI taxonomy): Eukaryota > Metazoa > Mollusca > Cephalopoda > Octopoda > Eledonidae > Eledone > Eledone cirrhosa. The sequence goes on from OZ024743.1 coordinate 118,910,930, forward strand.
ATATTTTTTTCATGTTGTGTGTGTGCGTGTGTGTTTTTGTGTGTGTGTGGAACAAATACAGCAAACGCCGATCTTTGGCATCAATTAATATCAGACATTAACATTAACTGCTGCTACAGCAAGCAATAAGACATGGGAGCCACCGTGTTGGAAGTGAACGACGACGACAACAACAAAAACAACTACAACAACAACAACTGAAAGACAACAACAACAACAGAAAGACAATAACAACAACAGAAAGACAATAACAACAACAGAAAGACAATAACAAGGATGACAACAATGATGAATGAAAGACTTTCATATGCTAACAGATTATACACACACAGAGGCACATAAATATATACATATATGTGCACAAATATGTGTGGATATTTATATAAATCTATAAGCAAGTGTATTGTTTAAACAATGCATCGATGTATGTGTATGTATGTAACTAAGTATGAGTATATGGATCTAGTGAACAGTATCTATCCGTTTGAGTGTCTGCATGTTTGCATTATGTAGAAGTATTAAAAACAATATGCAAAAGCTGTTCATAAGGCTCATTTGCATTATCAACCGACAATATCGAAATAAAGAAGTTTTGAATCAATATGAGGACCACGGGTGTAAATTTTAAGTGGTAACGATGATGAGGATGATGGAAAATAATTAAATAAATTATAAGAAGAGCGAGGAAGGTCAATTACACTTGAATTTTGCAAGTTACAATATAATAGTCTAATAAAATCAAGTGGCACGAAACTGTTATATGCTATATCATGTGACTTCAATCTCACATCAGCGCGATATTATCTTGTCAATAATATATATTAGTCACAAAGGGAAATACAGTATCGTGAATAGATAAATCGTACACACAACACACACACATTATATATATATATATATATATATATATATATATATATATATATTATATATATATATGAGAGGGGGTGGGGGGTGTATGTGTGTAAAAAAGTCCTGAATACAAATTCTATTCAATTTGATTCAAGAGCATTGCCTCTGTGGATTGGTAATAATGAAAGCTCTTAGGACGGAGAACAAAAACATTAATTTATTTAGGGTGTAAGAGGAACAAAGCGAAGGTCAAAGTTTCATGTTCTGAGCCTTTGACTCTTCATGAAACGACAGATTGGTTGTATGGTGTTTATGAGCACATTTGGATTTAGTCAACTGTCTGCCTTAAATACATTTTATTTTTATTTTCTCCAGAGAAATGTGTGTGTGTGTGTGTGTGTGTGTGTGTGTGTGTGTGTGTGTGTGTGTGTGTGTGTGTGTGTGTGTGTGTGTGTGTTTGTACTCATTATTGTACTTAACTCAGTGGCCTCTGGCCATGTTGAGATATCTAGTTTAAGTGATTTCATCGATCATATCAAGCCAAGAAGGTATTGTTATAATCTGGTCATTATTTCGTCAATATTTATTTGTCGTCGACTTGCTATATTACAAGATATTAACACTGAGTGTTAAACGCTCTAGACGGAAATCCAAACTAGCACACACACACACATGCATATAAGCATGTATACAACTGCCTCCCGCACAATTTCGTTTAAAAACGTCATTCCCGCAGTAACATGTAATTCGAAATCCTGTGATTAAGAAGCTAAGATCTACACAATTGAGATATATCTGCAACTATACACACCAAACAGAAATCATCATGCTTTTTCTCATCATCGTCATCATCATTATTATCATTTAACCTCCATTTCACAAATATACAGACACACAGAAAACTGACATGTGTGTGTGTGTTCACCTGACATTTCACTCTTCACAGAAGGCAAGGTTGGCTGTAACACTATACCTCGTCTTTTAGGAAATCATACAGACACTCCGATATTTAGCCGACTATTCTTTGGTATACTATACCGTAATTATTGTGTCAAAATCCATATTTCATTGGTTCAGTTATCATTCGTTCAGTTATTCAGTCTTTATACTACAAGCAGTGTGAAGCAAATTCTCTCTGATATAGAAGTTAATTTCCTCTTCACTGGGAAATAGTTCCATATTTGTGTTACTATTAGCAGTCAGACATATAGGGCATTATTGCTTTCTTCATATCTATCTGTTTATTCTCAAAGAGAATATATCTTGCTGAGGGAATATAATAACATCGAAAAATGTCTGTTTCCTTCACCAAGTGTCTTACAGATAAGGTCCACTTCAACTGCATTGTCTTAAATAGTTCAGAAACATTGGATAATAGTTTTATGAGTTATCTCCCTTGATTTCAACCCATGATCTGAACATCCAATAAAAATGTTTCAATCATGAAACTGAGTGCGTGAGGGAGAGAGAGAAAAGTGAGTGAGAGAAAGAGAAACAGAGATGTTGGACCGACATCTTTAATCATAGGTCTGTCAACGATATCTTTTTTACGCATTCTATAACAGAAAAAATGATTAAGTAATTTAAATAATATTATCTGACAGAAAGAAACTTACATAGAATTATATTACCTCCTAACGTAATATTGGTGGCGTATGGCGTGGGGCCCAAAAAACAAAGTGAACAGACTGACAGCTTTTCCCATAGTTTCAATCTTCCCGCCAACTGAAAATCTACGTCTCTCATAAAACTCGCTCGTCACACACACATACGGAAATAGTATACGTGTGTGTTTTTCTGCGTATTAGGCACAAGAACACACACATATATATATAAGTATTGAAATTTCCGTTGAAAACAGAAAAGGTCATAGAAGTGAAGAGTGCTCTATGTAAGTATCAGAGCAAAATTTAATGTATAAAAATCAATACAATATAATGAGGTAATTATATTGTATTGATTTTTATACATTATATATATATATATATATATATATATTTAAAGAGAAGAGGTAAATATTTTATTTGTGAATTTCATTTGTTTTTCTGTATTATGAAAAAGAAAACTGTATCTCACCTTGAATATTTCCGTTGTAACCAGTAGGAGCAACTTGGACTAATGGGGATACTCCAACAGGTGAACTGGAATAGATTTGACTCGAGCTGTAGGTGGTTGTTGGAGCTAAAAAATCAAGCAGAAAGAAAACCAATTAGTTTGATAACAAATAATTAATTCCATATTTATTAGCAATTTCAGTTATTTTTCAATTCTATAATAGGAATGAGGTTGAAATGTTCTTGCAATATTCAGGAAAACATGAAATAAAGATTAAACATTTTATAAATATCAGATTTTCCGGGTAAGTCTAGTTGCTGATATAGAAAATATACGATGAGGTTTAGGGGAGAGAATGTAGAGTCTAGTGAATAAGGAGATCTACATAAAAAAAATTAGAATCATACTCATATATTGGCTAAAATAGAGGCAATACAAAAGACTCTGCATCATCGCGTGACCTGTCAGTAATAGTAGTGAAATCATGCCCGAACCATACCCTATCCTTATAAACAAGTTTTCGATTGATAATATATTTCTAAATCCATCGTCGTTAAAATATTTAAGACAAAACACATCGCACTCGCAAATAAAAATTTAGATAAATAACATAGTTGATTATTTTTTTGAAAATGAGACTTAAAGACGCTTCTGTGGCTCACAAAAGTGACATTCCGGGGATTTCAGTTTACCACTGTTTTAGTTTATATCTTGGTAACTTAAAATCGCCTACAGATTACCAAGAATAAAGAAAGAACCTATTTCAAAATACCTTGAAGATAATTATGATTTTAGGTATATCCTCTGAAACCTTTCTGATATCCCAATATTATTTATTTATTCATTTGTTTTCTATGTAATTATTGCTGTAAATTTATTGTATGTGAGTGCATTAGGTTTAAAGTGCATCAGATCGTACATTAAAATACCTTATCATTTCTAGCACTGACCTTGAAATACATAAATATGTTGCTTGCATTTGTAATTATATTTTCTAAATGAATTGAAAATATAAACAGCAGTATATTAATTTTCAGAAGGTTAATGCTTACAAATAATATATTTCTACACATTAAACGCAAACTAAATGTACGACAAATGTAAACGAAATATGTCTATGTACAAAATGAAGAGTATTGTAATTGCAAACCCCAAACCCCAAACGAGTCTCTTGATGTTTAAAACCTAAACAATCCAAGATTTTGTAAAAGAATAAACAAATGTTAGAAATAGGGACTGCTTACGTCTCACATTTTTGTGAGATTTAATTTTATTTTTTACATTTCGAGATTTCACATTTTATTTTTTAAATTTTGAGATTCGTTTGCCGTCTTTTATGTTTCAGGTGTTTTATACAATACATTTATCAAAAGTGGTAAGCATTAGAATAAAATCATTAGTTAAATCAACGTGTTTGTGAGTGTGTATGTGCGCGTGTGTGGGTTATATGAACTGCGCAGAAGCATTTTCAAATAATGTTCAAGTTACCCCGAGAATAATATTAAAGCGATTTTAGACCACCGGGATCTAACTTTAAATGGTGAAGGGCTTTAAGTCTTTACACCAGTATAGTTATATATAATCAAGTGTCTCATGAAAGTCTCAGTTTAGCGATGCTTTGTTTTCTAACTTGTCTAAACAACGATTTCTTTATTGACTGACTGGTAGACGGGATGGCTATCTGGATGCCAATCATGTATGTTTGTATATCGCTGTGTTTGTCCATCTCTGTGGCATGTGTAGAATTGGACATAACATTTCTTCAGTTTTTTTTTTTCTTTAGCCTGTGTTGTTTTGATGTTTTTATTGTTGAATATGATGATTCTAATATGTTATTCAAATAATTCCCAAGGGATCTGCCGGTGGGAACGTCAGAGCTCACCTTTGGGAGGAATTACCTCTCACTTTCACTCTTCCTCTGTCTCATTCCCTCTCCGCTTCCTGTATCACATACTCTCATTCCCTACTAGATCTGTGAAATGAATAATTGTTGGCGTCATTATCTTCACCTCCAGCATATCTTTAACTGTTTCTACAGCAATCAAGATATTTGACAGAAATAAAATATGTGACAGAGAAGAATTGAGAGCATACTAACGATGTGTATGTCGCTAAAGACTTAAATTATAAACAAAAAGAAGAAAAAATTAAGAGAAAATATATTGAAGCATGAGAATGATGAGAGGCTACCGACCATTAGGTGAGAGGGCTGGAGAGAGTGAGAATGGTATATGATGATGATAATAATAATAATAATAATAATAATGCGTTCTGACTTAGGCACAAGGCCAGGAAGAATTTCTGGAGAAGGGGAAAGTCGATTAATTCTACCCCAGTACGTTACTGGTACTTCATGTTATCGATCCCATAAGGATGAAAGTCAAAGCTAACAAAGGCGTGATTAGAACGTAAAGAGACATAACTCCATAATAATTGTTTCTACTTTTGCCACAAGGCCATATTTTATCGACCCGTAAGGATGAAAGGCAAAGTTAACCTCGGCGGGATTTGAACTCAGATCGTAAAGGGACGTAACTATGCTGGAAAACATGGCGTCCAACTCACTACCTATACTGCCAATCCACTACCCTTAACTCCATAATAATAAGAGAATAAATGTGCAAAGACACATTGTGTTATACGAGAGGGAGAATTGGCAAAGCGAAAGAAAGAGGGTTATTGAGAGAAGTTTTGGTAGGGAACAAATAAGAGAACGTAAGAAGTAAGCAGACGAAGGTGACTGAATCAGTCGGAAAAGATAGGAAACGAGAGAGAAAGAGAGGGGAAAGAGAGAGAGAGTGATGAATGAGTAGCCTTTATAGTTAATGGAGACGGAGAGACAAATAAGTGTAATTATAAATAGAAATAGTTGTTCGTGGAAGGTTTTGTTTTGTCCTTTCCTGACTGCTAATGATGTTCTTCGAGCAGTCTCGGAAGTATGGTTGAGTCTAGTTGAAAGTAATATGATAAACAAATATAAATATAAAAAAAACGATAAACTGAAAAAAATAAATAAAAGAATGCTAATACTTAATTCCAGTTTACACATTCCAAATATTGTTTGCTAGAACAAATTTACGTTCAACAATATACAATGTTTAGCAATTGCTTATAGAAACCCATAGCTTTCACTAAAAAAAAAGTAGAAAAGAGAAGAAGAAAAGAGAAGAAGAAAAGAGAAGAAGAGAAGAGAAGAAGAAAAGAGAGAAATAAAAGAAAAGAATAGAATTTCTCAGAAGAAAACAATAACTTATGAGAGAAAGCTTGAACTAAAACCATTTCAGTTCACGAGTAGAAATGAGTTTTCAGTTATAAATATCTTGTATAGATCGTATTCATTCACATTTATGTTAAAGGCTTACTATGAAACCCCTTAACGGTTGTTTTGACCATGCATATTGACTCGTAGATTCAATGTGTTCTGGTAGTGTATCTTGTTTACACATCAGAGAACATATCTAAAAGGCTTATCATTTATGTAGGTTCGTTTTTTCCAGCTTAGAGTTCCTTACAATCAGGTAAAAATCAATGGCTGCAGAAATAATATATGCAAGGTAAGAATCGAAGAGGACCGATATTTTGAGGAGCAAGGACCGTGGATAATGTGAGAATATGGGTCTTAGACGCAACATGGCCATCAGGAGGAAGAAAGGCATGTACGTTGAGTGTGCCTGGGTGGAAGTGCGAAGAGACAAGCCAATTCCGACGAAAAGTGCCCTTTAGAGTAATGGTAGAAAATGCAGAGAGGAAACACACGATGTTTCTTGGTCAGAAGCAGGAGTATTCTTGTAAATGAATTCTTGACTCTATAAAATCAAATATACACGTGTATGGCAAATACTTCTTATGCCTAGCACTAAGCAATGTCTGATGATGTCTAATAAGACCAAAGCAGGCCTGGTATAGTTACCATACACCCTAAAGTTCTTCCTATTTTTAATTAATTTAAGTTCTGGGGATTTCACCCCTGGTGTTCTTGATCGGATTCATTAAGATAATTGACTCTCCCCACTATATGCATAATTCTAGTTAATAAAAATTTGTTGAGTCGCTACATTAATTATGATAGCGGCTACTTTACTAAATATGTTTCATGCAGCAGCGTACTTGGTTATTTCCCTACACAACCACAATATCATTCTGCTAAATTTTCAATAGATTTATCTAACTGTAAATCTATACAATTTGTTGGCTTAGTTAGCTTTAAAGTAAACGATGAAATGTCTGAAGAGAGCTGAAGAAACCAACTGAAACCCACTCGTGTATAACGTTCACCGAAGACTACTTCTTCGGTGGTGCCAAACGACATAAGCACAATAGATTAGAGAAGGTATTACAATTCTAAATATAAACATTATGTAAATAAAGCTATTCAAAATTAATTACCACATTCCACTGAAATAAATAATCTAAGTAGCTTACTATGACTCCCAATATTGTAAGGACACGCACATACACATGCTTACGCTGTACACACACTATTATATTCTTTCTAAACAGAAAATGCTTGGTGTTGGTCGAGGGAGAGGAAAGAACTTTGCACATTAGTCAAAAACCTATTATGGATCCTTTCCCAAATAAATTCGCTGAAACCAAATTAATCAGCAAAATTCGGCCTATTGAACAATTAAAACCCATTTTATCAATTAGATTACATAGCTGTTTCATTATAATTCTTCGTATAATCAAGAAAAAATACATCGGATTAGCAATATTCTCCAAAGCCCATCCTTTCTAGCTTATAAGCATCTTTATCCATCCCCGGGTTACATGGTTCTATCAAGCAGAACTAACTATGTAAAATTTGTCAATGAAAAAGGTTACCAATGCAGAAAACAAGCTCAAAATTATTGTAGAAGTAAATAAATAGACAATGAAGAAACAATAAATAAACCAATATTCTATATAAATAAGTAATATTGCAATAACAACCAGCAGAATGTATTGTTGGTTGGACAAGTGGAGAGCCAAATTACACTATTATAGTGCTTATCCTTTTCCTATATATTCTAAGTTCAAATCCCATAAATTTAACATTTATCTTTATTTTTTACCTCTTTGGGTCGATGGGAAAATGCCGGAAATGTACTTATTTCTATTTAATCGATTGAGCTGCCTATCTCAGAACAACTGTTAAAGTATTTTGCAAAATAATCAATAATACTCAATTTAAAAGGAAAACTACGCAGTGATTCACCAATTAGTTATAATATTAATTTGTTTTTCTGTTGCTTCCTTCTGGCCCAGTATAAAGAAACATTCAGAAAATATATAAAAGTGCATCAATTTTTGTTTTCTAGTTCAGTGATGCGGAAACAGTTTGTAAACAATCAAGGATATGTTTTACAGTTGCCTATATCACAATGTATATTAACCATTTCTCAACAGCTTTTCTCAATAGCAAATGTATTTTTTTTTTAAAATACAAATGACGAAGAGGCTTATATTATTGGTGTATAAACGTAGTGTTTGTGCTATTGTTATAAATAGATAAGAGCTGTAATGAAACCAAAACACGTCTTTTCAATACTGTAAAAATGATATTGATACAATTTAAAAAAACCTCGTTGAAAAAGTGAATCCTTATCAAATTTCTTAAGCAATTTCTTGTTTTTTTCCTAACATTCCTCTGTTATCAATAAAGAAATATACATATACTCCAGTATTTATTGATAATATATGAGTGTTGAAAGGATATATATATATATGTGTGTGTGTGATGACCTTGTGATAAACAAGCGAAACTCCAGAGTAACAAGACTCACTATTTAGCCTTAATGAAATAAACACACACACACACACACATACACACACACACACACACACATACACACACACACACACACATATACATATATATATATATATATATATATATACGTATGTGTGTGTCTCTGTCTCTGCCTGTGTGTCCTACAAAATTCTGACTCTGTTTTTAATTTTACATAGTTGAACGATTTTCGAGCGAATAATTTCAAATTTCAATGTGTTTTCTGAGCGGGTAATAATTGAGGGTACATTATAGCATTAAAGCATAAAATTAGGAAGAATGTGAAATACTATTAATGAACTAAGAAATAGTATGAAAACTTTCGAAAAATTTCTTCATTTTCATTGTCATACATTCCCCCATCCACACCCACGTTTATGCTTTGCTTTAGACGTCTCATCTTCAATTTTCGATTTACATTAAACATATTTCAAATCATCTTTTTAGATTTTACACAAAGAAAGAAACAATAAATACATCAACATTCAGAGATTTTGAAAGAAATGTGAGGCAAACATTTGTCGTTTCTCTTAAACGTTTAAGTGTATTTCAATATTATATTTTTTTTAAGCTTAACGTGTTAAAGTTATGTCTTCAAAAATTTACATTTCTATTGTTTATTAACCTTTGACACAACAAATATAACGGGGCTGTATAGCAAAAAAAGATGCGGAATTCTTGAATTTCGAAACAATTTACGTTAGCTTAGAGCTTCAGCATAGGGTTTCTTGTCATGTAAACTGAAACAAAAGAGTTGGGATGGGAGGCGAGGAAAGATACGTCTTTTGTTGTTACTGTCAATTCGTTTTTACTTTTCGGAGGGCATTGTAATCATAAAATATTGCAACTGTTTTAACAAATACTAAAATGTTGGTGTTATATATATATATGTACATGTGTGTGTGTGTGTGTGTGTGTGTGTGTGTGTGTGTGTGTGTGAGACAATGTCTTCATTACAGATAACTGAAGAGCCTGTTATTATTTTCTTCGTAACATTACATATGTCGGTTATTTTCAAGAAAAAAAATTAATGAATAAATTTCGAAAACCGTTTCATACGTTCACTACATTTTTGCCTAAATATATAGCTACCAAAATGTAACCAAATACCAATGTGGTAATATATATATATACATATATATACATACACACATACATATATATATATATATATACACGCACATGCATATTATACATGTGTGTGTATATGTGTGCGCGCGCATGTAATCATGTCTTGCTTTCTAAACACCAAATCATCATGCAACCCAAGCTAAATTTTCTATTTTTTTCGTTCACAAACCTAAGCATACATGCAAGGGAACCAAAAAATTAATCAATTCTCAAAGACATGCTAATGAAGAAAAGAAAGAAAAAAATGTAATTCGACTGAAGGAATACCGAATTTTCTCATTACTATCTGTCTTCAATTACAAACTCTGTTTCAGTTTACAAAATGATAGGTAGTTAACTCCCCGCTACTACAAAGAAAGTTAGCTAAAATATGTCACACACACATGGAAGTAGACCCTTGTACTCGCCGAAACAAATAACATTTCCTGGCATTACATGAGGAATCTAAGATATGCACATATATATAATGATTGTTATTGTTATAATTTATGTGATTCTTTTCAGTATCTGAAAAGTGGTCTAGTTATGTGCTTCAACAATTCAGAAATTTAGGCATATTTTGTCAAGCCTATTTCCTTAATGGTGCATATTTCACTTCCACATTTTAGACAACAATCATATATGAGAAATGTTTTATATGGTATGATATTCTTCCTTTATTATCCAAGCCTATGCCAGGGTTTCAATGCAAGATGTTATGTTTCCCTTTCAATGACTCCCATACCCCTAATTTCTTGGTCTAATTGTTTATATGAGAATATTTTATCTGAAATTACTGCCTTGATACAAAACCTCGGCAACAACTGGATTATAAAAGCATTTTCTAATTCCAAATAGTGTTAGTGTTAGTTCCATTATTGCATCAGCGCGCGAGCAAATGCAAACCAGGAAGGTAAAGACATCTCTTACTTGTGAATTGTCCAAATGGTGGCAAGCGTTGCTGAGTATATGACTGCACAGGTTTCAGTTCAGTCAAGTTGCTAGACACCACGGAACCCGACGGAGAGCCAGTGGTTTCAATGTTGGAACCATTCCTTCTGTTCAGTTGCTGCTTGGATGAAGTCTGTGGTGCTGTGTGATTGTTCGTGGGGTTGCCGCCATTACCACCACTATTGACTGTTGTCAAAGGGGACAAAGCATGCCATGCAAAAAAAGCAGGTATCTTACATGCAGTGCAGAAAGAATTTCATAGCCATATCAGAACAAGATTTTACTTTCAAAAATGGTAATAAAATAACATAACATATATATATATATATAAATATATATATATATATATATATATATATATATATATATATATATATCGTTAATAAATGTAAAAAAAAAAAGCATTCCAAAATTGGTTTTAACACAACATACCTCATAATAAATGTAACAAGAAAATACTTTTCATTTCCAGCAGACACTTTTATTTTTTAAATTGCTATGACATTTCAAAGAACGTTCATTTATAAAACTAGATACATATCAATATTTATTTCCTCGCTCTATATAGCAAGTTAAAATCATTCCAGGTACGAAGTTACTATTCATCCTTACAATCTCCAACGCTATTATCTACAGGGTTATTCCCACTTTATATTTTCAACTGGTCCAGCCTTTCGATACATATTTATAGATTTTATTAATAAACCTGCACATCATAATTTTCAGTTTTTGGCATACTGAAATATGTTTTGTTTTTAATATTTAAAACATATAATCTGATAATGGAATTGAAATCGGTGAATATACCTCAAATCTCAGATGGAACGATGTGAGTATCAAACTGATAGTACAGTTTTGTTTACAGTTACAGAACATATGTCCTTGACAGAGTTTAATTGCAAAGCTATATATTTTTTTTAGACATATCTTTTGAAAAGTGTAATAGTTCTATCAGTCGAGACAATCCACCAGACGCTTGATGAAATATTTTCTGTTCATGACAACGACTTGATGCATTTAAATATAGTTTATATTTGGAATACATTATCCTATGCGTCTTTTCCTTTCTAGGGCGATTTGAAACAGAATTGGCTTTTATTCTTTGCAAACTCGTAGAATATCCTTTTTTCACTCGTGTTATACTAACGATTATCAAACCAAGAGTGATATGTATAATAGCTCAGTGAATGTATGAATTAAACGACGTTTTTCAGATATCTACAAGCTAAATCTTCTTGGTTTGTCACAGCAGTTATCTAAGTGAATACATATTGGAATTGAAGTTAGATACTCGTGTCCTACCGCCCCAAACATTAAGTATATTCGTTCAAATGTCATTTCGCAGCAGCATTATATATGTTACAAATATATAAATATACATTAGTGCAGTTTTATATTTTCAAATGTATTTATGGTACTACAGCAATATTTGAAAACACTTTATTTTTGTTTTATCCCACAAATAGTACTTTGAATGCAAGTAACGAACTCGACAGTAATGGACTAATAGAAATTAGTGATCAAAATGCAATGCGACCAGAATTTAACTTTAAATATATTTTTGTTTCACATACTACTTCCCAATACACACAAGTTCATTTCTCAACATCACAGTGATTCCAAACAGAGAGAATGTACTTGCTGGGCGGTTTAAATCATTCGAAACCGATTATTGTCAAAAGTGTTTTGCCGAGGAGAACCATGACAGCAATTTAGCATTAAGTGCAATTATAATGATATTCTAATGATATTTCATACGAATTCCAATTTACAAAAACTTCAGATGTCGGACGAGTTTCAACTATTATACAGAAACATATTTTAAAACCCTTTCTTTCAAGTAAGGACGTTCGACAATTGACGTGCGCCTGATAAGCTCTAAAATACAGCACGTACAAGAAGTTCGCAACGAAGAGCATATTTATTCCTCGTGAGGAAGCTGGAAATCGTTTTAGTTAAGCAGATAGGTTATATAGTTGTAAATAAACCTTAAACGTTTCTGCAGTTAGTATCTGCTGGAAAAAATAATATTATCAAATGGAACATACTAAGAAAATGCATTAAAAACAGTCTGTGGCAAGAAAATAGTCTGTAGCAATCATTGAGGTTATAAAGCACAATAACTTTCAAAATCGACCATACCCAAATATAACCAACAAACCAATTAAAACAACGATGATATTACTTCTCTGACTTCTTTGTATTTTTCAATTATCATTTCTAGGAGGATTTATTTACTATTTCACATATTACTCCCATTGTTTCTATTATTTTTTTTTCAGTCAGAAAGGTAATCGACACAGACAATTACGGGGGAAAACCAAACAAGAAACCAATTGTATTAGTTTTTGTTGTTGTATTGTTTTAATTTTATCCATATTGTGTAATTCACCAATACGATATATAATATATTACATATAAATGTAATATCTTCATGGTGCTAAGTCTTCTTTCCCAGATGAAAGTATCTTTCTATTTGGTAAAGAAGCACGCTATCATACGTAATTCTTGTATGAAACGAAAAAAAAGTTGAGATTTATACTAGTTAAATCTATCACAAACATAGTTTGGGATAATATTTGAAATATCCTTTCTTTCAGTTTAATTTTACATAAAATAAAACAACCAAATAATCTTTGGTGTGAAATGTGACAACCATTTTGAATTTATGTTCTCAGCACAAGTATCATCAATTTGTATGATATAATGAATAGCTCACATCAGTTACAAGCTTAACTACTTACTGTTTATAATATTAATAAATTATGCATTATTCTTTGAATTCAATCATTTATTTAATTAGCATAATCATTATAGCTTTTATGGTTCACTGAATAACTCATTTGAATATTTTTACGAGACAAAGATGGATTTTTTAAACTCCGAGGTTACGAAAATTTAATGTAAATTTCAGATTAACGATTGGTTTATTGTTCAGTTTTTACCCCAAATTTTTTTTTCATATTCAAATTTTGAATGAATGTATAAGCATGCATTTCTTGATGTAAATATTTTACTCCTTATAAATACATGCTTAAACAAAAACGAAGTTATGTGAATTTTACGTTTTAATTCAGCAACGCACAACACCCTATATGTATAAAATATATTGGTACTTTGAAGAAAATATTTTATATCTTTTTTTGTTTGGTTGATGCATTTCTTTCTTTTTGGAAGTAAGTAAAAGAAAGGCATGTTTTTCTGTAAAATATCTTTACTAATATATTGAGTAGTGTTAGTATTTTAAATGAAAACATTAGGGATTTTGCTCATAACTAGTACAGATATAAATATTAATAATAAGAATATTTACAAAAAAACATGCTTCTCTCAAATGTTATGCTTATATATATATATATATATATATATATATATCCTCAAATCCCCTTCTTTGTGTTCTTCGTGTGTCCCTTCTCTCGCGTGAAAAAATAGTTGAGCATTCAACGTTATTCAACAGGCTGATAAAATAACGTGACCCACTTTGAATGTGTCAGTTTCTAAATTATGGTGGTGATAGCAACTAGATTAGAGGAATTTTGATTGCCGAAATTAGTCGAAAATTGTTACGGGATTGGTATCTAATAGTTTAATATCCAAGCAAAAATTGCTCCCTCCCCTCTCTCTTTTAAAACAGGCCCTCAAATACACACGACATAAATAGGACTAAAGTAATACGCAGGGAACTATTAGAAAACATCTGTAAAATTCTTTACAAAATAGATTATCTACCAACCATCAATATTCAACATTAATGCTAAATATTGTGACAAGAAAGGAATATTGTGTTGTATAAACAATTTGTTTCTCCTGCACGTTCGTAAATGGAACTATTTAAATCATATTCCTTTCATTCCTAAACAGTTCCAACGCACAGAAACACAAACATACAGACTTGTAATTAAACCGTTTAGTAACTATACGAGGAGATTCCTTTCTATTTTAAGCACATGCTCCTAAAAATGTAAAACTAGCGAGAAAAACACATCACATTGAAAAAGCCTGCCTTCCTCGCTCTTTCTATTTAAATCTATGTTTATATTCACCGTGACACATAAGAAATTGAGGTAGAAAAGTAGAAAGATGCCGCCTCACTAAGAAAAAAGAAAACTAACTAAATTTTAAATGAGCGACGAAGAAAAGGGAAATGAAAAAATATTTGAAGTTCTAGAAGATATAAGGACTCCCAGAGGAAATTATGGTGCCATGTATTACGGTACATCCAAAAACCACAAAGGGGATTTATAAAGTGGGGCATATTTTTCTGGGTATTTTTCGTTTTGTTTTTCAGATTTTCTTTTCTTTTTTTTTTCTTTTTTATTTTGGAGAGGGAATGGTAAGATATTTTGTCTTTTTTATATTTTGTTTAATTTCTATGTTTATTTCAGTGTTCCTGATGTGCAAGTTGATGGATCTGGCACTGCTGTAGAAGTTACCCTTCACTGCTTTTTGAATCAATAGTCTTTTGATGTAGAGATGACTTATATCTTTCTATGACCGTATAATGTAGAGAATATATCATTAACTGACTGCTTCACCACCAGTATTTATTTACCTCGTCTAACTTACACACCGTTCCTCCGCCCAGTAAATCTAGCTATGCGTCAACAGACGAGACATACAAATAAAAGGAAGGGCACTTGCTATCTTTCTCTACGCAGAAATTCATACCTCATACGCAGGATTTTCGTATTCAGGAAAGGCCTGCTGAAATCATTAAAGACGAGAATGAACGACAACTGACTCGGCTAAGTGTCCGACTAACCGACCGGACTGTGAGTATATTATTCTTACTTCCGCCAAAATGTTCTGACACCAAAATATCTTTAAATGTCTGGTAAGCGAGGGAGGAATTTCATTCTAGATGACTCATGGCTAAAATATTGTCGGCGTTGTTGTTTGGCAAAGACGTTCCAGTCGTGATACACTTGCCTTTTCTTTATTTCACTCATATTGTCCCTAGGACAAAATGATCTAAAGTGCATTTCAATTGTTGAAATTGCTTAGATGTCATTTAAAAAGATACATCTAGCTGCTTCGGCTAGCAGCCCGACATACCGCTTAAAGACTTCCCTGTAAAGTAAAACTGATATCATATCTGCAGAAGTCGTAAGTAATAAAGACTCGTCAGCAATACTAATGTGGATCATGACATCAGTGTTGGATGCAGTTATGGCTAAGTAGTAAAAATGTGCGATTCGCAATCATGAGTTCGTGGCCATATCCTGATTGGATAAGTGTATTTTATCATAGACTCGGTAAAAATAATTACTAATTATAACATATGTACCAAATCTCCTTTATATTACACTTGAGGAAGAAAGTATATTGGATAGTATAGTCTGTGTTACAATGTATTTTGATTAGCCTTTAGTTGTAGGCTTGTTTAATTACAAAAATCATATTGCTAAACACCAACAACCATAAATCGTGTAAGAAACTAAACAATATCCGAAAGTTATATTTGTATATATGCTTTCTAAAATTTCATCTCTCAGTCTAATTGCAGTCTAAAGAGTGTCGACCTACATTCACGAAAGAACTATATGCTTGGAAGTTTTATGTGAAGAAAATTAAGGTTCACCAGAATAATTATTTCTGTTGCTGTAAACGACTGTGTGAGGATTGCCGAATTACTTGCAAGCATAAATAATATTTGTCTTCCGAAATCGCACAGGGAATATATATTCGCTGTTCTCATTTTTGAGCAAAAGAAAAATTATAACTAAATTTGTAACATAAGATATCAAAAGATCGCAAATAATTCTCTCTTCTTACACTGGCACCGGTACACAGCAGGCAAATAGATCAAGAGATAGTATTTAAAACACTCTATTATATATTCCGTATATTAGAGACGCCAGAAATTAACAAATTTAAGAGATTCTTATTAGAATAATACTCTCTGAAACCAGAACCTATTCCTATTTCAATATAGCCACATATCCTTACTTTATTAAACAATTATTATGTTGTTTTCAAGATCACTTCATCAAGGTAACGAAAACTGGTTTCTCTCTGTATTTCAATCTTCTGTGAGAAGAGAGGACTCGTTAGGTTATAAATTCAGCGAGAAAATATGGCGCCAGTAGCTTGGCCGGATTCGTAGAGTATTGGACAAAATGCTTTTGCCATATATGTTTCGGCTCTTTAGCTTCTGAATTTAGTTTTCTGCTGACTTCAAATTTCATTTCTATCGTTTTGGGGTCGATACAATCTAGCACCAGTCAAATGCTGTGGTCAATTTAATAGACTTTTCCCACTCCACACTAGTTGCTGGCCCTACGCTTAAATTAAACACAATCATTATTTGTGAAGGCGCATGGCTTAGTTAGGACATTGGGCTTGGAACTAAGAGGTTGTCAGTTCGATTTGGTGCGTTGTATCCTTGAACAACACATTTTATTTCATATTGCTCCAGTTTACTCAGTTGTAGAAGTGAGTTGCGACGTCACTGGTGCCAAGCTGTATTGGCCATTGCCTTTCCCTTCGACAACATTGGTGGCGTGGAGAGGAGAGACTGGTATACATGGGCGACTGCTGGTCTTCCACAAACAAACCTTGCTCAGGCTTGTGCCTCGAAGGGAAACTTTCTAAGTGCATAACAATAGTCATTAGTTATCGATGGAGCACTCAAATTATTATTTAATAACGTTATTTGCTGTAAACACACATTCTTTCTGTTTCGGTATGTGTAAATGATTTTGAATTTGAAAGGAACGCATTTTTACGGCTACATATGCTAAGCTTTTTCAAAAACCTATACAACTATTAAGATTAAAAGGTATTCATCAGTTTTCCTTTCCGAAGAAAATTTGAAAACTTAAACGAAGATTTAGCGATAAAACCGATTACTTTAAAGTCTTTAAATCATTTTTCAAAAACTGACGGGATTGATAAAATTAAAGAAGAATTATTTCGAATACTATAACAAAATTACATAGAAATTTACATATCCTAAGCTTTCTTGTCATTGCAAATAGAGAATATAATAGACACAAAGGTACTACTTGAAAATGACAAATGTATATTCTATTAGTAGAATTAAAAACAAGCAATTAGATTAGTACATAATCGTATACTCCCATCCGACCTTAAATCATAATTATTTACTTTTTAGAACGGCGCATGCCTATATAGATTTTAAAAGGTATGTATTTAATGCAGTAACAGAACGTGGCTTTAACAACTTTGAAATCGAAATCAAATCACTAGCTAGACTTGTTTTTATGGCACTCAGCATTATAAGAAAAACTAATTGTTAAATAGATACCCCGCATAAAAAAGTTAATTAATGTTGTAATTATTCACGGGGGTGGGGTATCAGAGAAGTACAAGAATAGTTCGACTATTTATTTTTACCGGACTCAATGGGATAACTTTCAAAGATGATCTTAGGGGAATTTGAACGTAGAAATGTTTTCCTACAAAACTTCTAAAAGTAACATGACAACTGCTGTAATTTTCAGCTTTCTACACCAGCTTCTGTTTTAATTATAAACATCTTTTATCATTTATTTTGTGCCATAAAGTTTGCATCAAATGAATTTCATTTTTTTATGAGTTTGATTTTTCAAAAGATTATATTCCCGTATGTTTTAATTGCTTAAAATGAAAAAAAAAGCAAATTTTAATGTACTTGTTGTCTCTCCCACCACAACACCTTATCTCATATATTCTCAAGCTAACTGTTTAACCCATCACCATATGTCTGGCAGCTTTTGTTTTGCTTTGCATCAAACATTTCATGTTAACACGCTCATCATTCCCGCCTTTGTTGTTGCCTCTATTTTTCTTTTCTTTTTACTCTGCTACAAAACTCATTATTTATTCAGTTTCAACACATTTTCAAGAAATCAAAATGAAAACATTTAAATCTATTCCAGAGGCTTTCTTAATTATTTTAAGGGATGGGTTTTATGCAAGGTTCATTTATGTAACAAGGAACTTCTAAAAATGCAATCCTTATTTAAGTAACAGGAAAATAAAAGGTGACTAATAGTTACTAATATAAAATACCTTTTGATAAAATAGAACAAATTAACTATTTATGGTTCTTGAAATTTTCCGTTCCTTAATAAATTCATAAAGATATATAACATCAAATAGAAATCTTCTCTCATTGATTCCAGAAATAAATACGTTTTACAGAATGTTTGTATACCATGCAGTACACGGGGATTGTTTCCATTTTTAGAAAGCTTATTGTAATATCCGTTGCCTATTTACAAAGGCCAAGTAAATTGGCTGTAGTAAGAAAATGCTATGCTAAGGAGTACGTGTTTGTTTCGAAAATCCTATCTGAAATAACATGCTATCGAACTGAAATTGAAACCAAGTTGTGGATAACTACTATTGGCTGTTTATCATATTCTACCTCTTGTACACCACCCTTTCAATAATAATGACAACAGCTATAATATGGAAAAGATGTAGCCGAGAAAATAAATCTAATTACTTCAGAAAATACTGAGTGGTATTATTAGATGAAACTTTGCCCGAAACGGTCTCGTGTCTCTAGGCGAGAAGTCTACTTGAATGTATTCAATGACTAATATACTCCCACTCTTTGAAAAATAAATATAATGCATGTGAAAAAGCACATTAAATAACAAGGACAACAAGAAGAAAGAGAAAACTTTGTTTTCGTGTTAGATTGGTTTGTAATGTGTAGTTACAGGCCTGCTGCGTTAATTTGATTTAAGAAATCCCTGTAGCTGAAATTCTGTTGTTCGCAAATTAATAGAAGCATTTTTAGCAATGATGTATTATTTGCAAAGAATAGCTCGGAAAAGAATAGCTAAGAATAGGAGAGAGAAAATGAAATAATATTAACACTGGGTAGCGGGTAAAAGAAGCAGCTTTAAGAAGTTGTAGCTAATCAGATTGACGTTAAAGTTTCACCTGCCAGGGATTCCATTAACCAAAAACAGGTTTGTATATTTTTTTAAACAGGTGACATTATTCCATTATCTCCCAATGAGATACATAAAAATTTGCTGTGGAACAACAAACATAATTTCGAAGACTCAAAGTTCAACCTTCCTCAGTAAGTTTGAACATCTGTTCAACTGTTTGCACGCTAAAACATGTGCATTTACTGACATAGTTTAACGAGGAATTTTTGTATTTTCGTATTTATTCTTATAGTAGTAAGAAACTTTGATTTTAATACAGAGCGCTGCCTGTCAACACATCAACCTCGAGTCAGTTTTCCTCTTCTGAGATAAAAAAAAATGTTGAATACTTTACTCAAGTTATCACGTCAAAGTTAAGGAGTCGAAATTCTCATTCTCGCCAGAAACGTCCTGCTTTTAAAGTAGTCCTTCTATATGAAGGAATGATTGAAACATTCAGGCACATCTGGGGAAAATTATAAGTGCAGTCGTCAGTCAAATAAATGCGATTTCACATTCAGTCACCTGCTGTGTGTTGTGACAAATTAAAACAACAACGACAGAACATTCAAGTGTATTTCCTCTTAGATATCATTATAAAGACGATTTATTTTAATAGTGTTCCGTCGATCGGGTGGCTTTAAGACATTTTCGTTTCGGATGAAAATGAATTATGATAATACGTTTGAATATATTTAGTTTATTTAACATTGCTTCCCCGGAAATAGAAATAATGTTCAGAAGAAAGTTAGATATCATGACAGTAAGTAAGGCAAAAGCAATTAAAATTGTAGGAGAGGAAACGTTTAAAAATTATATATAATAGAGAAAAGCTAGATTGGTTAACTATATTTGTTTGTGAAGAAGGATTAGAAGCAAGAAACAAATAGCTCATTCGAGATGATAATTGATTTGCTATATTTATAATGGGATATAAACAACTCCAAACAAACGATCAAACAAGTAGAGTTAGTACTCTATAATATTCTGAGTACATATTTACCCAACTGTCATAGTACATTATATTGCAGTCATTTGGGAAGAAATTGTTGGCAATAAAGTATTTCCGATTTTGTATTAACATAACGAAAACAGGTGTGTGATTAGTTTCGTATTATTAACATCGTTAAACCAAAGTGAAAATGTTATGTAGATTGGATGCCTGAACAAGAAACAGTTTGACGAGGATATGTAGAAGTTTGGCTTAGAAGCGAATTTCATGTTGCTTATGTGATTGCGTTACTTTGTTGTTACTTTTATTTTAATGAAAACGGATTATGAAATGTTTGCCTAATAAGATGTACGGTGTACTTACCAACAGGAGGGCTGTAATTAGAACCTGTGTGTGCTTCCACACCGCCGCCGGGCGAGGTCAAAGACCCAGGTAATGGTATTTCTTGTTTAATAGTCTGATATTCTTTTTGTCCATCGTTTGCTGAGGTATTTGTGACAAAAGTGTTGAAAGGTGCTGGATAAACCGAATAATTCTGGCCGTTTGTGTTCAATTCTCTTGAGCTGGCATCAATACGAGATAGTTTGCTTGGTACTATATGGTGTTCGGAAGGGTATATCATCTGTTAAAATATAGAAAAAAATTCGAATGTCATTACATGGGAGCAAAACACATTTCAATGATTTCCTTCGTCTATGTAAAAAATATCATGTCGTAAAGCACCATTTTACCTTAGGAAAATAGTGGAAACTTCCGGCGTCCATAGCATCCGGACCGCATCCTTACTTACTACTATCGAGGAGGAGATGGTTACACGCAGGAGCTAGGTCTGGATTGGCTATTTTAAGGTGAGCCCCTTGCAATCCAAAGGAGATGTTTTCTCCATTCTGTCCACTGGGGTCGGCAGGTAGCCTATACGTGTGTTCCCATACACTAAGGAACGCTCCCCAACTCCATTAGGACCACGTCACAGGATTAGCGACGCTGAGTTGTACTTTCACTTGTGGAACTCATTACACTATATAAATACCATCGCTAAACATATATAAAATATTAATTCATTGTCATGGGGATTCTATAAACATGCTCCTACTTGGAATAGATATATTTGGTTTTCGTGTTTTAATTTGTTTCGGGCATTTAAAACACGATGGACTGAGAAAAAAACGCTACAAGATAATGACGATGTATTCTGATTAGACAAGTAAACACGATACGTAAGAGAGTGACATGAAATAATAGGTTGACTACGGGTTTCTCAAGAGCAATGTAAACATTGTGGATCTGTCAACGAAGAGTGTAATTGGTGCGCAATGTTAATGGTCAGTTAGAATATAAATATAAAAAGAAAACAATAAAATCTATCTCTGTCTATTCCTTCGGGAAATAAACTGTTAGAATAAAGAGGACATTTTTGGAGAACGTTGACTTACAGTAGTAGTAGTAGTAGTAGTAGTGTTTATATGCATGTTGCTGCAAGTTGAAACAAACCGCCAGTTACCGAGCTCTGACTAATTCATAGTACCTATGCATAGCTATACTCAATAAAAATAAGAATCCACTGTGTCAGACTAGAACATTTTACGGTATATAGTTATGTTATTTTACATTCTTACTTCACATCTCTTTATGGCTGACATTGTCTTTCATCATTTAGGTGTTGATGAAATAAGCACTGATCAAATAGTAGGTTCGTTTTAATTGACTACCATTTACCACATTCGTGTCCTTACAAAATTGGTCATCTTGTGCCATTGTAAGCAGCCATTATGCATTTAAACTCGATCCAAATCGCCCAAATGTTTTAGTTAGATTCACTCAGATATCTGAGGATTGTTGTGTAGAAATTGTCGTTTAATATCAGTATTTTTAGCTTTTATTTAATGTTTATTCTGATTTGTTTGTTTTTGTTGGTTGTGTCAAGAAACTATATTTGATAACCGGTTTGACTTTATTCTATAACAATCGAACTACGCCTAGTGTTAGTTTGTACAGTGGCTGCAAACACAAACAAAAGATTTACTTAACACGCAACTCAATAAGAGAAGAAAGGGTAAATAGTAAAGTGCAATTGAAATAACAACGTAGGTAGTAAAAGACCTTGTTGTATTTGAAGCCAAAATGGAGTCCAGCGTATCAAAAAGACTGCGTTATTGAAACAGAAAGGGAAAAGTGAACGAATATGAAGGAAAATAGGAAAATGTAGTGCAGTGGCTATATGAACAAAGTAGATAGTCGGGAATGTAACCAGAGAGAGAGAGAGAGAGAGAATGTAACCAGAGAGAGAGAGAGAGAGTGGAGGGGTAAGTACGAAAAGGAATGAGTATGAGAGGGAGAGGAGTAATAGAGTGAGTGGGAGTGCATAAGAGGTAGAGTAGCGGATTTGAATGAGAGAATGAGGAAATTATAATGTCAAAGAACGGCTGCGTTTCTATTGATGTCCTAAATATCCGCTGTAGAGAATAGTTTGAAATTAGAGTGGGCTACAATTGGTAAAGAAAGGAAGAGAGAAACGGAAATGCAGAGAGACTACGGAAATTCAAGAGTTGAAGGAAAAGAGAGATGGAAGAGAAAGCGAAAAAGAAGCCGAGTGAGAGAAAAATACCAAGAGAAGTATTTTGAAAGAACAGAGAGAAAGAATATAGAAAGAAGAGTAAAAGGAAAATGAAAGTAAAAGAGATTTGGAAGGAAAGATAAATACTACTTAGTAAAGTTAATAGGCATATATATATATATATATATATATATATACACACACAAAGAGAGAGTGTGTGTGTGTGTGTGTGTTTCGGTTTTGTGTATAAGAATGGGTATCACAAAACAGCGAGAAAGATTAAACTAGAAAAAGAAGAAATATATATGCGTGAGAGGAATATTGAATACCACGTAGAAAAGTCAGATATAGAAGGGAAAGCAGGAGCTCGAACATGTGACGTATATATATATATATATATATATATATATATATATGTGTGTGTGTGTGTGTGTATGTATATATGTGTGTGTGTATGTATATATGTGTGTGTGTGTGTGTATGTGTGTGCATGTGTGTGTGTGTGTGTGTATATGTGTGTGTGTGTATGTATATATGCGTGTGTGTGTGTGTATATATGCGTGTGTGTGTGTATATATGCGTGTGTGTGTGTGTGTGTGTGTGAGGTGGATAATATTGAATGGATCAGTTTGTAGTGAAGAGAGAAACCTACATAATCTAAATGTAATGAAAGAGTTAGTTCAATGCTATACAGGCAGTCAATGGTGAAGTGTCAGCAGCAGCAGCACCAGCAGCAGCAGCAGCAACAACAACAACAACAACACCAACACCACCAATAATAACAATAACAAATAATGGCAATCAATCGAATTTCTGTTCAATTCGATCGCCGCTCTTTGCTCCTTGATTAGAAAGACTCAATAGCTATGAGAAGGAAAAGAATAACTAAATACATAAACATACAAACAAATAAATGAGATTAAGGGGGGAAAGAACAGAAAGAGGAGGAGAAAATGCATTAAAAGGTCTTTGAGTCACATCTAAATGGAATTACCAAATAACGAATAAATGAAAATATAAAAAAAAAAACAACGTATATATAAACACACAAAAACACAAAAATATAATAGAGAGAAGCGAAAATGCGTTGGTATTCTTGTTAGTTCTTTTTGTTCTCTTCGTTCTTTGGTTGTTGTTTTATTTTATTTTATATATTTATTTATTTATTTTTGGCTAAATTTGATGAAATCCTAACCAAAAGGATGTATCAATCGGTAATTCTTTGTTAAATCGCTCATAGTTCCAGAACACAGACCAACTATAAAGACAAACCGAAGTGGAAAGAGCCGTATGGAGTGGTGGCGCAGCCGTTTGTGGTAGTGTTGCTGCTGCTAGTGGTTCTTCCATTGGTGGTGAGAGTGGCGATGATGATAGTGATAAAGCATAATGGGGGATGAGGGAGGAAAATGTTGAGGATTGTGGGGGGGGGGGGGGGTCCAAAGAGTGAAACGACTCTTGATGCTTTTACAGTGCAAAGGTTTTTTTTCTTGTTATATTTTTGTTTATGTTTTTTTTTTCCGTTTTGTTTTTTGTGTTTCATTTCTGAAGAATACCATCAATGAAATTACCACCACATCTAGTACTGAGATGCGCAAACAACAACAATATAGCGAAAGAATATTTGGGTGGGACGAAATAAAACGGAAAGCAAAACTAAAAAATAAATAAATAACTGGGGGGGGGGGGGGGCCTAGTTACTATGGGTTGCGTTTTTCTCCTCCTTGTTTTACGTTATTATCTCGCTAATTCTATTAATATATTAAAATAGAGGCGGGACTTCCTTTCTTTATTTTTCTACGTACACAGATGCTAAGATCTGAAAAAAGACAAGTTAGACCTAAGGTCACTTAAAGAATTATTTGTGTTTTCTACGCCACAACATCATTATTCTAGCTTTTGTTATAGTTTTGCTATTATTACTTGTATTGCTGTTGAATCACCGAAAAATCAATGGAAATTGAAGAGGTTAATTCATATCTTCTCCTCCCTCAAAATTATTGAAGCTCAATTCAACAAAGAGACATTTGCTGCTTCGTTCAATTTCAAGCTACAAATAATTCTTGCTGCATAGTTTACACATGATATTAAAAAAAGAAAATAATAATGATAACAAAAAGTAGACCAAAAGGAATAAATAAATTAAGGATTTTTAATTAAAATACTTTCTTGCTGTCATGAATTGTCGGTTGAGACAGTCATCATCTCTCACTCTAAATATTTCCTTTATATTTAAAAATAAAAATTAAAAAAAGATAAAGTATTGTTTTAGCCCTAGGAGATCCAGACACATTTAAAACAGCGAATCAATGGGGGGGGGGGTTCTACGACGTTGTTTGTTTTGCTAGAAATGGCAACTAAATATTTCTCAAGTCATATTTTGTGTTTATCTTGTTAGAGACACGGATTAAATTATCCGAAATAACTAAATAAATGAGGGCTGATCATCGCAGGGATGTTTGCGATTATAGCGCTACTTGATCACAGCCGATATCAGATTAATAACAAGTATACAGCCTACCTGGGAGCTCTGTGTGGAGGGTGGACCTACTAGAAATGCCAGATAAATAGCAAAAGCATAATGAATGCTGTAGTCTTAGATACATTATTTCTGAATTACGATGGCTGTTTAAGGCTGAAACGCCTTTAATCAAAAGACTTCTCATGTGGGTTTAAAGAGTAGCAGCAATATTTTATTTCTATGAACTCTGGTTCATTTGTGCGCCTTGGAATTTTTTAAAAGTAAGATACGCTTATGCTGTAAAAAGTTCATTGTGCAATCATGTGACATCGGGTTCAAGCACATTACACAGCATCTTGGAAGGGTTTGGTTATATATATTATAAAGAGTCGGGGACTCGACGACTAATCTCTTGCCGTGTCAACATGGAGCTAGCTGGTGAAACGGCAAGAGCTCAGTCCTCGGGCCTTGACTCATTATAATATAGCTATACTCTACTACCCCAAGTATCGAGTACTCTATTGAGTAATGGTCTAACAAATTTTAAACTAGTTCTATCCACACACACATATATATACATATATATATATACATACATACACACACACCTAATCTGCTTGGTAATGTTTCTTTTATCTTGGACATCGACACTGATATATCACTCTCCTCATTTTAAATGGACCGAGATAGTGATTGGCGCATAGGAAACCGGTAAGCAATGAGAATATAATTCGTAGCAGCAAAATATCATAAATGAATGAATAAATAAAAATAGTACCTGGTCATTTTGTGCGTCTGTTCGATTTTCAACGTCTGTATGGCCATTTGGCACTGTAAAAGAGAATATATGTATATAAATATATATTTTTTTTCGAAGACAAAATATTCATTTATTTCACAAATATATAAATGGAAAAGTAGGTGAGTGTCATAAATGAAACTGCATGACATTAATGCTTTTCTTAAGGTCATTACACACGTAGAATGAATGAAATCACTGAGGCTGGGAGTCGAATAGAAACCGATGTAAGTGAACATCTTTGTATTATGGCGCTCATCTATATATGGATTTATTGATTCCTTGTAGAGGCCGAAATATAGAATATGTTAACTGTATATGTGTATAAATATAAGCTATACATTAATATCAGATATTCAGTAGAGTAACATGTATATAGATACGCTTCAACAATGAATTTGGCAATTGTTGTGTGAAAGTTAGCGCTTTGGATATTAAAATGCAGAGCAAACACAAATTATTCAATTCTATAAATTACTTAATTGTATGGATAGATAGTAATATAGATATATTCATGTGTGACATTTACTATCAGGGAATTAGTTAATTTTGAAAAATATTTTCCAATAAGGCTCTCCCACGCAGACATAAATAGAAAGAAAGAAAAATTGGGCGCGTATTCAGACATTGTGGAGACAGCAGTATTACTAGGAACGAGGTCGGTGAATTTTTAGTCGAAACGAGGTGATTTCTAACTGCACTGAACCACGGTGAACGTTATTTCGTCAAGGCGCCAATCTATTTATTTACAAACAGTATATGTGCATGGACAAACTGGACTACGAAAAAATATTGTATACGAACAAATATACAATAATATTGCTATCTTCGTAGCTAATCAGCTGCATATCGAATAACAATATTTCATTTGCAACTAACAATTCTAGTAATACTAGTGAATCATTCCAGACATTACTGCACTGTTAATTTTACCCTGCTTTCCTTTACAGATAATTAATATTATACCAGTAATATATAGCAAACGTCGGAATTATACCATAGTTCTGTTCTTGTAAGAAATAATCTAATGTTTCACCGAAAGAAATAATAATAGGATTACCAAATTAGTACAAAATTAAAAATACAGATCTGATATTTTAGATTACTATTTTCGACTTATCACTTTATCTATATCGAGTAGTTTTCCCAGATTCCACTAAGAAACCTTTTTAGAATTTAAAAACACGTGCTACTTTCCCTGTACACAATTGGATCTCATTTTCTCTCCCCCACCTACTGATATCTCTATCTTTTTCTATCTCTCTTCAACACCTTAGATGTAAGATACCTCCAGGAATACATAATCTTTCTAGTCAAAATGCCATTAATGAAAATCTGGAGATAGAATACGATGGTGATCAGAAATTGAATTCGTTGCTGTGAGTTCGCTCAGTTAAAATTTTTCGTTAATTGTGACAATCAAGGTATATTTTTTATCTTTTATTCCTTGTACTGAATTTGAAGGATGACAGGTTTTGGGTGCAGAAATCGTCATATATTGCTATCTGAGTGCTTCACCGCCCTTAAATAAAAATAAAAAATAAAAAACTTTGAAGAAGTTCGTTGATGTTATAAAAAAGCTTCTCTGCGATATTTCAGACCTAAGTGATGAATAATGGATCAATAAAAACAATAAAATATTTTGTTCTACACAAATATTAATAACGAACAATGACCTCATGAATTCGAATCGAAATGTACTCTTTTAAAATTCATGTGAATCAGATTGTGTCATCTAATAATTCCCTATTAGCAACCCCCTCAGCTTTAAATTGTTTAATTTGTCTTCATTTGTGGAAGAAATATTTCTAAAGATATGATATTGAATACACTCACACAAATAGATACATACATACATACACACACATATATATGTGTACATATACATATATAAAACTGTATACTTGATTAAAAAGAATGAGCAAACTGAATTAAAAAATAAACAAACCACCACGTCCGTGGCTTTGATATATGCAATAAATTTTCGCTTAAAAATTGTAATATCACACGCAGAAATAAGAGGATGGAAAATAGTGAAACGGTCTCAAATTGAATTTAAAAATAAAATTAAAAGCAAACATCAAGAAAGGTTAATTGCTGAGGATTTTGAGGTATTTGTAATTCAGTGAGACTTTATTGTTTTTCATTGTTTTGTTGTTTTTTTTTTTCTCTTTTCTATAATTTATTGATTTGTTTTAGTTTTAATTCATATTTCTAATATGCGCCGAATAAAAAGGAAATAACTTTAATATATTCCTGAACACGTAATTTATTTCCAAGGACACCTAAGTTATATGGGCTTTACGTGATATCTATTACAATTCATAAAGCTAAAATTGGATCTAAGAAGGAAGTCGGAGGTGGCGATACCACCTTTCTAGACCACACTATGTGATATGGTATATATAAAGCAAGAGAAACCCTTTTATGTTAAAGATTAATTATGTATTGACTAAATCAGGTTGAGGACATGAGAGAAAGAAAGACAAAAAAAAATGAAAGAAAGAAAAGGAAAAGGAAAACTACAAAATCTAAACAAAAATAAATAAATGCTTGAACACCAGGTTCGCATTCTACTGCAGCCGATACTCAGTCGTATTTTAAACAAAGTCATAATCTACTGGGATGTTAGAGAGGCTGATTACTGATATCACAGCCACGGGGTGGTTGAAAATATCTCCTATCCAAACTTTCTTTTCATCAATCACCCTGATGAAAGCGGAATAGGATAAAAATACAAAAAAATGGCAAATTTATAAAGGAGGAGAATATTTTTTGGAGATGTTCTAATTTCATTCCTTAATCGACTCCAATAATCTCCATAAATAAATGCACAATGGTTATACGATAGATGAGTTTATTCCATCTGATGGATAAATGCGGCACAACCCATTACTCAAGATTCTTGTGATTGAGCAAGTGAAGGAAGAAAGAGAGGTTGGAAATTATAAAATAGTAGTAGATTCGATAAATCGGAAGTAGATATAGTTATACAGACGGGAAGGTTGAGGTTAAGTGGATTGAAGAGAAATGTGAGAGATGTGGAGAAATATGGGTGGAAAAGTCACACACACATACACACACACACACACACACATATATATATATATATATATATATATATATATATATATATATATATATATATATATATATATATATATATATATATATATATATATATATATATATATATATATATATATATATATGATATATACGTATATATCATATTTATACATGTGTGTGTGTAATATATAATATATATATAGCATCCAGAGGAAGAAACAAAAGTGATAGGATGATATAGATTTGAACAAAAGCTGAGACGAGATACAATGAAAGAAGGGTGGTGAATATGAATGGAATGGATAAATAAATTGGTAACGAAATGAACAAACAAAAACAAAACATCTGCAACATCGGTGAAGTGATACATCATTTAAATATCTTTAAACTGATCTCAACTTACGCTATACGATAAAATTGCGTGCAAGAGAATATTTGACGATATATTACGATTATTTTGCATGTTAGAGTCATCTATGTTGCCATCGATTAGATAAAAGAAAGAAACACAAAATAATAAACAGATACGAATTATGTAGGCGTGGCATTGGGGGTCGAGAGTTGAAGAGATGTAAGGGTTAGGATCTCTTTAAATGGACATGGTAACAGGTCATATACATGAGGCAGCTAACTGAGCACAAAATCTGTTTCAAACTACACAATCGCAGATCATATTATACCTCCATCTAACCTGGCGTCTAAACAATTCATTATTTATATCAGTAAATTGTTTATAGATTCGATAATTAAATAGAGTTTTAGGAAGCATTGTCTTAGTTTAATAGCAACGGCTACATTTTTATTTATGGGATTTTCTCTCTCTATTCTCCAATCATATGCATATATGTGCACGCATGCATTTACAATATTATTGTTATTAATGCAAGGAGAACTATTTTCTCTACTACGGGTTGGTTAGCAATCAAGCAATTAAATACACCAATTAGAAAGTAAATACATTTTTCGATAAAACTTCTAGAAATGACAGCCAATTCACCCTCAAATCATACTTTTACCATCTTTGAAAACGACATTAGATAATGCTGTCTAGGGTAAACTATTCCTGGAAAAATATATAGATGTGAAGGCCATGCGCTTCAATGCATTTGATAATAGTGTAGCTCAATAAGATAGGCCTATGATCAAATGCATGTAAGCCGTAACACCAAAATTATGATAGATCAACAATTACATACATTCATTTATACCTCCTAGTTTCGCCAACTGAACGTTCGCTTCATTAAGTAACATATATAAGGTTGAGTATCTTAAAATCATGCCATTCACATGCTAAATCACCTGGATACACTATGTACTAAAGCTGAGGCATTGAACTATAGGTACAATGAATTCGACGAACTTCCATGGCGATCCTGTATATACATTTCCATTCACAAGGCAAGCGAGAGATCAAATCCGATACCTCATTATTGCAAAGCAAAATTCCTATTCACTAAACCATAATTTACTTGAAAAATGCAGAAAGTTCAACATAACATATAACAAAAAAGATGAAGCGTAATAACATCTACGTACACTTTTGACAGAGATAACTCCGCATAACATTGTGTAAATAAAAACTACACATCATTGTCCATGGGTCGATATTAACCTTTTGGAGATTGCTCGGTTATTAATATTTATATCCATTCTTATTTTATTAGCCCATCATTTCAAATTAGGAAGTTGCTGTTGAAAATATATTTATTTTTTTCTTCTTGGCTCCTTTTCCTGCGTGTCTTAATTCAATTTCGTTTTCGAAAAGTTATCAAAAGATTTTACTCACACACACACACACACACACACACACGTTTATAAAAACAAAAATTCGAAATCAATCTTTTTCCTCCCAAAATATAATTTATAATCTACCTATGTCTTGTGTGCTTACTCAGTTAATGTTTGGCAATCATTATACCATAAAACTTATTCATATATATATATATATACAGGTACACATATATGTTGAGATAGATGCAAATACATACACACACACACACACACATATATATATATATATATATATATATATATATATATATATATACACGCCACACACATACAGCCCCCATATATATATATATATAACGAAGGAAATGTGGTAAGGAACCAGATGGACCATAACGCACCAAAGTACTCAATACTTAGGGTAGTAGAGTGGGTGATAGTAACGAATAGGACCCCGACGGCTGAGCTCAAGCCGTTTCGACGGCTAATTCTGGACTAAAATGTCCAGAATTAGCCGTCGAAACGGCTTGAGCTCAGCCGTCGGGGTCCTACTCGTTCCTATATATATATATATATATATATATATATATATATATATATATATATATATATATATGCTTTCATTGAACTGCGGACAAGCTGGGGCAACGCCTTTAGCAGATTAGTAAATTACATCAACTCTAGTCCATTATTTGCGTTTTTGTAGCAACACCGTTATTTACAGAACGGACATAGTCATATACATATGTATATATATATATGATGAGCGTACACAAAGTTTTCGTCGAAATAATTCCGGCCATGTGTTACTGGCTAACCAGAAGCTTTCGTAGACGAGACAGCTCTAGGGTCGCACACCGCGTGTTTGAGCTCAGAAATTCAATGTGGCAAAGCGAAAATTTTAACCACACGTATGTATACAATACACACGTACACAATTGTATATTTAATACAGACTTACATGCATATTATATATATATATATATATATATATATATATATATATATATACAGTGTGTGTGTGTGTGTGAGAGAGAGAGGGAGAGAAAGAAGTAGAGGCAGAGAATGTTAAACAGTGAAAGAATATGACAGGAGGAAGTACATAAACCATTGTTTTACGATCGTTCCAGATATACTCACCCCCCCCCCCCTACCCACCATCCCATTACATATATAAAGCAAGTTCATTCCTCCCCTTGCAATGATTTTCTTAAGACATATCTCTCTCATACACAAAGAAGCTCATAATATTTTATCAAGAAGATATTTTCTATCTTTAAAACCCTTTACATCTGTCATTTTCATTCACTTGCTAGATATATTTAAACATACACACATACATATATAAATATCTATATACATACATACATATACATTGATACATACATACAAATACATACATACATACATATGCATGCATGCATTCGTGCAAATAGATATGTATGTTTGCATACGTTTATGTATATCAAACTTAACTCGCTGCTACACATGCACACACAACTATTAACTTTAAGAAAGTGTGAGTGCGTGCGTATGCATGCATGTATACTTGTTTTTCTATAAGTGTAAGTTAATTTGAAACCTCAAAGCTTCTTCATTCTTCATATTTCAACTCGTTGATTCTCCCAACCCCATACACTCACACATATACAACTATCAATTTTAAAACAAAGCGCAACAGTTCAGTAAATATTACACAATTATTTGATGAAAATGTTCATTTCTTCACCATTTTTGTTCTACTTGTATATATATTAACGTTGTTGCTAATTTCCTTTTCGACTTTTATGAAATCTGAGAAAAGATGAAGACTTTATAAATAAAATCTAATTTTATATTGATCTTGAATGAGTCGGCAAAATGTCTGAAAATGGTTTTCATGTATGGTTGATCTAAAGGAACTGTAAATTCTAATGAACAGCACATATATGATACTGATGTCTATAAAATAGAGATTATAAACCAAAATAGATTTATTTATTTTTATTAATGCTACCTCAACATCATCATGTTCATTATTACCATTAATATAATCTCTCATATTAATATTCTTTTATTACTTTTATCAATTTTATAAAGGCACAGCATTGGCAGAATGAGTTGGAACTTCAGTTAAAAGCCTTACAGCATTTAGTTGTGTCTTTGCGTTCTAAGTTCGAATACGATCGAGGTTAGTGATGTCATTCTTCCCTCCGGCGTCGATGAGTTATACCAATATATGGCTAATATCCATTGTTTTGTCTATTCAATTAGTTCTCTCTAATATTTCATTCAATAAAGCCCTTTTTGTAGGTGGGGTTTGGTTTAGACAGAGAAGAAAGTTCGGTGACCGCGATCCCTGGTCCGATGCCATGCAAATTGTGCGCAAAGAAACATTGTTGTAGTTAACAATGCGGTATTGTTACATCTATCTCCAAGGAATATACATGTGATAGGATTCCACATAATTTCTCTCGACATAATTTCACACAGAAGATGTGATCGAAGCAAGAGAAACATGTCAAATATAATATTCAGAAACCACCTCTAAGGAACACCCAGCTTGTAGCGGTAGTTTCGAATAACCACCGCCGGCAAAACAGAGTTGTCCTCTGTGAGGGAATGGGGATTTTTTTTTATCACCTTTATAACATAATAGAAACAACTTTAATTATTCAATTGAAGAGCATAAAGAATGTGTGCAAATTCTTTCAGGTGACGTTTAAGAGCAAAATAATTAACTAGGAAGATTGTTTTAAATATCCAAATGTTATTATCAGCATATGGACATTACTAGCATTATCGGTGTTTCTGAATGTTGAATTTACGCAATTAAATCTTACAGCTTTGCAAGTTAAATATATATATATATATATATATATATATATATATACACAGTTCTATTAATTCGTTTCTTTCTCTTCAGAGACAAAACGAAAATGAAAAACGCAAAATCTAAAATACCATTAATTGCTATATTATATGTTTTATGTCATCGTTTAAGTGTTAACAGAAAAATGGAATATTCCCTAAGTGTTCAACAAGAAATATTTCACCTGTATTCACTCCACTCCTATTGCATAATGTAATATGATTAATCCGTTATATTCTTAATTAATGAAAAGAAAACATTTATATGAAGAACTGATAAGTGCTTTGCTTATTTTCTCTTTTTTTAAAATTTCAATAACAATTACGTTTCTTGTTAATTGCAGAATCCAATTTAAGTGTCGAAATGTGTAAAAGACAAAAACATTGTCCATATCTAATATTTCCATTCATCGCACTGCGGTCATGCTAGGGCAACATTTTCAGCGGTTTTTCGTCTGTTACTTAATTTTTCAACCTCTATTTATTGAATAACCTTATTACCTTTTGACCTAAATGACCGCAACCGAAGAACTATTTTGCACTCGGATGCGCGCGCGCGCACACACACACACACACACACACACACACACACACACACACATATATGTATATATATATATATTTTTTTTTTTTTTTCGATGGGCTTCCTCAACTAAATTCCACTCACAAAGTTCACCTGTTCAAGAAATCGCACTGTTTGGATTGAACCTGGGTGTATGTGGTTGTGAAGTATACTTATTTGTCAGGAACGCTTGTGAATTTTGAGAAATATATTCTACATGTAGCTTTGGTTTGATTTTTATAAACGAAAAATTGAAATCAGGCATTTAAAGGAAACTTAGAGACAATCTGGGAGAAAGAAAAATAGAAAATAAATAAAAAAAAAATGAAATAAACGATGGGAAGGACAAGCTAGAAAAGCCACAATAAATCTAAGGTAAAGACTAGAAAACATGAATTAGAAATGTATAGAGAGAAAGACATCAAGAACATGAAGCTGCACAGCACTTCTCCTTTGACTCTTCAATTCCATTATATGGGAAGTTTTTAGTGCACTACTACTGCTATTACCACTACTTGTATGCTAATGTTATCAGTCAATTCTATGATAGAATTTCTCTGTTTCTCTCTTGCTCTGTCTCTCACACACACAAACATATACACATTAATGTATGGTTTCACGGTTTCATGTTTCTTCAATTATTTATGATAATTTATTCAAGTTAAGTTGAATACATATTCTGAACGCTAAGACTTGCTCAGATAGCCTCATGCTGCTTCAACATCGTCTGAAGGAATGGGTGTAATATTGTCTGAAAATGCCGAAATCACAGTGGTGTCAAATCGACTACTAATGATAGGAATATCCCGCGGTGTAAATTGTATATGGATATCAGATAAATAAACAGCTAGGAATTCTAAATAAATAAGAAAGAAAGAAAGAAAGAAAGAAAGAAAGAAAGAAAGAAAGAAAGAAAGAAAGAAAGAAAGAAAACGAGATGTTAACTAACCCACAAAACGTCAATCAGACAGAAATAGTTGTCTGTATTTTAATTAATTTGTTTGTTTGGTTTTTTAATATAAGTTTACGAGCCGAATTTTTCCTCATACCAGAAAAAAATAAAAATGAAAAATAACAATTAAAAATAAATAAATCATTAAATCAATTCATCAAATTAAATTAAAATCGATTCAATGTTTTCTTTCTATTCTTTTATTTTCGACTAAAAACTGCGAGAATTTAGTGAGTGGAAATAAAGTGAGATTTCAGCTGTTTATATGAATTAGGCGATTTCAATCACGCTTGGGTGGAAGGCACGTGTAAAGCTGTTGCTGGCAGTTCATATGGGGGTATAAAATTAAGATGTGCTTCTTAAGTAAGCGCTCATCCATAGCATATTTTCGACAGCAGTACAAACAGGTTCATAAAAGCAATAGAAGGACGTGAAAAAAATACATATAAAATATAAAAAATCCCCAAAGAAAAAACAAAACAAAGCAAAACAAAACCCCTACCACCCTCCACAAAAACCCCACTTGCATGAGTATGTATGCATACACCATGCACGGAGTGTTATTAGTATTATATGTCTATAGACATTCATTCATATATATATTATAAAATACACACGCACATACATATTATACACACACACACACATATATATTATACACACACACATATATATTATACACACACACACACATATATATATATATATACATATATATATATATATATATATATTTTATGTATACACACACATACAGATGAAATCATAATTTAGGAATCGTCTTGTTATATATTTCACGATGTTGTTAAGAGAATATTTGAAGGCTCGAGTTTGATAAGAATCAGTGGCATATTTCTTTTGTTTTTACTATATATTAAATTAACCATCTATTCGAATTAAGAGTAGAAACAGAAAATAATTGGAAGAATCACAAGAATACTGTTTGTGATATCTACGTTTAGCTACCCAAACTATACGAGTCCAGTGGAAATAGCAACTGAATAGTCCTAAAGAAACATTGGATGTAATCTCATGAAATATCGGGATGGTCGTGGCTAGATTGATTTTGGTCATAGATCTACCAGTTTAGGTTTGAACTGGTACTTTATTTTGTCGACCCCGTAAGGATAAAAGTTAACCTCGGCAGGACTTGAACTCAGAATGTAAAGGGCCATAACTATACTGCAAAGCATGGTGTCCGACGCTCTACCGATACTGCCAATCCACTGCCCTTAGTTGGAAAATAGGTGCAAGATCAATTTGCAAAGATCTTTCGTCGAGCCCAAATGCTTTCCACTAGAATTTTCCAGCCAAGCCCAATTTCAATTAGATACAGCTCCAGAGATACTTCAGTCAGTCATATATGAACTTATAATTCGCTAGACCGATCGTTCGGAATTTAGCTCTTGGGCTACGCAAACAATTTTTTTTTTTTTGTTTGTTTTTGCCAAGCCAACCCTTTAAATTTATTCAGTCTTTATCATATATTTTGTTTTCAGTAGATTATATCATTTATGAAATATAATGTGAGGAGCATTTAGTTTCTATTTCTAGCTGTTCTAATGATAGCTTAGCGGCCTTCCTTTTGTTTAAATCCAGGTCAACCCAACAACTACTAACAGTGAAATCTGAAGTTATGGATCATTGCATGTCTTACCCAAATTTTATGGATTCTTTCTTGCACATATTTCCTTGTTCTATAATTTTTTTGCTATTTGTTATTACCTATCTATTGTTGTTGTTGCTGTCTCCCTTTTACTTTCTGTGAATAATTTACTGTCTTCTTTGTTGTTTTTCTTAGCAATTTTGCTTCATTTGTCCAATAAAGGAAACAATTATTAACGTCGTCGTCGCCGTATTAGTAGTAGTAGTAGTAGTAGTAGTAGTAGTAGTAGTAGTAGTAGTAGTAGTAGTAGTAGTAGTAGTAGTAGTAGTAACAGCAGCAGCAGCAGTATGAGGGTTTTCTGCACATCCAAAATACATTTAACCACTCTAGAACAAATTTCGTCTGGGACATATATTATTTCCCACACTTCCCTACACAATCGTATAAAATCACCGCAATCACTCCGTCGTCAACCAGGCATTATGACAATTCCAATTCAATACCGACGTGGTATATATATATATATACACAACTACGTGAGTGAAGCAAAAATGTATAATACGCATCCAAAGGACACTAAGTCAGATGAGAGGAAGATGTAACAACAACAATAATAATAATTGTTAATCAGATTAAGATATTGTTTACATAACAGCATGATATTTCTAACTATCCACCCCTCTCTCTCACTTTGTCTTGCGTTTATTTATTCTTTAATTTATTTATTGCAGACAGGAATAAAATGTCAGAAGAAATGGAGAGCATAACAAAGCCCATGGCTAAAAGGAAACTAGAATAGTGATTTTTCTTTGCTAAGCGAGATAGTTATCCTTCACGGTCCAACGCCATCAGATTCCGGTAATTCCCAGCTAACTCATCGAACAAATTGGCATGACAACAAAGACCAGTGTTAAAGAATAAATATCGTGTGTGTGTGTGTGTGTGTGTGTGTGTGTGTGTGTGTGTGTGTGTGTGTGTGTGTGTGTGTGTGTGTGTGTGTACATATTTATATATACTTTATTCTTTCACTGGTTTCAGTCAATAGACTGCGGCCATACTAGAACATCACCTTCAAGGGATATAGTCGATTATATTAACTCAATTGCATATTGTCTTTAAGTCTGGTACTTAGATGTAAAAAATATAATGAAATGATGTGAGATAAAAATGATAATCAAAACACATAAAACATCCTTAGCGCTAATATTATATAAATAAGTGAAACTGTGGTATAGTGTAAAGGGAGGATAATTTACTGGAGAAATATTAGAGAAAGATGGAATCTGAAAGACGATTTCGTTGCTTCCGAAGCACAATAAAAAGATTTCAGTAGTTCTACTGCAATATATTCATTCTGAATTCAATGTCATAGTAGTGAACAAAGGGGAGAATGACAAAGATTGGAGAAGATATGTTAGAAATTATATAATTTACACAACTACCATTAATGAAAAATAAGCTCTTTCGAAAGTGTATACATATATATAAGTGTGTATGCTTGGGTATGTGCGTTTGTGTGTGTTTGTTTATGTATAAGAACTGGTGACACTTCGTTAATGAAAATAGACCTAACAATAATAAAATCAGTTGTAGTAGTGATATAGTTTAGTATTTCCCAAATAAGCAGGTCAAATTGGGTATTGACCCATAGCTAGCTGGCACACTTCACAAACGAAAACACCTAACAACTATAAAGAGGCTAATATTACAGAAAATAAGATACTAAACAAATACATACAATTTTCAGAAGATTAGCGACTCAAAGTGCGAGTCCGCAAAAACGTAAAAATATATACACACAAGCGCACACAGACACAAAATCTCTATGTATGTTATTTTTTTTTTCAATGTATTTCTTATTTCTTTGGGTGTATATTTCTTTCTTCCAAACAACAGGCTACGCCAAGTGCTTAACAACAAACAAAACGGAACAGATAGTAATTCTTGAAGAAGTAAGTTTACAAAAAACTATAAGTGAAAAACAAATAGATAAATTAAAAAATAAAGTACTCTCATGCTCAGTTGCTCACACGATAACCCCTATCTTCACTCCCCCATATCCATTTCCCACCTCTTACCCGCTTCTTTATCTCACCCACTCACGCTCCTTTTCTCTAGCTGTTAAACTAACCATCTGAATCTATTTACGTATTCATATATACCTATGTAAATATCTATCTATCTAACAATATATATCTCACCTGCCTATTTACCTACATATCTGTCTATTTTCCGATATGTATCTACTTATATATCTAACCAATATCTCTGTTCATTTGTTGTTGGATTTCTTAATTATTATTCTTAATATTTGTGTAATGTTTTCTACTAGATATAA
The DNA here is from genome assembly GCA_964016885.1 of Eledone cirrhosa. Classification (NCBI taxonomy): domain Eukaryota; kingdom Metazoa; phylum Mollusca; class Cephalopoda; order Octopoda; family Eledonidae; genus Eledone; species Eledone cirrhosa. The sequence goes on from OZ024743.1 coordinate 118,950,430, forward strand.
TTTGGCGTACATTATTGTAAGTGCGTATGCAGTCATGCATGTATAGAGTACATAGAATACATTATATAATGTCTTCATAATCTTACAGGAAAAATGCATATATGTTTCTTGTTTGTTTACCTGTACGCAGTTCTAAATACAGTTTTACCAGATTAGCCAGGTAGTTAAGCAGATCACCTATGACTATTTGTTTCGGGGTCTCCGGGACTTATGAGAGGAAACTATCTTCAAACCAGTGACCTAATCCAGTTACATGTAGCAGAGTGAACTCCGCTAAATGTACTTACGGCGATGTTGTAAATTTTCCAATCAAAGTAGTTATTTATGATAAACCTGATTAAGATTGATAAGTTTTATCGCCAAAAAATCTGTCTTAAGCAAATTCTAAAACCTAGAAGTCTAGTTTCAGTTATATGAAATAGTTAATAATTCTAGCAATGCGGAGAAAGAAAGCGGGTGGGAGAACGAATGAATGCGAAACTACATCTATATGTATGTCAAACCAATGTGCTGACATGAATTATATGTTACAGTCGACTCAACGTAGCAGTTTTTACATGCTCGCTCTACATATTAACCCTCATCATATCGAACACCACTGTTTTGAAAAATTAAAGTAAAAAAACTAGTTGATTGTAGATTGTATAATATCACTCGACTACAAGACATAGCATCCAAATCTCTCCATCAAATATCATAGAACCAATAATGTAGACCAGACAACTCTACTTCAGAAAGCAAATTAGTTGGCCATGTCTTAATGGGTACTGCGATAGGCTCATAATTATAATATCGTGAATTTGATTTTCAGACTGAATGGTGATGTGTCCTTAAGCAAGACATTTCATGTGTTCTAGTCCAGTCAGATAGAAAGAAAAATGAGCTGCGATGGCATTGGGACCAAACCGTCGGGACAACATTCCTGGCACGGGGAGGGGGTACTTTCGTGCATGGTCGATTGTCTGTTTTCCACAAATACCTTGCCCTGGCTTTTAATTCGAATAGGAAATATCCATGTGCAAAACCATGGTCCATCGTGGTGCAAGGGGTCCTTTTACTTAGATATATCTGAAACATGTTTCGTTATAGGTTTGCTTGGGGCTAAACATTCCAAGAACAACGATGAGGGCGGTTATATTGAATCGTGTAGTTCTAGATACAGCCAAAATAGAAGATGTATTATACTGTTATCCTAAGGTAAGGAAACTGACCTAAGTTTAAACAACAACAACAACAACAATGAAAATGTAAATTTACATTTGTAGACAGATACAGAAAGACGTCAATAAGATAAGAACACATAACAAAATACAGACACAAGACAAAACAAAGGAAGTACTATTTGATGACATATGTAAACAAGATGCGAGCATTTAGCTTAAAAGATACGACCAACGAAAGCAAAGTAAACAAAACTAATAATAATAAGATAGCAAAATCAATGAAGAGTGGGAGAATCTGAGAACGAAACGATGAAAACTGTGAGGTGGTAGCAGCAATATCGTAGTGGGTGGAGGAGATAAGAGAGGGAATAAAATCTCTTGGCACGTGCGGCTTTAGCTTTCAAACTGAAAAGAAAGGGTTATGATCTTATCTACTATCTTCTCCCACATTCTGTCTCCCCATCTATTTATATATCTATCTCTATCGTTTTAAGATAAACTACTTTCATCAGTCCCGCTGTTTGTCCCCTTGTTTTATCAGGTGACAAAAACATTGGGGGTTATAATAAAAGAAAGACTGAGAAAAGAGTCTCAATAAGCAAAATAACAAGGAAAAATTTTCATTATAATATTAACCTGTTTTTTTTTTTTTCTTTCATATTAATAATATCAAGCAGCTGAGAAGAGATTTATCTGATAAACATTTGAAGAGTGCATCATATAACACACGATAATACATAAACGTATGTGTGTATGCGCACGCGCGTTTGTGTGTGTATTTGTTTGTGCGTGTGAAGATCCTTTGAACAGATATAACTATTGAGAAAGATGACGAAAAATGGCCGTCTTGAGCCGGCAATTCAACGGGGAAAAAGTTTTTAGACGTGGCTATTTCATTTATTTAGCATTTACAGTATAGATAATTATGTTTTCTTTGCATTCTGTTCAGATCAATGCATACAAATATTCTCCTAAATGATAATATAGTAGACAACTAGGACGATCCATACCACCACGAACATTGGAACACCAAGGACAATGGAAAAGTGTTTTGATTGATAATTTCCTACCCCACTCCACCGCATTATCAGCCACAAAAAAATCAATAACTAAACCATTTAAATCCAAGAAAATTCATTCCTAAACTCTCTTAAGTTGACTTGCTCAAATATGCTTAACAAAACAGCCCATAATAAAGTTTACAACTGGGGCATGTAATCGCAGGCACACGTCAATGGTTTAGTTAAGCAAATAGCTTAACTAAAATCGCCATGCAACGTACCGTAAAGTAAACATTATTTACAAAAACACTACTCGTGAAAGTGTAGTAATATATAAAGATGCGTTAAAATTCAATATTTCTGTTACTGTTTCTTTAAGCTTCAAATGCTTCTTCCTGAGAATCTGTATTGTATATTTAAAGGGGGAAATGCCATATAATTGTGTAAGCGTGTTTCCCTAGACGTTCTGAACTATCTCCACACGTGGCGAAAGAATGTTATGAAACATTTATTTAATTTTTCACGAAATAAGAGCCATAAAACCATACCTTAAATTGTTTCGTTTTAACTGGCAGTTAAAACCCCAAACGTTCTGTTTAATCTAATATGAGTTCGTCAAAATACTCTGGCATAGTTTCTTCTTATAGGAACGAAATAAATTGAGACAATATAACAAATTCTGTAAAATCAGTATTGTTCATTCAGCGGTAATTCTACATGCGAAGCTGAATGAGATTTTGATATAAGGTCAATAATCTCTCTCTCTCACTGAGTGGGTGTGCGTGTGAAAATAAAGAATGAGTATTTGACAAACGTTGAAAGGTATATTCATTTTATCGTCAATTGTCAGATCACATCATGAGAAACGTTCATTGGTGACTGAAGTCTGGACAAATATGCATTTACACACGCCGCTACAGTTTAACAATATATTTTAAAATAAATATAATTTCTTCACCTATTTCATTGGAAATATTCAAGACATTCACGAGTTAGATATATGTGTGTAATCTGTACGAGAGCAGTGATTCAGTTAGACCATAAGATAATATATACATGCATTGTGATATTTGATTACCTCCCTTTACAGTATGCACTCAAATTCTGCTGAGAGTCAATCAAATATTCAGTCAAGTGCTGACAGGACCTAATCGAATATACCCCGCCACACAATTGTCTAATATCGTGACTTATCATTAATCCACGTGTGAAATCTATATGAAAGGGGTAAGACGGAGAATTACAAGAGTCGTTGGAGCATTGGATCGAATATATTGCAGCGCTCGTTTCAGTCAAAGACAATGTCAACATTTCCAGTCATAATTTAGGAATTGGTAAATGAAGTAGCCGTCGAGGACACTAATTCTCTCTCCCACTCTCAAGTTAATTTAAGTACATTGCCACAACAACAATGAAACGAGTACTCTCGGCATTAAAAGTTGAATAAACGACGAGAAGATCGTGTGCAATGATATTTTTATTTATTTTAGTCTTTTTTTAAAAAAGAAATAACGAGACATTATTAATGAGTTCAAATCCCGCCGAGTTTAACTTTACCTTTCATCCTTACGTGGGATAATTGCTGGCCTTGTGCCAAAAGTAGAATCAATTATTAATGGGTAAATGGGAGTTTCGGACTGGAAGTAAATTGTTTACCTGTATCTGCCGTGTCTTCTCGTTTCCGTTTCACACTTCCATTGTTGAGATTTCCTGGATTTTGTGAATTGATTCCCAGAATGCCACTAATAGAATAGGAACCTGGTCGTGTCAGAGCTTCTGCTCCTGATGGCGTCTGCGACTGTGCAATTCCAGGGTTTGGAGCTTCGACCTGAAGCGAAGGACTTGACTGAGATTGACCTTTCGCCTTTTCTGCTGCTCGATTTCGGACTATTCTGGGAACACCAAAATAAATAAATAAATAAAATAAGAATAAATAAATATAGATAAACACATATAAATAGACAGGATTATGTCTGGCTAAGATAAAAGCAACATCTATCACATGCATTACCCTCTGGTGAAGAGGATTTCAATGTATGCCTTTCATTCTTTCTGCATCCATAAAATAATATATCGCTTAAGCATTTGGGTAGATTTAACCGATTATGCCCCTTCGCCATATCTGCGAATTTGTGTCTCTGTAATATATATATATATATATATATATATATATATATATACGTATATATATGAGTGTGTGTGTACACACACACACATATAATATATGTATATATATATATATATATATATATATATATATATGTACACACATATATATATATATATATATATATACATATATGTATGTACACACACATATATGTATATATACATATATATGTATATATATATATATATATATATATATATATATATATATATATATATATATATATATATTTATATAATATATGTATATATATATGTGTGTGTGTATATGTGTGTGTATATAAGTTGATAAATGAGTGGCAAAAATACCTAATGCAAAGTAAATATATAATTTATCAGCTCCGGGTGAATGAAATGCCAAGTCGGACGCGGAAGGATTTGAACGTGTCGTGAAAGATTGTAACTAAAAATAACAAAGCATTTTACCCGACGTTCTAATAATTCTACTAGCTAGCTACATTTATGGGATGTATAAGATATGCTTATTCTATAAACCAATTATCATTCCTAGTTTTTGTTATCCTTGTTTTTGGTTTAAATACACTAACGTAAGAAGAATTTCCTCTTTTTGTTGTTGTTGATGTTGATAAATCAACAAAATGTTTACTAAAAGTAAGTAAATAAACAACTCCAAACAAGACATGAAATACAACAGTGAAATGGAATACTAGGAGACAGACGAGGAGCAGAAGAAATCTACTCTCGGTTGATGAAAAGAAATATCTTTTCTTTTAATCCTTCACAAAAAACAGCAGGAAGTAATCTTGTTAGAAATAAAAACTGCCTAAAATAAAGCAATCTCATCTGATAATTTCTTAAGAGTTATACTTTTTTCTTTCTTTACATAGTAATGTTATTACTATTATTATTATTATTATTGAGGTTCTTCCTCTCTTCTTATCACAAGCAATACACCACAACTATTTTGATGTGTACAAGATAAAGTGTACTTTCCTATCTCTAAGAAAGAAATACATTCGGATTTCGCTTGTAGCTTCTAACCAGACAGCTTTCTATTTATTTATTTATTTACTTTCAAATTTCGTGATTCTCTAGTTATTAAAGTTACGAAAAAGAGAGAGAAAAGACGTTATTACTACTTATAGAGTGTCAGAAATATATGGGTCAACTGAAAATATAGGATCCCAAATAGTACAAATACCGCATCATACAATATCCATAATACAGTTTTTTGGAGTAGAATAGGCGCACGCACACACACACATACACCCACACACACACATATATATATATATATATATATATATATATATATATATATATATATATATATATATATATGTGTGTGTGTGTGTGTGTGTGTGTGTGTGTGTGTGTGTGTGTGTGTGTGTGTGTGTGTGTATACAGACGTGTGTATGTGTATAAGCATCTACATGCAGAGATAGAAGAAAGTATGTTGTTTGACTGAGGAGCAGTATCTTGTTTTCAGCTCAATGTGGTGTAAGTAAAGTAAAACATTATTTTAGTACTTTACTAAGGAAACGGATCATTGAAGGCTAAAAAAAATAATAAATAAGTAAATAGAAACACCACACCAACAAGACTTTACGAGAATCTATGATCACATTAATCACTTAGTTTCCATTAATGTATATATTCATTCATACATTATACATATATGTGTGTGTGTGTACATACAATTACACATGTGTGTGTATATATATATATATATATATATATATATATATATATATATATATATATATATATAAATATTTCATATATATATATATTATATATGTATGTATATATATATTATAAATATATATATATATTATAAATATGTGTGTTTATATATATATATATATGTATGTGTGTGTGTGAGTGAGTATATATATACACGCAACTATACATTAATTTGCAATATATATATACGCATATACATATTTATACATATACGCACGCACACACAGAGTTATATATATATATATATATATAATATATAAGTGTGTGTGTGTGTGTGTGTGTTCTCGAGTAATATCTGAGTCGTAGCTAAGAGCTAACGTGATAAAACATTGCAAGAGGGACGATCGTTGACTTTGATGTTGTTTGGTGTATTTATTTGTTATTATTATTTTCGCTTTTTTTTTTTTTTTCAATGCACGAAATAATAAATATTTCCAATACTGTTGTGGTTGGAAGACTACTTTAGGATGTACACAGACACAGACAGACAGACACACACACACACACACACACACACACACACACACACACACACACACACATATATATATATGTATATATATATATATATATATATATGCGTTGAGTGTGAGGAATGTGCCTGTGTGTAGAATAGACATTAACTGAAATTCGCCAGAAGATGAGGGTTTTATTAAGAACAAGACCTAAATTATAGGTTTATTTATTGAGAGATGCTATCTTTTAAATAAAAATGAGCGTGTCTCCACATCCACTTTTTTTTTTGTCCTTTTAACTGAAACGACCTCTTTATGACCGAAAGATCCATGGAATCCGAATTATACATTTTTGGCGACGAATATGCTTTTGATTATAAACTATTACTACGACTACAACTATACCCGAGTGTAAGACTTTCTATGTGTTCTCATACCCTTGTAACAATAACTACCATAGCAGGTAAATCCATTGAATTACATCTTAAGATGAATAGCGTATTTGATAAACTATTCACAGTGATACATTATATCTGGTGGTGGAGAAGATGGGATCGGATATGCATGGCTAAAATGCCATTCACCACAATGTTTTCTCGATAAGTATTAAATTAAGGCTACCCAAATTCCAATTTAGAAAAAAGAACAACATTTATAAACAAAATTACTGTTTCTAATTTATATTGAACATAGCAGGAAACTTGAAGAACTACGTTATTTAGCTATAACTAGCAGACATTAAGAATAAAATGCACCCTTAATGAAACAAGTTACTTATTTAGCTTACAGATGAACGGTCGATGGAATGCGACGAAGCTGTAATTAGCTGTTTGTTGTTAACTCGTCGTTTTTTCTAACTTTTAGTCATCAACGAAAGGAAATGACGGCGGAAAATAAAAATAATATAGTGTCTCAAGAATTACCGCGAAAGAAATATCAGAATACCAGGCATATTTGCTTAGGGAATGATTCCTATATACAGAAATAGATAGACCTTACTGAATAAATGAACTGGAAGCAAGGTAATGGCAATATATATATATATATATATATATATATATATATATATATATATATATATTACATACACCTTATGGCTGTCCATAAATCAGAAGCAGAAATAAAGTCAACAACGACCAGTAATAAATTTTTGAGGTATAAGCAAATAAAGATCTTGTGGGAATGATGTTTGTGCCCATATATATTTATACATATTTATGTGTGTGTGTGTGTGTAAAATACACACGCATGTATATAAGTATGATTATATACGTGTTTTTTTTAGTGAAACATACATTATGACAAGGAAATATTTTACTACACTCTGGAGAATATCATATCCTATTCATGGGACTTATAAAGTTTTGTTGCCAGTCAGATAATGATTTTTTTTTTTCATGTTTGGCACAAATACAACAAAGACAATTCTTCAACATAAGATTGATTTCAAATGATAAGGGCTTTTCAGACTGGCATACGGCCAAATAGTGAAACAGAAGGGTATATATATATCGAACTTAGCACATTTTATTGATTCTGAGGCTGTATATTGTTAGATGTACAGTCATTTCCACCACATAGCACAAGTACAAAAAAGGCATTAAACCAATAAATAGAATCTCTTTGTGGTCGCACGAAATATTCCAAATAGTAACCAGATCTTAATCAAACCAGAGCATCCTAGAAAAGGATTCGTTGGATAATGTGGTCCTAGGATCACTGCACACGGAAAGAAATCGGCATGCTCGAAGTCTGTTCCGAGGCGAGAACAACAAATAATTCTGCAACACACTGCCAATTATTTCACTGAGTTTAAAGTATATTTGATTAAATTGATCTCAGTATATATCCTGTACTTATTTTATTGACCCCGCTAATCGATTTTGTTCGGAATTGATTTCAGAATGTAATTATTCAAAACTAAATAATATTAGGTTTTATAATAAGAAAATGTTTGAATCCCATACATATATATATAATGACAGGGAGAGAGGGAATGAGAGTGAGAGAGAGAGAGGAGAAGAAATTGAGAAAGTGTGAAAGAGAGAGAGTGAGAGATCAAATGAATACTCTTATAAAAATATGGCTATTATTAAAGTGTATTCAATGATATAATATTTAAATAATTTTATGTGAAAGATATTGCTCCTTTTCTCATATTATTGTAATCATACTTTCGAAATTTACCTGTTGATCGAACTGACACTCGGTACGTTATCTTGGCTGCAAATATTCTCTGACAACAATCGGTCTCTGATTTCCCATGCAAACATTGTAGGATTTTCCTGTTTGTAACGAGCAATAGCTTCAACAACTTTTGGCGTTGCCACCTTCGGCTTGGAACCACCTATCACACCCGGTTTTATGGAGCCCGTTTCATAATATCTAAAATAAAAAAGAAATTATATATATATATATATATATATATATATATATATATATATATATATATATATATATATATATATATACACATATATATATATATATATATATATATATATATATACACATATATATATATATATATATATATATATACACATATATATATATATATATATATATACACATATATAAATACACAACCACATAGAAAACTAAAAATGAAAATATAATCAACAAATAGCATGTGCATAAACAGTATATATGTACATTATGTGTGTGTGTGTGTGTTTTAAGTTCGAACTAAAAGCGTCAAAAATCAGCATCCAAGACTTTTGCGAGGTATCCCAGCTTGTATAGAAAGGAGTAGAAAAACCAACGACCTGTATTGTACTGATACCATCACCCTGATTCGTGTGCTTGCAGCCAGCCGGCGCACAAAATGCAGTTGGGAGTGTTAAACTAAGTGACAGATTGAGGTCTACTCCTTAAATGAAATCATTAGCTTTAAAAGATGCCAGGTTTAATATTATATCGAAGTTAAAAAGGAATTAATGAACAAATGAATGATTGAAATTATAAAGGCACAGGGCCCATCTAGGTGTGGGCCAACGAGGAGCACCACCCTACTCTAATTATTTTTATTTGTTGGAACCTCTGAAATAAATTAAAACACAGGCAGTGGATAATTCATACAAATTTCTGAAGTCTAATTTATGTTCATTCAATTGTTGTCTGTTTCCGCATCACATTTGTTAAAAAAGACTTTTCATAAAAATGATTCCAGTCATTACTACCTTGAACTTTTCTTTCATACATATCATACCCATAGCTGCTTTTGCAGAATGACTTTATCCAGAAGGTATAATATTAGGAAGATATGATCAGGTTGTGGGTTACTTATTAGCTAGGGTAATAAGGAACTAAATCCTATTCCAGGATTTAGTTAGTTGTTATGTAATGTGCCTGTGTGCAATTCTAAATCTGGTCGAATATAGAATATGGATCCAACAAACAAGGCATAGTGAACCCCATCAAACTTCTTTATATAAAAAACATATTGAACCACAGTTCGGTTTAAAAATATTAAGGATCCATGCAATACTTCATATGTCTTTGTTACTCTATTGTCTCAAATTTAACTCCCATTGTTGCTTAGTTATTTGGGGATGAATTTGATAAGATTTATTACGCTTCTAATAATTCTCAAATGATATTTCGACACACGCACGCACGCACACACACACACACACACACACACACACACACACACACACACACACACACACACACACACATATATATATATATATATATATATATATATATATATATATATATTAGAAAGGGGGTCACAATCATAATGTCGTGAGTTCGATGGCTGGGCTGGGCTGGGTTCCATGTTGTGTTCTTGAGCAAAATGCCTCATTTCACGTTTCTCCAGTATAGTCAATTGAAAATACATACCACCAATAGATGGGAGTTTAACCCTGCGAAGGACTGGCCTCCTCTCCAGTGCGGGGGTGGGACTCTTATACTCTCAGTTGCTTCATGCCATGTAAACCAGGACAAACACTGGCCTCGAAACAGACTTTCGGCGTTATATATATATATATATATATATATATATTCGTTTCCCTTAATCTCAGCGGTATCTACACAGCATCAAAGAATTTTATTTGTAAGGATAACAGAAACCTGTATCCAATACTCACTACTCGCACACTTCAAACACACACACACACACACACACACACACACACACACACATGTGAGAGTTAAAGGGGAACGATACATACACATAAACACACATATAATTATGCAAATACACCTCTTCAAATCTACAGAAAACATTTTGATTAAATATGTATGTGTAAGTATGTTATGGGTGTAAATGAAAATGTGTGGTTGTGTGTGTATGTGTATGTGAGTGTATTCAAGTACATATTCTATATATGTGTGTATGTTTGTTATATATATAATGTTCTTAGTTCTTGAGGGATTAATCTAAACAGAATTGTCACAAAAGAGAAAAATGCCAGCCCTACTTAGAATGTAATTTATATTTGAAGGACTTCCAAGAGACATCAAAGGATTGAGAAAATGGGAAAAGGTACTCAGAGAGTAAAAATATACGCATAGTAATACAATTAGTTCAGTTATAGAAATGTTCATTAGAATCGTTGTTGTATTTAGTTTGTTGATTTTTTTTTTTAATCTATACATTTATAAATACAATGTGTAGTATAAGAAATGTAAAACATATCTATATAGTAGAATATGAAGTATTCGAATCTCTATACATTATGTGGTATTAGAAGATGCTTTTTAAAGTATTTCTTGAGGAAGGAAAATTATATTGGTTTCAGAATTAGGTTTGGGGAGATATTATTTAAAAGACAAACGCATGTGGTAAGCAGTGGCGTTTGTGCCTTTTCTTGTGAACGTTATGATAATTGTGAATCAACTATGTAACGCATTAATGAGTTTAGTATGTATTATAGTATCATTGGAATACAACGGTGACCATTTTAGGAAGTACGAAATTCTATATTTTAAGGGAAGTGTGATATGTTTCGGAGTCAAGCTCGAGGGTTATGAAACTGTTGTCACAGGTTCTCTCACGCTGTAATGTATGTATCACTCAACAGAAAAGTATATTATGTACCATTCTTAAACACCTTAGTAGAGTTGAAGCGAGTGTTCAATTATGCCTGACCTGCGAATTTTCTCTATCTTTATGATTATGAAACAACTATTTTATACCAATTCTTTGGCGAATAACGAAAGCCTTAAAATCTCAATCAAATTTCTGGAAAAGTCCCTCGATACGTGAAATTAGAACAGAAGGCAGGACAACCACAATGAAGACAGTTATACTATTAAAGGTAATATATCTATGAAATATTATTGTGTCGAAGAAACAAACAGTAGTTTGAGAGAAAAAGAAAGAGGGTTACAATATGTACTATACATACAATATGTACTATACATACACTTTTGATGAGTTGTAGTGCACCTGAGCACTGTACACAATATTTTCATTATTATTATTATTATTATTATTATTATTATATACAGCTAGGTCAAACCGAAGGCTTTCATTGATTTAGTCTTCATGAAAAGTAGTGAGTGTATTGGATGAGTTTAAATAGACGTAGCACACAGCTTGCTATTTTGAAGGAACATAAGACGGTATTATAGAAGTGATAGGTATTGTACGGAGAAGAAAGAGCAGTAGTGACGTAGCATGTTGGAGAACGAATCTTTTGGGGAGGGATATGTTTTAAGTTATTTGTGTGTCTAGCAGTTTTTATATGATAATATATCAGTAATGAAATGAACATTTAAAGGAAAAAATCTTAAAATGCGAATGATCCTTCAACGGTCCATAAACGGTCTAAAAGTTGAATTACTTTGTGGCCTGTTGTGTTATGCTATACATAGCAGGTAAAGTACTTCATTTTAATTTTGGCTCACGTGTTACATTACAATAAAATAACATTAAATTATCAACTAAGTACTACAATAAAGCCTACCTATACGTAATATAAATATATATATATATATATATATTTGTTTTGGGTTTCTTTCTAATACTATCTGCTACTTTTGTATGGTTTCCTTAACGGTTGTAGTAAGAAGCATCAAATATATGTCCCTATTTTTTTTCTTTGTATATATACTGATAATTGTTTCTACTTTAGGCACAAGGCCAGCAATTACCCAGTACATTACTGGTACTTTATTTTATCGACCCCACAAGGATGAAAGGCAAAGTTAACCTCGGCGGGATTTGAACTCAGACTGTAAAGGGACGTAACTATGCTAGAAGGAAAATCCTATTGGCAGCCTTTTTAGCTATTTCCATAGGATTGGTTATACAAGTCGGTACATGTTTGGCTGACCTCATTAAGCTTCTTTTTATGTTACAACCTACTTCAAATCTGTAACCTTTTTGTAAATGCAACCTCACATGTACATACATACAACTGTAATTAAAAATATAGTAGTCGTATTTTGATAATGTTAAATGGATGATTTCCAACGTCCTCTTACTGTATCGAGGTAATTATGCTAGTCTTGGTTGGCCCAGGATCCGTACTCATATAGCAAACCTATGATGAAATGTCTCCAGATATGACTATGTCACCTATTATTCAAAGAATATACACACACACACACACATATATATATATACACACATATATATATATATATATATATATATATATATATATATATATACAGAGAGAGAGAGGGGGGGGAAGAGTTGGCAATATCTAATGTATTTTGAAAACGACGTGTGGGCTGGGGGAATTTGAGGGTGGTTTCGTTGCTATTTCTAGCAACTTGATTGACCTCGTAGTGGGTCTCGTTTTGGCACAATAGCTTCTTGCAGAACACCAGAGTTTACTACGTTTAACAGCGGTATATATTTCACGAGGGCTTCACAGTTAGCTCTCCTAAACCCAAATTCTTGCTTGAAAATGAGAAGTCTCTGTCAAGTTAATTTGCACTATATAAACTATATATGCAGGGAAGTACTAAGTTTTTCTTGCACATCAAAGAATTAAGAGATTGAAACATTATATGTTGAAATAATATACAAAGAAGGTATTTGTTCCGCCAATTCATTCATATAAGAAAATAATTGAAATATGACATTAATGGCTTTAAAACGTAAGCATTTTAATTTTGTTACTAATCTCATAAAAAAAACTACCACTGGACTAGTGATGTTTGTAAATATTCTTAGTTTAGAAATTAAAATTAATAATTCGAATTCATGTTGATAGTTTTGATAACGATCGGAGATCAAACCAATCGAAATGAATTATAGATGAGATTATCCGAAAAGTATAACAGGTTGCTCATTTACATAATTAAGAACTTCAGCAAGAAGTTTTTGCCTCATCTATTAGCAGATAAATTGAAATATTTCACAAATAATTATCTTCCAGACGTCGCGGGATGTATATTTCTTAATCGACTTCTTTATAAAACATCTAACTCAAATATAAATAAAGTAATATGTTCTTACAGATATGTTTAGATTTTGTATTTAACACTCAACAACAGTTGTTGGCCTAGCGACATCATAAATCTATCAACACAATCTTGTTTTTGATGTACAAAGGGAAAGGAGCGTCTAGCAGGCTATTTTTAAATGACATATTTTTCCAGGGAATTATTGGTTATTTGACCCTAGAAGTTAATTTCTGAATCTAAAATTAGAATTATTTAGTTATCTACACCTCGCTCTCATTTTTGCCTTACATGTAAACTTCCTGAACATTAAAAATGCTAAGTTTTTTTCTTATCAAATATATGAACTTAAATAGAATTTTAGACGTCGAACGAATATAATAACAGATGAATGACTCCTAGTGAATTAAATATGTTTCATTTTCAAAGAGGACAGTAGTCAAAGTATTCTTCCTTTCAAATGTTATTCATTCGTTTATAGCAGCTCAAAGCAGCAGAGTGGCAGACCCGTTAGAGATCAAATCCCGCCAATATCAACATTGCCTTTCATTGGTTTGTGTTCGATAAAAAAAATCACCATTTAGGTGCTGGAGTGAAATCTCTCTCTCTCTCTCTCTCTCTCTCTCTCTCTCTCTCTCTCTCTCTCTCTCTCTCTCTCTCTCTCTCTCTCTCTCTCTCTCTCTCTCTCTCTCTCTCTCTCTCTCTCTCTCTCTCTCTCTCATATATATATATAGTTATGTAATAAACAACATAAGATAATTATTTCATTTACCAGTGGTTTCTTGAAGACAGATGTGTCTGTCTTCAGTCGTCAGAATGAATAAAAAACATATGTGAAGACAGAAACAGCATCTGTCTTCAAGAAACCACTGGTAAATGAAATAATTATCTTATGTCGTTTATTACATAACTAATAAGCTATGTAGCCTACATAGAGCACTCTTTTTTCCTGTACCTTTCTTACGGAAATACTTCATTTACACACACATGAATATATATATATATATATGTCTGTGTGTGTGTGTGTGTGTGTGTATCCCGGGTTCAGTCTGGTACAACGACAGTAAGTAAGGTACCCAATAAATAGCAGAGTATAAATATTTAATATAGAAATGGCTTCTACAGGAATAAAATTGTTTCATTCGAAGGAAATCATCTGGAAAGCCCTGATGATTTCCTTCGAATGAAATAGTTCTAGTCCTGTAGAAGCCATTTTTATATTACACACACATTATATATATATATATATATATATATATATATATATATATATATATTTGTTTGGGAGGTGGAATATATATTGGAGGTTTTGGAATTCATTTGCAGACAGGTGGAAGGAGACGAAAATATATCTAACGATATAAAAATGCTATCGATTTTTCTTATTGAGATAAAAATGCATTTCGGGCTACAACATGAATAAATATTAATTTATAAAATTCAATACTGGTAGATATTTCACTCATATGTTTGTTAACAAAGAAACTCATACAACAAATTCAATGAACGGGTTAAGCATCTCGTCTCATGAATCGAAAACATCATCTAAATAATCCCTCTCTATTAACACAATTCATTGATCAGGTGTTGCTTTTATATAGAAACACATCCGTCTTATATATAAAAACTTGCTGGCATTCTATAGAAACAAATGCCCTTTTAGTCAACAATTCTACACAAACTTAGTGCGAAAGATTTTTAAAAATATATTTTGTCAAATATATCAGGCTTCAGTAGACAGATGGAAAGTATAAACAAACGATAGAATTTCTTCGATACTTCGAATAGAATAGAGGCATTTCAGCGATAAATGAGTACAATATTCTCGAATACTCAATTAATAGAAGAGTGAAGAAAACAGTAATGGCTAGAATTAAGTTTTAATTTAACTCCTGACTAAGGCGAAATATACTAAGATTATTGAAATGAAAAGAACAAATAATAATAATAATAATAATAATAATAATAATAATAATAATAATAATAATAATAATAATAATACGATTGGAGATGATGATCATGAATAGAAGACGAAATAGAATAATTTGGCCGACAAACCAGACTGTTGGAACTAAACTGACTAATGAAAGATTCCTTGGTGTAGTTAATTGTTTGGAAAGTTTAAGTAGACGTACACAAATCCTAGTTTTCTATACGCTAACATTAAATTTAGTTCGTCACACTGCACAGGTGCAATTGTGAAAATTATATTGCCTCCTTTTCTTTCTTTCTTTTGTTCTGAAACATAGACTTCTAGAAAAATAAACTAACGTTTATCTATTTCTCGGTTAGTCGCGATATATTTCTTTATTAGTTTATT
Organism: Eledone cirrhosa; assembly: GCA_964016885.1. Classification (NCBI taxonomy): domain Eukaryota; kingdom Metazoa; phylum Mollusca; class Cephalopoda; order Octopoda; family Eledonidae; genus Eledone; species Eledone cirrhosa. Next base: position 118,966,619 of record OZ024743.1, read on the forward strand.
TTGTCTAATCATTAATTTCATCGGTGTCGACTCCCATCCTCTCTCTCCCGCAATATTGCTTCCATTTCGTAAATAGCACCGAAAGTAGTGAAACTATTTCATGTGTACGTAACGAAAAATGAATATAATACTCCTTGCACATTAAGTAAACATTTTGTTTATAATAATTGCTTAATAATTTACAGACACACACACACACACACACACATATATATATATATATATATATATATATATATATATATATATATATATATATATATAGAAGAATTTAGATCGATAATCATATATACATATGACTGTGTGTGTGTATTTCTCTCTCTATATATATTCAAAAATGAAATAAAATATTTGCGTCATACGCACACGACCAATACAAAAAATGAACATTATAAGTAATACATTATTAAATCGTAAAAATGTCTACTGAAGGCGTAGGATACGTATACAATGCTACATAAGAAGAATCGAACCTCGGATCTCAGCCAAGTGAGTGTCAAATGAGATTCAATGTCATATTTAAAGGCTCTTGACCTATATAGAAGAAATGCATTTTTGTCCACTTGTTTAAGGTTCTGGTGGTACTTTACCCTTCTTACTCCTTGCACATTTCACACATGCTTGGTAAATTAACCCCAAATTCTCTCTCTCGCTCTCTCTCTCTCTCTCCATATATATGTGTGTGTGTGTGTGTGTGTGTGTGTGTGTGTGTGTGTGTGTGTGTGTGTGTGTGTGTGTGTATGTGTGTTAATCAGTGTTGCTTGATCCTAACAATAGACCAATAATGGTGTAATCAGTCGGAGGTACTCGACGTCATGGATGCCACACGGTAATGCCTCTCAAAATACGGCTTAAATCATTATTTTTATCATTGTGTCAAATCCCATTAAATAAACGTTGCCTCTCACCCTTCCAGGTTCGATGAAATAAAGTATCAGTCATATACTGTGTCGATTCAGTTGATATCCACCTACCTTGAACATTGCTGACCTAATTAGAAGGTATTACTATTATTACATCTTTTATTATGAATTCCTCTTACCTAACTCTGCCCGAATCTTCAAAATACTGTTTTCCTCTCTACAGACGAATGTAATTTATTTTACGAAACTTTTTATACATTCTTTTTTTTTTCCACCGACGAGGATTAGATTCCTCGTACTCTATTTGACCCAAACAGCGTCTCCATGTTTAGACATATCGCTGTGCTATGAATGAAATATTATGAAAAACAGAAAAACGAAAGCTCTTTTTTTTTAATGAGAAACACTTAAATTGATCTATACCTATTATACCGACCATATTGAGTACTAAAATAGTCCCACCAATAAAGTGCTAGGATATTTCATGTACATTAAGATCATTATTCCAAAGATTTGATACTGACAGATAGGAATGACAATAAACTAAATTGCTGCTCACTCAGAAGCTGATGTTAGTTGTGGTTTTTATTTACTCGAAATAAGTAGATAATGGTCAGTTAAAAATAAATCAAAAAGAAAAATGTTGAACAGAGTTTCTAAATATTCAATTGACTGGAATGACATTAGAACCTGGCGGAACACATGCAAAATAATTAAGAGAGGAAAAAGTAGCAGATGAGTATTAAAGTAACAATCAACTGGATTAATTTCTGTATCCTTTGCAACAGTCTAACAATGTGAACCAAGATTATTATGACTAAGTACATTTAAGGACGTCAAGAAAAATGACAATTGCTTGCACGTGATACTGTCGTAAAGATTTCAGAAAGTATTTTACTTCTGAAATTTTGTTTTGTTTTCTTTACCTAAGATTAACTCTAACTATGAATGCCGGATAAACTGATATCATACAAGTTCTCAAATATTTATATCTGCTTGACCTCACAGTGTGCCAAAGCAGATCAGTCAACACAGTCAGTCACCCTGATTGAAATATTATCCAAATAACATTGCTGTCTTAAATACAAAAAAAAGACACGTTCGATATTATAGTCCTGTATATCTCTAAAATGATGGGATGCTAACGATACGTACTATATTCAATCAAATTTGTCCTGACGACTAAAATATACATAAACATATCTTCAAAATGAGTATTAATTTTTGCGTTTATATTTTTGTTAATTCATTAATGGCAAATATTAGATGTTCAGTTACGATCAAACTTTGTCTTGATTCTAATGACAATATAACGTGGTAACAGTATTCAACATTAGAAAAATGTAGCAAATTAGGGGTGATAGAGGAGAGAGAGAATATGTAGTATAGATAACATTTTCAAACTAAATTTCTTATTTTGCTGAATGATTTTGTTTTTAATTTTCGTTATAAATAAAACAGTAGTACTAAAGACATTTTCCGATATGTCAAATGTACCAAAATGACCAGAAATGTCGAAATATTTTAGCATTTAAAAAGACGAATATACCTGACACAGGTGTAAATATCTTTCGATGCTAATTTGTAACCAGCCTCTCACTGAACAACGTTTGGCTCTACACCTGAATACTAACAACTAAAGATAATAATATATCAAGATGTGGGAATGACATCATATCACTATATACGTCGCAATTATACTGTTCCTATTCTTCGTTAAATCAAAAATGCTATTTAAATTGCCGGATTACGTCATTCTACCTCAAAATCCTCTCAGGTCAATGACCTTAAAGGGACTATTTTTAAATCTTACAATCAGCAGTATAGTTTTTTTTTCCTTCCATATAATTCATATGTAGCATGTATATACCAAATGAAATATTTGAAACAGTGCATTCTGTATAATTAAAAAAAGGTACTTGATTCCTTGACTCCCCACCCATCACATAATTTGTTTCACCTGATTTCTGTGCTTACGTTTTAGGGAGACTAACATTCATTTCTCTTTAACACAATCACATCAACTAAACGTCTGCTTTGTGTTAACTCGTGCCATATTTTTAGAAATACTGTGTGTTCAAGTCTTACCAACATGATGTCTTTCAACTGCTTTTAGACATCGTTGTTAAAGATAATATTTTAAATACCAGAATAGGAGATATTGCAGGTACAAATTGTCATCCGGCTCAATCAACAAATAGACTAATATTGATTTAATGGTAAATAGACAACGACTTGAAGCTGGTCAAGAGAAATGCATGAGACATCTTAGTTTTTAAATTCTTAGAAGATTTCTATATAGCACTTCTATTTACAAAGAAAAAAAATACAATTGAATGCACTTTATCACAAATTGTACAAACCCTAGACAGATTGCAAATATATCAGTTAATTTGCAAAAGTAATTTTGACAGAAATATTATTAAGAAATAGTATACTAATATATTTAAAATTATTCAGATGAGATATAAGTGCCATTTTCACCCAATTCGCTATAATGTTTATTACAAATGAATCAGATTCATTACGCAAGCTAAAAGTATATTTTTAAGATTTTTATTTTAGTTATTCAGCTTCACTGAGTTTTAATCGAATAAGCCTTCGATCAATCACGTTCCAGTTGTGATGAGTCCATTTCTTTGCAGATATGCATTATCTAATTTATTCTTTCATTTTTTTTAAATGCTAGGTTTCTAATTGTGAAAGGGATATGGCTATTACATCTAGTAAATAGAGTGGCGTTGTAGAGAATCGCATATTGGCTCCGATGTGTTGTCATACGATAAGTGATCGTAATCAACTGTTGAACAGCATCTATTTACGATAGAAAAAATGACAAGGGAATTTTTCTTAGTTTGCATTTTTCATTGGCATGTAAAAATAACGAACATCACAATTTTGCATTTTGCAGACCCATTTAATTGCATAGCCAACAATCTAGGTCTATTACTTGAAGAGAAATTATTTTCGAAGTTAACAATCTTCCAAATAAAGAAAATGCTTTAGTGTTAGAGTGTAGCTGATATAGATTGAAATGAAAAAAAAAAAAAAAAAGAATGATTAAAAAGAGGCTAAATAAAAGGATAAAAAGGCAATAAAGTGAAGAAAATAAAAATAAGAGAGAAAGAGCGAAAGAAAGAGTGGGGAGAATAACTAATGGGCCATAATTTGTTTAACAACGTTGTATTCAAGTGTCTACCTTGACCAATGAGATAATTCCTCTCAAGTTAGAAAGCAAAGCAGCTCAAGCAGTCGGCAATGTTTAATAAACAAGTGGTGATTAAGAGGTCTGCTCTGTTGTGAAAGCAACATTCTATAAGTTTAGCGGCTGCTTTGTGGGCGGTAACAATAGTGATTGTCCACTACTAACACAAAGGTTAGCTGACTGGGCTTAATGACGTGGAGGTAACAGGTATTTTTGTGACTAATCAACTAACTCAAGCCTATTAATTAGTCTAACATGTACTCAGTATGTAGAATGTCCGTAGTGCGACAAGGAGACAAACTAGCTACTAGTTTTTGACAAAGCTATTCTTGAAGTGAACGAATCTGTCACGTTACTAGTTGGGTCGTACCAAAAATGAACCACATGACTGAAAAACCAAATATGTTAAGCAAGAGGCTATAAACACCTAATATACAGCACATCAGAACATTGAGATTAGATGTCACAGAATATATAGGCTAATTAAATTTCGTCTCCTATTATTACTTTAATTCACTTTCTGTAGTTTAGATTGATTCACCAAGTAATAATTTGAGAATAAGAATGAGAATCTACTGCCCCCCGCAACCATCGAACACATTCATTGTTGTGTATATATATATATATATACATAAACATACATATATACATTATATATATATATATATATATATATATATATATATATATATATATATATATATATATATATATATATATATATATATATATATATATATATATATCAGGTCGCTCCGGAGCGCTACTGGTAACATGTAACCTAGTAAAATCTGCTGCATTTTCGGGTCATGGGCGACTAAACAGGCAACCCAGCCAAGCTTCCTTGGTGAGAATGGTGAATTTTTGGACATCTTGCGAGAGGAAAAACATAGCCGGTCAAAGGGTCTAGAAACACCTAAGAGTCAACGACCATCCAAAAGTTTTTTTTTTAGATAAGCGAATCTCTGGTAGAATAACTGTACATGAATCAATTACTGGTGTCCTAATATATGTCGGGCTTTCAGCTTTTTCTGCTGACATTGTCTGAAAGGTGGGCGTGGTTTTGTGCAAGCCACGTCCACTATAATCAAATTCACGAGGTGGAACTTCTTAGAACCTGAACGCATAACAGACAACGTGTAATTCACATGACCTGTGACGATGAGGAAAGCAGTGATGTGTACAGGCCTAACAAGCTGGAAGTAGGTAGTTGCAAAACCACACGTAGGCGAGTCTGGATAGTGGTTGTTTTGTCTCCAAACGTAGGCGAGAGTACGACTGGGCAGCACTCAAGTATTTAAGCAGCCCTTTCCGGTAATAGTACTGCTCACCTGCTAAGCCAAGAAGGACCTAAAAAAGGAGGTTCTATAAAAAGCTTGCCTTTATATGAGTTGATCATCAACTGTAGTTGGTGGCTGTTCACCTATGCGGCAAAATACTTATGCTTTCATTGCATGATGACGTGAGAACGTGGGTTTGAGTCAACAATGAGCTTCTTGAAACTATGTCAATTGTTACACGCGTGAAACAGGGTGACCTGACCGCTCCAACTTTGTAATTTACTTTGTAGTTTGTCTGTTAAACGCATTCACCAGCACCAATGTTGACATATATATGCGTTATCGAACAAAAAGAAGTCTCTTTAACATTCTACAATCCCTCGCTACATTAAACACTTATGTTGCATTGATACATGATCTTCATGCACACGACTGTGACCTTGTTAGCCACATTGAAGAAGACATTCTACTTCTGGTGGATTGCTACTCGGCAGCGTGTGTTTATTTGCGGCTGGCAATCAGGCTGTAACAGTCAGTGATCATGTACTAGTATACACACAGAAAAGCATATAATCCATCATCCATATCTGTCAAAAGGAAAATATTGAATGTTGTGGATAAGTAGTACGCTCTCGAGAACGAGCACCCTGAATGAAAAGGAAGCAACGGTATTCACAATTATCGAAATTTAAAAATGCAGTTATATGAGCATATGGGATTTTCATTCAGTGATATGTGAGAATGTATATATGCAAGTAAATATGTATGTATGTATGTATGTATGTATGTATGTATGTATGTATGTATGTATGTATGTATGTATGTATGTATGTATGTATGTATGTATGTATGTATGTTTGTTTGTTTGTTTGTATGTATGTTTGTATGTATGTGTGTATGTATGTGTTTTGTGAATGTCTTTATATTACGTTAAGCATTGCTGAAGATTCGTCCTCTTCTATTGGTGCATTAAAGGAAGATCAGTGTGACATTGTCCATAATTTACTTCAATTGTTAATCAAAACGATAGCAAATTTAAATAGGACAAGTACAGTAAATAGGCGCCCTACATGTTATTTGATTTTAGAAACCGAACATGGCACATATTCAACCTAACAGTTGAGCATGTGAGCAGGCAGATAGAAATACTGACTAACGCACGTGTGTGTGTATATATATATATATATATATATGTGTGTGTGTGTGTGTGTGTGTGTGTGTGTGTACACACACACACACACACACACACATATATATTTATATATATTTATATATATATACCTATATGCATATTTATATATATATA
>OZ024743.1:118978272-118980772 GCA_964016885.1 Eledone cirrhosa
TGGTAATTTCTTTCTCAAAACATTGGAAATATGTTTTCACTATATTTCATTGAAACAAGATTCAGTATTTTTTTTTTTCTGATCATTATTTTTCTTTTCTCCGAATCTTTAGTATCTGAATATGTAATAAAATGAAAATAAGATATATGCAATATGTGTTTGCATTGAATGACTATCTCGTTGCATTGAATAGAAGTGTAGGGGCGTGTAACACTTAATGTAATGCGATAATATGACTGGTATAGTTTTAAATATATGATCCGAGGATTCAAGACATTAATAAGTATGTTATGTATTAAGTAACTTCAGAACATTGACTAGAAAGATGTCCAGTTAACGCTACCTAATAGACATATAACGAAAGTATTTCCAAAAATTTCAACAGATAATCTCAACCAAAAGCTGTGTTCTTCACAGATTAGCAATCAAACGGAATGCTCATCAGTTAGTTTGCAGTTCCATCAACCTTATTACTTATTTACAATTTGCCAATCAAGTATCTTGGTCCAATAATACTCTTCTTGTCTAATATGTATGACTTCATCAAGGAGATTAGCTGGCACTCAAAACTTGTTTCAAAACATCGGTAGGGGTGCGAGTAAAGGAGGAATATATTCTCAGACAGAGAACCTGACTTGAACTCTTCTTAAAGTACCCATGAGCGAGCTGGAAATAATAAATGTACAATTATGTTCTCAGAATGATCTTCGAAATATTTTCAGCGCTTCGTCTACTATTATAATTCAGCCACATTTGTCTCTATTGTTTGTTAACTAAGATTTCAAACATAACCAAGAGTTTTACTGATAGTGAATCAACTTTTGGACAGAAGAGAAACGGTTATGTTAGTGATTCCCTGTTCTAAATAAAATATTTCGTGAAAGAAAAATTGGATTTGCTGAATGCGTCAAGAGAGTTAAGCTTTCTTAAATCTGAAAGAAAATAAATAATTCATACATAATCCTTCTTTGAATTCTTTCTCGTCAAAACGCAAGAATGTCAGAAGAAAGAAACCTCTATGCGGTCAATCCACCTGCAAGAATTAACACCCAAATTACTCTTTTTCAAAGCCTACTGTCTTGCAAACTAAGTAAATTGGAAGCCTTCATTCCCTTATCTATATTTTCGTGTTCTTTCTTTTTCATTAAATATGAGTACAGTTGAAAACAAAATGTGAACGTTTGACCTTTTGCTCTAAATTAACATCGATTTTAATTTCTTATTTCTTATAAGCTGATTGTTTTGTTTCTATCGTCAAACAGCTGGATTTACTATTGTTCATAATATACGAGAAATGACACCAAACATATGTATCATTAGTGTACTACTCTGGTTTTGTGGCGTGGAAAGCGGGTTGAATATACCCATTCTCCTAGGACACCATCCTATCGAATCTAACTTAACCATATGCTCAAACATTTATGCTTCATAACTAGGTTTAATGAATTATTTAAGATTATACTTGACAATAAGAAATAGAAAACGGCAAACATTTTGCAGTAGATTTGAACATAATCCACGAAAATGTCCTATAAGATATTTCCCTTCACCAAATACACAATTTTACAAAACGCGATAATATGGAAAATAGTATTCCATAAGAAGGATTTTAAAATAAATATCAGAAATCAAACGTAATTTATATAACAACACACTGCTATAAAACTACCCTTGAATGAAACTTTGTAGGCGGAGCTAGTTAGGAATAGTCTAGTTTGCCATCGAATAGCTTTAAATAAGATTGATGCGTTTCTCCCGAAATTCTGAGATTTGTTAAACTACATAACAATTCCTCATCCACGCCACACAACCACCATCACCACCAGTAGCTCTCTAGAAAATAAATTAAGACTTCAGTTGTCCATCTACATAGTTTAAGGCCGACAGCTTATCTTGGAGTCACACATGCTTGAAGTCTGTTAAATACTGACACATTCATTATTGTTGATCTTTGAATTTTAACGACTCTAATGTCATAATTTTAACTCCGTCATTCTATTTCTGGCATATAATATTTCATAAGTTCACATTCCATTTACGCAAATATCCAATTAGATCCGATTCCATACGAAACAATACAATTGTTCTCATGCAGGTGAATATATCTATAGCTGAACAAAAGACGTAATTCAAAATCAAAAGGTTTAATCAACAGCATTATAACTACTTCCGTCGAACCAGTGATGGGAATTTGTTCGTGTTCGCTAGTCCTACTGAAAATAGCACGTTTCCTCAAATCACAATCTGCCATTTGAAAGAAATTATGGACTTATCGGGTAATATAAATCTCCATGACCTCGCCGAGAAACAGCAGTTTTGGGTGCTTTTTACGGTTGTTGCTCCCTCTGCCAGACCCTCTGTGCACGAATCTTTCAAGTGGATCTTATTCCCATATGTATAACAATTAGGCTTTTTTGCTTTGCAGAACCAGTGTAATTGTTTTCCTTTCTGTCATCTCTTGAATATAGCTCCAAAACAGTTTTGTGTCCGTCAGACAACA
>OZ024743.1:118995772-118998272 GCA_964016885.1 Eledone cirrhosa
CGAGTCAGGACCCCGACGGCTGAGCTCCGGGTCGTTACGACAGCTACTGTTCGGATCTAGCTGTCGAAACGGCCGGAGCTCAGCTGTCGGGGTCATGACTCTTTTCCTATATATATATATATATATATATATATATATATATATATATATATATATATATATATATACATCCAGAGTTGACATTGCACTCAGTGCTCCTTTGGGAGCCCCTACATGGACACACTAGAAGAGGAAGACCAAGGTTAACATATGTTGATGCCCTAAGGACAGACACTGGTCTGTTGGAGATGCAGGATATGGCAGCGATAATGAGGGACAGAGGCCGCTGGAGAGAACTCGTCCATGGATCTCGGGAATTTTACCCGCCTTAGATAGATAGATAGATAGATAGATATACGTGTGTGTGTAAACCCATACGTTTATGTTTTTATTTTGCAATATTCGTGAGGTGAAATTGTGTGTTGAAGCAGATATTGTTATATTGGAGGATGCTCACGTTGGCAAAAATGACAAACATACGCACTATTCGGTTTATATTTCAACTTGCTCATTAGTTATTAGTTATGACCTCCTCAATGACTATTTGTTCTTCTTACCTATGTCACCTCATCTTCCTGCTCCTATTTGGTTTCCTCAAACTTCTGCGCATGCGTTTTATTCTGTGACTGTGTGTTAGATTTTATTGGCAATTTTGGCAACATGTCCATCCCCAAATATAATATATATATTCACACATATATACCCATGGCTGTTCATGTTTCCATTATTATGTGAATATGTACATGTTTGTGCTCTTGTATATGTATGTATGGGCTCTTGCGTGTGAGTGTCACTATGTGGGCGTATGTATGAGCTGTAATATGTATACGAATAGAGCTGGATTGAAAACGGCGAAAGGAGATTCATACGCATACGAAGACACCTAATTACAGTGTTTTAATATTATACAGTGTACATTTATTAATATATACACACGCACATTCTTCCTTCCGATGTTCTCTCTCACACAGACGTGCGTGCACACACACGGGCACACATAGTTACATTCGCACCCACAAACACAGGCACACATATTTACATTCACACACACCAACATAAGCACACATAGTTACATTCACACGCACAAACACTTGCTCTCTTTCTCTGACAAACACACACACACATACATACACACAAGCATACACGCGTAGGCAAACATGTCCTGCCCGCCTCTCATTGAACACACCATACAAATATGAAAATCACGGTCTAATCTCAACTTCTCGCCTCCCGCTGTCAGAGCTTGCCAATCACGTCCACGAGATGTGGTCGCGTTAATACAATAACAAGGCGACTGAATTAGATGCTGCTTATTTAATTTGCTTTCTAAAGGATGAGATGAGGTTGGCAACAATAAAAACATGGTGGATTTATTGCATTCATTGGTGACTCTCTTGTTTAACAATCAATGTATGCCGCATTTCTGAGAGTCTATGTGTATGTGTAAGATTTGTATGCGTGCGTTTGTCTCTTTTTGTAGGATAAGGTTGTGCCAACTCATTGTTTGTACATCTGTATTTGTGAATATGCAGGCAGTCAGTTATGTGTATAAAGTTATATGCATGTGTATATGTTTAGATGTCCACGTATGTGTATGTGCCTAACACTGTTATTCTTTAAATGCGTTTGTGACTTTGTTTTATTATGTATGGTAGAGTTGTGCCATAAATATGTGTGTATGAATGCATTTGGGTCGCCATGTTGTGTATGTTTGTTCCAGTTCATTTCATATGTATAATTGTGAATATATGCGAACATGCCTTCAATTATGTGTGTGTGTATGAGATATAAGTGTGCATATATATTCCACTCTGTGTTTCTCTGTATGCGTTTGTGAATTTCTGTCTTTCTATAGAGAAATAGCCTATTTGTGTACAGTTATGTGTCCATTGTACTTGTATGTGTATATATATATATATTTACAAGAATGTATTTGTGCATATTATTTGTGTTTCACACACCAAACACATCCCTTATACCTCTATCTCTTATATAGTCATATGCATATGTGTCAAGCCTAGATAGTTGATTTCATTCACAAACATATATACTCACACAATAAAAAATCATACACATGCAATCATACATACTAACACACCTACATACACTGATACACTTATACACACTCAAAATATGTAGGAAAAATATATAAACCAAACACACAAAAAAAAAAAAGAATAAGAAAAAGCGTAATAAAATAAGTAGCAACTCTTAATGACATTATTCAATGATATGTATATGTCCTTGTCTAGTGAGGGAGAGGGGAAAGAGAGAGATCAGATCCACATAGAGTAACTTAACCTCTGTGGCGAGCGAAGACTCCAGGGAGGGTATATGTCCCCAACAGCTCCAATGTTAACACAGTTAACAGTTTCCTCCCTATCACTACCGAGGGACCGAGGGAATATTTTTCATCCTTAACAGAGATTGTATGCAATAATAGCTAACCTTTAGCAATCCA
>OZ024743.1:119003272-119020772 GCA_964016885.1 Eledone cirrhosa
TCTAACATTAATAGTTATTCTTTTAACCCTCCTATCACCTCACCGTCGTATGATATGCCTACCAATTCTATACGTTTACCTACAATCTCTACCTCCTCAAACCGTAACTGTAAAAATCCTAACAACGGCCCTGTGAATGGTTAATGTCTTACTAATAGGGTAGTAAATAGATGCACTGTTAAAACCCATAATTTTTTCTACTTTAGGCACAAGGCCAGTAATTAACCAGTGCATTACTGGTACTTTATTTTATCAACCCCGTAAGGATATAAAGGCAACGTCAACCTCGGCAGGATTTGAACTCAGATCGTAAAGAGACGTAACTATGCTGGAAAGCATGGCGTCCGACCCTCTACTGATACTGCCAATCCACCGCCCCTAAAACCCATAATGACACTAGAACGTACATTGGAGCTACTGCTAATCCTTTCAAGACTCATTTTAATTCTCATAGACATTAATTTACGAATAGAAATTTTAAATGTTCTACTTCTTTAGCCAGACATATAAACACATTAAAACTCTCTAATATTGAATACTCTTTATTCTGGGATTTCTTAGCTAAATTCTCTCCTTACAAAGGTTGTGAAGGGCATTGTGATCTCTGTTTATTGGAAGCCTTATTTCATAACTATGTCTAAACCCAGCCCAATGAATGGTCGCAACGAGATTGTAATTAATTGCCATCATCGTTTGGCATACTCGTTCGCTAACAGGGATTTTGATTCCAATTAGATTCTGTTAGAAGAATTGACTATTTTTCTTTCCCTTTTTTTACTATTCCTTTTTAACCCACTACTCCTTCACATTCACATTTTAACCTTCACATTTTAACTAGTTCAAATTTTCTTCCTAATTAATTTATATCCTATTTTTTTCTTTTTTAATATTTTATTTTTACCCATGCTATATTAATGCTATTTCTTTTTTCTTTTTACTTCCACTTATATTATTTTAATTTATAACCCTGATTCCGTGTCCCCTATACTCCTTTTAACTCACGCATTTTTACAATTATTTATAATACACTTCCTATAATATCTATATTATTTCTATTTATTATTTCTATTTTAATATTAACTAAAACTACTTTGGCCTTTCTCCAGCTTTTATACACTCTATATTTGTTCAAGAATTTGGTATTGTTTTCTCTAACATTTAATTCCTCTGTGTGTGTGTGTATATAAATATATATATATATATATATATATATATATATATATATATATATATATATATATATATATATATATATATATATATATGTATGTATGTATATGGGAGAGAGAGGGAGAGAATATGTGTGTATGTAGAGAGGGATGCGTGGATGTATATTAATATATGTCAACATTTTGAAGAATTCCAGATCAAAGAGTTTTGTAACTCCTTTGAATTCAAACGCATCATCTACATATTGTATCACAAAGCTACACACCTGTTACTTATATTTCACGATCAAACATATTATTTAGAATATATATTTCATTGAATTTTTGCAACTTCTATATTGAAAGGTTATCTGATAATCATGACAAAAGCACAAATATTCCGACAGCATATAACATTAAACTGAAATATATTTTTATCAACTTCCAGGATATCACACCTTCAGGAAAGTCATATATATATATATATATATATATATATATATATATATATACACATATATATATATACATACATATATACATATATATATATATACATACATAAATAAATATATATATATATATATATTTACATATATATAAATAAATAATTAAATAAATATATATATATACATATATATAAATAAGTAAATAAACATATATATATACACACACACATATATATATATAAATATACATATATGCATACATATAAATATATACATATATACATATATATAAATATACAAATAAATATATACATATACATACACAATATAAATATTTAAATAAATATATATATAAATATATAAAGAAATAGATAAATATATTATGTGTGTGTGTGTCTGCGCGTGCGTATTCACATACATAGAGATGTTATTCCTGAAAGTTGTACAATCGAATGATTAATATAGGAGAAACTTCACTGACTGAACCTTAAACTACTAATCTCTATATATTGAGTACACATATGTATGTATGTGTTCATAAATGTTTTGAATGTTTTAATACGATGTTTATACATTCACATATGTTTTCTAATCTTTATAACGGAGCACATCATAATCTGTAAATAGAATAATATCGAAGTTCTGGGATATATATGTAAAATATATGCAAAATTGGAATGCATTATGTTTGCAAAAAATAGATACGAAATGCATAAAAATATGCTTAAATGAACAAATGCCACTTGAAAAACAACCAATATGTGTGTGTGAAGATAATGGGGGGGGGGGGGGTATATTGATAATATAAGAACTTATTTTGAAATTGAAGTAGTTCAACTATATATGTAGGGAAACTACAATGAAATCAAATGAAAGGCTTGGCAAAATACTTCAATTCCGGAATATTGTAAATGAATGAAAGTAAATAAATGTATTATTAAGATTCAATATTTCAACGGGATCTCTGATTCTGATTCTCTCTCGTTCTCTCTCTCTCCACACACACACGTGTATAATATATATATATATATGTGTGTGTGTGTGTGTGTGTGTGTGTGTGTGTGTGTGTGTGTGTGTGTGTGTGTGTGTGTGTGTGTGTGTGTGTGTGTGTGTGTGTGTGTGTGTGTGTGTGTGTGTGTGTGTGTGTGTGTGTGTGTGTGTGTGTGTGTGTGTGTGTGTGTGTGTGTGTGTGTGTGTGTGTGTGTGTGTGTGTGTGTGTGTGTGTGTGTGTGTGTGTGCACCGTTGTTTGTAGGTTTATAGGGGGAAATGGGTTCTGATTTGGGTACACGAACAACAATTTTGGGGATGTGAAAGTCCATTAAATTGACCCTAGTGCACCCTTGCTGCTTTATGTTACCGTCCACGTAAGGATGAAAGGCCAAGCTATCCTAGGCGGGATTTGAACTCCGGACGTAAAGGACTGTAACTATATGCCGCAAAATATTTTAGTAATTAATACCAAATATATAGTTATGTAAGACGCGTGTGCGTGTGTGTGTGTGGACTTCTCTCCATGTTTATGACAATGCAAACCTTTACCAACACCGCTTACGTTGATAGAAGTACTACATAGTATTAGATGAAATGGCATATAAGGAACTGCAATTGAGTTTCTGTGTACTACTATATTTACAAGCTACTGCACATGTGGCTCAAACCAATATATACACAACCACGGTTGCTGTAGGAAACGGGTTTTCTTTCCTCCCTCTATTACCACAAAAAGAAAACTTGGTTCGACCACAGTATCTATCTGTCGATATATTGATCTACAACATTCAATCAACCCTCTGAAACGATCGTAAAACATGAACTAATTAACGTTTGTTTTATTTTTTTATATTTGTCAACATACACTCACAGTATAGGTTATTCGGTTCGTTTATTGATTAACGGAAGTGGTAACAATGTAAGCAATCGATGTTACAGCAGAATTCTCAGCCAATTATCTGATAAACACATTTAATGGTCGATATACAATAAAGACATTTTAAAATGAACTCTTGTTATATCATACTTCATATATATACATTGCAGTTGATAAAAATTTTACTAACGCAAATTTGCTTGATGTAAAGCTAGACCTAAGCACAGCTTATATATAACATACAAAACTTTTATAAAACATAACGAAAAATTGAAATATATTAATAAACACTCACGCCACTCTGCTGATTTTGATGTTTAAATTAGTTTCTAATATTAGTCGTAGGATCTCAATCATATCAGTAGCCATGTAGATTTTTCAATGAGGCTACTAACGTCCCTAGTGCTTTAAGGGACAAAATTACGTACACACCCAATCATTTCCAACCCAACAATACTAAAGATACTAACTGAAAAAGAAGAATTATATGGTTCGCACTCCCTTTTGCTTAAAGTAAATAATAATGTAGGTAAGAAGTTTTTAGATTTAATAAATAGACATTTACCACCACAACATAGATACAGTAAAATATTCAAGTACAATTCCGTCAAGATATCCTATTCGTGTGAACCGCCTATGAGAACAGAAATTACTGCAAAGAATATATGCGACGTAAATCCAAGCTGCTCTTGCAGCATTAAAGTAATTACACACAGCAACACAGAAAATTCTGAAGTTAGCGAAAGCTACGTAGGCATGGTGTTCGATCGTTTTAAACAACGTTTTTACATGAATCTCCACTCCTTCAGGAATCCTGATATGAGAATCAGTGCAGCTTTTGCAAAAATAGACTAGCAATTAAAGGCGAAAGAAGACCCCAATAAGATTAGTTAGAAGATACTTGAAAGATTCAATCCTTAAAACGATAGTACCAAGAGATGCCGTTTCTGTCTCTGTGAGAAATTTAGAATATTTCAAGGCTGGTCAACTAGAAACAATATTTATTTGAATTCAAAGATCGATATTTTTAGAGGATGGTTCCATCTGAAACCCCCAACTGTTTGCTAAGTGGAAATACTCAACAAATTCGACTCATCTTTAACGGCCTTAATTTGATTAATATACTTCCGATATTTCTTTTCATAATCTTTGTCTTTCTAAACTTACATATAACAATTCACTTTCTGTACTAATCTCCTCTACACATTGAAATTATTATTCCACCACATAATACAATACTTCTCCTCTACAATATGAACACTAACACGTGAACGATTTTGCCTTCCAAATTTACATCTTGCAGTTATTTCCTTTTGATATAATACATTTTGGGGGAAACTAGAATTTCTAGCATGCATTAAATCTAACGGTATCTTACAAATTCAAATAGGCTCCTGAAGATAGGTCACAATTTTTATCCGCTTGTATTCTAGAGGCGTAACGAACATTGGATCTTGAAACCTTGTGTAGCGCTTTTGTTCCATGTATGAACATAAATAAATGATATAATATTTATATATATATATATATATATATATGGCGGGTGCCCATAGGGATATTTTGCCAAATGTCTTATGTTATCAATTACACCACTCGAATGTGTTTCAACTCCTTTCTGCCTCTGGTCTGACTTTCTAGGACTACATTATCTGAGGTACACTATACATACATATTCTATGTCCGCTTCAATAATCCGTGCTGGTTGATCTAAGCAATCAACGAACTACGCTGTACATAGGTGTCAAGTATTGCATCTTCCTTCTTAGGTTTCGTATGGCATAATATGAGAGGTGCATCAACTAACTAGTCCAGATAAACAATAAATATGATAAAATGTTAATGAAAATAAGAGGAAGTATTGTTAACGGCTCAGTCCAGGATTTCATCGCATCATATGTAATTGCATCCTGGTTTTCTATATTTGTTGCCACGTTTATTTAAACACCAATGCTAATTAAATTATAACACACCATTAATGTTAGACTTACTACAGATTTCGTTCAAATGTTTTGCAATATTTAGTTATGACCCTTTACATTTACAATTTGAATCCATTCGGATTTAAATTAGATTTTCATCAGTGCTAGGGTTAATAAAACAAGCAAGACTATTGTGATAATATATCAGCCACTATTCTCAGTCCCTAAAATATGGGATACTCCATTGATTTGAGAAAATATGATGAACTGAATTAATGGACATAAGAACCAGTCGGAAAATTTATATTACGGCTTCACACGTATATGGAAAATAATTCATATGTATGTATATATATATATATATATATATATATATACATACATATGAATTATTTTCCATAAATATTATTTAGGATAAAGAATACTAGAAAATCAGTTATGTTATATTTAGACGCTCGTCGCCAACAATATATATATATATATATATATATATATATATATATATATATATATATATATATATATATATTGTTGGCGACGAGCGTCTAAATATAACATAACTGATTTTCTAGTATTCTTTATCCTAAATAATATATAGATGTCGTTATGTATGTGTATGTATATGTGTAGGTTTACGGTGACCAACATCTTCCTTTTTTAAAAGCGGTATATTGTGTTTCGAGAGAAAATGAACCGGCCACATCAAACAGATCGACCGACCACATGCTTATTTCGCCGTAAAGGTGAACGTGAAGGAAAAACATACAGTGGATGTACCTCTTACTTGTATTGTTCAGCTTCTAATTATCTGAGGGCATTTAGCTAACACATAGATGGCCGTATTTCTGTCATTAGTATAACACCATTTTGACACGGCATACTATGCAGTTTGCAAATATTTATCCCTCTCTGTATATGTATATGTGTGTGTGTGTGTGTGTGTGTGTGTGTGTGTGTGTGTGTGTGTGTGTGTGTGTGTGTGTGTGTGTGTGTGTGTGTGTGTGTGTGTGTGTGTGTGTGTGTGTGTGTGTGTGTGTGTGTGTGTGTGTGTGACAGAGTTACAGCTTCCTTTTATCGATTTCACTCACAAAGTATTGGAACTGAACCCGCATAAGCAACGTCCTTAAAGGTACACACATCTATACAGATGTGTGTGTGTGTGTGTGTGTTTGTATATAATCCGCACTTCATTTTATTAGAAAAATGATTTGATCTTATGTATTTTTGTTTCCCATCTGCCATTGTCAAAGTGTACCATCTGGACGAATGTTTTCCTAATGGCAACATATGTATCAACTGTTGACCTCATGGTTGAATAATCTTTGATAAATATATTTTTTTTTTGTTTCTGGATTGTTTGTAATTATTTATTTTTTACTATTATTTTTCTTTTGCTTTTCCTTGGATGACATTTGCGGATTTGTTTAAACTCCCTACTCTGTACCTTCTCTCATTATCATTATCATTATTATTATTATTATTATTGTACCTGTGGGACCACGCCACACTGCTTTCGCCGCTGTTGAGTTTTTGAATTTTGTTTTACTTTTGTCGATAACTGTCACAAAATTCTGTTACAATCTATTGCATAAAGTATTAGTCTATCCGCCGGAGAAATATTCGCCCTGTAATCCCCGCGGAACGAGCTAAAACGTCCGTTCCAAAACGGGATTGTATTACCATCTTCCCCAAAATTCAAATATGGCTTGTCTTTTAGAGAAAGAAAAGGAAACAGGAACATCAGCGACAACAAACACGACTACGACTGAAGCAACAACACCAACGCGCGTGGAAAACAATTGGATATAATTTAAGACGAAGGAAACGAATGACAAACCGTCTTCGACAATAACATGAAAAGAAAAAACTTTCTTGACTTCCCCCTAAAAAAAAAATGGGATTTAATTACACTCGGGGTGCTGTTGAAGATAGTGTGGTTCAAGCGCCATGTTTTGTAGAGTTTCCTTAGTGAAAGCCTTTGCCGCTCATACATTAAGGAAGCTTTCTCCTAATGCCTTTGTAGGCACCTAGTGACATTCGTCCCATCATTAAAGATCCGGGCCTTTACATGTGCTGGTACCAAAAGTCTCCACTTGCTCAATCTATTTATTTCGTGATATAAGGGTCATCAGGTATACAGTGGCCATTCTTACAACGACGAAATTTTCTGTATCTGAGTTGTTCGCTGTTAATTTCGTGTGTTTCCTTATGATTGTGATTGATGATGGTTGTGGTAGGGTTGATGATGATATCGGTGGTGGTTGTGTTACCAGATGAGGTGGTGGTAACGGTGGTGGTGTTTCAAAGTTGTTTGAAAATGGTGTGGCATGTTTCCTGGAGTGGGTTATAGTGTCTGGCAAGGAGTGTTGTGTGACAATTTGTGTGTTGTTTTTTTATTAATTTGGGAGATTGTGCTTTTCCTCTTCTATTTCACTGGAAGAGAAGGTGAATGTGTCTGATTATTGTAGGATTGCAAGTATACATGTGTGTATGTTTAGAACGGGTGGAGAGAGAGAGAGAGAGAGAGGAGAGAGAGAGAGAGAGAGAGAGAGAGAGAGAGAGAGAGAGAGAGAGAGAGAGAGAGAGAGAGAGAGAGAGAGCGAGAGAGAGAGAGGGGGGGTGGAGGGGGGGGGGGGGGGGGGTAGTAGCATTCTTGATGGACCCATTGGGTGGTTTTGTTGGAATCACTTGGTGTGGTTTTTAGGTGGTTGCTGTTAGTATTGATGGTACTATCGTTGCTGCTGGTGTTGTTGTTGTTGTTGTTGCTGTTGCCATATGTGTATGCTGTTATATCAGTACGCATATATAACCAATTGTCTTTGTATTTCAATATGTATTCTCCCGATGTATAGAGAATATGTACTTGACCTGGTAGAAATAGCTACGAAATCTCTCTCAAATCAAACTCTACTATCTTAAATAAGGAAATAGTACTTAGAGTAATCCTGTATAACCCAAACAGAATAGATTTAATTGTAGATTTACTTGATCAGGTTTGGGACTAAACAACTACAACAACGACGAATTTCTAAAAGGGAAATGAGACATGCGAACTGACTGATTGCTTTGGTTATTTATTAGCGTAGACGTGTAGCAATCACAAACAGCGGGGAACTGTTAACGAACTCTTTGATTTGGCAGAAAAATCAAAGTAACAATGCAAAATATGAAACAATGTAATTTTTGCATGTTAGAAATGCATTCATGTCAATATATTATTGTATTCTATTTCAATTTTTCTTTCTTTTTTACTTCATGACAGTGCAGTGAAAAGTTGTTATTAAAATAACTAGGCTACATGTATAGGCAAACAAATAAAAGTTGCATTCACCTCACGCAAACACAGAGTGGTATTTTGATTGTTTTAATATAAAATATTTGAAAATGTTGGAAAAAATATAAATAAAGAATATATGCAAATAAATTATAATAAAAACATAATATTTGAAATATAAATTTAGGAAAAGATTTATATTTGAGGAAGGGAAAATGTGAAAAAATAGACATAAGAACGCCAATGATTTTATTTAATAAAATATGTTGAAACAACCAGTGAAGAGTAGTGAATATCACGTGAGACTTGACGAAAGAAAAAGATCCATAGAAATTCAGAAAATTATAAAAAGCTCGCTAGTTTGCAGACAATGTTGTCGTAAATTCATTTAAAGATTTTGAGTATATTTTACTGAAAAATGAAACTTAAGAAAAGCAAAAAAACATGGATAAAATAAAATTTACAATTGCACACGCACATCTATTCGTACATACGTATACACACACACACACACACACACACACACACACACACACACACACACACACATGTATATATATATATATATATATATATATATATATATATATATATATATATACATTTGATCGAGTATGGCGATCAAACGCCACCATCTTGAGCCCTGTGGATGTTGCAAATGAATTCAACCATTCACATTATTCAAAGATCACACCAAATCGAAAGTTGGGTGAAGCTTTTTATAGTGAGGAAAAGCGTTGAGTTGAACCAAAGCCACTCCCTGAGTAACAATACCTACATTCCGAAACGAAGAACAGATCATCATTATCCAGCGTTTCTCTTTCAGGATATCGTAAGGACGATCAGGGGTCTATCAGTACCAATGAGTTTACCACGAAATCGGACACCATCTGAGTATTTCTGTCCATGTGCATATATATATATAAACCACAAACCCTCCATCTCAATTCTACTTTTAAAAAGCACAAGAACTACGAAACCGGTAAAGGAACCAAATAAATATATATCAAAAAAGAAAAGACTCCAGTTGCATTTTCGATTTCATCTTTTTTCCTTATACTTTCACTCGTGTAGGGCACCTCGTTTTTTTTTCATTTTGTAAAAAAAATCTCACTTTCTGATATATATATATATAGTGTGTGTGTGTGTGTGTGTGTGTGTGTGTGTGTGTGTGTGTGTGTGTGTGTGTGTTTAGGCACAAGGCCAGCAATTCTTTTTATGGGGGGGGGGGGTTGAAATCAAACCCCGTAATGATGAAAGGCAAAGCTAACCTCGGTGGGATTTGAACTCGGAATGGCAAGGGCCGTAACTCCATGCGTCAAAGCATGGCGTCCGTCCCTCTACCGATACTGCCAATCCACAATAATAATAATAATAATTATTATTATTATTATTCAAAGCCCGCCGAGGTTAGTTTTGCCTTTCAACCTTAGAGAGTAGATAATATAAAGCACCAGTAATACACTGGGGTCAATTTAATCGTTTTCCCTCTCCCCCTTAAAAATTGGCAGCCTTGTCCCTAAATGAGAAAACATTTTTCATTATTGTTGTTTTTAAAGGTGGTTGTAGTGGTAATATTAGTAAAGAGAAAAGGACATTTTCTAACGTCATATCTGATAAAACAATTTAATACACAAACCAAATGGCTTCTTAACGAAAGGTAAGAGACAACCAACGTCACCTGCCTCACTTTCCCCTACATCGTCACAAATGAAATATTTGGGGTTGGGAGTCGGAGGGCCTCGAAGATTTATGTGTAGAAAACTTGGAAGGATGGGACCACTGCTCATAGATTGCCTCCGTAGTGAGCAAGGCAACTTAAGATCGAATTATTCTCAGACTGGAATATCTGCTCTGATATCATGCTGGATGGATTCTTCTGAAGGCACCAATTAAGAAGTAGGGATGATTGTGTTTAACCAGCAGCGTGTTAAATATAATAACATTTACAAAGCCAAAGGTTTAAGTGGAGACATATTAATGCTAGTATCAATATATCTCCTCGAAAACTGCCAGCCGGAGGATATGTGTAATATCTAAAATAAGCACAAGACCATAACCGTGTTTATGAGAGTTATGTCGGTCGATTCAATCCATCTGAATACTTAGTCAATGCATTATTTTAGGTGGATTGGCAGTATCGGTAGAGGGTCGGACGCCATGCTTTCCAGCATAGTTACGTCCCTTTACGATCTGAGTTCAAATCCCACCGAGGTGGACTTTGCCTTTCATCCTTACGGGGTCGATAAAATAAAGTACCAGTAATGCACTGGGTAATTGTAGGCCTTGTGCCTAAAGTAGAATCAATTATTTTATAAAGCAGTGTATTGGCAGTATCGGTAGAGGGTCGGGCGCTATGCTTTGCATCGTAGAGTTACGGCCCTTTATGATCTGAGTTCAAATCCCACCGAGGTTAACTTTGCCTTTCATCCTTACGGGGCCGATAAAATAAAGTACCAGTAATACACCCGAGTAATTGCTGGCCTTTTGCCATAAGTAGAAACACTTATTTTAAAGAGCCTCGTAGAAACAGAACTACAATCTTTAATACTTTTCTGTTTGTTACTACACGAGTTCGAATATTACGCTATTAACAACCTTAACTATGATACAAAATCAAAAACAAAATTGAAATATTTAACACAATTAAACGTTGTTATAAAATCTTTAAATTAACGCATCAAAATTAAAAGGAACATTTATAAAACGTAGAATAGAATTTACTCGAAGCACGGGGTCGGTACTCAATTATTATTCATGACCAACATAATCGTTAAATAACAAAAAAAGAAAAGATGCATTCCCTTCCCCCGTCCCTTTAACCCCAGTGTTCACTTTAGTCACACACAAAAACTTATGCGGTATTTTTCATTCTCCACATTGTTAAAAGTCTGAGTAAACAAAAAAGAAAAAAGATTGACAGCGCCAGCAGTAACATAATATCGATCTACTCTTATTGATTGTTGCGATTATCGATCTATAAATATTGAGCCATGGTAAAATTAACTCACAAACCTAATCTGCTCGTATTTTCAATTATTCGAAAAGAAAATTGTCCTACATATATATATATATATACTAAGTGTCATAAAACAGACACTCTCTCTCTCTCATATATATATATATATATATATATATATATATATATATATATATTTATATATATATATATACATACAAAGCATGTTTTTTTTTCAACACTACCATTTCTATCAACCCAACGAAATAATAATGGTTTCTTATATAGGCTGCAATTTTGAGGGAGGGGAAAGTCGATTAAAATGACCCTAGCACATGACTGGTACTTTATTTTATCGACCCCGTGAGGATGAAAGGCAAAGTTAAACTTGGTGGGGTTTGAAGAAGAAAAAGAAAAAGAAAAAGAAGAAACGACGACGAAGATAAATTATTTGCAGAAATGTGGCTTGCTTTTTAATCAATATACTGCACGTGTGTTGGGTCTTTACATTTTGACACCCAAAACACAAACGCACACACACATGTAAATATATGTAAGTGTATGTATATGTATATTTATTTATATATATATATATATATATATATATATATATATATATATATATATACATACATGTGTGTGTGTGTGTGTGTGTGTGTGTGTGTGTGTGTGTGTGTGTGTGTGTGTGTGTGTGTGTGTGTGTGTGTGTGTGTGTGTGTGTGTGTGTGTGTGTGTGTGTGTGTGTGTGTGTGAGTATTTGTGTGTGTTTGTGTGTGTGTGAATAAGTGAATACACACTTTGTTTGATCATACGTATTATTTGTTAGCCATCATCCGAAATTTCGACTCGTATTATATCGGTTGTCTACCCATTTATAGTTGATTGCGTTAACACTAACTTTACATATAATGTAAATGTCAAATAAACATTATTGCACAACTACAAAAGTTTTCCTTTCGTTGTAAAATAACTGATTTTGTTGTTTCATTTTTCATATATTTATTACTAACAAAATATGTTTAAAAGAAAATAGTGTGATCTAAATCAATTTACGAATAACTCCTGGTATATTTAATGTTACAATCAGAAAATGTTCTGCAAACCTTATAAAGTCGGGTGTTTAGATTCTAGTGAATATTATTATTAGTTGTATACATCGTTTACGTGATTATCTCATTTCAGAAGAGAGTAACCGAAGTCGACATTAATACATATCTATATATTACATTTATTAAAAGTCAAATAAAAAGCACTAGTGCACATGTGTACCGTTACTGTCGTGCATTGAGAAAAAATAAAAAATAAAAAACATTGTTATTTAAAAGCCGGTGAATTTACCGAATCATTAGTTCGTCAGATTTAATGTTTTGCGGAATTTGTTCCGGCTCCTTGCTCTCCTTGTCGAATCCCTTCCATTCTCATGGGCTCAATAAAAATGGTGCCAGTTAAGAGGAATGGAATTGTGGAATTAACAGTATGTCATCTGTCATCTGACATTTTGGGTTTATTGTTAAGCTTTCCTCTCGAATCCAGTGTAATAACACCCCCCCCCCCCCCCCAAAAAAAAAAACAAGAGCTTATGAAACTCTTATGAACTCAGAATAGCTCAAATTTGCGGAGGATACTCAAATCATTATCATATTATTATTGTTGTTGTTGTTTAAAAAATACACCGAAAGTTTCCTTTCTTAAATCAAGAATTACATTTATCTTGGAGGAACATATACAGAAGTGTGCAAGATGATATATATATTCATGGCTAATGCATATAGTCATAGTTGATTGCTACCACCCACAAGCCCACCTTAAAAAATTCTAACACTTTACCTATATTACAAATTATTTCTATTCAACATTATCGATATCATCAATACCATTTTCCGTCTTTTTGTCCAGGATAGCATGAGCTGGGCGTGTCAATTCATTACTTAATAATGGAGACAGGTTGAGGTCCATGTTTCTTTCAATACCACCCATGCTCTGCACGTTTTCTGGGGCAGGTTATCTTCTTAATGCCAATCACATCACAGAATATACGGAATGTATTTGATCGTGGTACCAGCACTTGGGAAGTTGTTATATACTTGACGTGAAAGAAATGTCCTAATTATAGCCATAGTTATTGAATTCGTATATCATCATAATGCTACCTATTGCCATGAACGGATAATAATCGATTGTATTGATTATGGTAGCCATAATATAACCATTTTAGGACTGGAAGTTATAACCAGATATAGATGAATTCAGAAGGTATAAGACCGAAAGTTAATCTGGCACCCTACCACCATATGCCCTGCCTTGTATTGATCGATGGCTTAATTAATTGATTTTACATCGGTTTAATTGATTATATATATATATATATATATATATATATATATATATATATATATATATATATATATATATATATATATATATATATATATATATATGTATATATGTATGTATGTATGTATGTATGTATGTGTGTGTGTGTGTGTATGCAATTTCCATTTTAATACTTAAATGGGATTGTCATATTGCATTTATTTCTGTTTTAGTCATTTAATGAAAATTGCAGTGATCCATGGAGAAGTACAC
Source organism: Eledone cirrhosa (assembly GCA_964016885.1). Taxonomy (NCBI): domain Eukaryota; kingdom Metazoa; phylum Mollusca; class Cephalopoda; order Octopoda; family Eledonidae; genus Eledone; species Eledone cirrhosa. The sequence goes on from OZ024743.1 coordinate 119,017,476, forward strand.
AGCCAATTAAGGGATAATTGTGTGCAATTTTATTTTGAAAATACCCATTCCAAGTGTGCCTTTGGCATCACACTCTATAGAAATAAACGCATGCCTACATTTGAAGAAAATTACATGTACCAACAATGTTGTAGCCTTTATGTAACATTTTCAAGTGGGAAAAGTTGAAACATATCTGCGACATGACGAAAAAGTAGTTCTATCCAAACCTATGGCTTTTAGATTATTGACATTTATAAATTAAATAGTTTGTATAATTCGAATGGCAGAGAGAGACGAGAAGAACCTTATTTCCTTAATGTAATCACATTGAGCATGGTGTCCTTCAGACATCACATCATCCTTATCAAAATCGATTTTTATAGTTCTGTTGGAAGTAAATATTTATAAAGATCACAGGAATTCATACTTCAAAAGACAGAGACATCGTCATCAAACGTCACTATTGAGAATTGTAATAACATCAATCTTGCTGATCTTGTAGCTGTACGAATCGCATCCACCTCTTCCCAATATTATCGTGAGACTTAATACTTTTTCTCTACACATCATGTTTGATCTCTCACCAGAGATCTCGCTTTCACATAACAGAAATAGAAACACAAAGAAGGGGAAGGTGCTGTGGTGCTGTTCCCCGCTCATCCATATGTGATCTCATGTACTTTTACACTCCCCATTCGGGTATCTCAACGCTCTTTACTTTACAACTTTTTCTTTATGGTTGTAGATGTTACATGTGCACACACACACACACAATATATATATATATATATATATATATATATATATATATAAAGGCTTATTCAGTAACAAATATAGATATTTATGGCATACGCAATTCAAATCCAGTGAATGTATGTCTTGTTTCATTTTGCTATATTTTATCTGCATGCTGAGGTAGAATCTTTTTCGTTGCAAATAAATATTTATTTTACCGACTTATTGTAACCCACATTTCCCAAATAAAAAGGATTTACAAAGAAACAAGAAATTGTTGCAAACGACCTAATTTCAATTTGTCGGTACTGGCATGGATATATATTTAAGAAGGTTGTATAATATTCTATTATAACCTCCAGAACACCCAGTCACGAAATATGACAATTTTATTATCCGATCAAGGAGCCCCGCAAATATAATGGCTATTGTTCTACCGCTTCTGACTAGAAATAGTTGCAGAATATTCCAGAAAAAAAGATAATGTGGATCTTGTCAAATTTATTTGTAAAGCTATTTTAACTTATGACTTTTTTTTTATCAGTCCAGACGATATTAGGACACAGGCATATAAATAATGAACTTTGGAACTCTGTTACTAACAATAATTGTTTTTACTTTTGGCACAAGGCCAGCAATTATTCCAGTGCATAACTGGTACTTTATTTTATCGACCCCGTAAGGATGAAAGGCAAAGTTAACTGCTACTAACAATAATTATTCATAATTATGACGCGAAATCATTACAAAGTATGGTGATCGGTAATCAATTGTATGTAGGGGAGACGAACTACACTCGTGTAGCAAGAAATATCACATCCAAATATCATATCATAGTGTCTGAAACCTTTGCTTCCGTATTTCTTTTACTACATCTTCCTCTCTCCCATCTTTTTGCCTATGAGGCAAGATTTCGCAAAATATTATATTACTAACAAGAGTGATATTTCACTCTTTAAGATGTAGAGTGATATTAGTTGTAAAGGCTTTATATAGAAACGCTTTCAAATGTACTGTATTCAAATGTATTGTTTTGCAAGCTTCTTCGTTGTGATGTACATAAAAGAAATAACGATTTAATCCTTGTTTGATAAACTTTGAGGCATTAGACACTACGAATTGTTAAAATGAGATATGGGAACACTAAATGTTATAAAAAAAAAATAATCTAATAGAAAACCATATATAAATATTATCCATAATACCTCGTTTAAACAAAGCAGGAAACCTTTCAAAAGTTCTACAATATGGAATAATCATTTCTTGTTGATTGTCTGGTGTCCGTGAGCAAGACACTATATTTTGCTTTGCACCTGTTCATTCGGCTGTAGAAATAAGTTGCGAAGTTAATTGTTACAAGCTGTATCGGCGTTTGCCTTCCCCTGGGGAGAAATCAGTGGCGCTGAGAAGGGAGACTAGTATGCTCGGAACGCGTGATGTCTTGCACACTTGAACAAGACATTTTTTTCACGTTGCTCAACTGTAGAAATGAGTTGCGACGACACTGGTTCCAATTTGCATTCGCATTTGCATCTCTTTTAGGCAACATTAGTGGTGTTGAGAGGGGAGAGTGATATGTATGGCCGACTGCTGGTCTCCCATAAACAACCTTGCCCGGATTGTGCCTCGGAGGGGCAACATTATTAGCGCAAATCCTATGATCATTCGTGACCGAAGGGGGTCAAAACTCTTGCTTTTATATATATATATATATCCAGTGGTGAAACCAACAAACCTAAATAAATATATATATATATATATTAATTTAGGTTTGTTGGTTTCACCACGGGATAGAACTGGTCATCCCGTATAGTCAACCTTGATGTAATATTAGGGAGCGGACTCATACTGAACCCGGTAATTGAAATGTTCATAGTACAATAAACCTTTAAGGAATTACACCAGTCCAGCCTCCTGTCATTTTATATATATATATATATATATATATATATATATATATATTTATACACACACACACACACACACACACATATGCATAAGTATACTAAACCTGAAAAATACGCAAGATCAAAAGAGCCACAACGTTATAATAAACCTTCAAAAGTATGGGACTAGAGTTGTTGCTCAAAAATATTGTAATCATTATCTATCGTACAATCTGTGGCATACACACACATATATATATATATATATATATATATATATATATATATATGTGTGTGTGTGTGTGTGTGTGTGTGTGTGTGTGTGTATGTGTGTGTGTGTGTATGTGTGTGTGTGTGTGTGTGTGTGCATGAGTGCGAGTGTCAGTGTGGGTGTATATATATATATATATATAGATACATTCATGCATATATATAAATATACACCCACATACACACGCACATTATATATAAATATACACACATATACATACATAGATAATATATATATATATATATATATATATACATATATATATATATATATAAAAAGGTCTCCAGCCGTTTCGACAGCTAGATACATACTCTTCAAATTGCCCACTCTACTACCCTAAGTATCGAGTACTCTGGTACGTTATGGTCTACCTTGTATCTAACCACACTTTCTTTGTACATATATACATATATATATATATAT
>OZ024743.1:119025772-119028272 GCA_964016885.1 Eledone cirrhosa
TGACAACATCTTATTTGTTTATCATTCGTTTGAACGAATGTTGAATGTAATGGATTCTCTGTATGGATTCTACTAATGAAATCAACGTCTACTTGGCTGGATATTACGTAATGGTATATAGTTGGGATTAAAAATTAATACAGGAAATTATTTAATATGAATACACTATAGGTTGCCGAGAAATTAATGAATTACACTCACGAACATGAGGTTATAAATTTGATTCCTTGGCCAGGTAGCATGTTGTGCTTGAGTAACATGCCTCACTTCACTTTTCATGCGATTATCTTACTAGGGCCCCAATCACTAAAACACCCGAGACATCCTATGACATGCAAACGTGAAGAAAGCTAGCTAAACCTGCATATGTGTGAGGTTTGAGGAAGGAATTTAACACAGGACATGAGTAGTACTTTATTTTTCGATATATATCTTATGAAAGGCGGGATTCGGAGTGTAAGTGCCGGAAAGAAAGTCATAAGCCATTCAAACCGACGCTCTAATGATTTAAAATCTGATTAATGAATGGCATTATACATCCTCTTTAAAATATAATTTCAGAAAGCAGTCATTATCGTGTAATGTTTCAACCTGTTAATTGTGCTACATGAATTATTGTGAATCCAAAACTCATTTAAAATGAAAATAGAAACAAAATATAACAAATAAAAGCAGAATAAGGGTTTTAAAATCTTGGGTGTGTCTGTATGTGAGTATGTGAAAGTATGTTCGCACAGAAAGTATCGGAAGTCGTTGCACATGTAGGGAATTTTACGTACCTTCTGTAGCTTCGTAGAATCCAGTAAACGTGTCATTATGTTTGGACCCATTCAGCACTGTGTAGGCAAAATAGAATAATGTTGTAGTAAAGGGATAAAAAACAGAATCGGTATGGGTCACAAGATATCTTGTCTAAATATAAGTCATGGCACAGTTTACCTTATATATATATATAAGGTAAACTGTGCCATGATTTATATTCAGACAAGATATCTTGTGAATACACACACATAAATAACCACACAAATACAGACACAAACATATGTATGTATGTATGTATGTATGTATGTATGTATGTATGTATGTATGTATGTATGTATGTATGTATGTATGTATGTATGTATGTATGTATGTATGTATGTATATATGTATGTATGTATGTATGTATGTATGTATATATAATACATACATACATATATATTTGCACACACGAACCCACGTAAGAGAATATGCAACCACACAGACTACCAATTTCTCATTACACATTTTACAGAGCAATATATCATAAATAACAATTCAAATTTCAAATGTAAAAGAAAATAAATCATGCACAGTAACAACAGTATAAACATATACACGCACTCATTAAAGTGATACACAGATAAAGTGCCAATAGGACGAACAAGCAATAAGAATGAGAATTGTGGAATTTATCAAATGTACATTTCACAAAGACGAGTGTATAAGAAAAAAAGAAAAAAAACACACACAGCAAAATTACAATTATGTCATACATCACTGCATTTTAGTATACATACAATATGAAGAGTCCATGAGATGGGCCACATACATAAACGCAAACAGAATGGACATATATTTTTTTATTCATTTCACTATAAACTTTATTATTATTATTAATATTGAGAAAACATCACATTTCTATAATTTTTCATTAGCTTGTGTATACGTACGTGAATAATATATGCTTATAATGCTACATATGGTGGTTATATGGCAATATACATCCTCTTTAAAATATAATTTTATGGTGGTTATATATATATATATATATATATATATATATATAGCTAGATATAATATATATATATATATATATGTGTGTATATATAGCTAGCTAGATATAATAAAGAGATATAGTCCCAACGTCGAACCTAGCAGTTTTAACTAGAGGAACTGAATACAGCCAAGCTCGTTGTTTGAGATGGATGTCATCTGTGTACTTATACTACATATCAATATGCAAGAAGTATTACATTGATTTACGACTTATCATTGATTCGATTTGCACATGTGTTGTTTAAATTCACCATCCTAAACTACCACCTCCATGCACCAGAATTATTTTAAGGCGAAGGCTCAGAAGAGGAAGACCAGTTTAAAAATCGTTCTAGAGCAAGAAACTCTATCGAACGCGCGATAACTAACTACAACTAACTATTGCTACAAATAATCTATGTAACTAAAATTTGTAAATCACTCGATCACTGTACCAATAATTTCTTTCATTTCTCTCTCTCTCTTCCTCTCTATCTATCTATCTCTCTGTATATATATATGTATATGTATATATATATATATATATATATATATATATATATATATATATAAATATATATATAAATATATATATATATATATAAATATATATATAAATATATATATATATATAAATATATATATATATATAAATATATATATATATATAAATATATATATAAATATATATATATATATATAAATATATATATATATATAAATA
>OZ024743.1:119030772-119048272 GCA_964016885.1 Eledone cirrhosa
CACAGACATTCTCATAAACACACACATACACATATATAAACATACACACACACATATATATATATACATACATACGTATTCTTACTTACACACAGAAAGTAATTGCAGATTATGTGGTGACTGTGAAAGAGACAATCAATCATATAGTTTCAGGTTTCGCAATCTCAGCGGAAAAAATTCCGATGGTAGACAAGTGATGTTAGTAATACACTTCAAAATACTTTTTTCTACATGGGAGATTGGAATTGCAATAATTTTCTGGATTATAATTTTCAACCCTGACAGTGAAAGACGAAAAAATCAATGTTTTTTAACAAGCCTAAAAATTCGTAAGATATGTTATTCTCCAAAAACCAAAATAAATCTTATGCAAACATAAGACAGCATGTGTATGTATATATATATATATACGTGAGAATATAAAACTTCCAATAGAAGATGACAAAAACAACAATACTGATAATGCATGCACTAATATTGCAACAGATATAGACCGAGCTGAGGTGAAACTTTGTTCTCGGTATGGTGAATTAACTGTTGTGGAACTACTTCTACCAAACTCGTCCCATGGACTGAGTGCTCTCCTACTACGGATATAACCCTTCAGTTCTGTACTATTATATATATATATATATATATATATATATATATATATAGAGAGAGAGAGAGAGAGAGAGAGAGAGAGAGAGAGAGAGAGAGAGAGGGGGGGAGATAGGGGGAATTAGAAAGAATATTTTAATCAAGCTTGTCTTTCTAACGCTTGTCTTAACTATTTACTGTCGTCGGTGTTTGAAAGAACGTATATCTGTCAATCATGGAACAAGCATTGCCATACGATTAGTGCTCTCTAAGTAATGCCAACTGTCTTGATCGGGCATTGCATTAAACTGAGAATAGACATTTCTTTGGCAAATGTTGTAAAAGTTGAATATCACGATCTAGGCTAAAATGTGATCTTTGGCTTGCGGCTCATTGACATGCAATGGCCTTACTTAATATCGAGCGGATTTCTCTCTCTCTCCCTCACAACCAGAGAGAGAGAGAGAAAAGAAAGGCATGATTGCCACTACTGGAATGGCTTCTTTCAAATTTACTTACAATCTGGTCTGTCTCTCAGATAATTGTTTCTACGTTTGGCACAAGGCCACCAATTACCCAGTGCATTACTGGTACTTATTTTATCGACCCCGTAAGGATGAAAGGCAACTAATATCATTCAGCATTGTGTGCAACTTCGGAGGAATGTGAAAGCATTCAGTAATCCAAATACAAGATAGTTAATAATAATAATAATAATTGTTTCTACTTTTGACACAAGGCCGTCATTTACCCAGTACATTACTGGTACTTTATTTTATCGACCCAGTAAGGATGAAAGGCAAAGTTAACCTCGGCGGGATTTGAACTCAGATCATAAAGGGAGGTAACTCTATGCTTCAAAGCAAGGTGTCCGGCCCTCTACCGATACTGCCAATCCTACAAAAGACTGTCCTGTTAGGCATTGCCTGTATACTCAGGAAAGTACTGTCTGTGTAAAGTATTTGTTGAGACCCGATAGGCAGTAGAAGATTCAGTAATTAGCATATTTACTATGAAAAACCGTACATAATAATTATTTTAAACATTGGCACAAGGCCAACAATCTGGAAGGGGGTCGATTAAATCAACTCCAGTATCTACTATTGCTTCATGTTAACTAACCCAGACGGATGAAAGGCAAAATTGACCTTCAGGTTTGGACTAAAAAATAATGTTGGCCTAGTTGTTTTATTTTATCGAATCCAGATGGATGTAGAGACCTTGGCGGGATTTGAACTCATAATGTAAAACACCGAAACAAAATGCTGCAAAACGTTTTCGTCGAAACTCTAACGACAGTGTCAATCCAACCTTTAGGACGAGAAAAAACTAATAGTAGAACTAAAGAAACAAGGAGGTGATTTGGGTAAAAAGATGTTTAGCAAAGTTAAATAAATAATGATGAAAAAAAAAAAAAAAAAAAAAGAAAAGAGCTCAGCAAATGAGGAAAAAAATAGAAATTAAATAGCACAAATAAATAAATAATTATTCTCATATGGAAAATAAAAAATGCGTCGAAACGGTGAAAACAACTAAGAAAGAAAGAATAAAATAAGTAACAAAGAATAAAATCAGATGAGAAAAATAATAAAAGCAAGCACAATATATAAAGAAAAATAGAGAAAGTCAGTGGAGGAAAAGATTGGGTCAGATTAAAAATCCTGGATGGGTGGGTGACAGACAATAAAACGAAGGATGTGTTGGAGCAGAAAGAATAGCAAAGTGACGCTGAAATGTTTCCAAAGAGAAGCCAAAAGTGAAATGAAGACGAAGTTAAATGAAGCAGAAATCCTAAAAAGAAAAGACATTTGAAATGGGTTTCAATGAACGCGCTCGTTTAAGTTGCATTTGAAAAGAAAAAGAGGTGGGCAAATGGTAAAAGAAACGGCTACCCGTGTATTATAGGGCGTGGCACGGCTGAAAAAGAAGGCCGGACACTTGAAATACGTAGTGTGTTTGCGAGCAAATGCATATATGAACAAAATTAACTTTTTTTTCTATACACATACGCGCGCCTATATGTGTGTGTGTACGTGCGGTTTTGTCCACGTTTATACGTGTGGATATTATGCTTATGTCTATATGTGTTTTTAAATACGGGTGGTTATCATTGTGTTTTACTGCATGTTTTTTACACACTCACATTTATATAATAGTATGTGTGTGTGTGTATTTGTATGCAAATACATGAGTACTGATGTGTGTTTATTTCCTAGGCAGATTTTTTATGTAAACCCGTCTGTGTATTAATTTACAATATGCCCATACTTAACTATGTATATGTGCATGCATGCGTTTAGCTATATATGAATATGCGTATATAAAGTATATATGTGTGTCAGCAAGCATGCATTATCAATCAGGTGAGTTTGAAAAAAATAAATTACTTAACACAATAGCTGCTCTAAACTACGGAATTAATAAAGTGACGAAACACTAGAGGGCGTTTCCAAACCTTGAAACATTAAGTTAATGGTTATATATATATATGCCTGGAAGGAGGAAGAAATAATAAATACACGTGATAAACGGGGTGGCAATATGTTGCGCACTTTTATCAATGAAGTTTTAGGTAATGTTTTGACACGAAGCGTGCATGGTGTATGTAAAATAACACTAGACCGAAAGTGAAAGTTACCAAATGAAAAATAAAGACATATGCTATATGTACTCTTAGATATTTAAGTTCATGAATGTAAAAACAAATATAGATTGGTTATCTTATAAATCGCATAATAAATATTCATTAGTCAAAGAAAGGTGCACACATTATTATTCAGATTTCACAGATGTATATTCTTAATTACATAAGTTTGTATATTGCACATACTTCCCAGTAATCCCTTCTATTTCTTTTGTTATGTTCAATTTACATGTATATCGTCATTCAATCGGACTTACACACTTATAAGTGCGTATTGTTGAATAGATGATACTTACACATTTACTCAATTTAGATTACACAATAAAATTCTGGTACAGATCAAGGAGAATCCTTTCTTATTAACTATACAGTTTATTTTTTTAGTTTACTACACTAAAATATGTTGACGTTAAGAGAGACGAAGAACCTCATAAGATGCCAGGCCCTGTGCAAATGATAGAAGCAAAACGGTGATTCTACTGCTCAAACAACACAATGCACTGAGGAAATATTCGAATTACTTCCAATAAAATCATAAACTAGTTTTAAGGGATAAACTCACGTACCCGTTCTGCCACAGTTGTATTGAATGAAAACAAACAAAACACGATTAAATGAACATAAATAACAATATATTTAAAGATTAGAAAGAGGAAATGTGAAGTTTTGATGTTTCTACTATTGACTAAATGAATTATCAATCTCAGTACAGCTTCCACTGAGAATCAAAATCTTGATCCGCTCAGTAAATGATGAAAGAGAGACCGCCTTAGCATCAGCAATATTTAAGAAAAATAATATGAATATCTTTATTTATATATATATATAGAACTATATTATCAATTATCAAAGGATAGTAGAGAAATAAATTTATATAATGTATTCCCAGCTTTTGTATATTTTTAAGCCGAAAAGTCAAAATCTAATATTCAGGAAAATAAGAAAACTCGAAAAAAATCTTATTTGGTCGGTATAGTCTACGTCCTTAAGACGAGTAAGTAATTACAATATACCAACTAAAGTTAAACAAAAATGTTCAGTGATGAATCTTCACGATTCTGTTTCTCTCAGATGAGAATGAGCTGTGATCGTAGAAACACATCAATTCTATGGACGTTGTAAAACGAATACTGCAACAACATTTGAATAATTCGATGTCACATCGCATTCGAAAAAATTGTAGGAGTATAAACACCATTGTTTAATGAAAGATGATTACTTTTCCATTAATGCCCCTCCCTCTCTCTCTCTCTCTCTCTCTTTGATTATATATATATATATATATATATATATATATTTAATACACTAACAGAGAAAGATTTAAGCAATACTCCGACCGACTTCCGTCTCACTCAACAAACATTAGGATATACCTTAGTATAATCCCAATTATACGTTTGGGGTGCTAACTATATGTATTTTGCGGATAGCCAGTTTAAAACGGATATGTTATATTATTTTATATGAGACATAATTAAATAAGCAAAAGGATATTAATTTGTTGGTAATTCAACAAATATATTTATATATTTATATATATATATATATACACCCTAACTCTACTAACAAGTCGTTCATTCTGTCATATGTAGCAGCTCAAATTTGTTCAAATCGCATCTCACTGTTTTAAAACGGATATGTTATATTATGTGGTCCTATTTTCTTAGTACATGGGGAAAAGGCGCTAAGATTGCAGCTAGAATGCCATTAATCAGCGGTTAGCTTGAGCACAACTCACGGAGCCAATGAGTGCGGTACATCTATTTGGTCGCTTGACCTTATAGAAGAAAAAAAAGAAGAGAGAAATCTTCTTCAAACCACGCACAGCTATCTTTAAAATACGAGGCATAAGACAATGTTGTCGTTAATATAAAGAAAAAAAGGAGGATGTATTCGAAATGCATATACAACAGGTTGGGAAGTCTAAATGCACTGAGTTTAAAACTTGACCAATCAGAGCATTTACTCAACTATCACTCAAACCATTGTTATATGTGTGTACATATATTACTTTTCATTAGCTGAGAAGCTACACAAGTTACCCAGGGATCTAGAAAGTGTGTCTACGTGTGTATATATATATATAAATATATATATATGTGTGTGTGTGTGTGTGTGTGTGTGTGTGTGTGTGTGTGTGTGTGTGTGTGTGTGTGTGTGTGTGTGCGCGCGCGCGCGAGTGTGAAAAACAGTGATATTGATTATATTACGACTTCTAGAAGATAATGGCGTCTATGCATTTTGTGGAATCCCAAGTTTCTTATACCCAACATCCCGCTGGCTTACAAATTAGAAGCAGAAAATATAAAAAAAAACAATGTTTTTGTTCTTTTTTAATATTTTAAAATACATGAAACAATTCCTTAAAAAGAAACCATTACAAAACAAATAAATAAATAAATGATTTATATTAAACACATTTCCTTCTCACCATCTCTTATCACTATACGAAAAAAAAAAAACATGCTACCAGTAATGTGTCCTTTAGAAATACCATTGGACATTTTTTTTTCCATTTTACTGTAAAGCTGGTAATTTCATCATTGTATCACGAACACTCACACCTTAATTATCTGTCTGCTTAAAGAGCTATCGATGATAATGATTATGGTGATGAGGGTGAGGGTGACGATGATGGCGGGGTGTTGGTGTTCGTTGTTTGGATGGTTTGGATGGTTGTGACAGCTTGTCAATTCATCGAATTGGGAGTTGTTTCGTGATTGCATTAACTAGTCCTTTGTACACACTTATTGTTTGTTGCTAGAGATGGTAGAGGAAAACCGACTCAAGAATCTAATTTAGTCTATATGCCCCAAACCAGCTTTTCATTGCTCAGGCCGTGCGCGCACGCACACGCACGCGTACACACTCGCTGATGTTAATGTCCCTCTTACTGCTGTTGCTATACAAATGTTATTTATTGTTGCTTTCTTGTTTTTATTGTTCTTGATATGGCTTGAAAAGGAAAAGAACGAGGTAATATTATAAATGCATTGGCGCAGTTTTCTTGTCAATGAACGAATGCGCGAGAGCGTATGTATTTTCATTTTTCTTTTTTTTCGCGTTTTCTTTCAAGGAACAACAACTGCTTAGATTTGATATTTACTGGGCGGAGAGTAATAACTCTACCCAGATAAGACATATAAAACGTTTAAGAGTACGGTACACACACACTCACGCATATATATATATCCTACGTCCTAACTGTAAACATTTAAAAGGATTATGAAAATACGAGGCCCATCACCAAGCCAAATAAACGCACCGGTTTACTAAAAGGTCTGCCCTTAGTATCCTCACACAGTGAACACCACAAATAGCATAACGAAGAGCCATGAGCCATAGTGACAACGTCCTAATATAACAGTAACTATAAATGAAATTCTGCACGGATGAGACGTGAACTTCGGAAGCTAGAAGAAAGACCACCCATCCAGAACAGTAATCACAAATACAATATTACGATGGCCAGCAAAAATAACGGGTCGTAGGCATTGACTACTCGACATGGAAAGAAGTGACTGGAAGAAACGGCAATCTAGATCTTAATACGAAATGAGAGACTTTATAAGACTTCTGTTCTTTGAATGGGCTTTCTATTTCTCTGTTCAGAGAGGTGCGTCATTACGAGTTGGAAAGAATTCACAGTTAATCTCCTAAACTCGACCACGATAGCATCTTCTGGTGTATAAGAGGTGCAAGTGAGAGCAATGACTAATCTCGGAGGCTGAGGTCACAAGAGCAATTAAAGAACTCAAATGTAACAAGACAGCTAGGGAGGATGTAATTGGACCTTAAACTTTAAAAGCCTGTTCGCAAGCTGACTCGTGTGTACCGAGCGGCTCGTTCTCTGGAATGGCACCTAAGCAATAGAAATCGGGAGTAATAATTCCAATTTCCAAAAAGCCAGACAAGAGAGATTGCTGCAATTATAGATGTATCATACTGTGAAACCTCCCCGGCAAAACCTATGCTAAGTGTCTGGCAAACAGAAGGGCGTGGATTTCGCCCTGTACGCAGCACAGCCGACTAAATATTTACACTGCGGCATGTCCTTTGGAAATCGCGAGAGTTGTACCAAGAGGTGTATTTATGTTTTGTAGATCTCGAGAAGACAAGTGATTTCATTCCACGAGATTTGTTGCGGAGGTTTCAGCAGGAGTATGGGAATGATGAACAGTATTTGTGTTAGGATAAATGGTGCTAGGTCGAACCCATTCAATATGGGTGTTAGACTCCGCCAAGAGTGCGTACTGCCAACTCTGATGTTCATAATCTTCATGGACAGGATTGACATGCGTAATATGTATACATATAACGCAAAGCATTTTTACAACACTCTACCCCTTCGTAATAATAATAATAATAATAATAATAATAATAATAATAATAATAAGGACCTAAAGTGGGAGGTGAAAAGGATTTGGAACTGCCATGAAGTCAAAGTGATCCCGATTGTCATAGGCGCACTGGGGACTATCTCCAAAGGTTTCCAGGGATGGTTAAAGAAAATCGGCCCCTTCACGCTTTTTGGAACGCTTCAAAAGGCATGCTTGCTTGGAACGGCAAGAACCCTCCGATACGTCCTGAATATCTGAGGCTGCAGGTAGTGGCTTGATATTCAATCCAACGGACTTTCCAGTTAACCAACATCAATGACTGAGATTCAAGGAATAACAATAACAATAATAATAATAATAAAGAAGAAAAAGAAGAATGAGGAGAAGAAGAAAATGAATGAGAAAAAGACGAAAAAAGAAAAAGAAGAAAAGGAAGAAAAAGAAAAACATGGTGACAATAATTCTTCATAGAAGAAGAAGAAGAAGAAGAAGAAGAAGAAGAAGAAGAAGAAGAAGAAGAAGAAGAAGAAGAAGAAGAAGAAGAAGAAGAAGAAGAAGAAACAAATGGTGACAACAACTCTTCATTTCAGATGCAGAAAACAGACATCAAGCAATACACCCACCACCGGAAACACTCCTTCTCCTATCAGATACAAAACTTCAAGATTGACACTATTAAGTTTAGCACATTGAAACATGATGCCTATGTCTAGAAAGATTGCAGAGATATTAGAGAGAAGGTAAGTAGATTGTGGTGTGTAGAATAAGATGGGGAGGGGGAGCTTCAGCGAAACTGCTCATGGGTAAATACTTCTATGTTGGCAACAATATTGGGGTGAATGAAATAGGCACACTACTGTTAGAAAAATTGATAAAGTTTGAAGGGGTCACTATATGAAAAATATATTAATTAAACCTTTTCTATACTAGTTGTGGGCCACACAGCAGCAAAAATTATCTTTGTATATGCATCTTGACCAAGATGGGAGATGTGCAAAATTGCTGTTTCAATGGGGATTTTTTGCAAGTAAACTTGATAACAAATAACAGTGATCTTGTTATGATAGCTTTGGTTGTTAATGGACATGTTGGCGGTGATCCTATATACGTACAGATGGTGATTCTGTTACATATAAAGGATTACGAATATAGTTCGAGGAAGGAAGAGGAATCAACTCGTTTGGAAATTTTTTTTTTGTTTTGCCTTACATAACCTAACAACCTGCCACACTAAATTCATAAATAAAGGCCAGGCTCCATCAAGAAAACAACATATTCTTTTGTATGCCCAGACTATCACCTAGAGGTTGTAGAGAGCTTCTCTTACCCAGGTGGTGAATTTTCTGAAAGCATATCTACGTCAATAAAAGCTGCTTGGTATAAGTCAAGTATCATCTATGCTGGCAACAAGAGAATTCTTTCTGAAAGCGAACGACACGGTTGGATGATGCTTGTGTAAAAGATTCTGCTGTATGGTAACGAGACATCGCCATTGAATCCAGAAAATGTGGCATGCATGGACGAATGCAGGTCTTCGACAAGAACACCTTGCCCCAACTTGTGCTTGGAAGGCGAACCTTCTAGGTGCGAAATCAAAGGTCACACGTGACCACCGGGGGCCTTTAGGTTTTATATGTATAAGAGTGCGTCTAAAATTATCCGCACTTTCACCATAATATAAATTTAGGTCTGTCACACTGCCTTCTGCTCACGCGTGCTTTTAGTTAGTGCTAATGAGTTTGATTGGGCCAGTTTTCTTGCTGATGTACAGTAAATGTTTAAAAGTTAATGATTAATTCGAGTTATGACAACAAGGTAATTATGGATTCTCGCATATCAAGGATGTATGTAGTGCAAACATAAACATATGTGTACTTAAATTCACGCAAACGTACTTGACCATTTATACACATTTATACAAATCCATAACTACATAGATACAATCGTCAATAGTATTGTTTCGGGACAGCTGTTAATATTAGAAAACTATTGGACACAGTTTTAAAATGTCATTTTTCTTTATATATTTAGGATCCTACCTCATAAATATACATTTAAACGGTCAAAGAGGTCAAGTGTAGGTCACACTTTCTGATATGTTTATGACCTTTTTTTACTCATATATTTTATTTACTTATTTCATTCAATTTTACAAGAGAGTTATGATAGGAATCAAAGCAAAACCGGGGTAGAAATAAATATATGTATAAAAACAAATGAAAGATTAGCAGCTTGTGAAACCTGTTCTCGGAGTGATGTAGGCACCGGTCAACTACGAGGTACCTTCAATTTTGTTGCTTAACCCCAGAAGTGATGTCTAAGTTCAAGATCGGTAAGAGGAAGGAGGGAGCATAGATTGGGTTGATTTGGAGAGAGATATAGGGGAGTAGTGAAAAGTAGTGTGAGTTGTTTTGTTTTGACTTCCAGTATTTTGCACTTAATGAACCAATCTGCCAGTACCTATTGTAGTGGTCCCCTATAAAAGATTTTTGTTAAAACTAACCGCCAGTCACTCCTTTTTTCTCCTTCTCGTCCACACTGAGACAAATCTACTCAACCGCACTCTGTATCTTTGCATTTAAATGCTACATGAAGCGACAACTTCTCGTCTTGTAGATAACTGTCTACATACTCGTCTGGTAATGTCTGCTGTTGTTTAACTTCGAGTCAACGCATATTTATCGTGACTATCCCATCTTTTGACGGGTATGAGGAACTGCATTATCTAACATGCTCTTTCCTTATTGAATGCTGTTGGGAACAATTTCAGTAGAGAAATTTTTTAGAGCCAAGTTCTACTAGAAAAATATATATATATATATATATATATATATGAATATTTATTCGATAGCTACTCAGAGTCGGGGCTACGATCACTCTTTTAGACAATGATATAATTTATGTACACGTGTACGTGTGAAATACTTATGGTTTGATGAAATAAAGGTATTCAATAGTAATGGATTATTGTTTAGGTACAAGTCCAACACATTTTGGGGAGAAGTAAGTCTATTAAATCGGCCTCAGTGCACTACTGGTGCTCTATTTTAGCTAACGTCTGCTGGGTTTGAACTCAGAAGATAAAGGTTTGTAACTGTACACCGCCAAGCATGTTGTCGGATGCTCTATCGATACTGCTAATTCACCATATAGTGGTAAAAATAATAAACTAGAGTAACGCTCAGCTAACACATACAGTATGGTAAGATCAATAAAACAATACCCCGTTTTAAAATATGATTTTTAACAAAATACATTTGTGTTTATTTTTGAAGGATGAGTGATTGAATTATGAAGAAAGTTTTGAAAAGTTCTGAAAATAGCAATATTAGATTGATTTTTCAATTAACATTCGAGCATAGATCTTTTTTCTACAGAGTTTGATTTTGTTGTTTTATTTTAAAGAATAATAGTATATAGATACAGATATTCAGATCATAGAGAGTTGCATTGGAATTCAAGTTCACACGAAAGTAAAACAAACTAAAGAATATATGAAATGTATCCGTCGCAGCATAAACGAATATAACAATAGTCTATCACTAAATAATATTGAGGTCTCGTTTGTTCAAATCACATGGATATAATCATCGCACTCTTAATTTAATGTTCCTATTTATTTCCTATGTACTAAAGTTATACTGATCAGATTCAATTCACAGTTACATTTTTACTACACAGGTGTGTGTATGTATATATATATACATATGTATGCGTATATATGTGTGTGTGTGGATATATATATATACATACACATACACGCACATATTTTATACACATATGCGTATATATAAATATATATATATATATATATATATATACGCACATATTTTATACATATATGCGTATATATATATATACGTGTGTGCGTTTATCATCATCATCATCATCATTTCATTTTACGTCCGCTTTTCCCTGCTTGCAAGGGTGGGACGGGAACTGATTCTGGCTTGGTTTCTACAGCTGGATGCCCTTCCTAACACCAACCTCATTTACAGTGAGTGCTGGGTGCTTTTTTTTTTGCCGTGGCACCTCCACGACCACTTTGCAGTGGAATGATAGGTACCCCAGTCCCTATCATCACATTTCTACACGCACATATTTTATACATATATGCGTATATATATACATATATATACGTGTGTGTGTTTATATATATATATATATATATACGCGTGTGTGTTTATATATATATATATATACATATATATACGCGTGTGTGTTTATATATATATATATATATATATATATATATACGTGTGTGTGTTTATATATATATATATATATATATATATATATATATATATATATATATATATATATACGTTATTCCGGGTTGAATCGGAGGTAACCACAGTAAGTAAGGTACTCAATACATAGCAGAGTATAAAAGTTTTAATATAGAAGAGATTCTACAGGACTAGAACTGTTTCATTCTTTAGAAATCATTTCTAAAGAATGAAACAGTTCTAGTCCTGTAGAATCTCTTCTATATTAAAACTATATATATATATATATATATATATATATATATATTGTTATGCTTTGGGAGGGTCATGTTGCCAATAAGAAACACACGCACCAGTTGCTTTCACTTCAATTTATTATAAATTAAATTTATAAATTTAGGAATTTATAAATTTCCGGTTGGTTGGTTGGTTCCACAACCAGACGATTGTTCATATATTGTCAAAGTTCTTTCGTCACACACTGAAGAGGTCACAGAATTTGTGACGAAAGAACTTTGACAATATATGAACAATCGTCTGGTTGTGGAACCAACCAACCAACCGGAAATTTATAAATTCCTAAATTTATAAATTTAATTTATAATAAATTGAAGTGAAAGCAACTGGTGCATGTGTTTCTTATTGGCAACATGACCCTCCCAAAGCATAACAATATCGGTTTCAACACAGGTTTTCAGATAAAGAATCTTGCTAAACAAATTCAGAAACGAAATATATATATATATATATATATATATATATATATAACAGGTGTGGTCCTTGAAACTTTCGTATCCCCCTATAACAAAGAAAATGCTTTTCAACTCAGATATGGTGATTAAAAATCAATATTTTATATGATATAACCATATATATATATATATATATATATATATATATATATATATATATATATATATATATATATATATATGGTTATATCATATAAAATATAGATTTTTAATCACCATATCTGAGTTGAAAAGCATTTTCTTTGTTATAGGGGGATATGAAAGTTTCAAGGACCACACCTGTTTTCATCTTACAATGCACTAGATTCACATGACCTCAGGACTGATAACGATCAAATATTCAAAATAATCTTCACGACCGAAAAAATAGGGCCAGGACATACTGAAATAATTTAACTTCACTTAATATCTTTACTTTGTGTATTAGAAGAAAACATGGGATTTGCTACGCGGTTCCTCGATCTGTTAGAAATAGCAGCCAATTTTTTTCTGAAATCAATATCCACTAACATAAACGAAGTAACCATTACGTAGATACACAACCGCTGATTGCATCTAATTGTAGATATACTATTTTTGTCAGGAGAAAAACAATATCCGCTCGCCATGGCCTGAATGCCATTTAATCATAAGTTTCCTTAATGAGATTAACCTAAGGCTAAACGACAAAATAAATATTTAGGCTGTTCAATGCAAGATTTATTAAATAATTGAATTAACTGTAAGTGTAAGTAGTAACATTATGTAAATTAGGAATACAAATTCTCTGTTACTTTTATGTTTGATAGTTATATAAAACATTTAGATAGGTATTACTCCGGGCTTGTGGAACATGTAGATAGCAATGGTCTCAACTCTATTCAAATCGTTCATCTTTTATAATCTACAAAGATATACGTAAAAATGACACAGTGACATACATAATGTATGTGTCTATATGGGAGACAGTAGAATCAATACATGTGTACTGTAGTCTATATTTTATTAAAGCCTTCGAAATATGCCAATGATCGGGAGCACCCAAGTCACTGCAATAGCTTCCTAGCTATATTATACAAACATGCATACATTCGAAAACATTATATATATAATTGTTTCTACTTTAGGCACAAGACCAGCAATTACCCAGTGCATTACTGGTACTTTATTTTATCGACCCCGTAAGGATGAAAGGCAAAGTCAACCTCGGCGGGATTTGAACTCAGATCGTAAAGGGACGTAACTATGCTGGAAAGCATGGCGTCCGACCCTCTACTGATACTGCCAATCCACATATAATGATCTGATTTCAAATCCCGCCGCGGTTAACTTTGCCTTTCATCTTTACGGGGTCGATAAAATAAAGTACCAGTAATATACTGGGGTAATAATTATATATATATATATATATATATATATATATATATATGAATGAAACAGTTCTAGATCTGTAGAAGCCATTTCTATATTAAACTTGGATTTTACACTCTACTAATGTATTGAGTACCTTCTTACTGTGGTTACCCCCAATTGAACCCGGGGCATATATATATATATATATATATATATATATATATATATATATATATATATATACATATATATTTATATATATATAGGTAGTGGAGGTGTATTATTCGATCGTTCCTAGAGCTGATCGGTAGTGAAACATATGTAATATGTAATTAAATATATATATGATGCAATACTGATTCTGTGTTCCCTATTAATCATGGGAATACTCATTGCATGGGGATATGAAGATTGGATATAGAGAAACATCGACCGTGGTGCCAGGTGGTTTCGGCTTGCGTGTTCAGAAAGTCTCTCAAAGGTGTAGACTACCGTTATATAGTTATTGAATATGTTATTGAAAAACACCTCAAATCCTTATTCCTGTCTGTTATGCCACGTAAGTAAAAGTAAAAATTTGCATTTATATTATCATAATCATCAGTAGTTTTATTAATATATGTTATTGTTGTTGTTCTTATGTTGTTATTGTTGTATTGCTGTATTGCTGCTGTTTAGTTTTGGGTCAACTCTAATTGAGCTGAACAATGATCAATGGTTTTTCACCCATGCGCTGCCTTTTTTAATATAATATGCCTAAAGTAAACATCCTATCGATAGGACGTGATTTGAGGAGTTAGAACCTTAAATCCTATCCCACCACTTTATAATCCTACTTACTTACTTTCGTTCTCTACAGTAAGAAATTTTAATCCATCCAAGGGAGGTTCCAGCCGCATCCCGTACGGCAATATAGGCAAATAATACAGAAAAATAATAAGAGCGGAGGGAATAAAAACACCCGTACTTGATTCGTCCCTTATTCATCGACTCCCGAAAGGAAAAGGAGAAGTTGACTTCAGTGAGATTTGGATTAACAGCACAATTTATACCTCTCCTTGATCACGATTTATCTGATGCTTCAACAATAACAACGAGGGCAACACCTTTGCTTGAAGTCAACGAGTCAACCACTTTGAGGATGCTTGACGGGTTTCAAATAATAGCAAAACCACCCTCATATAACACCCGACCGTCTAGTTTCAGATATAAATATATCACATCGGCAATTATTGTGAAGCAACTGAGCAGATCTGAGGCTAAACAACAATATATATATATAGCTATAGCTGAGACATTAGATCTAGCTATGACTTAATTTTGTTATATCCAGATGTAGGATTGTCTCATGTTCATCAAATGAAATATAAATAGTGTAAGTACTCGTATGTATGTACTTTTATTGTATCCAGTGTCTAACGCTGACAATACGACTCACCTAATGAAAGGCTGTCTCGTTCTGCTTCTATGACATACAAATTCTTTGGTGGTATTTGCTTCACGATCTAAGCGGGCAGAATTGAAAAAACAATAACTGAAACAATCAGAACAATATTAAACCTATCGGAAAGCAGCTTCTATTTCAATAATTTACGATATTTAACTTACTAAAAATAGCAGCAAAATCATCCTCAAATAACATCCTGTCATCGAAAATAAAGGATACATTAAACTGATAAATTCTGGGATATAAAAACAAATGAAATGACACGCCTCGAACGCCTTTGTACTTTAAGCTATGCCTAAAGAAAACCACCAACAAATATGAACCTTGAGTCTTATAACTTAAAGAATTTATGAAGAAACAAGATTATTTGCATATTACTGCAATTGCATGATCGATATGAAATAAATAAAAAGAATAACAATTTACATAGGCCTTTCTTTGAATGTGACATTCATTTTGTATCCCATACATACTCTCGAAGGTATAAAATATTACACACGCACGCGCGTGCGTGCGTGCGTTTGTGTGTGTCTTAATGTCTGTGTGTTATTCATATATAATCAAATATTGTATAGACGTTGGAAAAAAATGATAGAATTTATGTATCATTTTCTTGTCAGGGATGATAAAATTTATTGGATTTGAAACGATTGCAGAACTGCTGGATATATATTTATTTTATATAAATAAAATATATCACCCGCAATACAAATGTTTTCATTTTTGTGTGACTGGTCTTCTTAATCTTTATATATATATATATACATATATATATATATATATATATATGGGTTGGTTGCAGATATGTGACCCTATCCTTCCCATGTTCGAACCTAACAATGCCATTTTTTTTTCAGACACGTAATATCTAGTACTACATTATCTAGAGTGTTCTTCCTTAAATACTATTTCTAGCAAGTCTAATGACCATGCATATTTTCCTCGTTGCCTTCATACACATCGTCTTAATAGCGTAGAAGCTAGTTTCGTCCGTAATATACTTAGCAACAAGAACTTGTCGGTTATCCAGAGATTCGATATTCATGAACATGAATATATAAATAGGACACATATCACATACACCTACGAGCCCATAGACACATATAGACACACTGGTAAAATACTAGAAACAAAGAATAAAGATAAAACCACATTTAAAGATATAGATGTATTAAAAACAAAACAAAAATATTATTTCTTAACATCTCATTAGGTTGCCACACATCCTTCAACATATATGCATGAATATATTTATTATATTGAATATTTATACGTTTGCGATACATGCATCTATATATGCCTTAAACTAACAAACACATTTAATCAATCACATTCACCAACGTAAATATATACTTCTCATGAACGCATACATACGTATACACATATGCATATTTTTTAATTTTATCATTTTTTTTCTCTTTGTATTTTTTTATCCTTCATTTTGCATAGAAAGCTCTTTCATTTCTGCTTTTGATCCGAGTTTCAAAGTTTCCGGTAATATTAAACCAACCAAAACCTCCCTTCAGTTTTAAGCAAATCGCTTGATTATTTCCGGCAAAGAAAAGTACAAAGAGAATGAATGTGATCAGGCACACATACATACATACGTACATAATCTAAAAATATTATTATAATAACGCAGTTACATTATCTATCAGTATGTATGAGTGCACATGTGTTCATATACACAGTGCAAAACTACCCACACATTACAGACAAACTTGTATGTAGTCCCAGATTTATAAAGAGAGACAAAGATAGAGAGAATAAAAGAAACACACATTTATACTTAACTAAGTCAATTTCCTTGATAATAATTGCAGTCCAATTCGTCGCCCACACCTATTCTACTACAACCACCAACGGATCATATTACCAAAGGCATCCAACATAAGCAATACACATTGAAATTGTCATCTTGTTATCTCATAACTGTAATCTATGAATGGATTTTAGTTGAAATTACTATATATACATATATATAAATGTGAGCGTGTGTATTTGTACGTACATTTATGTTTACAAGCGATAAAAACGAATCCTCAATTTATGGCGCTATGCTTTTATACGATATACGGTGAAGAATGTTAGATATGCTGGTTCTCATTAGTCAATAGGATGCACACGGTCTAATCTGTTGCAGACTGAAAGTGGCTAAATTATTGAAGTGTAAATAG
>OZ024743.1:119081670-119086670 GCA_964016885.1 Eledone cirrhosa
TTATAGTTATAGCAAGAATATTTATACATACATGTGTTCACATAGACCTCCTCCAATAAATGCCAACGTAATTATATATACGTATATACCCATCTTAGAATTGTATGCATACAATTATTATTACCTACCTCAAATGTACTAAATGAGATATACGAAGCATGCGTGCTTCCCGAAATTACTTTTTAACCACGACGTTTGCTGGTACTATCTATTTCTATCTATATATATATATTTAATATACATCTACCTACATAAACATACCTGCTTCCGCGCGTAGAGATACATATGTATTTAACATAATACATTTCATTTAAATGCATACCAACAAAAAAACATTTCACTCACATGCATTATATATATATATATATATATATATATATATATATATATATATATATGATGACTGCATCTCGATTTCAAGAATTAATTGCCACCACCTGAATCCCCTCTCACGCATGGCTGGCACGAACACGATTTCGTAGCCCTACCAAGGATTTACATTCCTTTCTGCATATGCTACAACGATGACACCCTCCCCCTCTTTCTATATATATAAAGATATGTGTATGGATGTATGTATATACTCTTGTCCTATGAAGCAAATCTACAATTAAACATATAACATCCGGGGATATCTGAATGTATAAAAGATTAAATTAGCAAATATGTCGTGTTCAACGACAGTAGACGCGATTTGAGTGAAGTGTTGCTACTATTTCTACCAGATCAGATGATACAAGGGTCTCTTTTTATTTAGTCAGTAAGTATATATATATGCGCATGTGCACATTATATGTATATATATATATATATATATACTATCATTTTACACCATTTACACCGATATTGAATCAATGTTATTGTATATTAAATATGTAATGCATATATAAGCACAGAGACACAGAGACACACACACATACACACATATATGTGTGTGTGTATGTGTGTATGTGTGTGTATGTGTGTGTTTGTGTGAATGCTACTTTAATATCAAACATATATAAACTAAACACATCTCACCAGAAACACGGATATGTGTGACAGACAAATACCCTTCCCACACATACATTCATAGACGTAGACAACATAGTAGAAACACAATCCCTACACATACATTTGCCAATAACATTGTTATATATATAGATACACACTCACATACAAACATATATACATACATACACATTAAACAGACGGTATCTTATTCGACAGACAAACATATACAAAGAAACAAATATATTAAAGTAATAATGCTATAATTAGATCTAAATCATTAAATTATATATATAGCTCTAGATTTAAATTATATGTATTATATATATTAAGAGACGACGTTATAACTTTATAATATTAATAATTAGAAATTTATAGGAAATGTAATACTTCTGTTATTTATACCTTAATTTTTATATTAAACATATATACAATATACTTCAATTACATAGGGTATTTTTGTAATTTGTATTTTGAGCGTGTCTTGTTTTTGCATATTTACTTACTTTTACAAGAGTGATAAAAGTCCATCATATTTATATTGGTATTATGGTAACGATACGCCGTACTTAGATCCATGTTTTTTTTTTGTTATTTTTTTTTTTAAGTTCTGTTGACAGCGGGACCGCTCGTCAACCAACCCAGCCGTTGGAGCGTGTTGGACTTGTTGTAATAGTTGTAGTAGTAGTAGTAGTGGTGGTGGTGGTTTTGGTGTTGATAATTTGCTGTAGTAGCAGCAGCGGCAGTAACAGCAGCAGTAGTTACAACAGTGTAGCAGTAGTCGTAGTAACAATGGTGGTAGTTGTGGCACTGACTTTTTTTCTTAGCTTTTTAAAAATATTTTCCTGTGATGTATGTATGTATGTATAAGCGCGGATTGATGTTTTATTCTAATCTGTGAATGTATATATAAATATATTCATATTCATTCTTGTATGTATATATAAATACATATATACACATACACTACTTTATATATATATATATATATATATACATATATATATATATATATATATATGTGTGTGTGTGTGTGTGTGTGTGTGTGCGAGTATCTGTGTGTAAATTAGTAATGGTTTGTCAGCGCTCCCATCCGAAAAGGGGTACCACTCTTGTTGTTATTTGTGACTGTGTCGGCCGCCGACACGCCACAGAATTACAGCAACACCTCCTACTCTCACTCTCTCTCCATGTCAGTCTCTCTCTCTCCCTTGCTCTTCATTCTCCTCCTTTAACTCCTGCTAGTTGTTTGTTTTTCTTGTCTTTAAATATTTCTTTCCCTTTACTTGTCATCTTCCACAACACTGTAGTATAACCTTTTCTCCTTCTCCCCCGCTCTCATCTCTCACTCCTCCCACTTTCTGAGCCTCTCTTTCGTCAATTCTTCTCTATACAAGAAAAACAAAAACAAGATGGAAAACGGAAAAAAAAACCTAACAGCAACAGCAACACGTTGAATTTTTTTTTAATCTATTTTAGCTTTTCGCCGAAACAACCCACTAAGAACTGTCCCCCTTGAAATTGTAATATATATATATACAAATACATACATACATACATGTATATGTATATATATATTTATATAGGTAATCAAAGTGTGTATACATCTTTTCGGGACACACTATACATATATATATATATATGTGTGTAGTGTGTCCCGAAAAGATGTATACACACTTTGATTACCTATACAGGCAATATTTATTAGAATGCTGTTGAAGTGTGTATACATATTTGGGGACACCATGTATATATATATATATATATATATATATATATATATATATATATATACAGTTACACATATATACATGCATATAAATATTCCCGTTTACATTCCACACACAATACAGTGATCAACGAAGAGACATGAGTGGCGCCTAGTTGGATCGAACCAGGAATCACGTGGTTGTCAAGCAAACATCTTAACCATTCGACTATGTCTGCGCACGCGCGTGCGTGTGTATGTGAATTACAAGCGCGTGCGCGTGTAATCTTTTATTCTTTTACTAGTTTCAGTTTTTAGGCTGCGGCCTTGTTGGAGCACCTTATATATGCTAATGTAGCCTTTTAATTTCTCGCTATACGAACAACCATCTGTTTCATATGGTCTCATTATCATCCTTACTGGGTCGATAAAATAAAGTACCAGTAATGCACTGGTGAATTGCTGGCCTTGTGCCAAAAATAGAAACAATTATTAATGCATTTAAGATGCGGGGGATTGGCAGTATCGGTTGAGCGTCGGACACCATGTTTTGTGCATTAGAGTTATGGCCCTTTACGTTATGAGTTCAAATCACACCAAAGTTAGCTTCGCTTTTCATACTGACGGGGTCGATAAATTAAAGCACCAGTAATGCACTAGGGTCGATTTAATAGACTTTCCCCTTCCCCGCAAAAAATTACTGGGATTGTGCTTAAGGTTAGGGTTAGGGTTGGGGTTAGGGTTAAAGTCGAAACAATTATTTTAGAAATTATGCTAAGTAAGTAACTTTGCCATTATAGGAAACTAAATACAAAATTAATATATTGATATATCCTATTGTCACCCTCTTGTGATCCTGGAGAATTTAGTGAATAACATTTGCCACTGAAATTGTAGCATTTCACCAGGGAAAAAATATTTAATCGTCTTTGAGCCTACTATAAGAATCATCTGGAAGAGCGTGGTTTCCAAATAAAATATAATTGTTTCTACTTTAGGCACAAGACCAGCAAATCACCCAGTACATTACTGGTACTTTATTTTATCGACCTCGTAAGGATGAAAGGCAAAGTTAACCTCGGCGGGATTTGAACTTAGATCATAAAGGGACGTAACTCTATGCTTCAAAGCATGGTGTCCGACTCTCTACCGATACTGCCAATCCACCGCCCTAAAATATAATACTATTTCGTAACACTTCGCAAAGCTACAAAAACTGCGTAATTATAATATTAATTGCATTAATCCTCGGTAAAATTTGGGTGTGACAAACAATATCGCTAAGACGTTCTTAAGACAACTAAGGAGGTTATTTTCATTTGGTCATACGCATTCAACAAGAACTTCTTGAAAATTAGCTACTGCTGTAGTAGTTACATCTAGAATATGATTTCTGGCATTCCTAAAAGAAATAACAATAGGAGCTTTCCTTCATTTAAACAACCCAGTGCAATTATATAAGTATAAGATCATATCTATTTCTCAATCAAGAATTTGGCATACAAGAAGTGAAGTTGGCAGACCAAAGTGAACGAATTTTCTTAGGATTAACAGAACGTAACTTTGACAAATATAGCATACATTATTTTAGGCACTTTTAGGGCGGTGGATTGGCAGTATCGGTAGAGGGTCGGACGCCATGCTTTCCAGCATAGTTACGTCCCTTTACGATCTGAGTTCAAATCCCGCCGAGGTTGATTTTGCCTTTCATCCTTACGGGGTCGATAAAATAAAGTACCAATAATGCACTGGATAATTGCTGGCCTTGTGCCTAAAGTAGAAACAATTATTTTAAGCACTTTTAAGGAAATCTGGAGACTGAAAGATCAGTACTACACAAACTTTACGATATTGTAAGATAGTGCTGTAATTTATTAAACCATATTCTGGATAATCCGGATCATGTTACTTGTGTACCATATCGATTTCTCCTATATTGTTGAATTCCTTGCCAGGAATTATTTCGAAATGCCGTCACCGAAACAATTTTATTCTACAAAAACTTTTTCTAACAGCAATGTAGAATTATTTAGAATTTTATAGATGGTATTTGCTTCAATCTGTCCTGGAAGTTCGTTGAAGTTCCCTTATGCTATGAATATTTAGAGTTTTACTTCTAAGCTCGCATTTCATGTCAAATACTCTCACTGTTGTTCGTAATTTATAGTATATCTAAACATGGAGAATGAAAACTATTAGGAAATTATTTCTATTTTCTCATAATTGGACGTCCAACAAAAACTCACCACTCACACACAATAAATATCGAATTTATCTATTCAATCTTGAATACCTTTTCACT
>OZ024743.1:119091670-119094170 GCA_964016885.1 Eledone cirrhosa
ATATATATATATATATATATATATATATATATATATATATATATATATATATATATATATATATATATATATATATATATATATATATATATATATATATATAGAGAGAGAGAGAGAGAGAGAGAGAGAGAGAGAGAGAGAGAGGAACGAGTAGGACCCCGACGGCTGAGCTCCATCTGTTTTGACGGCTAAGTCGAAGCGGCTTGAGCTCAGCCGTCGGGGCCCTACTCGTTCCTATTACCCCCTCTACTACCCTAAGTATTGAGTACTTTGGTGCGTTATGGTCCATCTGGTTCCTTACCACATTTCCTTCGTTATATATATATATATATATATATATATATATATATATATATATATATATATATATATAGATAGATATAGATATATAGATATAGATATATATATATATGTATATATATATATATATACATATATATATATATATATGTATATATATATATATATATATATTAACCTTCTTTTCTTCTTCGTCTTCCAGAACATGACCATCTCCACCGTCTCGACACTGAGTGAACCAAGTTAAGAGCCACTACGCTGTTACTCGATATACTAGAAATAGCAGCTAAATATCCCTAGCGTCTTATAAAACCATAAACGACACTGGATATTTTAGTTCTGGATACATTATATCAAATAAAATTAGCTGGGATGACAAAGGCTGCAATGCATTTCATCATAGATTGCCCCCTCTGCATTTACTTTGACATCGCTTAAAATTTAGGCTGTCCTAAAGAATATACAACAAACAATTCACAGAGCTATTATTTCCCATTTCTTTGCTCTCCTCTTTTATACTCCGTGTTTCTTTTCTTTTACACACACACACAACCATATATATATATATATAAGAAGTATGCTAGCAGCCAAAATATACGATAAAGTTATATCTGTACATATAGAGAGAGTTAACTGAGAATTCACCAATGCGTATATAAATATACACATGTTAAATGTGTGTATATGAATATACGCATAGGTGCAGTCTCGGTCACCCATTCTGTATGTATATATAGAGAGAGGGGGGGAAATGTAAAATTGAGATTTTCATATCACTATACACACACGCATAACTTTGATAGGGCCAGTTTGGCCCTTTAATAGCACCACCTGGCGAAGTCTTCAAATCAGGATTTGGACATTATGGCCCACTGAAGTAGCGAGTTATTTTTTTACGGAGACGTATCCGGGATTTCTTGGAGGAATTTGTCCAAAAACATTTTGAATTTTATGGAATCTATTTCTGTTTTAATGTGTTTTGGTATAATGTTAAAGAGAGCGGGACCAGTTAAGGTGAAATAATTGTTTCTACTTTAGGCACAAGGCCAGCAATTACCCAGTGCATTACTGGTAATTTATTTTATCGACCTCGTTAGGATGAAAGGCAAAGTTAACCCCGGCGATATTTGAACTCAGAATGGCAAGGGCCGTAACTCTATGCGCCAAAGCATGGCGTCCGACCCTCTACCGATACTGCCAATCCACCACTGAAATAATTGTGCCGTATTATTGTTATGAGATGCGAATTTCATTTCTGTTGGGGGCGGATAGCACGGGGCCCAAGCCTAAAGATGATACCAACAACATTTGGGCAATGTTGATGGAATATTTTGCACATCAAGCAGATAATGGGGCACCCACACCGGGTTTGGAGAGAATAGAGTGTGAACTATTCTAGTCGACCCCAATAGGCAAGGTCTGTCATGCCGTCTTTTTTTTTGTGATTGAACTTTGATATATATATATATATATATATTTATACTTATCAAAAGAAGAGGGAGGGGGGGGGATCGCGTGCGGCACAGGTGAATATTTTGTCAGACACTGTGACCCTGGATGGACCAGTAGTTGCGGCGGTAGCGGCCGAAACTTCACGTCCATTTCGACTGCTAATGACAACGGAGTTTGTATATGTTGTATATGTTACCGATAAAATAAAGTACCAGTAATGCACAGGGTAATTGCTGGCCTTGTGCCAAAAGTAGAAACAATTATATATATATATATATATATATATATATATATATATATATATAGGAACATGTTCAAGACCCCGACGGCAGCTCACGCCGTTTCGACGGCTATTTCTGGACTATTTCAGTCCAGAAATAGCGCGAGCTCTGCCGTCGGGATCTTGAACATTTTCCTATTACCCACTCTACTACCATAAGTATTGAGTACTCTGGTGCGTTTTAGTCCACCTGGTTCCTTCGTTATATATATATATATATATATATATATATATATATATATATATATATATACATATCGGGGAGAGATAGATATATTAGCGCAGGCATTGGTTGGGGTCACTACGTGACATGATGGACAGCGTCGTTATGACCAGTGCCTAATAATTGAAATCTGGTGGACGAAAACTGAGCGGAAGTCCGTCGTATATGTGGTGTGTTCGTGCCTGTGTTTACGTTTTTTTTTTTATTATTATTTGTCTCGCAACATAGCGGTTCGACAAGAATGG
>OZ024743.1:119096670-119104170 GCA_964016885.1 Eledone cirrhosa
AAACCCCAAAGATTTTATATGCTTGTGCAACTGACCGATACTACTACTACTACTACTACTACTACTACTACGACTGCTGCTGCTGCTTATTCTGTTTTGCTATTGCATATCTTATTGAAATAACAACACCTGTATTGATGGAACTCAAGTTATCAGGTGGTGTTTTTTAACCGGACAACAGATTAATCTTACCACTCATATCTATCAATGTATCTATCTATCCTTCTATCATCCGGGCGTGGGCATCCTCTCTTTCTTCATTAATTATTTCTACTTTTGGCACAAGGCCAGCAATTATCTCAGTGTATTACTGGTACTTTATTTTATCGACCCCCGTAAGGATGAAAGGCAAAGTTAAACTCGGTGGGATTTGAACTCAGACCATAAAGGGCCGTAACTCTTTGCTGCAACGCATGGCGTCCGACCCTCTACCGATACTGCCAATCTTCAATAATATTGTAGTATCATGGACAACATTATCAAATATGTTACAACTGTAGTTTTTCGAATGATAAGCTGGAAATTAAAAGAAATTAGGCGGTTACTTTTAACAAATCGAGCAATCAAATAGAAACTACCTTGTTGATTCAAACTTTCCTCATATTATGAGCTACAATATGTCAAAGGTATGGGTGATTTTGTAGGAACTTTCGGGAGAAAGTGACTAAGGTTGAATATGTTCTAATTTGATAGCTCTGATTAAGGAACAATTTCAAATTTGGTCGAACAATTTTATTTGCGTTTGTAATTTGTTGTAGTCAGATCTGATTAAGCAGATGCAGGAACCATCGTTTAATTTTTTCGGTCAAAAAGAATTGGCAAAGCGGACAGAAGCATTAGGGTATTGGATGAAATGCATTGCGTTATTTATTTTTGATTCGTTGCTTACTGTGTTCAAATCTCGGCGAGCTAACCTTTGCCATTCAACCTTATGGGATTGATAAAATAAAGTATCAGTTTGGTGCAGCGAACTGTTACAATCATTTAAACCTTATCCTTGCGGTGATGTTCCTGCCCTTTGCGTTCTATCTTTCAATCACGTCTACTAGGATGGTAGTCTTAATCGGTCATTCGGTTTAAAATCACCACCTGTTTATTGGGTGCCTTTAGCGGAACCGACTTGTATTCGGGCCAAATGTTCAGTTTGAAGATACCTTCCTCCCACCACATTCGAGGCAAAAGAAAATTGTCTTGGGCCCAGATTTATGCGGTAAAAGGCGTACTATGTACTACATTATCCACGTGAAATTATATTAATAGGAGGTAATTACACTACCAATTTCATCAAGTAAAAACAACACTTACCTAGTTGCTTAAAATGAGCAAGATATGTTAATCCTTTTCATTGAAAGGAATAAACACAAGTTTATTATAAAAATTTTAGACTTCCCCAGCAATCTAAACCCTCCATAATATTATATACCCCAGGATCCTCTATCCCATAACCTCAAGAAATATTTAGAGGGCAACACCCACATTCCCTGTTGTAGTGAGTAATTGAGCGACCCTCTATCCCATGAGTGCGTTATCAAACTTTACATTCTGAGTTCCAATCCTGCTGAGGATTGGTAAAATAAGTACCAGTTTAGCACTGGGGTTGATATGATCGACACCACCACTACCAAAACCCTGCTTCGTTATCAATCTATATATGAACTCAATGCAATTACCTCTTTCTTGCTTGGATTGAAACCGGGAGGGCAGAAATATGTCAGAACAACATTTTCATCTCTTGACCAAAATATGCCAAGAACAGAAATTCTGGCATTATAGATTTTGATGTTTATGCGGGTTTTTCAATCAAACTCACTTCGATTTATTTTTTCATCAATAATGACTTCCAGTTATCTAGGGTTATCCGATTGCCCCCTGAGGGGCCAGCTTGAAAGAAGAATGTGATTATTTTCTGCAGGATTTTGTTATTGTATGTCTCTTTTTCATTAATGTGTTTTCTTTTTTTCCTTTTTTTTCACTGGTTTCAATCTTTTGTCTGCCGCCATGCTGAGAGACCGCCGTTGGGGTTTTATCGATTATATTGACGCCAGCACTTTCAGAATATTTTTTCTCTATTTATAGAATAGCTAAGTCTACCCTTGTATAAAAGAACACAACAAAATACATAAATTCTACAGAGTACTTTTTATTCGATGCAAATATTTAATGGCCATCGCGCACCAACACACACACACACACACACACACACACACACACACACACACACACACACACACACACACACACACATATATATATATATATATATATATATATATATATATATATATATACACGTATATATGCAACACTTTAATTCTTAGAATTTTAAAACTGAGTAGAAACCATACATGAAAATAATCATTCTTATTATAAAAAGAGTGAAAACCGGAATGCCAGAGTTAAACCACATATCCAAATATTTGTACTGGCCAGGAAAATAACACATGCAGAGATAAAGAAATGCCGTTAAGCATTACAGTTTATATGTCATATGAAGGTCTTTATTCATCGTAGCCTTAGGAATACTATACATGCTCATAACAATGCCTAAGGATGCGTATACTTACTTTTACCAGTATGGATTTAAATAAAGGAATTTTGTGAATCTTGTCTATAAGCTAACTTGGTTGAAGCAAGGGACATCTTTCGATCTTCTCTAACTATGCTGTCTTAAATTGTTCCAAAAAAGGGATAAGTTCTGGCTATAGAACCTCTCCCTTGTTTGCTTTTCATTTCCTGAACACTCCCAAGGGGAGTTTGGACTTGCAATTGCGATGATAGTTTCAGCTGATGGGAACTTTTTCGCCTCGCCGTATTCAGAATACGAAACAATTTGTATGTATACACTATATACAGAGCGCTCTCGCTAGACATTTTTGCCTCTATCCTTTGTTCACATACACACACATGCGCAGAGCGCGAGCGAATTCATGTTTTATTTATGTATATATATATATATATATATATGTGTGTGTGTGTGTGTGTGTGTGTGTGTGTGTGTACATATATATATATATATAAGCGCACACATACATATATACAGATGCGCAAATACGCAGTTGTCTAGTTCGACTATCTTCTCCCACTCCTCCATTCTTTTCTTTCATCTCTTACTCATTAACTGTTCACTTCCTCCTCCTCCTTCTCCCTCCTATCCATAACCAAATTAACCATTCCCGGATATTGGCTAGTCTTCCTTCGCAATTCCTAGCTTACACTCTCCGCCCCCATTCTCCTTCCGTCATACTCATCTTCATTCACAGTCATTGTCATTAACATGACCTCTCCCTTTCTAACTCCATCATATCCATCTCTGTCTCCACCCACTTTCTCCCTTCCTCCTCCTGTTCCATCTTCTCCCATGACCATTTCTTTTCTTCACTATCTGCCATTAGCACTATTACTCGGATTAGCAGAATTATTGGAGCCTCCGACAAAATGTCTTTGCTTTTCCAGTAACAATCCTTCTTAGGATCGATAAAATAAATACGAGTTTAGTACTGGAGTTGATATAATCGACTTCTCCCTCCCTATAAATTACCGACCTTGTGCTAAAAGTAGAAATGAATATTATTACGAAGGAAGAATTGAAAATATATATTATAGATCTATCATGTAGAAGGTAGATATACTCATCTCCCCTCCACCATTATTGCTGGTATTGTATCGAAATTGGAAACTGTTACAATGGAGAACCGTTACAGGCAGAATTGATGGAATGGTAGACAGAATTCCTTGCAGTTTTTGTTCTGAGTTTTGCATTCTGTGTTCAAATCTCCGCGTCGTGAATTTTGCCTTTCATCATTACAGGCGATAACATAAAATGCCGGTCAAGTACAGGAATCAATTTAATCTACAAATATTTACACGGCCAAATTTCTGTCCTAAATACAATATTCTTCAATTATAAACTGAGTCATCGTGAGAGGAATATTTTTAATGATAGAGTGTCTACATTAAACTTAGGTTGATCAATGCATTGTGAGGTAAATTTGGTAGAGGATATTTACATGTGTCGAAACGCTTTGAGTATATATATATATATATATATATATATATATATATATATATATATATATATATATATATATATATATATATATATATATATATATATATATATATATAAAGTTAAAACAATGAAATAAAAAATCAAGTCATTAGAAATATATTTAAGCAGTGAAGTATATTTCTAATGACTTTATTTTTTATTTCATTGTTTTAACTTATATCATGACTCTGTTCTCCTTTTAATGTTTTATTGTTTTACGGGATTTATTTTAACCTACAACATTTTCAACATATGGATTACATTGAGTTCTTCATGCAGACTGGACCCCACAACTTACCGTGGATATCTTTGTGTGTGTGTGTATATATATATATAGGAACAAGTAAGACCCCGACGGCTGAGCTCAAGCCGTTTCGACGGCTAATTCTGGACTCGTCCAGAATTACCCGTCGAAACGGCTTGAGCTCAGCCGCCGGGGTCTTACTTGTTCCTATTACCCACTCTACTACCCTAAGTATTGAGTACTTTGGTGCGTTATGGTCCACCTGGTTCCTTACCACATTTCCTTCGTTATATATATATATATATATATATATATATATATATATATTATAAAAAGAGGGTGTGGGAAGACACCAGGTGGACCATAACGCTCCAGAGTACTCAATACTAAGGGGAGTAGAGTGGGTAATAAGCCACCAATACTGGTGGGTTAGTTCGGATCTAGCTGTCGAAACGGCCGGAGCTCATCCGTTGGGGTCCTGACTCTTTTCCTATATATATATATATATATATATATATATATATACAGAGATGATCCCGATCGCGCCGTGTATTATTAATGGATGGACGAAAGTGTACTCAATACCAAAATAGATTTTAAATATTCATTTATTATGACGAATGCACTAATGAAACTCCAACGTAACAAAGCATACCACTCTGCCATTATAAATGAATATATGTATATATATATATATATATATATGTGTGTGTATGTGTGTGTGGGTGTGGGTGGGGGTGTGCTGTCTGTTGAAGTTCCATAAGCCTAGAACTTTGACAAAAAGAAAAAAAAAACAACAAAATATATACCAGACTTGTTTCGACTAAAGGCGGTACCCTAGAATGACCGAAGTCTTATGACAAAAAAAAAGAATAAAAGAATATATCTTTTAAACGACGAGATGGCCATGGGTGCCAAAATCCTAGATCTTAGATCCGCTCGATCAAACAACAACAACAACAACGAATAAAAGAAGCCTGTATGTTACCGCTCAACCTGTTGGAAATAGATGTCTGCAAATCATAAATAAATCTTTACCACTACAATAAAGGGAAAGCTATATTACATGTATTACACCTAGATATAACTGCCCGATATAAAGACGGAAAGGTCACGGCTAGAATGCCTTTGACCATAAGTGTACTCTTTAAAGTGTAATCTGTGGATTAAACCTTACGCTTACTACATCACCGCATTACAACCGCCATCACCACTATATTAGTGTCATATTGACAAACCTCGGTTGCATTTCAATTCTTTGATTTGCTGCTTCAGTTGCTGCTGATGGTGATATCGCTGTCATATTAAGTGAAACACACACACACACACACACACACACACACACACACACACACACACACACACACACACACACACACACACAACTTGTCACTCTGTCCCCCAATCATGGCCTAACCCCACTGCCTTTTCTTGTCTTGTAATGACTGTCAGTCTAACAAATATCAAGATTACTAATTAGAGCGAACTAATTCAATTCCATCATATTACGAAAGCATGCAACCAAATGATCCTCCACACCGTTCTCATTCTCTAAAACCATTCATTGTTTCTTATTCGGTTTTCTTCAGCTCTTATTTTCTTTCTGGCATTCTTCCTTCCATTTATGATATATTTTTCTTCTTTATATTAAAGTGTTTTCGGGAAGAGAGGATATGCGTCTGTTATTATTATAATAAATATTTATAGGTGGATTGGCAGTATCGGTAGAGGGTCGGACACCATGCTTTCCAGCATAGTTACGTCCCTTTACGATCTGAGTTCAAATCCCGCCGAGGTTGACTTTGCCTTTCATCCTCACGGGGTCGATAAAATAAAGTACCAGTAATGCACTAGGTAATTGCTGGCCTTGTGCCTAAAGTAGAAACAATTATTAATACTAAGGCGGTGGATTGGCAGTATCGGCAGAGGGTCGGACGCCATGCTTTGACGCATAGAGTTACGGTCCTTGCCATTCTGAGTTCAAATCCCGCCGAGGTTTACTTTGCCTTTCATCCTTTCGGGCTCGATAAAATAAAGTACCAGTAATGCACTGGGTAATTGCTGGCCTTGTGCCAAAAGTAGAAACAATTATAAATATTTGTACACCTAACAAAAACTTTGTTGACTTCTGCCCTTTCTTTTTCAACACAGGCACAAGTTTTCCAACACAAGTTTTGCGGGCTTGAAGCGCAGTCTATAACATTTTTAACTGATAAAGTTTTTAGCTGATAAATATCTTATCAACCACTCAAATACAATTATACCTACTTCCATACGAGTTCAATCTAGAAAACAAAGAAAATAAATACATAAGTAAATAAATAGAGAAATATATAACTATTCTGAAGGCTTTGGTCGACAAATTATGTCACTTCTTGCTCAAAGTGCCAGGATGTAAGATCTATTATTGTGAAGAGATTTTCTTAAATGCATGGCCACGCCTGCGACGATATCAGTAATCCATAATATAATTACTTACTATATGAACTGTCAGCGGTTTTCTACAGAAGTTAATTCACTTCTATTATGCGGCTGGCGATGTTTTGAATTATAAATGTATTAAATATGTAGTAGTAGTAGTAGTAGTAGTAGTAGTAGTAGTAGTAGTAGTAGTAGTAGTAGTAGTAGCAGCAGCAGCAAAAGCAGCAACACAAGTTTCAGCCAACTCTGCAGGTGCAATCAAGTGCAGTGCACAAATGTAAACAAATGTTCATACAGTCTCCCTCCTGAGCAGAACATGAAGGATCAGCTCGACTGGTTTCTTTCCTGTTTGAGACAGCTCTTTCAGGATCGCACAGGCGGCAGTCTTCTGTACTCAGAGATATTGTATATATAATCACTATTATTAGGAACTTCTATCTGTGGAAAGTCATTGTATGTACTTAATGTCAGAATATTACCTTTCCACTAAGAAAGTTTATGTTTAAGGTTTGCTTTGAGAAGGCAACGTAGATACAATATCACTGTATATTGTTCTTCGTTGTCCTCACATAGTATCTTAACAACCTGCGTCTTGATAAGCACACGAGTTTTGTATGTTTTAAAGAAAATGTAACGCTTAAGAAAAACCTAACCTGCCACCCTGCTTAACACCATAACCGGGTTCCTGGATATTTTTCAGTGAAGTAGAATCTATTGCAAACACCTGACCAAATTACCGGTTTGAATATAACTTCTACCCTACATTCGAGTCATCGGATTTGGAGTC
>OZ024743.1:119114170-119124170 GCA_964016885.1 Eledone cirrhosa
CTATTATTGTCGGTATATTTTGTTTGTCGATGTTATTGATTGAAAGAAAAAGAAATCGTTCGCTTAAGTTTATAGCTTCTATAATATATAAGTTGAACTTCGTCAATGGTGTTGACGCATGAAGTGTTCCGATTATTAATATTTTTGATAGCTCGTTCGTCTATTTTGTAGTTAGGATGCGATGGTTATCTGATTTATGCATTTTAGTTTAATATCAATTGCTTCGTTCTCTTAAGGTGGTGCGTTGGAAGTGGTGGTAAATTAAAGCTGTACTATATTTCGATTCGTTCTGTTTCGATGTGCTTGGAAATCCCACTGGCGTCGATAAGAATTTACCATGAATATACTACGATCAAATCGAGGGAGTCACCAACCCTTAGGTTTTGATAAACTAGCAAAAAAATGTTATCTATTCATTCATTAGATGACATTCTAAAGCGGGATAAAATAACGATAAATAGGCAGAAGGCCAGTAACTTGGGGGTGTAGGAAAGTCGATTAAATCGATCCCAGTACGTTACCGGTGATTTATTTTATCGATCCCGTAAGGATGAAAGGCAAAGTTAACATGGGCGGGATTTGAACTCAGACCGTAAAGGACCGTAACTCTATCCTGCAAAGCATGGTGTCTGACTCTACCGATACTGCCAATCCAGATAAAATGCAAGCGAGATAAAATAATAATATTTAAAAGAAACAAACAAGAAAAGGAAAGAAAAAAAAAAGAGATTGAAGCAACGAAGGAAAGGGGGGGGGGGGGAAGGGACAAACTCTACACCCCAGTCTCGGTGGTGATTCGACCAAGCGCCACAAACAGAATGGCAAAGGCATTGCCTTGAAAAATTGCCCCTGAAACAGACACTACGCCTCACGGGGCTTCGTTTTGAAAATGTG
The DNA here is from genome assembly GCA_964016885.1 of Eledone cirrhosa. Taxonomy (NCBI): domain Eukaryota; kingdom Metazoa; phylum Mollusca; class Cephalopoda; order Octopoda; family Eledonidae; genus Eledone; species Eledone cirrhosa. The sequence goes on from OZ024743.1 coordinate 119,115,065, forward strand.
AGAAATCGGTTTTACCTCACATCGTACAAACATTATTTTTGAGCAGCAAGGCGGTGAATTGGCAGTATCGGTAGAGGGTCGGACACCATGCTTTGACGCATAGAGTTACGGCCCTTGCCATTCTGAGTTCAAATCCCGCCGAGGTTAACTTTGCCTTTCATCCTTACGGGGTCGATAAAATAAAGTACCAGTAATGTACTGAGGTAATTGCTGGCCTTGTGCCAATAGTAGAAACAATTATTTTTTAGCAGCAAATCAACTTTTAACATTGCCAAGGTCGACTCAAAATTTTTGATTGAAATTGTGTTGATGGAACCTCAATTGACAACTGTTCGAAGGATTACATCTGTAATTCAAAGAGCTAGCCTTGTCAAACTCTCACGCTCTGTATTACTACTCAGAATTATTTTTGTAGCAGATGGGCAGTCACCCCTCCCCCTCTTTTAAATCTTAAACAGAGAATAACCCAACCAAACAATCCACCACCGGATAGCATGGGGTGTTGATACACACACACAGAAACACAAACACACATATACATACATACACACACATAATTATATATATATATATTTATAACCAAAAGTTAAACAACGTTCATTGATTAATCAATGAATATAGTTTTACAATAGATTAGAAGCACTCACAGGGAAGTTTTCTGGAGTTATTAATATTAATTCAAAATATTAATAAATATAGACATTCATGTGATCAAATATATTTTATTATATATATTTCAGAGGTACTGTGCTATTTCTTCAGTACGTCCTCATCAGACATCAATTTATTTTATCTGATGAGGGCGTACTGAGGACACAGCACAGTACCTCTGAAATATATATAATTGTTTCTACATTTGGCACAAGGCCAGCAATCACCCAGTACATTACTGGTACTTTATTTTATCGACCCCGTAAGGATGAAAGGCAAAGTTAACCTCGGCGGTATTTGAACTCAGACTGTAAAGGGACGTCTGAGTTCAAATCCCGCCGAGGTTAACTTTGCCTTTCATCAGATAAAATAAATTGATGTCTGATGAGGACGTACTGAAGAAATAGCACAGTACCTCTGAAATATATATAATAAAATATATTTGATCACATGAATGTCTATATTTATTAATATTTTGAATTAATATATATATATAAATGTAAGTATGTATGTATACATATATGTATGTACGTATACATACATACTTACATTTAAGTAAGTGCCGTACTAAGAGTGAGAAATAAAATTTCGTTTCATTCTATTCCATTTATATATATATATATATTTTCTTCGGGGTTATAAGAGGCTTAGCTCTGTTTCTCGACCGTTATATCGCGTGACTATCTCCCCCTCCGCCTTTTGGGATTCTTTCTCACGTCGTGTAGACGCGTTCTTGAGACTAGTAAAATGAGGTATCCTCTTGATAAGTCGGCAGACCTCGCAGGGACTCTATATCTTTATGATATATTGTTTTTGTTTATGCCACGAAACTACGTAGTCGAGGAATTTAGGAGCAGTTTAGGTATGATACATTTTATTACTAATTATATCTAAATGTTTCTTCTCTCTTCATAATGTATATATATATATATATATATATATATTTATATATATCACTGATGAGGGACTCATTTTATAACATGTTATCCATGTGCAACCTGCAGTATTCTTCTCCCCATTTTTTCATATATATATATATATATATATATATATATATATATATATATATATACATATGTGCGTTTGTCTGTGTATGTATGTATATGTGTATTTGCATTTTTGTGTTACCCATTGGTAAACAACCTAACATAAGTGATATATATATATATGTATATATATATATATGGGATTCCTGATGATTTCTCCCGAATGAAACAATTCTAGTACTGTAGAAGCCATTTCTATATTAAATATTTATTCTCTGCTATGTATTGAGTACCTTACTTACTGTGGTTACCCCCGATTGAACCCGGGATAAACTTATATATATACATATATATTGTATACAAACTGGCGGCGACTGGAAGCGTATACCGGAAACTACATTAAATTCCGTGATTTTGATATTTCCCTAAACCCATATATTTAGAAAAGATAATTTTATAGTAAATCTTTATTTATGGTACACAACGGCTTAGTAATTGAAATTATTTCTTTGTCACATTCCTTCACTTCTTTCGTCTCTCTCTCTCTCTCTCTCTCTCTCTCTCTCTCTCTCCTCTCTCTCGCTCTCTCTCTCACTCTCTCTCTCACCCTCTCTCTCTCTCTCTCTCTCTCTCTATCTATCTCCCTCTTCTCTCCCTCTCCATCTGTCTCCCACCCTCAATCACTGCCTCTGTGTCAATAAGAAAACAGCAGGAGGGTGTCACAAACAACTGGCTGTCTTTAATCTTTTTCCGTCTAACAATACCACAACAACACTGTCAACCACTAACTACCACCACTTCTCCTATTCCTCCTCTTCTTCCTCCTCCTCCACCTCCTGTTACTACTACTGCTGCTACCACCACCACCACCACCACCACTACTACTACTACTACTACTACTACTACTACTACTACTACTACTACTACTACTTACTACTACTACTACTACTACAATCATTTCACGACATTTTATCAATTGCCCTATAATCTTTAAGATTGGAGGTTGGTGTCGAACCCTATTATTGCTCTATAATGTGGTAACAATGAAAACTATTATTATTGATGTCGCATTTGATATTGACGATGATGATCATGGTGGTGGGATTCGTGTGGTTTTGTGGGGAAGATCGTCAGCGTGGTCGTGATAATGGCTGTAGTATAGGTGCTGCTAGTGATTTTGGTGATAATTTTATTATCTTTTCAATATAATTGGATACAAGAGTGTTCATGTAAATGTACAAACAAACAAACAAACATCGCATATATTCTTACACACACGCACACACACACACACACACACACACACACACACACACACACACACACACACACACACACACACACACACACACACACACACACACACATACACACACACACACACACACACACACACACACACTCTCTCTAATTACCATGTGTAAAATATCAATGTTTATGTTAAAAGTTTAATCCAATCTTGATGTCGCTAGTGTGAGACAACGGGACAAAGCTGGAAAGTAGGATATGATTCGGGGAAGAATTAACTTCTATTTGTAACATGTCGAGCGAACACGCTCCTTAGAGCTCCTTAGAGCTTCAGTGAAATTTGGCAGTTCTGATGATTTGGAAAACTTTAAGGAATATATGTTCCCTCCTATTGTATCAGCTTAACCCTTTAGCATTGAAACCGGCCGTATCCGGCCAGATTCTCTCACCTCTTTCTCTTCAAACCATCTGTATAAGACACATGGTTATGGAGATGCGAAATGGGACCGAACCGAGAAAACTTCGATTACGAGGAGAAATCCTTAACTATTCAGCTCTTCAAACCAGCTGTAACCGGCCTCTCATACTGTATAAGACACATGGTCATGGAGATGCAAAATGGAACCGATCCGAGGAAATTTCGATTACGAGGAGAAATCCTTAACTATTCAGCTATGCTTGACCATCTAAGCTCTTTGACCTTCATACCGCAACACATAGGCAAATACATACATATATCATGAATGATAAAGGATATAAAAATATACATACACGCACACACACATGTATGTATGTGTGGTTTTGAGTCTAATGAATACCGAAGGATACTCAAATATACATTAAAGCGCTGTATTTCCTCACCGTCATTGGTACTACAGAAAGATCAACCATCAACACCACAACCACAACTATATAAAGGATAAAAGATGAAACAAACAAAATAAAAAATAAAATAGAGGGTTAACCCATTTATCCCTATCGTCATCACCTAGTTCTATTTTAGTAGTTGCTTAGTTCCATCCTCTATAATTATTTTGTATTGTTCATGTAAATATTACTAACGTCGAATTAGCTATTCGTTCTCTACTCTCCTTTCTCTAATTCTCTCATATCTATCTGCCTCTCTCTCTCGCACACACTCTTTCTTTCAACCGGACAACAAAACAAGATGAATAATAATAATTGTTTCTACATTTGGCACAAGACCAGCAATTATGCCAGTGTATTACTGGTACTTCATCTTGTTTTGTTGTCCGGCTGAAAGAAAGAGTGTGGTAGAGAGAGAGACACAGATAGATATGAGGAGAATTAGAGAAAGGAGAGTAGAAAGATGAATAATAATAATAATGTAGAAGAAGAAGGAGGAGAAGGAGGAGGAGGAGGCGAAGAAGAAGAAGAAGGAGGAGGAGGAGAAGAAAAAGAAGAAGAAGGAGGAGGAGAAGAAGAAGAAGAAGGAGGAGGAGGAGAATGAGAAGAAGAAGAAGAATCATGAAAACCCTTTCCTCCCATCTTTAACTGCTAAGATAATTGTTTCTACTTTGGTACAAGGCCAGCAATTACCCAGTGCATTACTGGTACTTTATTTTATCGACCCCATAAGGATGAAAGGCAAAGTTAACCTCGGCGGGATTTGAACTCAGAATTGAAAGGGCCGTAACTCTATGCGTCAAAGCATGGCGTCCGGCCCTCTACCGATGCTGCCAATCCACTGCTAAGATAATAATGAGAATCTACTCTTCATCAACATCATATATATATATATATATATATGATGTTGATGAAGAGTAGGTTCTCATTATAATATATATATATATATATTATACACATACACACACACACACACATATATATATATATATATATATATATATATATATATGTGTGTGTGTGTGTGTGTATGTATATATGTATATACCATCGGGGTCCTGATTCTTTTCCTATATATAATATATATATATATATATATATATATATATATATATATATATATATATATATATATATAACCACATAGATTAAGCGGTCGACCTTTCAGAAATGCCCTCTGTAGTACATAGAACATCTCTCACTAGCTATGCTGAGGCTATAAAAGGTAGCACAGGTAATCAAGCACCCAGCTGATGCTACTCTTTTACAACAAGAAATGGATGGCATATAAAAATGGGCTGAGGAGAACAACATGCAATTTAATGCTGGGAAATTTCAAGCCCTACGATATCAACGTGCACACACAACGACATTACAACAAAGCTACACCGGACCAGAAGGGATCGAGATCCTCGTGTTGAAATCGATACGAGACCTGGGGATAGACATGAGCTTTGGTGCATCGTTTCATTCACACATCATGAAAATGGCGACAATGTGCAGACGACTCGCTGGTTGTATCTAAAGGATTTTCGAGACAAGAGACTGCGAAACGATGTTGGTACTATGGAGGACATTTTTCTAAGCTGAGTAGACAATTGCTAACCACGGAGCTTGAAGCAATCCAACGAAGCTACACCCAAGGGATTGCCACGATGAAGGAGATGAGTTACTGGGAATGAAGGCGGGAGAGGTACGCAGTGATATACATACGGAAGATCCTGAGAGGACTAGCACCAAACTTTAGCATTGAGAACTGGAAATACCCTCGAACAGGACGTCACTGTGTGGTGCCAAAGGTCCCGCCTTTCACATCTAGAGTAAAGAGCAGTTATTCCAATAGCTTGGTGTTCAAAGGACCCAACACTTTAATAAGCTGCCAAGAAACTTGAGAGGTTTACACAGTATGGACGTGGATGTTTTCAAAAAATATTTTTACACTCTGCTATCCAAGATTCCAGATGAACCCACAGCACGGAATGAAGGTAACCTAAAGGGAGCAGCAACGACCTCCCTCCTACATCAATGGCCAGCCAACACAGGCTGGGTATAGAATGTGAGTTGAACAGCAAAGGCGGTGCCCAGCATGGCTTCAGTCGGATGGCTGCAACTGTTAAACGAGTAAAAGAGTAAAAGTGTCTATATGTATGTATGTATGATTATATGTATGTATGCGTGTATGTATGTATCAATGTGTGTGTGTATATATATATATATAGTTTATGTGATATGTGACATACAGTTGTTGACGGAAATTATTGTAAATAAACAAAACCTTTGACAAAGTACGACGAGGAGGGTGATAATAACGATAATAATAGTAATAAACACTATTATTCTTTCTTTATTGGCAATAATAATAATGATTATTATTATTTTTAAATATACGTCGAAACAAACTGACAAATACATTTCTTTCTTTTTTTTTTTCAAAGTAAAGAAATGAAATGAAAGACCTGCAATCGCCTCGAGCGATGGAAGTGCTTTATATATTGCTATTATTTCGATGTACACGGCTAATGCAAATAAATACATATGTACATGTGTACCCAAATTATATGTGTGCGTGTACATACATTAATACATACACACATACATACATTCATATATACACACATACATTTATCACTCGTACGCGCATTTCCGCCGTTATTTCTTTAACCGGGGAGAAGAGGTTTGGTATTCAGGTTCATCGCTTGCCAGGTCCAATAATTTCTCCACTCCCACAAGTCATAAGGTCAAATAAACATCTACGTTCCCTCACTTCCATCAGTTATAGAGCAGAAATACACCGTCCAGTGTCATTCAGACAAACATGCGTACGATCTAACTTTAAGCCGCTCCAAGAAAACTGACAGTATTTTATTTCAGCTGTTATTTCGTTTATCTTTAACAGTTCAATCAATGTACATCAGTTTTGCTTATGCTATATTACATCTAAGCCTTTCATTATTGACTGATGAATATTTATGTTCTCTTCGATTCTTATAGAAAATAATATTGTTTTCAATAAAGGGGGATAAGATTTCTAGTATACATATATCAGATTCCATGTAAGGAATTTAAGCATTAAGTATTTTAATTTATTTGTTGACATTATTCATACTTAAGAAATGTGTGCATTTGTGCATGGCTATGTATGTGTGTTTTCATTGGCTGAATGAATATATGTATAGCATAGTTTACATTAGCAATTGAATCACATTGTGTGTAGTCATTAGTTTTTCATAAATGCAGCAGCCTCCACTTGATCATTCCCCCCACCCATAAAGTTTTGAAAACCGACATTAATCACTGTAAAAAAAAGTCAGAACTGTTGTTATTTAAACTGGTATTTGCAGAGACTCATTCCAAAAGTGCTTTCTTTGCAATTGTAGCTGATACACTGAGGCACTTTCGTTAAGGAACCTCATTCATAAAGCTAGTTTTCAACGTTTAAATTCCTTGATATAGTTTCCTAATTGATTCAACAAAGAAGCTTTATAGATACTTTTAAGAACAGTGTTTCTATCCTTAAACTCAATTAGCAAAATACACTGCCAATTCCAGAAAACAGTTTGTGGTCGACAGCGAGAGCTTGGCCGTCTAACATATCCTTCAATAAGGCTAATTTTCTCGTAGTCTTTAGTTGTAGTTGGACGGCCATCATGCTAATCACCAAATACTTTTCTTCCCATAAAAAAACTGCACATCATGTTTAACACAGTTCTGTGAAAAGTGGAGGAACTGAAATCGCAGACAATGAATAGACTCCTTTAATGCAGCCTAACCAATTTTCAAAAAGTAGGAATAAGTGAGAGAGAGAGAGAGAGAGAGAGAGAGAGAGAGAGAGAGAGAGAGAGAGAGAGAGAGAGAGAGATAGAGAGAGAGAGAGAGAGAATGGGAAGAAGAATCACCACTAGTATTTGACTGTAATTTTATTTGGCTCTGCTGGATTGTAATTAAGACTACAGGGTTTTGGAAAAAATGACGCGTATTTTTCACCGCACTTTAACGACTAAATCGCCGCCTTGAGATGATTGAGAGAATAAATCATAGAGCATGTAAGACATTTGCGTAGAACTAATTATGAAAAACAAATCAAAATAAAAAATTACATCAGAGACAAAAAATAATCATCTGATTGTCTTACAATATCAGAATATCAGTCTAAAATGTATCTTAGCATAACAGATAATTTTCAAACGACTTCCTTTTTACCGTGTCAGATATATTTATATGAGTTTTCTTTTAAGCAAACAAAAACAAACCACAGTTTATTATTATTATTATTATTTCATTTACATAATATTTATTGCAGTTAGTGTAGCTGAAGTTACTACTTGGCAAAGTTCGCTGAACTTAAGTTAGACATTTCGCGCTGAGCGTGTTACAAAAGAGACATCGCTTTAAGGTGAATGAAATTCAACAACTGTTCATTGTAAAGTAACAATTTAGAGATGAAATCGAGTAAAACAGTTTTTTGAAAGCCAAAGCCTATCCTTCATAGTAAGTGTTGAAATAATAAAGAGTTCAGCTTTTATGGTTAACCGCTGGGTCAAGTATATACTGTAATTAACAAATACGAAGTTTGAATATGTCGTTAGATTAAATGGCGTTGTGCCTGTAATGGAGAAACATAAAGCGATTAATAAGCCAAACGTTAAACTGTTATCCGAGAACTTAAATAGAGCTAACGTTACACTCTATTGAGGAATTTGTGAGGTTCAGCAAATCTGCTTGTCGAGCAGATTGATAAACATATTCCTTCACGCCGAATTTGTTGTCATTATTGTTGTTCATTGATATAAAAGTGTTTGTTATTATTACCATTACATCATTATTATCACGATCTTTAGAACGGCGGTGGATTGTCAGTATCGGTAGAGCGTCGGACAGCATGCTTTATGGCATAGGGTTACGCCCCTTTACGATCTTAGCTCAAATCCTACTGAGGTTAGCTTTACCTTTCATCCTTATGGGGTGAATAAAATAAAGTACCAGTTATGCACTGGGGTCAATTTAATCAACTTTCCCCTACCCCAAAATTGTTGGCCTTGAGCCTAAATCAGAAACCATTAGAGTAGTTCATTTGTCATGATATTTTCTGAGTGATCATTACGTTAGCCAGTTACAATTTTGACTGTTTGTTCGTGCTTCACATCATCTCTCTCGTTCAATATATATATATATATATATATATATATATATATATATATATACACATACACATATATATATATACATATGGTATTGGTGCTCGGAAATAACGATGTATACATGAATGTATGTATAGTATATTTGGCAATATAACTTTTATTTTCAATTAAAAACATTTATTTATATATATATATAATCCTTATCGAGCCCTCTTC
>OZ024743.1:119129170-119136670 GCA_964016885.1 Eledone cirrhosa
TTGTGGTAAGGGAAGTCTTGGGGGATGCTTGGATTTGGTGATTCTGGTGGTAGATAGTGGCAGTAGTGGTGGATGCTGGTGTTAGTGAAACTGGCAACAATTTTAATGCCAATAGTTGAGAATTTAGATCTGATAGTGGGTAGTGGCTGTCGATATTGGTGAGTGGATATGGTAGTGATTACTTTGATGGTAAAAGGGGTGCTGGTGTGGGTGATGGTTGAGATGATAGTGGGAGATTAGATTGGGTGTAGGCGGTGTTTGCTGTGTTACTAGCAGTGAATATAGCCCTATTTGTGGACATCCTGGTGACGAGACGTGAAAGATAACATTTACAAAGTTATTTCCTTCGATATTCCAGCACTTTGCACTACCACCATCAAAGCTAAATCCACACTCTCTCGTAGCACTAATACAGCGAGAACACGGCATTTTGTTTAACAGTGGCTGCCTTCAAATCTTGCTTAACCAATACCATTCTGTTAGCAAACCCCGATAACAACCACTCTTTCATTATTATGGCAGTATCAGTAGAGCGTTGGACACCATGCTTTGTAGCATAGAGTTATGGCCCTTTACGTTCTGAGTTCAAATCCCGCCGAGGTTAACTTTGCCTATCATCCTTACGGGGTAGATAAAACAAAGTACTAGTAATGCACTGGAGTAATTGCTGGCCTTGTGACAAAAAGTAGAAACAATTATTATTTCGGCCATCAGCATCTCCATTGCTACAATACCCAATCTCAAATACCCCCCACCGTCAGTAAACACTATCTGCAACAAACAAAGCTACAATAACAAATACCTTTACAACTCTATTAACTCTATACCTTCAATATTCTCACAACTACACAACACTTATTGTCATTTGATAATATTATGTGTCCGACTCAGTGTTGGATTCTCAACGTGATCACTTGATCTTTCGTAAATAGCAGTCAAACACCCCCAAAACTATTACTAATATGCCATACATCACACCATACACTAATTAAAAGGGAACCATTGCCTATAGCTGCAACAACAACAATACGCGCACTGATACCTCCACCCAGGACATTGCCATCACTGCGATAATCCCCAATACCACTTAACACTGCCATACCATGCAGACCCAAACCAAACCATTTTATAAGGATTCTATTTAAATTAAAACCTTCAAATATAATTTGATATAAGAAGCTTTTCTTTAATTACGTAATATTGAGAGGGAAGGTCAAACTCTATTGATATATAAGTAACATGAGCCAATTGAGGATCGAAAGTGGTTTGTAGACTCAGCTTGCTATGTATTTGTATCTACACATTCTAACGAGAATTTGACATGCAATCGAATTATATGGACATGCAAATTTGTTTCTTTGTACTTTACGAGGATGTTTTCGAATTTGTTGACTAGCATCTTCTCTACTGCCTTATAACTTGGTATGCCCTTCTAGAATCTCTTGCCTCAATATTACTGGAAATTTAGAATGTTTCCAACCATTTTCAGCTTATGAATTATGGTTGTGAAAGTGAAAATGATAGTATTCGATATTAAACTTTCTTGAGAAGAAACCTTGCGTGGCTTATTAGATATCGCTATGGGATATTGCATTAACAATACATATATCGTGATGTATTGATAGAATGTCAGTCATACTATTATATCGTGTGAGGAGATTATATTCATAAACACTCAGACTGAAGCAAAGCTCAGACGATGAAGTAAAAGAAAAATTCTGCATCATTTTTGTCGTTTTGGGTATTATTATTATTATTATCATTCGATAAAATAAAGTACCAGTAATGCACTGGGTTATTGCTGGCCTTGTGCCTAAAGTAGAAACAATTATTATTATTATCATTTTTGATGATTGGCAGTATCGGTAGAGAGTCGGACACCATGCTTTGAAGCATAGAGTTACGTCTCTTTATGATCTAAGTTCAAATCCCGCCGAGGTTAACTTTGCCTTTCATCCTTACGGGGTCGATAAAATAAAGTACCAGTAATGTACTGGGTAATTGCTGGCGTTGTGCCTAAAATAGAAACAATTATTATTATTTTTGGTGGTGGATTATTATTATTATTATTATTAGTATTATTATTATTATTATTATTATTATTATTATTATTATTATAAGTGTGGTGGATTGGCAGTATCGGTAGAGGGTTGGACGCCATGCTTTGACGCATAGAGTTACATCCCTTGCCATTCTGAGTTCAAATCCCGCCGAGGTTAACTTTGCCTTTCATCCTTACGGGGTCGATAAAATAAAGTACCAGTAATGCACTGGGTAATTGCTGGCCTTGTGCCAAACGTAGAAACAATTATTTCTATCGTTACTTATGACTCCGTACGTTCTAGTTCAAATCCCACCGAGGTTAACTTTGTCTTTCATCCTTACGGGGTCGATAAAATAAAGTACCAGTCACGCACTGGGGTCGATTTAATCGATTTTCCTCTTCTCCCAAATTACTGGCCTTGTGCCTATAAAAGAAACCATTATTTCTATTGTTACTTATGGCCCTTTTCTTTCTGAGATCAAATCCCGCCGTCGTTAGCTTTTCCTTTCACCCTTATAGGGGCGATAAAATAAAGCACTAGGAAGTGCTGGGGTCAATTTAATCGACTTTCCCCACCACCAAAACCGATGACTTTGTACCTCTAGTAGAAATCATTATTTCTATTGTTACACAAAGTTATATATTGAACATTTGTTACCGCTTTATAGATAAATTAACCAGGTTCTTGGAGAGCTGGTTAGTTTTTCCTCATCTTAGGGGCTAAATTAGAAATTGTGTAGCAAACACGCCTCTCAATTATTATTTAAAAAAAGAAAGATGGTTGGAGAAGAATGTTCGTTCTCTGAAACGAAGAGCCAGTTTGATATGCTGTTTCATGCTGCTGCAGTACGTAAACAGTGGTGTCTTCTATCCTTTAGTTCTACCAGTCTCAAACACTCTGCAAAGGACATTGGTTATGCCATAATATAAATGCTCTAAAGGAAAACCCAATCATCAAATTTTTCTGAGTTGTCATACCAATAAAAAAATATTAGTCTTCATTCATGTTAGAAGACGATTGAAAACTAGCCCACATTAACTTTCCTATTATGTTTTATCTCCAGGTCAACCCTAACCGAGCAGTCTAAGAAGTTTGTTCACAACATCATGGTTATGGGTTGGAATCTCACTGAACGACGCCATGTTGAAATGTATTCTACCATATTTTTCGGGTCGATCAAACCTTGTAAGAGAGGCTTGTGACCAATGAGTGCGGTAGTTTCGTTAGCTCACGACAAGCTGAGAACAGGACGTAGTTTCAATTCCATTTTATTTCAGTTACGAAACTAATAACTCTAAGGAAAAAAAGTGAATAATCTCTTCTCTTAAAACATCAGCGCCTTTGAGGATCGTCTGAAGGAAAGAAGAAAGAAATCGATATTAATCATATAATATTGTTCTGAATATTTCTATATCCGATGAAATCATTATACCAGAAACAACTGAAGGTGCCATCAGCATCTCGTAGAAAGAAACGTGAGGGAAATCGCTACGATGCTTTTTTTCTACATTTTCATTTTATGAACCTTCACTTCTCTGACTTATGAACCAATACTAACTAAAAGACCTAACCATGATGTGAACAAAAAGTAGAAAAAAAAAGGCAAAAAGAAAGAAAAAGAAGAAAGAAAAAAGAATAAGAGAAATACCAGTTGATGTGAAATGGTATAATACGATTATGATAAAATCAGAACATCAGAGCTATCAGAAATATATTGCTATAACTTGTTCGTAAAAATACAGTTATATTCCATTAGTATTTATGACTTCCAATTTCTTTTATGGAAATCCTTATAAAACTAATCGTTCTTTTTCTATTTTTTCTTCTTCTACATTTTTGTTTGTCTCTTGCTAAATGTGTAGGTTGCGAAGGTCAGTTTTATAAAAGCAATCTAAAATGCGCAGGCTTTTTGTGATTTTTGTCTTAAGGTCACGTATACGGCTTGGTCAGAAAGTCTTTACGTTTGACTACAAGAGTTATATATGTGTGTGTGTGTGTGTGTGTGTGTGTGTGTGTGTGTGTGTGTGCGTGCGTGCGCGCGCGTGTGTGTGTGCGCATGTGTGTGTCTAGCTACACACACACAGACACATACAAACATTTACTCATATAAACACATATATACATAGATATTCAAAGAGTGGGATAAGCAGTTCATATATTATTAATGCAAATAACGCAAATAACTATTCTCAGCCTTTTTGGTGTCATGTATTGGTTTGGCTATCTCCCACTATCCCCCTCTCTCTAACTTTACTTCTCTCTATTTAATCTCTTTCTCTATCTTGTTGGTTTATATGTTGTGGTCAACCAAACGTACATTTAAATATTTCGTGGCCTCTAGAATGAAAGACAAAGAGGGACTGAACGAGAGAAAGAGGAGTAGAATGGGAAGAGAGACAGAGAGATATAGAGGAAGGAAAGAGGGAGAGAAAGAGGAATGTGGAACTATAGTGGGTGAGTTGCAAGAGGGGAAGATCAGGAAAAGGAAGTTACGATGATGCTCTAGTGTAAAAATTAGACGAGAAAGAATACTAAAAGTGATAAAAGGAGGAAAAAACAAAGAAACGAAGATGAAAGATATAGAGAAAATGAGAGAATAGAAAGAAAGAACAAGGACTCACATCAAATATATATATATATACATATACATACATACATATCTACACACACACACATATATATGTATACATATATATTTATATATACATATATACACACACATATATATATATATATATATATATATATATATATATATATATATATATATATATATATATATATATATATATATATATATATATATATATATACATATATATATACATACACATATATATATATAGTGAGAGAGAGAGGGGGGTAGACAAGGGATATATATAGCCGTATTAATAATAGTGATAGTTTGAAGTTGATGTACGAAGAGAGGGAAAGAAGAGTATGAATGATGGAAGATGGAAGTAAACGTAACGAGGGAGAGAGGGACGGGGAGAATAAGAGAAATAAGAGATAGAGAGAAAGGTGGAGAAGAAGAAGATGGCTTCTAGAAGGTTTCTCAGATCTTGGCGCTTTGGAATTCAGTTCACACATCTAGGTGGCTTAGGAGAAGCACGGCCGAACCACGTTTGAGCCAAGTGCCATGCCGTTATGCACCGCTGACAACAGCGTGAGCTTTTATCACCCGCTAACTGGCCACCATTAATGAAGATCCTATTATGATGTGAATGAAGTGTTGTGTCTTATTGGTCAGAGAAAAGATAACAGGAAAAGAAGGGGAGGGGGGGGGGAGAATACGTAGTGTGGTGTGTATATATATATAAATATATACATATATATAATGTATATATATATATATATATATATATATAAACATACATACATATATATATATATATATATATATATATATATATAAATGTATATATATATATATATATATATAAACATACATACATTTATATATATATATATATATAAACATACATACATTTATATATATATATATATATATATATATATATATATTTATATATATATATATATATATATATATATATATATATATATATATATATATATATATATATATATATATATATATATATATATATATAGAATATGAGAGAAAGAGAGAGAAATTGAGAAATGGTAAACAATGGAAGAAGAAAATTATTATGAAACAGTGAAACGGAAGAAACTACAGGAAGCGGTGTGAGGGTTTGAAACAAAACAAAAAAGAAGAAGAAGAAGAAGAAGAAGAAGAAGAAGAAGAAGAAGAAGAAGAAGAAGAAGAAGAAGAAGAAGAAGAAGAAGAAGAAGAAGAAGAAGAAGAAGAAGAAGAAGAAGAAGAAGAAGAAGAAGAAGAAAGACAAATAATGGGAGAAGTAAGAGCTGATAGCCATTTGGTCGTTCATGCACGACCGACTCTCTAATGCGGGACAGTAAGCATGACCATTGGCTGTGGAATGTCATCGGAATGAGCAATGATATCAATGTTGGTGGTGTCGATGCTGGAGATGTGTTGGTGTTGGTGTTGGTGTTGGTGATGGTGATGATATTAGTGATGTTGGTGGTGATGTTAGTGGGGCGGGTGGCGATGATGATTGCAGTCGATTATATTTGCTTGTCTCTTTCTCCTCCTATTCCTCCACCTACTCCTTCCAATACTCCCACATCAGAAGCATTAAAACAATACTGACGTTATATATCCGGTTAGCGGACTGGTAATTATAAAACCTTTCTGTGATATTGGACCTAAACTTTTCGTCCATTTGCTCTTTCCTACTTTCGTTCATTTAGTAAAAGAATGCAATAGATTCTTCAAAAACCGTTTCACTACCAAGACCAACCACAAACACACTTTTTCATACACGTCCAAATCTTTCTTCTCACTCTCGTTTCAGTCACAACCACTATGATAATTTTCTTTTACTTTTCTTTTGTTTCTGCTTTGATTTATTTTGTTTTATTGTTTTTTTTTTTTTCTTTTCTCATTTTTGTTTCTCTTTTTGTTTTTTCTCTTTCATTTTGTATTATTTCGTTTCTCTTTTTCTGTTTTGTTTTATTTTCTCCACTTTTCGATCCATTATCAAGTTTCGCAAAATGTACTTTTCGGTGACTTTGACCAACCATAACAGGACATTTTAGCTGCTGATAAGTTTAGTATTTCTAAAACTAAACAGCACGCACCTGACACTCACGGATATCGAAACCTGAAAGGTTTCTGCCCCCTACCCCCCTCTCCCTCTCTCTCTCTCTCTCTCTCTCTCTCTCTCTATATATATATATATATATATATATATATATATATATATTGTGTGTGTGTATATATATATATATATATATATATATAGATATATATATATATATATATATATATAGATATATATATATATATATATATATATATATATAGAGAGAGAGAGAGAGAGAGAGAGATAAATAGATAGATCGCTATCTATGTTTCTAGCTATATATCACTTTTTTCAACCGCTTTCTTAACCAAGCCATTTTTTCATAAGTAAATGTAATTTTCATTTCCAATCTGGAAATATTCGTTATTTGCGTACAGCGAAATCACTGGCTGAATGAAATTTTATTATTGAGTTTGCCTCCACTAATTCACGATTTCAAATCTACTCTCGATATTTCTTTGGGTAAACGTGCCAAATCTTCATGGATAATTTTTGTAAAAACAATAGATCTAATCAGTCAGAGAAAGTACGGGCTTTGGAGGAACCAATATATTAGGGAAGAAAATGCCTAGTGGTGTTTACGTGTAACCTTGTACATCTTGAGTTCAAACCTCGCCAAGGTTATTTTACATTTTTTCCGACTTGTCTACCGCACTTAATACTAATAATTGCTTCTACTTTTGGCACAAGGCCAGCAATTATCCCAGTGTATTACTGGTGCTTTGTTTTATCGATTCCGTAAGGACCTTGGCGGGATTTGA
>OZ024743.1:119146670-119159170 GCA_964016885.1 Eledone cirrhosa
TGAGTAGTCGTTCGAACAGCTAGGGACAACAACCTAAACATTTTCAACTGCCATTGCCACTGTCTTAAAATAGGATGATATAGCTCTAGATACACTATGTCTAAAAAAATTAATGATTTCTACTATAGGCACAAGGCCAGCAATTTGGGGGAGGGAAAATCGATTAAATCAACCCTCAGTGCATTATTGGTGCTTTATTTTATCGACCTCCTAAGGATGAAAGGCAAAGCTAACCTCGGCGGAATGTGAACTCAGAACGCAAAGGTCCGTAACTCTATGTCGCAAAGCATGGTATCTGAGACTTTACTGATACTGCTATTGGACGTTCAGGGATGGAACACATTTGGTGAAAGGTCTGCTCAATCAGCATTGACCTGTGGCATCACCAACGTTATAAATGATTAGGAAAAACCATCTGTAGAAACCGCAATAATAATGAGGACAAATTTTAATAAATATATAATAATAATACCAACCGCCATCTTATGGATTTACAGTCATGCCATTTAGTAACTTAATGTACTAAATTAGTTGATTCCTAGATTGTCTTCATATGCCATTTTATTATAGAGCAGCACTAAAAGCGGAGAAACAAGTTGGTAGACTAAGAATTCAATTAGATAGCGTGAGCTAAATTCTATAGATATATTCTGCAGTACAGTATAGCATTGAAACAGACCGCCAGAGATTTATTAATCGAATTCTCTATGCGATTTATATGGGTGCTTAGAGTAGGATTAGAAGCAGTGATTCTATGGACAGTTAAAGATAGTACTCGGTCACTGATGAAATCGTCTGACAGAACTGAAATTAATGCGGGTGATTACATATTTTCTTTCGACGGTGATATACAGTGTTGGATAAAATCCATAGATGTATTCTGTAGTAGGGAATGACGCCTAATAATTCAGGCATGACATTACTTTCAACATATCTTTCGAAATGTAGGTACTGAAAGACGTTTCTTGTCATCTTCATTAAAAACGTTCACGGTCTAATGACAGCATTTCGTCATCAATACATGTTTAAATAACATGAATGTAAAAGGAATGCTTCATGCACTAAATACCAGTCATAATCTTCATAAACAACGTATTCAAAAGGCCTCATATGTCATCCCTTTTTGCTATAGTTATAACAAACATTAATACAAAGTGATAATAAGAGTGTATAAAACAAAAAAATAAATTAAATAATGATAATTCTTCCTCCGCTTTTACTCATTGGATTGCATCGTTTAGCTTAATTGTTCTACATTCTCAGGCGTAATCTAACTCATTCATCTGAGTTGACTTCCCTTTTCATCCGTTTGAGATTGATGTCATAAGTTTCCTCTACAATTTGGACTTCATTCAATCTAGTATACTAGTATCATGTAAATATTTACATAATAATCAGTTTCAAAAATCGATTATCATCATTATTATTATTATTATTATTATTATTATTATTATTATTATTATTATTATTGTTCTTTGAGTCTCAGTCATTGATGTTAGTTAACTGGAAAGTTTGTTGAAATGAATATCAAGCCACTACCTGCAGCCTCAGATATTCAGAACGTATCGGAAGATTCTTGCTGTTCCCAGCAAGCATGCCTTTTGAAGTGTTCCAAAAAGCGGGGCTGAACTAACTTTCTTTAACCATCCTTGGAAACTCTTTGAGATAGTACCTAGTGCGCCTATGACAATCGGGACCACTTTGACTTCGCAGTTCCAATTCCTTTTTACCTCCCACTTTAAGTCCTGGTAGCGGTTAATTTTCTCCCTCTCCTTCTCTTGCACTCTCGTGTCGAATGGGCAGGCCACAACCACAATCAGGCACGATCTTTTTTCCTTGTCCAAAACCACCAGGTCAGGTCTATTGTGTTCCAGTTTCTTGTCCGTCTGTATCCTAAAATCCCACAGCACCTGATCGTTTTCTATCACCGACTCTGGCTTATGCTCATACCACTTCTCAGAATGTGGTAAATTGTTTACTTTGCATAGGTGCCAGTGGATCACCCTGCCCATCACATCATGTCCCCAGCCTTTATAGTGAGTCTGGGCTAGGTGTTTACACTCGGATACAATGTGAGCCACAGTCTCCTCTCTCTCTCCACAGATCCTACACAGTGGGCTAGCCTCCTCCTTGTAAATATTGTGTTTCAGCCACTTCGTTTTGAGGGCCTGCTCTTGCGCAGCCATTAGCATTCCTTCTGTAGCCTTTTTAAGGTCTCCTCTTTTCAACCAGTTCCATGTCTGTGCATGTCTGAATTCAGTTTTCTCAAAGAAGGTATTATGAAGGGATTTTTTCATGAAAGTTGCTCTTTCTCCTTGTTTTTATTTCCTCCCTGGACATCCCCTGGTCTATTGTCCTCTCCTTCAGTACAATTCTGAGCATTGGCTCCCTACTATCAGTCACGTATTTGTGTAGGTTGTTTTTCTCCATCTGAACACAGTCCTCTATGCTGATAAGACCTCTTCCACCTTCAGATCTTCTTAAGTAGAGTCTATCGACATCACTCCTCTTGTGGAACATATTGTAGATAGTCAATAGCTTCATAGTTTTCCTATGCATTTCTTTTTGTTCAGCAATATTCCATTTCAGAATTCCCGCACTGTACCTAATAATAGACACAGCTCGGGAATTTACTGCACTTATGGCATTCCTACTGTTCAGATGCGATTTTAATACGCTCCTTACTCTCCGAATGTATTCGGATCTTATCAATTCCTTCATTTTTTTGTTCTTGATGTCATCTGCCTCCAGAACACCTAAATATTTGTATCCTTCTTCAGTGTCAATTTCCTTTATCATCTCACCTGTTGGTATCTGGATTCCGTTGCTTCTGCTCAATTTACACCTCTTCATCACTAGGACTCCACACTTGTTAATACGAAATTGCATACATATATCATTGCTGAAAATACGGACAGTGTCAACAAGCACATCCAACTCCTTCTCACTCTTCCCGAAGAGCTTAAGATCGTCCATGAAGAGGAGGTGATTGATGGTAAGCTCTCCCTTTCCCAACTTGTATCCTGCTCTCACCTTTCGCAGTATAATGGCCAGGGGAATCAGGGCAAGGACAAACAACAGAGGGGACAAACTATCTCCCTGGAAGATACCTCTCTTGATCTTCACGCTTCCCAAGGATCCTCCACCCGATGTTAACTCTGTTTTCCAAGACTTCATACTTTTGCTCAACAACTGTCTGATGTTATCTGCCACCTTGAAGATCTCTAGGCTTTTGGTGATCCAAGAATGAGGCACCATGTCAAATGCCTTTTTGTAGTCTATCCATCCCATGGCAAGACCAGTGTGTTTCCTCTTGCAATTCCTCATTACCATCTTATCAATAAGTAATTGGTCCTTTGTACCACGGGACTTCTTTCCACATCCTTTCTGTTCGTCCGGTAACAAGTTGTTTATGTGGAGATGATGGTAGATTTCCCCGGACATTAACAGTTAACAGTTTCCACATTACGGACAGACATGTGATAGGTCTATAGTTGGTAACATCATTACCCTTGATTCGGTCTTTCATTACCAGAACTGTGGTACCTTTTGTCAACCACTCTGGTACCTCACCTGACATCAAGCAGTCATTGAACATGGTTGTCAGTTTCGGGTGGAGGGATGTTATATTTTTAATCCAATACCCCTGCACACCCTCTGGTTGGTTAGTTTTTTGGCCTGCCCCTTAAGAGTTTCAACTGTGATACTCAAATCAGTTTGTTGGTGTACCTGTTCACTAATCTCCTTTTGTACTGTCTCAATCCACGCTGCCTGATCATTATGTTTAACATCCTGCTCCCATATTCCTCTCCAGGATGTCTTAGTCTGTTCCGCCTTAGGGATCAAGTCGTTGCCTCTTTCTTTCCCTTCAAGCTGTCCAAACAACATCTTCTGGTTGTTGTCAAACATGCGGTTCTGTCTATACTGACTCTGCCCTCGTATCGCCTAATCTTTGCACTCTTTGCTACAATGCGTTGCTTCAGTTCCTCTATGATAATATTTAGCTTTTTCTTCCTAGTTTTGTACTTTATTTCCAGTCTATTTTTAGTGTCTATGTTTTGTAGTGTCCCATTAGGTAGGGACTCAAGCTTTCCAATGTCATTTCTCATTTCCCTGATTTGACCATTCAGTCATTTCTTCCACTAAGGTTCTTATCTTTCTTGTTTGTTGTTTCCTCTCGCTTTTATGCCAAGTAATTTCCTCACCGCATTTGCTGTTGCTTTGAGGATATTGTTGCACTGGTGAAGGTTCCTCGCCTCAAGGTATGGGATGACTTTGTTTACATTAGCTGTTGTTTCTTTTAACTTTTTCCTGTCTACAAATCTTAGGTTCATAGGTTTCCCACTATCATTGTTCATTTCATCTACCACTAAGTTTAGGATATCAACCAAATCTTGTCCTAGCCCGTCAGCATTCATTTCCTCAATGGCCGTATCTTTGTTCCAGGTATTATTTATTTCAGCATTCAGATCATTGTCTGCGTTTTGTTCATCTAATTTAAATAGACCAATCTCGTTCCAGATGTTATGCATCCGATTATTATTATTATGAGCCTCTTGACTCTTCAAATGAAGCAGAAATTATCTTCATAAAATGAAAATACGACAATGCTCTGTACAAAGTATATAAAATTATTTATTTTCTCTACAGAAGTATAACAATATACATTGTTCGAATTTGCGTCCCTAAGTCTACGAAAGAAAGTTTAATAGCCCAGATAAGAAATGTCATAAACCCCTTCATGCCTTTTTACTAATTTACTTCAGATCATAATATACGTTGAGATTGAAATAGGACTGACCTCGTCAGTAAGGTCATAGACTCACCTGTCTAACTGAGTAAACTTTTCAACCGATAAGTGATTTCATGTAATGATAATATGACGTCGAACATTTTCAATGCACAATTAAAATAGAGAAGGTAAAGATGTGGATTAGAGTTTATATTTTAACAATAGAGATGCCAGAATTCTTTTTTTATTTTTTAGTTGGCAGGAACCTTTTTTTCTAAACATAGCTTAGATATAACCATACGGTATGTAATCAGTCGATTAATATATATACACCACAACAAATAATTCATTTCTTAGAAGTTATATTTAATGCGCGCTCAAACACACACTCATTTACATATATATATAAGTATATATATATATATATATATATATATATATATATATATATATATATATATACACACACTTATACTATACACACGCTAACACTCACACATAAGCACAAACACGTACACACACATATACATACACATACACACACAAACACAAACACACATATATATTGTTATATTTTGGTCCAGGTACTTCTCTCAGAAATTCGTTACAGTGTTTGCGTTAGTAGAGTAGGATGACACACACATACAAACACACATACGCACACACATACACGTACACGCACACACATACACGCATGATGATCGAACCTTGGTCAATTATTCAGTATTCACTTTTGGATTAGATAACCATCTGCTCAAATCATTCCCCGCTCATAAATTTATATTTAAGGCACATGAGATAGCTTTCTAATGGACTAGATTCTAATCGATCATAGGCCCGCATCTATCGCTAGCCCCCCGGGTTATGTGGGATATATGAGTGTTTATGTAAAACCCACATTTACAGAACTCCCGTAAAAAGATACATAAATAGACACAAAAAAGCCACACACACACACACACACATATACACACACACACACACACACATATATAAGAGCGGGTGGGGGGCAGAGAAAGCGGGCACACACACAAAATAAACAAAATGGCTAAATGAGAGGTTGTATCTCCCTGTACACACAAAGGAGAGAAACTTTAGTCTAACCACTTTGTTTACTTTTCACAGCGAGGTTAAATTGTATGTTTATAAAGAAATTATACCTTACATTTCAAATTACACTATTACTCTCATAAAAGTACGTAATGCACTTATTAATTACTTAGTATATATATATATATATATATATATATATATATATATATATATTTATTAAAATAAGAGATTAAAGTTTAAGCAAAGAATCGCTGCTTTCACCCATAACGGGATCTTCTGAAACTCATTACTATATATATATATATATATATATAAGCATATATATATATAGAGAAAGAGAGAGAGAGAGAGAGAGAGAGAGAGAGAGAGAGAGAGAGAGAGAGAGAGAGAGAGAGAGAGAGAGAAAGTAAATTATCAGTGTATTTGATTTCAAATGGTTTGAATGTAATTAACTGCACGAAGAAAAATGTAAATCTTGAATATGTATATTTCTAGATAAAAATATTTTTCAGAAACCAACTACTGCTGCCAAGAAACGCGATATAAACTCAAGAAGTTAAGATGAAGCTCTCTCTCTCTCTCTCTCTCTCTCTCTCTCTCTCTCTCTCTCTCTCTCTCTCTCTCTCTCTCTCTCTCTCTCTCTCTCTCTCTCTCTCTCTCACACACACACATAAATATATTGAATTAGACTAATATATATTAAATTAACGTTAATATAAGACCACATGAGAGTCATTACAACTTAAATAAAGTAAAAATAAAATGTATTATTACACTTATTAGTTGAGTTTGTGGAGGAAAAGTCTGTAGATGAGGTATGATATACATAATTAATTTACGCTACAAAAACTCATAACTAATAGGACGCACATTTCAATGACTGGTTTTAGTCATCTCGTCGGCTTTTAATTATGAAGAAATTGAACATCCTAAAGTAATCAGGACCATACATGAACGAGCTATGACATATTTAGCCTCTAGTAAGAAATGCCTAAATACCCTCCTCAAATTCTTCAGTCGCTGTCCACGTGAATCTAAAACTCATTCTAAGAAAAAAAACTGGTCTAGACAAGATTGAAATTATCAATTGATTACCCGAAAAAACACTCATTTGATGTTCAGCTTTCAAAAAAGATCTCCTTCTTTAAACCTTCTGTTAACTTTAACTTGCCACCCTTTCGCAATTATAATAACATATTAATTTACCACCCCGATTCTTATTTTCTGCTATATTTGATATAACAGACAAACATAATCTTTATATACTAAATTAGTTGATAATAATTTACTACCTTTACATATTTAACTCTAAAGTTCTCCCCCCGCCCCTAAACTAGAACTATTTTGTTAACACTGGAAAGAATTCATTTCCATTTTGATTAAAAGCCGATAAGATGAGTAAATTCAGTCACTAAAAGATGTGTCCTATTAATTATGAGCTTTTTGTATGTTTTGTAGTGCAAATTGGTTATGTATATGTGTATATATATATATACACTGTTGCAACTAATGATTTATATATATATATATATATATTTATTAAAATAAATCTTTGGATTTTAGTCTTCAATTTTATTATTATTACTATATATATATATATATATATATATATATTTGTAAAAAGGAAAAGAAAATGCTGACAAATGTGATACATATAAATGAAAAATAGAGCGAGAAACGGGACTGTCCATCATCAGTGATCTTCTGACTATCATCGATATTTCTTCGCATTAAAGATCAGATACCTCAGAGTCAGTGCGAGCAGTAACCAAAATAAGTTATTGGGACAAAAAGATTGGGTGGAGAAAGAGAGACATGTAAACAAACAAATTGGTGATGCAACGTAAAGAGAGGAAATGAGAAACAATTGAATGATACATGTGAACTAAAGTTCTAGCAAATCAATAACGAGAAGAAGAAGGACGCTTCCGAACCCTGCGAAAGGTGAGCGAGAAAAGGATTTCACACAGGTCAGACGGGAGGAAGTGAGAGAGGGGGAGTAGCAGAGAGTGAGTGAGTGAAAGTGTGAGGAAGAGGCCCGCCGAGAGAGTGTGACCAGCAGAGGGGGTGAATGAAAGTAAGAGGTACAAGGAGAGAGAATGGGGAGAGAGAAAGAGGATAGCAGTAAGGTGACGTATATATATATATATATATATATATATATATATATATATATATATATAGATGAGATTCTACAGGACTAGAACTGTTTCATTCATTAGAAATCATCAGGAATCTGATTCCTGATGATTTCTAATGAATGAAACAGTTCTAGTCCTGTAGAATCTCATCTATATTAAAATTTTTATACTCTGCTATGTATTGAGTACCTTACTTACTGTGGTTACCTCCGACTCAACCCGGAATAACGTATATATATATATATATATTCACACGCTTGACAATTGAATACATATATATGTAAAAGGGCGAATATATATAATTATCCAGAAATGATTTTCTACACTTAGATAAACACAAAATACAATCCCTTCTACAAAACATATGTTTAATAATCATGGAAGGATGAACACTAAATACATTTCGACACAGTAAAACAAGAGAAAAATAGTAGAATTGAGGAAATGCACACTTGAATGAAAAGAATGAGAGATAGAAATAAATAGATCGATCGATAGATAGATAGATAGAGGGAGAAAGGCATAGGGAGAGAGAGAAATAGAGAAGAGAGAGAGACCATCATCAATATTTTGAATAATAGTTATTTAGCGAGTGGGTAATTTTCTAAAACAGGATGTCTTTAACTCCGATGGCAAAACAAAGGAAAATAAATAGTGGTGACAATAAAATATAAAAAAAAAAGTTTACATAAACAAAAAAATTAACAAAAAAAAAAGAATATAGCGAAATGCGGGTAGGAGGGCCTACAATAAGCAAAAAAAAATGAAAATATAAAAAAAAAACAAGTAGAGGAAAGAAAGAAGTGAATGAGGAATGACACAATAGAAGATGTCAAGATTCGCTTATCAATACACCTTCACGGAAACAACTTTTCAAGCAATAACAAATCTCTTTGAATTAAGTGTAAGAAAAAAGCAAGCAGTAGACAGCTGTGGCAGTAGTAATAGCTGTTTGGCTATGGCAGTAGAGGAACAGTAGAAGCAGTAGCCATAGCAGTAGTAGATATAATTGTTTCTATTTTTGGCACAAGGCCAGCAAATACCCAGTGCATTACTGGTACTTTATTTTATCAACCCCGTACGGATGAAAGGCAAAGTTAACCTCGGCGGGATTTGAACTCAGAATGGTAAGGGCCATAACTCTATGCGTCAAAGCATGGCGTCCGTTGTAGGTATAATAGCAGTAAAATCAAAAGAAACACCAACAAGAGTGTCTCTATGTGTTGGACCGATCTACGAGAGATAATAGACAAATCTTCTTCAAGTGATATCGTACTGTCTTAAACCTGGAAGAAAACATAAGATTATGTAGTCCAAGTAATATTTAATAAAAGACAAAATAGACACGACTGGTTTGGAATAATCTTTATCACAGCTTAACATAATCAAGGTCAGCTTGGGTTAAAAGAAACACAATAATCACAATTAAAAAAATAACCACAATAATACAACTAGCTTAAAATTATGACTAAATATATGATTAATGAACTACGGGCAATTAACGATATGACCATCTCACAATATGATGCATGTATGTAACCTTAACGTAGTTTTAAGGGTGATTCAGCATGGCACAATGACAAAATATATGAATAACTAGCATCATGGCTAACATACTAATAATATGATCATTGATATATATATATTCTTCTTTTTCCCCGTTCCGTACTGTGCATCGTTCCGTTTCAGTAGCAGTTTTTCTCTGAGAAGAAGCTGTTAAGCATTCGCTCAACACTTCTCTCAAGAAAGGAACTTTATGAATCGTTCTCTCCATGACACTACTTGCAGTGCCAGACTAGATAGAGAGGGTGAAGAATCGTCACAATGCTTGACTGATACTTTTTTTTATCGACACCAGAATGATAAAAAGCAAATTTGGCCGCACTAGAATTTGAGCTCAGAGTGCAGAGAATCGGAACAAATACCGACAAAATAATTCAACCACTTATCAGATATATGAATAAATAACAATATAAACAATATGACATAGTTAACGATTAGTATGCCAACTTTCTTACTAATCAATAATGTGATTATCTTTTACCTAAACAATATGGCCAACTAACATTGAAGCAAACTGTATAAACAACAAACAGAATATCACCAACTAAATATTGTAAACTTAAGTGACATGCACAACACTATCACCAAATACATAACCAAGTTTCAAATAAAGAGCTGTGACCTCTACGTAGTCCCCAAAAGTCGCAAAAAATAGCAACTATATCACCCTCTATTTCAAATCAAACACCAACATTTATAAAACGAATGAGACGAAAGCGAATGAAATGTACAGAAAAAGATAGGTTGTTCTGAAGATCATTTAGAGGGTTGGACGCCATGCTTTCCAGCATAGTTACGTCCCTTTACGATCTGAGTTCAAATCCCGCCGAGGTTGACTTTGCCTTTCATCCTTACGGGGTCGATAAAATAAAGTACCAGTGATGCACTGGTGAATTGCTGGCCTTGTGCCTAAAGTAGAAACAATTATCATCGGCATCATAATCGCAATCACCACTACACCCACCATCACAACTAACTCCATCATCACCACCACTACAATCTCCACCATCACTACCGTCATCGTCATTACCGCTACTCCCGTCACCACCATCATCATAATCATAGCTACCATCATCACCATCATCACCATCACCTTCATCACCAACATCATCATCATCATCATCATCAGAGCTGCAATCACCATCATTAACACCATCATCATTATCCCCTCTACCCGGTGAATAACATCATCATCTCCGATAGACCCTTCACCACGACAGCCATCATCATTGTTACAACTACCTTCACCACCACCATCATTAACACCACCACCACAACCACCATTATCATCATAAACGCCATAATCGTGCTAAGCAGCAGTAGTAAAACTAATGAGTAAAATCTCTCCATACACAACAAACATTTAAACTTTAGAAGAAGAAGAAGAAGAAGAAGAAGAAGAAGAAGAAGAAGAAGAAGAAGAAGAAGAAGAAGAAGAAGAAGAAGAAGAAGAAGAAGAAGAAGAAGAAGAAGGAGGAGGTAGTAACACTGGTTTCGATAATGATAATAATAACAATACCAGTTACAATAGCAACAACAATAGTTATGGCAATAATAATAGTGAACTGATATATTTTCACACACACACACACATTATGCACGCACACGCACTCACACACATAGACACGCACATAGACACACTCAGGGTGTATTTTTTTCTTCTGCTTTGTCTGGTTCTTAAGGAAATCGGACATGAGGGGGCGTTATTTAAGATGTGTGACGATGGACAAAGGGTCAAGAAAGGAAGTGTGGCCTCCGTACTGGAGTAATTTCCTTCGACTGGTCATTGAAGCATTGCGACCTTTGCTTACATCCGAACCTTAAAATGAATGGTGTTTTTACGAAAGCCGAGCGTATAGAGACGTCAGAAATACACGTTAACTTGCTTGATACATTTTCTTGGTTGCACTCTGTTATTGTATATATAAGTCTGTCACTCTCTCTCCCTTACATTTTATGATCTTTCTACCTTTCTTAACCGCTCACGTTATTTGCCAGTATGTGTGTGCCTGTGTGTGTGTGTGTATGAGGGAGAGAGAGAGAGAGAGAGAGAGAGAGAGAGAGAGAGAGAGAGAGAGAGAGAGAGAGAGAGAGAGAAAGATGGGGGAGACAAATAAAGAGAATGGGAGAGAGAAAGAGACAGAGGGAGAGGGGTATGTGTATGTATCAACTTATCAACTTATGTAAATTTAGTAAATCTATAAATCCTTCGCTTTCCCCTAACTCAATGTATGTATGCATATATGTATATATGTATGAATCTATGTATGTATGTATGTACGTATCTAATTGTAAATGTACACATGCATACATTTTTGTACACATACGTGTGTGACATTTTGAGTACGTATCCTTCAGTTTGCCCAATGTCTTTTTGAGAGAAATTTGGTAGACAGTAACAGGCCGGAAACCAATCGTATACACACACACACACACACACACACACATATATATATATTTATATATATATATATATATATATATATATATATATATATATATATATATATATATATATATATATATATATATATATGTATATATATATGTATATATATATGTATATATATATATACGCATCTAGTTTTACTTACAACAACCAGTATTGTTTGTTTATGTTCTGTAACTTACCAGTTCAAAAATTATCATCACACGCACCAGTTGAACTTCAATTCACTTTATTATTAGTTCATGAAATAATGCTTGGTGAGGAGGAGGATTTTGGACACCCAACGGGATGAAAAACAAAACCTGTTAATGGCGAAGGAACTCACGAGAGTAAACGGTCATCCAATAAAGTTTTTTTTTTTATGGAGCGAGATACTCTTACTCTTCATTAAGACATATCTCTAGAAGATTACTCTGATATAAAACCTGCAACTTCGTTTGCATCCAATGATGTAGACTAATTCTTCTTTCTAAGCAAATGCATTCGATGTTCAACGAGTGGGACTGGCCCCATGCAAAGCCTTCCTCACTTAAAAAAGTTTCAAGCACTGACATCGGTTGAT
>OZ024743.1:119166670-119179170 GCA_964016885.1 Eledone cirrhosa
CTTTCTATCCGGTGTTCTAAATATATGACTACTCGTGCTGATTATATCTGTTCGTACGTTGCAGACATAATTTATCAACTAGTTAAACACCATCAACTGAGCACAAGTTGCCTTGAGTGGAGTCCACTCTTTTGCATGGAAAGGATAAATTCATATTTTGAATTGTGTTGCTTCCTATTGCAGTAAGCAGTGTGTCGTAACGTTGTTGTCTTGTGATCCCTGCATGTGGTAAGGCCTCGGCAACAATATCTTTGATCTAACGTTTCTTTGATTCAGAACTGGATTAGGGATAATCAGCCGAAATAATCACCGCCACCACCACAATATTCATAACTAATGATGTTGTATATGATTTACATCTTTACTAACTATATTCATCACCACCACTATCTCTGTCAACCTGATCACTACTAACCAGTACACACATATCAACCACCTCTTAACCGCCATGCCATTAACATTACCACTATCAATAACACCAACACCATGACGACAACACTTCCGTCTCCCCTCATCGTCTCTACCATTGCCATTATCATTGCCATCATTATCCAGAGTTGTGGTCACAGAGGCGTTTTTTCTTTTTCTTTTACGAAATAGCGATTTAAGAAACGATTATTTTTATTGATTAGCCCACATTTGTTAGTGTTCACCAAGTTTACAACCTCTCACCCACATCTTTTTCGCAAGATTTCTATTCCGACATTTTTATTTCTGAACCGTATCTTATCTAATCTCATCCTACGCATTTACTTCCTAACATTATCAACTCAGACGACATAATTTTTGTTCTACCTCATGACAAGAGTTTCCGCTATATTTTATTTCTATATGACGAGCCAATGTGAAAGCTTAGTGTTCGTTCGAACCGCTAAAAATAACAACCCGATCTCACTCAAATCGCACTCCCATTACACTCTTAGAAAGAGAAACGGCACACTAGATAAACTCTAGTTCTTGATACAATGTATTTAAAGAAGAAAAGAAACACATAGAACATTATTAAGCGAAATAAATATATTGCCTCGCAGTTACCTATCTTTATATTCAGAATTTAAATCTATTCGAAGCCGATTTTGCTTTTCATACTCTTGGGTTCGATAGAAATTATCAGTCAAGTATTGTGATCAATATAATCGATTACCTGCTCCCCTCTTTACTCAAAATTTGCTAGCCTTCTGCCTATGCAAGAAATGTTTAGAAGCAATATCTTGAGGAGATGAATTGTTAGAGTATTGGCCAAAATGCTTTGCGGTCAAATTCGTATTTCACTTTTCCGAGATGGATAGAGAGTACTAGTGAAATACTGAGCTTGGTTGTTATAACTATAAATCATCATAGAATTACAATAAAGATTATCTGTTCTTACATAAGTAGGAAGACATTGCGAGGGAGAGGTGTTTACATTGTCAAACAAACATACTATCTTTATCATTGATATTATTGCTGTAGCTGCTAATATTTGTGGTGGTGGTGGTGATGATGATGATGATGATGATGATGATGATGATGATGATGATGATGATGATGACAATGACGACGGCGACGACGACGATGATGATGATGTTCTAGATGTTATTATTGTTATCTGTTGCAGTGTTATCCTTATTGTTTAACGTTATACTCTCTCTGAGTTAGCAAACATCTGTAAGCAAAGGCCTCCTAGCTGTGACCATCATGTCTTATGTTTGACTTTGCGTATAATGGACTACATTATCCAACGCGTGCTTCCACTTTTAAACAAAAGAAAAGAAAAACAATGTAGGTTTGGAATAGGAGGAGAATTATCTGTTATTTCTGACATGTTGAGTAAACAAATATTTAATATTGAAGTGGTTACCGTAGTTAATACTGTGTATTATTTTCATTGATCAATGCCACTTTTCATAAATTAATTAACGTGGTTGTTGTTGACGATGTTTTGCTGTTTCTTTCACTTGTTGCTGTTTTGCTGTCCTTTAATTTTTGTTCATGTTGTACCTCACACAAATATATATTTAATTCTTCAAACGTAAATTATCATGGATGTTCTGTATAATATTACCAAACCTTCAAATGCCTTCACATAAAATAAAAAAATGGAGGCGAATTCATCCCCTACACACTCGCAAACATATTTCTCACGTGCAAACATATTTCTCACGTGCAAATGATGACACACGATTTCAGAAAATGTTGAATGAGCAACAAAACAACGCCAGTGCAGACACCACTACAATCACCAGGGAAGAAACAATCTATGAGGCCACTATTGACAACAACAACAACAACAGCAATAACAACTCTACACAGCGAAATTATGATATAAATTTCCCGCAATTAAAAAATTCAACATCATCGTCACCATCACAAGAACTAAAAAATAAAATGAATACACACAATAAAGACTAACACAAATGCTGCCACCATTTATCATCACCACCACTGCCACCAACAAAAATATGCAACAACAAAAATGTGACAAGAAAAAAAAAGCGAAAATAAGTGGTTCTTCCAACAAAGCTTTATCGCCCCTCTCCGCCTTCTCTAAACACAATCACATACATAGACACCTACACAAACACAAATTTACTCTCACCAATATCCGAGACAGATTCCACAGAAAACAGTACCTCCTCATCTTGAAGGGAAGATGAGAGGAACTCCCCTTAAAAAATCTTGCCTTACACCATCACCCACACAAGAAAACACAGAAAACACTCTCACAACACATCCGTCAAAATACACATAGCTAACACCACTAGAACCATCCCAATTACAACTAACCCCAAGAAGAAAACACAACAACAACAACAAAAACCAATCACACAGATATCAAACGTTGTGATAGTGAGGAGGGTCAACGAAAAGTTGATGGCCCTTATAGTACGAAATAATGATATTGAGAGTTAGGGGAAGAATTTCGTCACCATCACATTTAAAGAACTACAAATTCTAATGATGGCACACATGTCTGTTGAGACTTACAAAAAACATGTGAGCTTCCCCTAAGATGTGAGAACCCCAAATGTAAAAGCCACGAGTAGGCTTTTAAAAGGGTTTCCAAATGAATGGATGGTGTACCTTACGAGTTTTACGTACCCATGCCACAAGTCCTCGTCAACTTTTTCAAGTTCCACTTGGAAAGATACTTGAGAATGGAGAATCAAGCGCTGCTCCTCGGTACATTTGTTAAAAGGTAGGAGAATATAGCAATAATGGCCCGTCTGAATGGGTCTACTCTCAACATATGTCTGAAAGCTGATGAATTCATAGAGAAGGGGGTCACCTTCCTAGGGTATTCTTGAGGATTAGGGTGATTTCGGGTATGTGGGGTTCTTAAACAAACTCTGGTTGGGGGATTCTGTTGTTATATATTTCTAGTTAATTGGTACCAGTTTTCCTTCTTTTTACACGTTTTTATGTAAGTCCCTGCAGTCTGTGTATTTTTTTTTTTTTTTGCATTGTCCTTTATGTTTCGACCCAAGTGGACCAAAAAAACAAAAAAAAAAACAAATAAAAACAATCAATATTATGGCAGTATTTGTTTCGGCTCTCTATCTCCGTTCTGAGATCAAATGGCTCCGAGTTCAACGTTACCTTTCATCTTTCCGATGAAATAAATTACTACTCATGTATTGGGTCGACATAAACGATTTTTCCTCCCCCCAAATTGCTGGCCTTTAGCCTGAATTAGAAATCATTATTAACGAGGTTAACTTTGCCTTTCATCCTTACGGGGTCGATAAAATAAAGTACCAGTAATGCACTGGGTGATTGCTGGCCTTGTGCCAAAAGTATTAACGATTGATTTAATTTGGGGCTCAAGCCTTGGCTTTTGGTTATATCATGAGAAGAGACACAGATGATGTAAACAATGATATTGTGTGCCTTGTCAGAAAAATGACTGCGCATCAATAATTGGTGAAGTTTATTCATTTATCTACACCTGCTTCATGATTGTGGTTTTAATTTCCTTAGGAATAATCATCATTTATTCAACTTTCTGCCGATGAAATAGGGATACAATTATTGTATACATAAGTAAGAAGAGAGTTTTGTGTATATTCTCTACATACATTGTGGTTAAGATTGTTATATATATATATATAAAGGAGCGATCGACTTTTTTGTCAAATCGGACCGAGGGAACAATGTTTCCGTTGGTCTTTCCAATTGCTAATACTATCTATCGGTCGCAACTCCAGGTAGAAGGAGCAACGTGAAATAAAGTGTCTTGCTCAAGGATATAACGCATCGCCTGGTCCAGGAATCGAACTCACAACCTTACGATTGCGAATACAATTCTCTAACCACTCAGCCACACGCCTTATATATATATGTGTGTGTGTGTGTGTGTGTGTGTGTGTGTGTGTGTGTGTGTGTGTGTGTGTGTGTGTGTGTGTGTGTGTGTGTGTGTGTTCATGTATGCACACGTGCAAATTAGTTTTAGACGATTTTCTTGACATGAAGCATTGTCATCAAATTGGACTGCCGGTATCGATATTTTCATATCGTATCTTGAAAAATCTGGGTCAGGAACAGTTGGATTAATTGGATTAATTGTCAATATATTAACAAGAACCAGAAAACAACAATGTCCTGGGTATACCTATATAAAATCTATACACACGCAACATATATACATCGTATATACATATATATATATACATACATATATATATATTCATACATAACATGCATGAATACATATATACATACATACAGACCTAATACTTAAAAACGTAAAATACCATAATATAAGAAGAGGATTTACAAACACGAAAAATCGTCCTTGACGGTGCCAAATGATTCGCTCTAGTAAATATTAATATTCCCTATTAATGGAAATGTGTATTCGTCTCCGTGTGTCAATATACATATATATTTATATATACATACATACACAAAACACACGCTAACTAATACCTTTACACACACACACACATATATATATATATATGTATGTGCGTGTGTGTGTATTTCTGTGTATGTATGTGTTTATGACGTATGTAAGCTGTGAATATTGTATTAAGAACGTTTTATTAATTTTTGCCGTAAGTTGGTCCGATGGAATTCAATAGGGAAGAGTTATTTTTCCTCAATTATGTTTTAATATTGCTCCTATTTCTATTGTAACTGATATTGCTGGGGACTGCGACTTTAATACATTCATACATACATACATGTATTCATATATATACATATATATATATATATATATATATATATATATATATATATATATATATATATATATATATATATATATATATATATATATATATATATATATACATACATAAACATATAATTAAGCACACACACACACACACACACACTTTTACATGTATATGTGTTTTTTGTGTGTGTGTGAGCATCGGAAAAGTATCCAATCTTTGCCTGGGCAAAAGATACATACTTGGTTGTGTTCATTTGTTAACCCTCTTCGAAATAGGTAACTCGAGCCTCCATACATTTAGCTAGCAGATCCTTCAACCGTTGAAAGCACGTCTGAAGTGCTTCTTTTGGAATGACTCTCATCTTCATCATCACAGTCCGCTTAGTGTCATCTCAGCTCTCAAAGGAATACAATGACAATATTCAATTGAACGGACAGCAAGGTATGACTTTAGTATGACATATGCCTAAAGAAACTGCTTTTATTCATACACTCACCGCTGTGCATTCGACGATTTCTTAATGAAGAAATAACGAAAGAGTTGACAAGTGATTGCATTCAGACTATATACAATATAAGGTTTAAATTAAAGGTATTAAATTAAAGTTATCTATTCGTATGATACATATAATGTCGATCTCGGCGGAAATCAAACTCATAATTTAAGTATAAGCACCTAAATAACGAAGGAATAAAAAGAAAGAAAATCGAAAACTATACAGTATTAACTGCGTTAACCGGATTTACATTGTTTTTATTTTAGAAATTAATGAGTAGATAGAACACCCTTTCGCAAACACTTTGAAATATATAATATATACATAAATATATACACAAATGTGTGTGCATATCATTCTATCAATCTCTCTCTCTCTCTCTCTCTCTCTCTCTCTCTCTCTCTATATATATATATATATATATATATATATATATATATATATATATATATATATATATATATATATATATATATATATATATATATATGAAAATTGCAAACTTGACTGTCACCACACATTATGAACCTGAAGATTGCGAAAGCATGAAAGTACTTGTTCAATTAACACTTAACATTTAATATTCTATCATACTATTTCATTATAATACCATTATAAATTTTAAAGGATTGTAAATAAAACGAGTAAATCAGACAAAGTTGGAATTCCTCTTATTAATATAATCTTCTATACACAATCATACACACCCGTGTATATTTATCTCTCTCTCTCTCTCTCTGTATATATATATATATATATACATACATATTTATATTTATATATATATATATTGTGTGTGTGTGTTTGTGTGTGTCTCTGTCTGTGTGTGTGTGTGTGTGTGTGTGTGTGTGTGTGTGTGTGTGTGTGTGTGTGTGTGTGTGTGTGTGTGTGTGTGTGTGTGTGTGTGTGTGTGTGTGTGTGTGTGTGTGTGTGTGTGTGTGTGTGTGTGTGTGTGTCTATTACAGGTATAATAGCGAAATATATAAATCTTCGAGAAAACATATAAATCAGTGTGTCCAGCACACAAAAAAAAACTTCCTTGAAACTCACCCCATCGTAAATGAAGTGAACCAAGAATTGGTCAGTCGGAATTCGGTAATCAACGACGCTATTCTTCAGAAACGGCTTCATGCATAACAAAAGTTATATGAATTATTTACATATATAGAAATAAGTTGGAAACTCAGATCCTAAGGCTCCGAAACATTGTCGGGAACTTAGAAAATAGAATACTCTATTGTATACTTTTGGAAAGATTTTGATGGTAAAATACGAAAAAGTGAAGCTTGAACACGCGGTGTACAACAACCATCAAACACAAAGCAATGTTATCTTTCACTAAACCTGCCAAATAATTCTGTTACAATAGGCTTGTCTTACAATATGCTCGCAGTCCAGCTGTTTGTATAAAGAAAGCAGTTGATGGTATCTGTGGAAATGTTCGATATGTTCGTCTTCAGCTGGCTGGTGGCAACATCCAGTAACCATTCAGAGATCAAGCCACATCAAATAATTGAACACATATAATTATTGAATAAACATGTGGAGAGATCAACACCAACTAGAGTTTTCTTGGATACTAATGAAGATAAAACATTACATCACCTCAAGCATCTTAACTAGAGACGATAACTAGCAGGATATCATGACTAGAAACGACAACAATGAAGATAACACAATAAGTCTGCTCAAGCAAAACGGCTATGAAAACAGAGACTGAAACAAAGGATAGATAGAGAAAAAAAGCAAACAAGATGGGGATACTCCGGAAGAATCAAAATTCCAATGATCAAATCTAACAAGGGATTCTGCCTGTTAGAATTAGTTGTCTGTGAGTCACACACAACTTCTACACAACCGTATTTAAAAGGGTTACACTTCATAATGCAATCCTTGATACGCTATGTCTATAAAAGAAAGACAAAATGGGCATCCTCTCAGTTGTGTGTGCTGTTTAATGTGAGAAATAAGTTTGTAGCTTCTCATTGAAGTGAAATGGAAATGCGGCTGGAATGCTTTTGATCATATGTCTGTCCCAACAGTCTAGATCTTTGACTAAACAACATCAACAATGACGATGAAAAGGAAACAGGTTTATTAACACCGAAGCCATTCGTCGTCTTATCTATAGCTTATATTGAATTAGAGCTGTTAAATAGCAACCTCATCTCTTAAGATGCTGTCTGATGAGGTCGTGTTGGTGGTTGCGTGATTACTGCATTACGTAATTATGAACGCCACAGAAATATGTATTACGGCAGATTCTGAATAAAATGAATTAAGAAAATTTACAATTCACAATTATCATCATTGTAATACTTCGTTATGGACTACCAAATCACATTTGGAGGCAAACACAGGTCGTTGGATGTCTCAATCCCTTTACTGATTGGAGTGTTGCATACACAAGCCAGTTGTCAACCACTTTTATAAAAGCCTGCATATATATATATATATATATATATATATATATATATAATGTAGGAGGTGAGTTTTATTGTAGTACAATAAAGCAATGCAGATATCGGATAAGAAGCACTCTACAGTTTGTAGGACTGGAGTATACATAATATATAAGAACAAAAGATGGTTAAAAGAGTTCCATGTATTTTATTATGCGCATTTCAAAAACAAATATCATCATGCAAAAATATTTGTGTTTTCATCAGATAAAACAGGAGGACATGATATGAAGGTTAAAAAACACTTGTGGGTAGTTCAGTTTTAAATCAACATATCATATATGTTGATTTAAAACTGAACTACCCACAAGTGTTTTTTAACCTTCATATCATGTCCTCCTGTTTTATCTGATGAAAACACAAATATTATTGCATGATGATATTTGTTTTTGAAATGCGCATAATAAAATACATGGAACTCTTTTAACCATCTTTTGTTCTTATATATATATATATATATATATATATATATATATATATATATATATATATATATATATATATATATCAGGCTTTCTGTTTTCACCTCAGACTTTCTGCTTGTCTCTCTTTGTCTCCTTCCCTATCTCTCTCTTTTTCTCCCCCTCTCTCGCTATATATATATATATTTATATATATATATATATTAATATATATATATATTTATATATATATATCTATATATATACATGTAGATTGTCATGAAAAGAGAGAGTGTGAAGGAAAAGAAAAAGATAGATAATGAGAGGAACAGAAAAGATAGATAATGAGGAATGAGAGAGTGAAAAAGATATTGCATGGAAGATACAGTAGGAGAGAGAAATTGGGCGACAATGAGTTGACTTGAAATCCACTTTCAGTTTATTCGGGAGGGCTCGGTTGACAGGTTTTGTCACCGCCATAAATCAGCCAGTGTGACCAAAGAAAACAAAATAGAGAGGATGTATGGTAGAGAGGTCAGTATGTAACTACAGTGATATCCCCACCACCCCGTCAAATTTGATGTGCTAAAAATAGCAGCCAAATCGCCCGCTCTCATACCCGTTCTATTCTTCTTCTTCTTCTTCTTCTTCTTCTTCTTCTTCTTCTTCTTCTTCTTCTTCTTCTTCTTCTTCTTCTTCTTCTTCTTCTTCTTCTTCTTCTCCTCTGTCGTGAAGGCAGAATCCCCCAGCATGCTTTCGAGCGGGTCCTGTCAGAAGCAACTGTCTCCAATTGATCCGGCTGGATCTCCAAGTAGAACCAGTCAATCTCTTGGATGTTATCCAGCCATCATGCCCGAGGTAAACCGCTAAGTATCCTTTCGGCTGGTTTTTGCCCATAAATAGTGATGAAGCAAAGGAAAAGGGAGAATTTAAGCAAGACAGACAGAATAACACATTGAAACGATGAAAGAAAAAAATATGTATGGTCGATTCGTGCGTGAAATGCCTGAGACAGTTGACAAAGATAGGAACTGGGAATGAACTAGGAAAAGTGACATAAAAGTTGAAACTGAGGCCCTTTTTTTTTGCAGCCTAGGAACAGGCACTAAGAACGAATTATATCAATTTTAGTATTGACAAGTCAGTGAATTCCCCACTTTGTAGGTTGTGTAGTGAATGTATTGTGGCAGTAATTGTGAATGTAAAATGGTTACAGTCCTTAATAATAATAATAATTCTGCTGCTACTGCTACTATTACTACTCCTTATATGTTTTTATATGTTTATTCGATCTGCTTGAAATAAAGGCCAAATCACCCTCACCTCACAAACACACTCACCATCTAAAAAAGGAAATCAGATAATTACACTTCTGGAAATGAGAAGAAGAAGAAGAAGAAGAAGAAGAAGAAGAAGAAGAAGAAGAAGAAGAAGAAGAAGAAGAAGATGATGATGATGATGATAACGACGACAATAGCAACAATAACAACTACAACTAAAATATGAAATATTGAAAACAATGTAAGTTACATGAGCAACTTATAACATCCGACACAAATCTGGTCAATTGTCACGACCTCTCCATCTCTTTTTCTACATTTGTCATCTCCCCTCTCTCTCCTCACTAACTCACTTATTTTTCTCACTCTTTCATTCTGCTTTTCCTGATGAAGCTATTTCTGAGTTGCGGGAGTAGAAAGGAAAGCAGTTCATATAATGGAACAGGTTAGAAAGCCCGGTTGTTATGCATGTGGCAATAATAACTAATGGAGGGCTTTCTTCTAATGGAAAACTAGAGAAAGAAATGCAGTAGCGAACAAAACAGCTGAAGCATCAGCAACAGCAGCAAGCCCAGGAAACTGGTATTTGAAGAACACGGCTGGGAACTACTGCAACGCTAGTAGGAACAAAATTCGCTTTGTCTTCAATGTCAGAAGCTGATGAGCCGGAAATCAAGGCCTCCACCCACCATTAAGACGGGGAGAAAATGTAGACTGGAGTAGGGTGGCAAACTGATGTGGAAGCGAAACGAAAAGTCACAAAAGAAAAAAATATAAATGAACCAAAAATAAAGGTGTGTAGGTCGCGCAAAAAATTGTTCATATGACAGCATGTAATTCACATTTGTTTGAGGGTCAGATGGATGAAAATATACACTCTTTCGTAAATGTAGAGTCTTTCTATGTATGATAGAAATATTTCATTCAGAAATAAGGTACATTGTCAAGATTAATAAAACTACACAACACCACTAGTTCCTGAGTTCAAATCTCATCATGGTTGACACTTAAGTCTCGATAAATTACATATGTTCCAGTATGGTATGTATCAGTCCAGTTAATAATTATTTCTAATTTTGGCACAAGATAAAAAATGTAGGAGACAGGAAAGTCTATTATATTTCAGTACTGGACTGGTACTATATTTTGTCGACCCCAGAAGGATAAAATCAAGCAACAAAGATTTGAATGATTACATACATACATACATGGTGGCTGCCAACTCGTTTTCGAGTACGGCCACTACATTATATCCATGTAGGCGAACCCCTACCGATGCGCTGAACGAGTGTGACTTTTTAGTCCAGCCAGCGACTTGAAAACTCTGGTACAAACACTACACTTGTGACAATTATTGACACATAGTGCTGGGCCCATGGTACCATGTGACGACAAGTGCAGAGAGATCTCCAGATATAAAGCAATGCCTGTGCCGTGAAGCTTTTATAGTGAGCAAAGGCACTGCACAAAGCCAGTTCCACTCTCTTAACCAAGATGATATTTACCAAAAAGAAGAACAAGTCAACATCATTGGATACCATCAGGGTTGCAGGTGTTATATCAGAGTTTTCCTTCTCCTAGAATTCTGCCTTGACAAAGGCTAAGGGTCATCACTCATACATACATACATACATACATACATACATACATACATACATACATACATACATACACATATATATATATATATATATATATATATATATATATATATACATAGAATGGGGTAATTATTTCCTGATGATAATAGAATCATGTCTACAATGGACCATGAGAATAAAGCGGAAAATCTTCAACAAGCACATCTTGCCGGTGCTGACGTATTGCAGTGAGACCTGGGCGCTGAAAAACACCATGAAAAAAAAAAATTCAGTGTCACCTAGCGAAAGATGAAGGGCATCATGTTGGGTATCATGCTGCGTGACAAGAAGTAGAACACTTGGAGCCGACAAGTAACTGGAGTCAGCGACGTAGTAACAACCATGAAGACGAACAAACACAGATAGGTTGGCTACATATCGCTACTCAATAAAAAACATATGGACGATCAGTGTGACAAAGTGGAGACCAAGAAAATGGACAAAATCAAACAGACGTCCAAGGACAAGATGGCGAGACGACCTCACTTACCACCTGGGACTCTCATGGTCAAGACTGACAAGGGACAGAAGTTAGTGGAAGGAGCCAGGGACCCTGGATCAAGTATATATATATATATATATATATATATATATATATATATATATACACATACATACATACATGATGGCTGCGCCTTCGTTATCGAGTATGGCCATTGCACGATATACGATTATTAATAATTATTAATTAATTCTATCGTGCAATGTCTCTGCGTGAAGATATTTTTAAAGTGAGGGAAGACTGTGCTCTGAGCCAATCCCACTCTCTGAGCGACAGTAGCTATAACCCGAAAAGAAGAAAAGATCAACATCATCGGTAACTACTGAGCCGCAGATTTTATATCGGAGTTATCCCAGTTTCCTGAGTTGCCTTCTCCTAGAAGAATACCCTGACAAAGGCTAGGGTCCTTCACTCCCATAAATACATATATACATGCATACCTGCATACATATGGTTGGTATTTAATTTAGAAACAGCAAAATGTCAACTAAGAATTTGAAGGTATATAACGAAATTCCGGACTGACTTTACTTTGTTGCTCTAGCGACTCTACCGAT
>OZ024743.1:119184170-119189170 GCA_964016885.1 Eledone cirrhosa
AAACCTATCTATAGAAATGAACGGAAAGACGCAAAGCCCCTTTCGTTAACATTTTAATATTACACATAACTTCGTGTCTAAACTATTGTGAAGCCGATTATTATATGTTTAACTGGACGAACGTGACGTCGGCCAACACTTTGAGATGGATAGAGCTAAAAATAGGGATGGAGAAATACACAGGGAGACAGAGAGACAAAGATAGAGAAGGAGAGTGAGAGACAATGAATATTTGTGGAGTTGGGTGCTAAAGGGTGTATGCGTCGGGAAATATGACCACTGGACGTAACAAGTGTCAGATTCTCTTTAGAATTCCAATAGAAACTCAAAATAATCGGTAAACACGTTATGAACACAAAGGTCACGATTATAGCATTATAACTGGCAAGACTCACACATGCATGCAACGAAAGATATAGAGACAGTGACAGTCCGACAGTCACTCCTTCTATATAGAAAGACATATGGATATTTCTTTAACAATGAAATATATATACATATATACCATGCATATATATGTGTATATATATATATATATATATATATATATATATATATATATATATATATATATATATATATATATATATATATATATATATAATAGCTTTCACCATATTTTTTACTAAAGGAATTTTAGCCTGATAATGGGGTTTAGAACCCTCAGATAAATGGAAAAAGATGAGTATTGACGTACATGGGAGTCAATACTCATCCTTTTCCATTTATCTGAGGGTTCTAAACCCCCTTATCAAGCTAAAATTTCTTTAGTCAAAAATACGGTGAAAGCTATTCTATTTTCTAATTTAAAACCTGCTCACTGTTTCAAAACATACTTACTTGATATATATATATATATATATATATATATATATATATATATATATATATATATATATATATATATATATTCATGTATATATATATATTTATATTCATGTATATCTCTCTATACATAATCTTTAGATAACTTCTAAATTTCTAGATTATTATTTAGGGATTGGCAGTATCGGTAGAGGGTCGGACGCCATGCTTTCCAGCATAGTTACGTCCCTTTACGATCTGAGTTCAAATCCCGCCGAGGTTGACTTTGTCTTTCATCCTTACGGGGTCGATAAAATAAAGTACCAGTAATTCGCTAGTAATTGCTGGCCTTGTGCCTAAAGTAGAAACAATTATTTATTTTGAACTACGAATAATTCATGCATTTACACCCTGTTATATATATATAGGTATCTATTTAACTTTAGCATGCTTCAATCTATTACTTTATATTCGTTATCATTTACCTAAAATATACTGGCTCATTAATATATATCTATATACATAATCGTTATTTAAATATTTCTAACAATAAGTACTTCATAAGCTTTACATACTGAAAATGTTGACATTTTTATAGTTTATCTTCGTTAAAGTTTACATTTAGGAAAATATTCAACAGCGTAAATTTTCTTTTCGCTGGCCAGGTAAATCCTTTAAATATTACCCTCATAAAATTCAGAAGTTTAGAAATGTTAACACACTTATAGAATTTATAAAATTAATAAATATAAATAACCAGCAACTTTAAAAAAAAACCTTATATCTTGATTCTTCACCCACAAATAACATAAATTAAATATTTTGAAACTTAACCGTTTAACTTTTGGAAAAATCTCTTTCTGCATATATTTACCCCTCTCTCTAAATCCCCTTTCAGCGGCCCTCGTTGACTGTTATAATTCATGAGATCTTTTCCTAAATAAACATAACTTGTAGTATCCTACATTTTAAAATCTCTATAGCTGTCACATTAACCAACGTTTTTTTTCTTACTCACACATTCTCTTTTGAATTTTTTACGTTTTCGCATTTTCTCATTATTAGGGTATAAATGTTGAATTTTCTCTTGGGTTAATCACTACCTTGATTAAATCTTAACCATTTAACATCTCAGGGTATGTCATGTATCCTTATATTTTGTCTGATGAGGATGTACTGTTGTACCTCCGAAATATATATAATAAAATGTAATTGATCAAAAGTACATCTATTTTATTAATATTTGTATTTTAATATTAATAACTCTGAAAAATGTTTTTCGTAGAGTGCTTCTAATCTACTGTAAAACTCATTCTCTGATATACTCATTGAATCTTGTTTAACTCTTTAATATATATATATATATATTTAAT
This sequence comes from Eledone cirrhosa, assembly GCA_964016885.1. Classification (NCBI taxonomy): domain Eukaryota; kingdom Metazoa; phylum Mollusca; class Cephalopoda; order Octopoda; family Eledonidae; genus Eledone; species Eledone cirrhosa. The sequence continues at coordinate 119,186,348 of OZ024743.1, forward strand.
ATATATATATATTCATATATATTCATGTATATATATATATATATATATATATATATATATATATATCGTTTCTGGTGCGTGTGTTTCTTATTGGCAACATGACCCTCCCAAAGTATAACAATATATATATATATATATATGTATATATATATATATACATATATATATATATATATATATGTGTGTGTGTATTGTGTGTATATGTGAATCGCATGGCTTAATGGTTAGTAAGTTCGATTATCGAACCGAGCTTTGCATTGTGTTCTTGATCAAGACACTTTATTTCACGTTACTTCAGTTCAGTCAGCTGTAGAAATGAGTTCAGACGTCACTGGTACCAAACTGTATCGGTTTTTGCCTTTCCCTTCCATCAGTGGCGTGGAGAGGCGAGACTGATACGTTTGGGCGACTGCTGGTCTTCCACAAACAACCTTATCCGAACTTGTACCTTGGAGGGGGAATTTCTAGGAGTAAATCCCATGGTCATTCTTGACCGAAGGAGTTCTTTTAGAGTATATATGTATGTATATATATAAGGTTATAGTGTAATATTTTATTATTTTCATTGGTAAAATGAAATAAGCTCTATGCACTTATTTCAACCCTTCGTTCTTTCGAAACGTAGTTCCAGTAGCAGAGCATTTGCAATTCAAAATTCAAGAAGACCAAATATACTATTATTATTATTTATTCATACATAGTTTCGGATGTTTCAATGCGGCTAGAGTATCACATCTTTTTTGTGGAGAAAACTAGATATCATCAGAAAGTTATTTGCTCCATTATGGGTGCCCTACTCAAACTGCATCTCTTCAGGAAACATACATAATTTGAATTAATAAATTAACAATAGATTGATTGATATTATTAGTCAAGTTGTTTTTGTATTTGTTTTGCAAGATTTCCTATCTGAAAACGTGTGTTGAAACAGAGATGTTACACTTTGGGATATATATATATATAAGTTACCCCGGGTTCAATCGGGGGTAACCACAGTAAGTAATGTACTCAATACATAACAGAGTATAAATGTTTAATATAGAAAAGCTTCTACAGGACTAGAACTCTTTCATTCGTGAGAAATCATCAGGAATCTGACTGTCCAAGTAAATATGCTGGTATTTATATCTTTTCTGATATGTATATACGCACACACACATACATATATATATATATATATGTATGTGTGTGTATATATACATACATCTATCTATATATATATATGCATATTTATAAATATATACACATACTATTTTGTTTCTGCCCTTTGTTCTGTCTTACATCATCTTTTTGTGAGCTCTGTACTTAAGCTGTGCATGTGTTATATCCGGTTTGTGTGTGTGATTGTGTGTGTTTTTATTTGATTATTATTTGTTTATTCTAATATATTTATTTGATTAATTATTTATACGTTTATTTACTTATCACTAGTTGATTATTTGGTTTATCTATTTGTGTCGTGTATCTTCTCAATATGTCTTTATCTTATTCCTAGTTACTCCATTGTGATGTTGTTGCTATACTACTCATGTTTTCTATTCAGTTTTGTTTGGAGTACATTTATATTTGTCACTTCTGTATTCTGTAGGAAGATTGCATCTGTTCTGTGTGGATATGATTTTTATCCAGCTCTTTCCTAGTGTGTCCTCATGTTCCATTTTAGGATGTTGGTGGAACACTAATAATTTTTCCCATCTTAGAGTTCGCGCCAGTGTTCTTTTATCCGTTCTCCTATGCTACGTGTGGTCTCATGTATGTAAGTTGTTTTTCTATTACTACATTGTCCCTCCTTACATCTCATGATATATACTATGTTCCTAGTTTTACTGTAAAGCTACTCGTCCTGTATCTACCTGCTTTCTTGTGTAATAATTGTTCCTACTTTGGGCACAAGACCATCAATTATCCCAGTGCATTACTGGTACTTTGTTTTATCGACCCCATAAGGATGAAAGGCAAAGTTAACCTCGGCGGGATTTGAACTCAGACCGTAAAGGGCCGTGACTCTATGTCGCAATGCATGGCGTCCGACCCTCTACCGATACTGCCAATCCACCGAATGTGCACTTGAAGGAATAGTATTAATCTCAATGAATTAAAATTCTAGTGATTTCCAGACCATGTTTTACCGTTTTTTTGCTTTCTTTGTCTTTGTATTGTCCACCCTCCTGTTTTAGATTCACATTCAAAAGTCTTAATCACGTCGACTTTTTCTAACCTACCAACTAATAGACGTTACACCTCCCGGTCTATCTTCCTCTATTCCACCTTCCTACTTTTTTATGCCTGATTGTCATCTTTCTTATTCTGTACTTTGGACTGTAGTCCATACAGATTTTTCTGACTAAGCTAACGCGCACCGTTTCTATAGCTCTCTCTTCCTTTTCAGTTAATACACTTTGGTTTGTAGCATTTAAAAAATTATTTTTACGTCTGTAATGTATAATCTGCCGAAAGATACAACTCGGCTTGTGTCTACCTGTTTTGTTATCTCCTTATGTGCACTGGAATGAATAATGTCGACCTTTATATCGAAACTATAATGATTTCCAGAGGTTTTCTGATGAGAAGGGACTGTCCATTTTGCTGTACGCCATGGTTTGGGTTCAGGGGATTCGATACGCAAAATATCAATCATATTACACTGCCATTTTAAAAATGGGGTGCACAATGGATAGTACTCATAATAACGTATGTTTATTTGTAGCCGAAATGCATTTGATCATATCTTGCACGTCAGAGCTAACCTGGTGCTAAGCATAAACTATAACAAAAGATTAGACAGCTACTCAAAAGAAGGACATTTGTAGGAGCTACTAGAGA
>OZ024743.1:119199170-119201670 GCA_964016885.1 Eledone cirrhosa
TTGGCCTCCGGTCCCCGATCTCACTGGCTTTGCCTGCGTTTCTTTCGTCGGTAACCTCATGCCGCGTCCTCGTCAGCAGGGTTCTCCAAAACGCAATAGAATCCTGTCTTCAGGGAACTTGAGGCCGCCTGGGAGACGTGGGACCGGCTGGGAATTAGCCCAGTAGACGTCCCTCCTCATTCTCCCGCTGCTAACGTCAAGTACCCCCAAATCATTTGGAATGCCATCTAGTGCAGCCTCGCTTCGGACAGGCTCACGCGCCAGCTCGACCAGCACCGCCTTGCCTGTTTTTGTGCGGCCTCCAAACCCCACAGTGGTGCCTGGCTCCATGCCTTGCCCCCTTCTCCACTGGCACGCAGTTAGATAACAATAGCCTGCGCATCGGCGTTTCCTTGAGGCTCGGCCACCGGATGTGCGAGCCACACCAATGTCGCTGTGGATCCACCGTGGACTCTTTCGGCCTCCACCTGCTATCCTGTCGCCACCGGCCGCCTTCCACGTCATGCTGCTCTCAACAAGGTCATAAATCATGGCTTGGACGCTGCAGGCTTCCCTTCCCAGCTCGAGCCGGTGGGGCTGGACCGAGGGGACGGCAAAATGCCAGATGGCATGACCATCATCCCATTCCGCGGTGGCAAACCCCTCATCTGGGTTGCCACTTGCACCGACACTTTCTGCAGCCGCAACCTGGTGCAGTCTGCGACTAACCCCGGTTCTGCTGCACGTCGTGCTGAGGAGGCCAAGCTCTTCAAGTACCGGTCGCTCTCCGACAGGTTTGCGGTTGTACCCTTGGCAGTGGTGACTTCTGGTGTCCTCGGCCCTATGGCTACCTCCCTACTCACCACCATAGGCGCTGAGCTGGCCAGCCGCAGGTGTGAGCCCCGAGAGCTGGAATGGCTTTTCCGTCGCGTCTCCCTTGCCGACCCCCGGGGAAACGCCTTCTCTATTCTGTCCGCCGGGGCTCTGGGGAGGCCACCGATATGATTGACTGACTTGTCATTTTATCAGTCAGATTATATATATGTAGTTTTACAATACCATCCATACATATATATTTATATTTGGAGAGGGTCATATTGTTATAATATTACCAGAAATAATAATAAAATACACTCACTATTTGATTTGAATTGGTTTTTGCTTCTGTATATTTTATATCCTTATAGTTAATTTAGCTGACAACAAATGTTCATTATTGATTTACCAACAGTTAAAAATATATATACATATAATTATATATAGTCTATCAAAGTTCTTTCATCACAAATGATAATTCAACAGGAGGAAACATAATGGTATCAATGATGATGTCACAGGTGTGTGATGAAAGAACTTTGATAGACTATATATATATATTCATATCTATATTTTTAACCGCTGGTCAATCAATGATAAACATTGATTGCCAGCTAAATTAACTATAGGGATATGAAATATACAAAAGCGAAACCCTATCCAAACAAAACGGTGTGTGTTTTATTATTATTTCTGGCAATAAAGTACCAGTAATACACTGGGTATTTGCTGGCCTTGTGCCAAATGTAGAAACAATTATTATTTCTGGAAATATAATAACAAAATATAAAAATATTGTTTCAACACACGATGTCATATCAAAGACCTTGCAAAACGAATTCATCGCCGTATATATATATATATATATATATATATATATATATGTGTGTGTGTGTGTGTGTGTGTGTATGTGTGTGTATGTGTGTGTGTGTGTATGTGTGTGTATGAATATATACATAGAGAGATAATATATATATATATATATATATATATATATATATATATATATATATATATATATATATATATATATATATATATATATATATATACATATATATATATATATACACACACGATTTGAATGGGGGAAGCTAGGCATGCCTGTTTATATGTATATGTATATATGTGCGTGTGTGTGAGTGTGTGTGTGTGTGTGTGTGTGTGTGTGTGTGTGTGTGTGTGTGTGTGTGTGTGTGTGTGTGTGCGTGTGTGTGTGTGCTTTCGTTTGTGTGTGTGTCTATGTTACGCTTATCACTGTGTGTTTTTTTTGTGCATGCACATATGTGTGTATTGTGCATGTGTGAACGTATGTATGTGTATGTGTGTGTGTGCTTGCGTTTGTGTATGCGTTTATGTGTACCAATGGATGCATGAGTGATTTTACGTATTCTTATTCATCGCCGATGTTCTCCGCCCACGACACACTGCATTCATTGTTATATGATTTAACCAGTAGCCCCTGTCGAGAAGCCAATCTGTCGTGGTAAGTCATACGTGTATATATATATATATGTCTCTCTATATGTGTATTTACGTGATTGTGTGTCTATTTGTATTAATATATGTACGTCTAATTTCTTTGATTAATTAACTGTGATCTCTTACACATTTACACACACACACACACACACACACACACACGCACACACACATATATATATATAGAATAAAGGTTGCCCACTTGCGCATATATGTGTGCATG
>OZ024743.1:119209170-119214170 GCA_964016885.1 Eledone cirrhosa
ATTATCTTGTGGGCTATAGATACAGAAAACCTCCCCATACGCACCTGGTCACTAAAACAAAAAGAACCGTAAAAAATGCCATAAAACATTTTATTCAATACTCTAATCAATTTCGCCTATAAATCCACTGCCATATATTAATTTATCGACGCCGGAATTATAAAAGACAAATATAACCGCGGATAGATTTGAAGTCAGAACGCACGGAGCCATGGCAAATATTGCAAAACATTCGTTTTATGTTCTAACGGTTGTTACGATTCGTTGCTTTATATACTCTAGCAAAGTCCAGTTAGTTAAGTTCATGGTGGCGCTGTTAAACAGGTAAAGGAATTAACTCTACCACACAAGAGTCAGTTCAGACCTTCTGACGGGCTTTAACAGTTAACATCCACCAAATTTCCTTTACAGGGTTAGGAGGCACTTTACAAGGTTAGGAAGCCCTTGACAGAAGAGACTTAGCCAAGGTACTGCGCAGTAGGACCAAATCCAACTGAAAACACGAGATTGTGAAGAAAACTTTATATCTTTACGGTTATATCTATGCATAGAACACATAAATTCTCGATATCTTATAATTTTTAGGTTTCGATACCACAGCTGTTGATACGATGTCACAACTAAATCATCCCTGATATTGTTTGTTGCTGGCGATGAAGATAGCAATGACATCGTTAATATATAAACTCATTAATCCTCCTACATCTCCTCCTCATCATCATCATCATCACCGCCACCATCATCATCATTATTGATATTAGTATTACTTAAATAAAATGGCATCCATTGTTTAGTTGTCGCTGCTGTTACTTTTTCGTTGTTGTAGTTGCTGTTTTCTTGTTAATCCTATTGCTGCTACTGGTGCAAATGATACTGATGCTGATGCTGATAATGATGCTGTTGCTATTGATATTTTTATCTTATGTTTGATACTCTTGTTGCTGCTGCTACTGATGCTGATGGCAATGATGGTGATGAGGTCGGTGATGATGTTGATAACAATGATAATAATTGTTTCTACTTTAGGCACAAGGCCAGCAATTACCCAGTGCATTACTGGTACTTTATTTTATCGACTCCGTAAGGATGGAAGGCAAAGTCAACCTCGGCGGGATTTGAACTCAGATCGTAAAGGGACGTAACTATGCTGGAAAGCATGGCGTCCGACCCTCTACCGATACTGCCAATCCACCGCCCTTATAACAATGATAATAATGATGGCAATGATAATGATGCTGACTTGTTATTATCGTTATTGTTATTATTGCTGCTGTTGATGATAGAAATGATATTGATGAAGACTGTGTTGTTGTTCTTAAAATCAGTGATGTGTTAACATTCAATTTCACAACTCAGTTTCCAATTTGATTTCCAGTGTGAATATATCTTCCAGCATTTATTTTTGAAGGATTTTTCTCAGAACAGCGATGCCTGCCTGTCTGACGGTCTGTCTGACGGTCTGTCTGTCAGCATGTCTGACTTTCTATCTCTATGAATTCGTTTCTTCACATTTTAACATTATATTTATTTAAATTTTTTAATTGATTTTTTTTTTCGTGTGTGTGTTTTTGTTGTGTTTATGTTCTGTTTGTGACTAACTGATTTATCTTGCTATGGACGAATGCTATTTATTAATAATAAAAAAAAAATTAAAAATAACAGCGGCAGCAAAAATAACGACAATCATAACAAAATCACACAAACAAAGACAATAATAACACTAGTAACTATAATTGATGCTATTCTACCCTTTCAAATGACCATTGGGTTTTTGTGCCCCGACTAAAGAAATTTGGTGCCCAAGAACAAGAATAATAATAAGAAAACAAAACAATTATATCAGCAACATTAACAGCAGCAACATTAAGCAAGATATGATGCATGTGTGTGGGTGGGTTGTGAGTGTGTATGACTAATCCAACTTAGAATGGCTAACCAAACGTTACTTGACGGCATTTACACCATTTCGGTTGGATAATAAGAACATAAATCCACTAGTGATGATTACGATGGGCATGATGATGATGATGATGATGATAATGATGATAAGGAGGAGGATGAGGAGGAGGATGAGGGGGAGGTGGTCGATGGTGATGATGAAGATGATAATGATGATGAGGATGATGGTGAGCATGATGATGATGACGATGATGATGGTGATGAGTAGGTGGTGGAGGAGGAGGATATGTTAATGTGTTTTTTGTTGTGATTGGAATGTTATTCTTATTTCCAATATTGTAACAACATACAATATTACTACTGTTATTATTCGCAAAACACTTTTACCTTAAAATATAATAATTGTTTCTACTTTTGGCACAAGGCCAGCAATTATCCCAGTGTATTACTGGTACTTTATTTTATCGACCCCCCGTAAGGATAAAAGGCAAAGTTAACCTCGGCGGAATTTGAACTCAGAATGACAAGGGCCGTAACTCTATGCTGCAAAGCATGGCGTCCGACCCTCTACCGATACTGCCAATCCACCACCCTAAAATAATAATAATAATAATAATAATAATAATAATAATAATAATAATAATAATAATAATGATGTGGCCTGCCCTTTCGACACGAGAGTGCAAGAGAAGGAGAGGGAGAAAATTAACCGATACCAGGACCTAAAGTGGGAGGTGAAAAGGATTTGGAACTGCCATGAAGTCAAAGTGATCCCGATTGTCATAGGCGCACTGGGGACTATCTCCAAAAGTTTCCAGGGATGGTTAAAGAAAATCGGCCCCGTCACGCTTTTTGGAACGCTTCAAAAGGCATGCTTGCTTGGAACAGCAAGAACCCTCCGATACGTCCTGAATATCTGAGGCTGCAGGTAGTGGCTTGATATTCATTCCAACGGACTTTCCAGTTAACCAACATCAATGACTGAGATTCAAGGAATAACAACAATAATAATAATAATAATAATAATAATTGTTTCTACTTTTGGCACAAGGCCAGCAATTATCCTAGTGCATTACTGGTGCTTTATTTCATCCTTACGGGTTCGATAAAATAAAGTACCAGTCACGCACTTAGGATCGATTTAATTGACGTTCCCCTCCCCCAAAATTGCTGGCCTTGTGTCTATATAAGAAACCATTATTATTATTATATTTTAAAGAAAAAGTGTTTTGCGGCATGTAGTTGAGGCTCTTTACGTTATGAGTTCAAATTCTGCTGAGATTATCTTTGTCTTTCATGTTTACGGGGTTCATAAAATAAGTACCAGTAACGCAATGGGGTCGATTTATTCGACTTTTCCCTCCCTCCAAATTGTTGGCCTTGTGCCTAAATCATAAACCAGAGAAGAGCAGTAGATTGGCAGTATCGGTAGAGCGTCGGACAATATGCTTTGCAGCATAGAGTTACGTCCCTTTACATATTGAGTTCAAGTCGAACCCAGGTTAGCTTTGCCTTTCATCCTTACGGGGTCGATAAAATAAAGTACCAGTAACGCACTGGTGTCGATTTAATTGAGTTTCCCGCCTCCCCAAATTACTGGCCTTGTGCCTATACTAAAAATCATTATTATTATTATTCAGTAGGATAAGATAAAACTGTTACTCTTAGTTGCTAGAGTAATTCGGATTGGTTCTAGATAGCAGCAGTCTTAACGTTACAATATTTTTCATTTCATTCTATTCGATTTCAATGTAAACCCCTCAAATTTATTATAATCTGTTCACATAACTCTCGCTTATCCGTCGCCCTTGCTGTATAATAATAACAGAAAAACTGACAGAGCTGCTGAACAAATTGAGGGAAGATGAAATACTGTTTAGAAATATAGTACAGTGTAGTGAAATAGGTTTGGCAGTGGAATGTAGTATTTTTGACAGTACAAAGTAGTGAAGTATGTACGACAGTATAGTGAAGTGAAGTATTCACGACAGTGTGATGCAGCATAACGAAATACGTTTGGCAGTATTGAAGTATTAATGACAGCGTAGTGTAGTATAATAAAATATCTATGATAGTTTAGATCAGTGTAGTGGAATATAATCATGTTACTGTTGCTGCTGTGTAGATCCTGTTCAACCTGATCCAACAAGTCTACAAGCCGAAACGTTCCATTATTACCTGGCAGTATCGGTAGAGGGTCGGATGCCATGCTTTGAATTACGGCCCTTTATGGTCTGAGTTCAAATCCCGCTGAGGTTGACTTTGCCTTTCATGCTTACGGGGTCAATTAAATAAAGCACCAGTAATGCACTGGTATAATTGCTGGCCTTGTACCAAAAGTAGAAACAGTTATTCTGTGGCGTTTTGTATTTATTATGACTACATTGGTTAATGTGATCTCTGTTCTTTGGGGAAGATTCTCTGCTACCTCTAGAACAAGTATGACAGTGATATGTAATACAGTAGGATGGAGTGTAATGCAAAGAGTGTGCGGTGTTGAGCTTGGAATGGTTCCAATATTGACATATTTCAAGTGGACATTAACTTGTAAGTCAAAGCTGCTGCATAAAGCTGATATTTCAATATTGTTTTCCTTCTGATTAGACACAAAGGCAACTTTCATTAATGAGTCACCAACTTCCATGGAGAAGATGGCAAATGGTGGTTGAATCGTTTATGCTGTCTTTCTATTTAATAAGGTTACAATGAGCTAACTGGAGTTAACTATAACCGGGTGTGTGGGAATTACTGAGATTGGTGCATAGGGTGTTTACCGCATTTTTCCTTCTATTATATTTTGCATCTGAGGGACCTAGTTGGAAGGATGTGTATCTCGCTTTTACATTCTCTCTTATCGTCGACTTATGAACAAAGAGACCCCAGCTGTGACCATCATTTATTTTTTTTAGGATATAGTTTATAATTGGGGGTACATTATTTACTGTGTTCTAACTATTTAAAATAATAAGGGGGTGATATCCAGGAGATTAGATTTAGTTGCTTCTTCCAGTTATCATGGATGTTTATACGTGACCAGAATCTATGTAATTGGTTTTCTTGTGCAGATTTGGTGCAGTGACTAGAGAGTTGCACTAGATGCT